>OY728119.1:1186689237-1187314237 GCA_963277665.1 Viscum album | reverse complement strand
TCTGGCTATAGTTGAACTTGGTGGAAACCGTATTTTAGGTTAGTGGAAACTAGATTTCAGGTCAATCCTTTTAAAATATTTTTCACCACAAAAATCATCTATAAGTTCCTAAATCATAGGTATAAGATACATGTCCAGTATATTTTGTCATTTGAAGGCTTGTTAATCGACACACGTGTGCCAACCATCATCTTTCTTCTTGAACAAAATTATAAGACTATAATATGGGCTTGAACTATGCCTAATATATCCTAGATCTAATGGTTTTTGGACCTACTATTCTACTTCATTTGATAAATGGTAGGATAGATTATATGGGTGCCTATTAATAGGTTTCATCTCGTTCTTCAATCTAATATCATGGTCTATTACACTTCTAGGAGGCAACATTATTGGAAATTCAAACACTATTCTTATTTGTTTTATTAATGTTCTGATTTGATCTTGTTGAACCAGTGATAAATTAGTGTTTCCTCCCTTCAAAAAATCTTCAACCTCCCACTACAACCCATGTATTTGGCATTTATTCCTTCCAAGGTACTTCTGAAATGCCCCTGTCATAGAAAAGGTTAATTAAATCCTTTATAATGTCACATCCCATCCTTTCCATTTAAATTTCATTTTTAGATCTCTCCATTGTGTATTAACCTAGTAAAATGACTCAATCCAAGTCATTCTAAGTACCAAGTCTAGTCCTGTTGTGTCCAATATATAAGCTTCAACGTCAAAATCTCCATTTTATAATCACACTTTTAAGGTTTTACAAACCCCTTTTGATTCTACATAGTATTCATCTCTAAACCATAAGTAAAAGGTCCTATTATCCTCAACTTGTGTTGCAACATATTTTAGCAGTTGTTTCGACATGAAATTTTGACTTGATCCTCTGTCAATGAGCACCAAAACTGGTACTCCACTAATTATACCATCCAATTTCATTGATTTTGAACCTCATACAGGCTTTCTTTATTCTACTCAAACCATAGTCACTTGATATTCAATTTCCCATTTTTCAATGCTAAGTTCCCCTCCCTCATCTTCATGTTTTGTTCCTATTTCTTCATCTTCTTCTGCAGCTTCTTCTCCATCCTCTCTTGGTTTCACACATTGCCATATCATCAATTTAAATCTCTTTTTTGTAAATTTAGGTCTTGGTTTGAATAATTGTCCACATAACACAATCCATGAGCATTTTTATATTCATACTATACTCTCGAAAAATTTCTTACCCCTCACCACTTTGGTACCATTAAATTCACAGCATGCCCCTTTCTTCTACTTCCCCTCTAATACCAATAGGCATAAGAATCATAGTATTCATGAAATTTAGACTCCACACATTCCTCTACGCTTACATACCTCCCCTATTGCTTTTGTCTGGACGCTTAAGAAATAATCTTACAATCATATCATGTTCTATTCTTCTTGTTAAATTGAGAAACTATGTCTTTTTTTGTAGTTCATTCATCATCACCGTACTACTAGTCTCTAGTCATAATCTGCCTGTGAAGAGACTAACGTACAATTTCTCCATTGGCTCTAACAGTCTCATCACCACAAACTCAAACTCATTAATATAATCATCAACATCCCCTATTTTTTAAGGTTCCTTGAGGTAAATTATTGGATCTTCCTTGCCTACACTTTCATATCTTCCCAAGAGTACCTCCTTGAATTTCATCCAAGTAAGCTCTGTTTTCATAGTTTTCAAAGAAAGTATCCAATAATTCACCATAATATCAATGAATAATTATGAAATTGGAACCTTAATCTCCTCTAGAATTTGGTAGCTTGAGAAGTACATTTCAGCTCGGATGATCCATGATACCGGATCCTCACCATAAAAAATTGGCGTATCTACTAGTCGTGACAGTTTACAGTGTAATCCCCATCTAGAACTCTATTTGTCCCTACCTTCATCCTTCCCGGCATATCTCAATTCCCTCACCTACACCCCAGCTTTATTACATCCCTAACCTTCTTCCTCAATGATATTCATTCATTTTCCTACATTATTTCCAACAATTTCAGTCAGTTTCACTACAAATTGATACATCATCAATGTCATTTATTGCATCTAAATTTCCAAATGTCGCATCATTTCCCCCTTCCATTTTTTTCCCCACCCAATCATCATCTTTTGGTCTCTTGATGTCGTTTCCTATCTCTTGGAATTTTAGGTCAGTTTTTAATTCTTTGAGTATTATTTTTAGGACATTAAATCATTCCTCCATTCATGTGAGAATCAAATCTACTCGCTATGGTAACACGTTCCTAAAATCCAACTCCTATCCAAAAAAATTCCAAGACATACCTCTCAATGAGAGTACACAAAGATGGTAAACAGAAGTTTCAAATTTACCAAGAAATCTAGGTAACATCCCTCCCTATAGAGGTCTCTCACTGCTCCTAGTCTGTTCCAATAGCCGAACTGTCAAAACCACAATTCTAAAACCAATGAACCACCTAAACTCATTCACCCTTATATATTAGTTACACACACATCCAATTATAAAGATACACCTGACATATAAGTCTCTCAAAGAAAATTATAACTACCCCCTCTATATTTCTAAGCCCATCCCCTCCTATGATATGTAAAATAGGTGGCATACCAACCTTTCTATCAAGTGATGCATGAAAAACATATATGGACTCAACTTGATGACATTGGATGTCATGCTTGAGAAATTATCCATGTTACAAATGTGATGATTATTGGACTAATGTTAATGTCAAAGATGTGGAAAGTAAGACACATTGTTTTCTAAAACATGTGTGGACCATGTAAATTTTTATCTTCATGAGATAATTAAATAAAACCGTGAAAAAATATGTTTATATATTTTTTTATGATGTTTTTTGAAGAGAATTTGAGATGTTGCCTTGGTAATTTCATTTTTGTTGAATATTTTTATTCAATACTTAGAATTTTTATAAGTATTTTATTAATGGCCTTATGTAAAATTTGGGGTCCATCCACACAAACCCCCAATGGATACCCCTCAACCACACTTGGGAGACCTTAGTGTAAACCCCATGGGAGAGCCAACAACACTTGGGGGACATAAGAAACAACCCCATGGGAGAGCTTTCTATAGGAGGCTGCATGACGGATAAAGAGCGAGTTGGTCATGTATAGGCCCACAAGAGTGTGATCGTGTATAAGGCGACATGGGGAATGTCGTGAATAGGCCCGCTAAGGGAAATGAGCTGCACCTAATGGGTAGTATCACATAAAGGTAGTGGTTGGGAGCAGACAATGCACACACTTATGGATGATTAAAGGGAATAGTTTATTGATAAAGCGCTTTAAATAAGAATGTAGAATCAGATGTGGGATGTGCAAACCACATTTCAATTCCTCATCCATTAAAAAAGATGTATAGAATGTTGGTTGTCTGATCAAATTGATCTAATTCATCTGTTGAATCCCACAAAGATCATATTAGATTTATCTTATCATCTTCAACCTCTCAACGAGAATTCTTCCCACATGAACGGAGACAATGACCATCTCTAATGATCATCCAAATGGAATGAGGCATGATCAGCTGTACCGATCACATGAATGAAATCGATGTCTTGCATTCATGTGATACTCATGAAGTCTTCGCATGAAGCCATCACAAGATCTACTGATCTCGCATGAGTTCATCTCATGAATGAATGACTGTCATAAAGGGAACCACTTGATATTCATTGTATTAGGTGAATAAATATAGTGATCGTGTGATATCATCACATGAAAAATGTATCATTTCATCATGTGACTATTCTGTCTTTTACATATATTTTCACAAGAATTATTCGGGATTATCAATTGATTGACAAGCTATTGTCCTATCATAAGTCATCGCATGAAAAACTAAAAATCAACAGGGGAGTCTCATGACCAAAAAAGTTATTATTCGAAGCAGTCACATGAATCCCATGATCAACTTGGCATTTCATGATGTTTGAAGAAGATGAGAGTTTCTACATTCATGTCTTCCAGAGATCCTTGGAAGTTTGAATGATTCCTTTACATTTCATGAAATTAAGAAGAGAGTCATTTCAATACTATCTATATAAAAAGATGCATGGGTGGACATTAGTTGTTGTTTAGTACATAAAAAGGATCTCATTTCTCAATTGAAACAGAGAATACACAAAGAAAAAAAGGAGTTGTCATGATTCATTCATGCAAAGGAGAAGAGATCATGTGATCATATCACGTGAAGTAGATCCTGCAATCTTGTTTGGTTATGTGTAGCATACTATGGTCAATCATTGTCTCACAAGGAAAAAACCTTCTAGCCATTTCGGTCTCATGAAAATCATGATAAGAACCCACAGACAGATCTGTGTCTTATGAAGGATTAACCCATGGGTCACTTGTGACATTCGAAGAGAAAAAGGGTTCGCATGATCACTCTTGTGAAGCCCTTAAATGATGTATAGGAAGACAACCCCATTTGCCTTAGTTGGCTTACGTGAAGGTGGGTAGACATCACATGAACCATTGTTGGTTACACGAAGGATACATGAGACATGATTTCATGCAACCCATACATGACTTACACCCTATTTAATAACATTGAATTACTTCAATAACATGGAAGGAAAATTCAAGAAGAATATATAAGGTATGTTGAGTAATTTTAAGATTAAAAAATGATTTGATAGAGTAAATGAAATAATTAGAATGATAAAAGGTTATGTACAATGTTCATGCACTATGCATTATCATGTGGCTGCATGAATTAAGTTTTATAATTTAAGAAGATGGATTTATTTGATAGTGTGTAGGATCTTTATTTCTTATAATATTCTCGAAGAAATTTTTTGCACAACTTTAACACATTAGTTGAGGTTGGGAATTCAATAGAAGGAAGAATCAGCCCAAACATAGTTTCACTAAGGTAACTGATTAGATATAGGTGATCAGAGATATTTGTGCATGACCAACTGGATGCAAAGGTACTTGAATAGGTACATGAGCATGTGTGATTCAACTATGTTGTAGAGGAAGATCAATAGATCATACTATAGTGGATCAAGCCTTCATGAAAGGAGGGAGCCACTCAATTGGATCTAGGAGAAGGAGAAGTTTCTTGTGTGATTCAGGAGGAGAAGTCACTAGAGTGGATTTTAGAGTAGGCCAATGTGGATTCTAATAACACTAGGATATAGTATAAATAACCTCCTATGGGGATTCGAGAGAGATATGGTGTGAATCTATATTGACCATTGTAATTGATTATAAAATTATAGTGGTGAATATGTGTTGGAGAGAATGACCAGCACGATAAGGAGTAGGTCTTCGTACCGAACCTTATAGATACTTGTGTTGTGTAACTTTCTATTTACTTCATTTATTTGATGTAAGACAGAGAGACATAAGAAAAGTTTATCAAGTCTTTAATCGTCCACAGAGATTAAATTGAAAATAAAAAATTTGTGTAGAGAAACATGGATCATTAGTTCACCCTCTCCCCCTTTTAGTGATCTCATGTTGATCTGGGAACATTGATTGGTATCAGATGGAAGGGGGGTTATCAAAAATCAATAAAAATGAAGGCATGCGGGCCATTCGGGCTGTTTTAGTGTTATTTCCACCCTACATTGAGAATGATCCTATGACTTTAGAAGACAATATAAACTTGGAAGTGGATGGAAAGGATCCAAATGAAATCATTATGGCTTTATCGAAAAAGGTATGCACCAAAGTGATGGGTCTCTAAACAGCCAAGAAAATCTAGGATAAACTAAGAATAAGTTATGAAGGAAATATTAAAGTCTAATATGTTATAATTAAAACTAGGAGAAGTGGATTTAAAGATATAAAAATGGGTGATGATGAGAGTGTTGATGACTACTTTACTAGAATAAATGAAATTTTTGGTAGCATCAGAGGTTTTTGGGAAAATTTAGATGTCTCAACCATTGTAAAAAAGTTGATGAGAAACTTTCTAGATAGATTTGATTCAAAAGTTTCTGCACCGTAAGACTGAGAAGATCTATCTCGGGATGAACATCATAATATTCTCATAGCAAATTAAATGATAAAAATACCAAATTTTAAGAATAAATAAAAGGATGATATATCCTTTAAATTCATGATAAAATATAAAGCTAGATTTGATGAGGAACTAGAATCAAATGATTCTATGGGTGGGTAAGCTAAATAAGAATACAATCAAATGAGGTCCTTGTTTATAAGGATTTATAATAGATATAGAATAGAATAAAAAAATAATTCACTAAAGTGAATCAACTATCTTGGTTTTGGACAATTTTTATATGAATTTTTAATGAAGAAATCCAATGCCACAAATTTTGATGAAGAAGAAGACTACTTCAAGAAAAAGACTAAGAAATGCAAAAAAATGGTGACTATGAGCGGAAAAGAATATGTTCTCAAATAAAAATTGACGAAATATGGTGGGCATGGAAATTGATGAATCTTCATCATCAAGTAATGGGATAGAATATGAATGACCTAAAAATCAAATGTGCTTTATGGAGAAAACCAAAATAGCTAACGACACATTCGAAGGTGTATAAGGTAAAGAGAGAACTAAGCTAGAATGGTATTAGAAAGATAATTTAGATGATACTTTGGATAATAACATGAATATTAATAAGGATAAAAGAAAACATAAAAATGGAAAATGAAGAGTGTGTTAAGAAAGAAGAGACACATATTAATGAGAAACATTCATATGTGAAGAAAGTACCTTGGAAAGAAAGGAAACTAAAATATTATGAAGAAAATTCACCAAAAATAAATGAATTCAACAATTATGAAACTAATTTCATTAAAGAGAACAAAAAAAATTGGTCGAGGATAACTGGACTTGAAAAAATGGTGAATGATATTGAAGAAAGACTTACTGAGAGAGAGGTAGAATTATCTGAGACACAATCTATGTGTCTTTAAGCTCAATGTGATTTGAATAAGATGAAAGAAGATTACACCAATGTTGTTGATCTTAAGGGTTAATCTTATAAAGATATTGAGAATAAAGGTATATATAATAGGGTTTTTTTATACCTAATGAAACTTAATGTACATTTTTTACTTCGGAAAATTCCAGCCTGAGAGACAAGACTAAATCTAGGTGGATAAAAAGAAAAAATGATAAAATATTTTCCAAAAAGGAAGAGTGGAATAATGAAATCAGATTGTTTCCTCCTATGCAGAAACGTCCACAATTTTTGAAAAGTCAAAAATAGGAACCCTTAGATCAGAACTATTATAGTCTGGAAGATCAAGGTTTATAGTCTACTACTAGTATTGTGGAGTGTTTGGTCCTAAATCTTATATATGTTGGCATAACATGTCACTACTAGGAATAAGGCATGAATCAAGTGGGATAATTGCAAAACATATGAAATCAAATTACTAGAAAGAGAGTCATGTTACCAAGACATAATCTAAACTATCAACACAGATAAAATTTAGATGCTTTAATTAAGTCTAGGGAAAATGTGTCAAGAAGTTCCCAATGATATGAAATGCAGATTTGGTTCACCAAGTGAGATCTCTCACAATTTAATTGTTAAGAGAAGACAGTTTGTGAAGAAATCTATTATCACTGATGTATTGTGTGATAAGCTCAAATAATATGAGAACATTAAAAAATAATTTTTAGTCATCAAGCCTAATCAACAGGCTAAGTCTAAACAAATAGAGAATGACTAGAAACGTATTGAGGCCAAAAGAAAGAAAGTGGTGATAGATGAAGAAGTTAAAGATGATGTGAAGTCATCTATAAATGATGTCTTGAAAATCCATAAATATAAAATGTGTGATCAAACTGAGCATGACATAAAATATTGTATGACAATTCTACCAACCTAAGAAGAAATCATGATGAAGATATGGAAAGATCAATGTAATGCTCCTAGAGAGGAAGAGACATCCACATCAGAAGTGTCAACTGATGAGGAAAAATCAATCATGCATTCTGACCAAACCAATTAAGAAGTCATATCTCATGTTGGATCTAAGAAGAAGATGAAGTCCAGATTGAGAGGAAACATTCAGTCGGAATGTTACTTCTGATGAACTCAAAATATAAATCCTTATTCCATTATATATATATATATATGATTTTGTACTAACATAAATGGAATTGAAGGAGGTGTATGAATCCCTTGAGGGGGATCGTTAATGAGATGAAGCTATTGAATCTTTACTACCTAGTGAATGTGGAACTTTTTAACAGCTTCATAAAATTGGAAGATAAGTTATGTCAATCACATTTCCTTCCCTCATTCTTAATATTATTAAGCATATCAATTGAGGGGGACTGCTTGGTTGATGATAAGGTGAGATAGAGGAGGAGATATATATTTTGTACTTGAACATTCTGATGTGTCTGTTGATGTGTGTGCAGGACTTTGCATTTCATGGATAAATTTGATTATTTTCAACCCCTAAAAGAATATTTCATAATTTTTTAGCTTGATTTCACATGAATTTTAGCTTATGGCTAGCATAGACAACCTTGGTTATATCACTCTTCTTTTCTACATCAGGTTAGCCCATGTAGAATAAAAGTTGACTAACTAAATGCTCTTTTCTATGATAACAATGTGATATCGTCCCTCTCAAAAGTGTTCAAGAAGAAAATCTTAAAAGGGATGAGAATAGTTTTTTGAGAAGAAAGATTAGTTGAGAAGACCCCATTTAACCTTTTCATATTGATGGTCAATAAGGGAAAGAAAGTCCTCCCCCTATATTGACTTGAATGATATGTGTTGATATTGACCACAAAATATAAAGGGGAAAATTTTTGATCCTAGCATACATTTGTTGTCAATAAGATAATATGTGATGGTGGATGAAGTGGTTATGCTTGGAAAAATTATTATAGACTCACTTGCTGATATTAGATGTCATGCATGAGAAATTCTCCATGTTACAAATGTGTAGATTTTTACTAATATTATTGTCAAACATGTGTGAAGGAGGACACATTGTTTACTATGACATTTAGAGTAGATAAAGAATTTGATGAAGACCATGAAATCTCTCTCTTTGCATGAGAATAGAGAGTTTTATAGAGGCCATGAAAATTTTTATTTTTATGAGAGAATTAAATAAAACCGTGCAAAAATACATGTTTATAAATTTTTTCATAATGTTTTTGGAAGAGAATTTGAGAAGTTGTCTTGGTAATTAAAGAAAATAATATTAAACTTGGTTGAATATTTTTATTCATACGTAGAATTGTTGTAGTAAACAATGTGTCCTCCTTCACAGGTCTTTGACAATAATATTAGCCCAAAAAGACCATGAAATCTCTCTCCTTGCATGAGAATAGAGAGTTTTAAAGAGGCCATGAAAATGATTATTTTCATGAGATAATTAAATAAAACAATGCAAAAATACATGTTTATATATTTTTCATGATGTTTTGGGAAGAGAATTTGAGAAGTTGGCTTGGTAATTAAAGAAAACAATATTACATGTGGTTGAATATTTTTATTTATTCTTAGAATTTTTGTAAGTATTTTATTAAGGGGCTTTAGTAAAATTTTAGGTCTAACCCCACAATCCCTCAAAGGATATCTCGTAACCAAAATTAGGGGACCTTAGTGTTAGTAGGTTTTGACGGGAAGGGAATTTTTTCATGATGTTTTGGGAAGAGAATTTGAGAAGTTGGCTTGGTAATTAAAGAAAATAATATTACACTTGGTTGAATATTTTTATTTATACTTATAATTTTTGTAAGTATTTTATTAAGGGCCTTTAGTAAAATTTTAGGGCTAACCCCACAATCCCTCAAAGGATCTCCCGTAACCACACTTAGGGGACCCGAGTGTGAGTAGGTCGTCACGGGAGTGCGCTTGTTCAGGCATGCTAATGGAAATGGGTTGCGCTACAGGAGCAGTAGCGCGACAAGGTAGTGGCTGGGAGCATACACCATACTAGCTTCTGGCCTCTTGAACGGAACGGTTTATTGATAAAGCATTGTGAAGAAGAATGGAGAATCTGATATGGGACGATCCGGGGTTTTTTAGGAAGATGGGTTTTTTTATTAAAATGGGTCTAGGTTTAGATTAATTTGGAAAAAGGGTTTATTGAGCGCCACTTGAAGTGGCGCTTTCCCACCCTTTTAATTTTTTTTTCTGGTTTTGTTTTCTTTTTTTTGTTTTAATTGTTTTTCACCTCATCTCTTTTTAATAAATAATTTCAAAATAAATAAATAAAATTTTGTTTTCTTTTTTTTCCACCTCATCTCTTTTTATTAAATAATTTCAAAAAAAATAAACAAAATTTTAAAAATAATCTTATAAATATGTATTTAAAAATGCTAAATTAATTATTATTATATTTATAATTATATAATTATGAAATTATATTTATGTATATATATAATTATATGTGTGTGTATAAATATAATTATGTATATATATAATTAAAAATAAATATTTATAAATATAAATATATTTATATATATTTTTTAAATAAAAAATATATTTGTAATTATATAATTATAAACTAATATTTAAATATAAATATTTAAAATTATATGAATATGAATATATTTAAAATATATAATTATGAAAATATTATGTTACATATATATTTAAAATTTATTTATAAATATATTTAATATTCATATATAAATATATATATATATGTGTGTGTGTGTATGTGTGTGTGTAGAATTATATTTATAATTATATTTAGAATTATATTGTTATTATAGTTATACTTGTATATGTATAATTATATATTTGTACATGTATATATTTACATAGTTATAAGTAACTATTTATAAAAAAAATTGAAATATTGTTAAACATATAGTCTTTCAATACCACCTACTTGAAACTTAAAAATGTTTCATGTATGTGACTTTGAAAGCCTATAAAATATAATCTAAATGACCAATATTAATGAAACTTAAAACATGTATTAAAAATATACTAAATAGATATAAATAAAAAAATTACGTAAAAAATATCGATAGAAAATATTTTATAGGCTTTTAAAACCACCTAGTTGTAACTTAAAAATGATTCAACTATGTGACTTTGAATTTCTATAAAACATAATTCATATGACCAATATGAATGAAACATGAAACTTGGATTAAACATATACTGAATAGATGAAAATAAAAAAATTACGTAAAAAATGTCGATAGAAAATATTTTATAGGCTTTCAAAACCACCTAGTTGTAACTTAAAAATCTTTCAACTATGTGACTTTGAACGTCTATAAAACATAATCCATATGACCAATATGAATGAAACTTGAAACATGGATTAAAAATATATTAAATATATGAAAATAAAAAAAATACGTAAAAAATGTCGATAGAAAATATTTTATAGGCTTTCAAAACCACCCAGTTGTAACTTAAAAATGTTTCAACTATGTGACTTTAAACATCTATAAAACATAATCCATATGACCAATATGAATGAAACTTGAAAATTGGATTAAACATATACTGAATAGATGAAAATAAAAAAATTACGTAAAAAATGTCGATAGAAAATATTTTATAGTCTTTCAAAACCACCTAGTTGTAACTTAAAAATGTTTCAACTATGTGACTTTGAATGTCTATAAAACATAATCCATATGACCAATATTAATGAAACATGAAACATGGATTAAAAATATACTAAATAGATGAAAATAAAAAAAATACGTAAAAAATGTCGATAGAAAATATTTTATAGGCTTTTAAAAACACCTAGTTGTAACTTAAAAATGTTTCAACTATGTGACTTTAAACGTCTATAAATCATAATCCATATGACCAATATGAATGAAACTTGAAACTTGGATTAAACATATACTGAATAGATGAAAATAAAAAAATTACGTAAAAAATGTCGATACAAAATATTTTATAGGCTTTCAAAACCACCTAGTTGTAACTTAAAAATGTTTCAACTATGTGACTTTGAACATCTATAAAACATAATCCATATGACCAATATGAATGAAACATGAAACATGGATTAAACATATACTAAATAGATGAAAATAAAAAAATTGCGTAAAAGATGTCGATAGAAAATATTTTATAGGCTTTCAAAACCACCTAGTTGTAACTTAAATATGTTTCAAATATGTGACTTTAAACGTCTATAAAACATAATCCATATGACCAATATGAATTAAACTTGAAACTTGGATTAAACATATACTGAATAGATGAAAATAAAAAAAATACGTAAAAAATGTCGATAGAAAATATTTTATAGGCTTTCAAAACCACCTAGTTGTAACTTAAAAATGTTTCAACTATGTGACTTTGAACGTCTATAAAACATAATCCATATGACCAATATGAATGAATCTTGAAACATGGATTAAAAATATACTAAATAGATGAAAATAAAAAAATTACGAAAAAAATGTCGATAGAAAATATTTTATAGGCTTTCAAAACCACCTAGTTGTAACTTAAAAATGTTTCAACTATGTGACTTTAAACGTCTATAAAACATAATCCATATAACCAATATGAATGAAACCTGAAACCTGGATTGAAGATTTACTGAATAGATGAAAATAAAAAAATTACGTAAAAAATGTCGATAGAAAATATTTTATAGGCTTTCAAAACCACCTAGTTGTAACTTAAAAATGTTTCAACTATGTGACTTTGAATGTCTATAAAACATAATCCATATGACCAATATGATTGAAACTTGAAACATGGATTAAACATATATTAAATAGATGAAAATAATAAAATTACGTAAAAAATGTCGATAGAAAATATTTTATAGGCTTTCAAAACCACCTAGTTGTAACATACAAATGTTTCAACTATTTGACTTTAAACGTCTATAAAACATAATCCATATGACCAATATGAATGAAACTTGAAACTTGGATTAAACATATACTGAATAGATGAAAATAAAAAATTACGTAAAAAATGTCGATAGAAAATTTTTTATAGGCTTTCAAAACCACCTAGTTGTAACTTAAAAATGTTTCAACTATGTGACTTTGAACGTCTATAAAACATAATCCATATGACCAATATGAATGAAACATGAAACATGGATTAAACATATACTAAATAGATGGAAATAAATAAAATACGTAAAAAATGTCGATATAAAATATTTTATAGGCTTTCAAAACCACCTAGTTGTAACTTAAAAATGTTTCAACTATGTGACTTTAAACGTCTGTAAAACATAATCCATATTACCAATATGAATGAAACTTGAAACTTGGATTAAACATATACTGAGTAGATGAAAATAAAAAAATTACGTAAAAAATGTCGATAGAAAATATTTTATAGGCTTTCAAAACCACCTAGTTGTAACTTAAAAATGTTTCAACTATGTGACTTTGAACGTCTATAAAATATTTTTATTTTATATACAATAATTAATTAGTTAGTAATATAATTATTAATTATTATTTGTCATTATAATTATCAATTATTAATGGTTAACTCGCTGTGAAAAATTTTGTTTATATAGTACCTGTACTTTATAATTTAATAGTTAATTGAAATAAGATTGTATTTAATAGATTTTTGATTTTCTTGTTATTTGACTTAAACAACAGTTACTTATCATAGTGAATAAGTTTTTTAATATATACAACATTACATCCAAAAACATCAACGACGATGCCCCCCGGTACCACAACGCGGTGTCTGAATGTCACGTCCTCTCCGCGTCCGACGTCCATGTCGCTCCAGTGTCCTCTCTGCAGGTTCCTCCTCTTCTGGTGCTTCTGGCGCCTCCTCATGATGCTGTGTAGAGGACTGACCAAAATCATGCGAGGACGCCCCAAAATCATGTGAGGATGCCCCAAAACCATATGGGGTGAAATATGGCTCTGAAGCTCCTATAAATGGTAGAAATGGGGTACTGAAGAAGGCCTCGTCGGGAGGAGAGGGGGCCGCCATAAGCTGTGTGACTGCACCCAGATCGAAGTACATAGTAGTCTGCGGAAATGCCATATGCGGTATATAAATGTCTCCATGCTGTGCAAAATCATCAGTCGGCTGGGTGAGATTGTCTCTCTGTGGTGCGACGACATCTGCAGGAGCCGCTCTCGGATGTCGATGTGGTCGTCTCTGCCCCCCTGATGTGCTCGTCTCTGTCGTCCAGCTGGCGGCTGCGGTGGCGGTGAATCCTCCTCAGCAGGCATAGCAGGGACATCGTCATCCTCAGGTTCTTCTTCCTGAAGATATGGATCAGGATATATCTGTGGCTCCTCATCAAAAAAACTGTCACGTATCAACCGGAGATGATCCAATAGAGCCACCACATCCCGATGAACTACCTCCCGTAGAATATATGCATGCTCTTGAGGCTGCGTGGAATGTGCAAGCTGACCAATGGCGTCTTCCTGCAAATGAAATGACAATCAAATTAATATCAAAAATGAGCTAAACAAAATTAATAAATCTTAGTAAACATACCAATCGCTGAATGCCAATCCCATGACGTGTAAGGTACATGATGTTATGTCGTCGATACCAGTGTGCATAATCCCCCTGATCAGATAAATGAGAGTGTGATGTGATATATCCCTGTGGAAAGTTACTGAATCGGGCACGCCTGTCCCAAAGCTGGATATAAGATGCATGATGTCGCCGCCAGTCTGTCGTCTGTCTACCTATAAGCACAATCGAATGTAACTCCATAGACTGTCATGGTGCCAAGGGGATATGCAGTATAAAGCTGAACTGGCGCATGACCCGGTCTGGCTGGTGCCACTCAACGATGTGGAAGTGAATGAGTGGTACTACTGCAGCACGATCTCCAGCCAAAGATGTGCAGTATAGTGGAAGTGATGCGTAGACATAACCTGTATAAGGAGTCCATGAAACCTGAAATGTAAACTCAAAAAATAAGTCATATAGTAGCATGATAATTTTACTGAGATTATATTGAAATAACTTAAAATAGTGATAACAAAACAAATTTTCCTAAAAAAAAGTACTTTTTAACTTAAATCAGCCGGCACTATAGCATCGAATATCTGTCTGAAGCTGTGCACACTATGTCTCAGAGTATGTGCAAACTTCTGAGACTGACTCCACCTGGTGAAAAAAGAGTAACCTACGGTAAGTTTATAAAAAACAATAACAAAAGTACTAAATAACCGAAAGTAATGACGTAGACATACCATCGTCCCCGAGGACAGTCCTGAAGTAGCTCCGGTGCAAGTGGTGCGACAACTCGAGGAGCGATGCGTGGAAAACGCTCCCAGGCCAACATCTGTACTAACACCATGCAACCTGCAATCTGATGTGAATCGGCCTGACAACTGGTGCAGAGAGATCTGTACATATGTGCTAATACAGCGGATCCCCAACTGTATGTAGTAGTCTGATCCAGATCCTCAAGTAATGGGAGGTACATCATGTGTACCAAAGCGGCAGATTAGTCGATGCACAACATGCCTCTGATCAGCCGCAAAATGTATGCACGTGTGTGCTGAAGAAGCGTCTCCCCGTCTACATCATCTGGAATGACGTCGAAATGCTGATCGAGCCACCTCTGTAACACCCCAAGATTTTATAGTGTGTTATTTCTTCAAAATAATTCAATAACTTTCACTACACGCAACACCAAGTTCAATCGCACCATGACTTACCAAACAATCTGTTCAAAAGATGTTATGAATAGTGTTAACTAAATTTTAAACTTTATATAATCCTTATAATTTTAGAATCCATATTATGAGTTTCTTAGACATAATGTAAGAACAAATTCATTTTCAGCATTTCACTTTTACCAAATTTTAATAGTGAACCCTTTTTAGATACTATATTTTAAACTTTTTTGACAAAATGGGGACATCAAAAATTTAAAATGAAACATCCCAAGCTTCCACGGTACGCTAGCGTGTGTTGTACGCAACACCGAGTTCTAACACACCGTAACCAATCAAACTAGCCGTTATGAATAGTAATACCTAAATTTTGAAATAATTTATATTTTATATTTTGAAATGGACTTCATTTTTGGATTCGGAATATCGAATTTAGCCTAAGGTGAAATTTTGGTACTTTTCGGATAACTTTCATATTTTGATGAATAGTGAAAATTACTAAATTTTAATTAAAAACAACTTTTTTTAATCAAAATAATTAATAGTGATAAATTATGAATTTGAGTGGTTTTAAAGTATATTTAGAATATATTTTTACAATTTAATATAATGTTGGTCATTAGACAAAATTTTACAATTAAACCGAACATAAATAAGTGTCAATCTTTTGATAGTTATTATCTCTTAAAAACACGCTTTTTGTTTTGACAGCGGGAATTAATTTTAAATTAATTTCTGCCACTTCTGTGTTTTGAATTTAGAAAAATGGATTCCATATTTGGAATCAGGATGTTCAAATTGTTTAAATAGGTAACTTTTATTTTTAGACATTTTGAATAATTACTGCGGTAAATATTTTATTTACCATGGTTAAAGGGTAAATCCGTTAAATAAGGGTTAAAACATAATATTATAATAGTACAAAATTACCCTAAAACGTGTCCTAACCTTATTGGTGGACACATACCCGACCATGGGCATCCTTGGGTCAATTTGGGGACCCCTTGGAGCCACTTGTATGTGGTAGGGACACATTATATTAATAAAGTTAAAATAAAAATAAAAATGGCATAAGCTTACATCTTTTAGAAGAACAATTTTTACATAGGGTTATAAATGTTGGATTTTCGATTATAAATATTCATTAGAAAGCTAAAAATATTTCCTACATAATGATGTTTTATTTATAATTTTTATACATTAAATAATTTATTTTATTTATGACACAATGATGATGCAGTAATTACTAAAATAGTAGAAAATTAACATAATTGATATTATAAATACCCAAATAAATATAATATGAAACTTTTGATGAATTACACTAATTTTCTAGGATAATAAGATATATTAGGATTGATTTAATTGACTTTGTTCGAAGTAATCAATCTGTTATGAGTTTCACAAAAATCAACTATTGAATAGTGTCAAAATTGACATAAAAGAGTTCTTAAAACAAATATTATATTATTAATTGATATTAAATTCCTAAAAATCTAAGGTTCGGCCAAGAGACTTATATTATTATAGGTTAATCATTAATGGACCACTTGGGGGTCGCTTGTATGTATATGGTAAGTCTATTAACCATATAATATAAAAATACAAAGAGACATTGTAAAAGTGAAACTAATTAACTTAGAGTTAATACTTAAAGATAAGGTTAATATAAGTACCCAAACCTGTCTAAATTCTATTGGATGAGTTGTTTTCGACCTATCCCCACCTTAACCTTTGAATAGTAAATTTTGGAGCCATTAGAAACCGAATATGAATTTATTATAAATTAATATTTCTAGCTTTTCCAAAGGTGCCCCTCACCCCTCTTATAAAAAGGCACTCCTCCTTCTCATTTCATCACACTTCTAAAGCCTTTTGGTTCGGCCAAACTCTGCACAAATACTCTCCCAACATCCCTCACTACAACCTAGAGGCCTTAGTTTGATCAGAAAGCCAACCTAAGGAGCCCTTTTGATCAAATCAAAAGGAAGAACCCGAAGAAGAGGTAATGATTTCACCACCCTTTTCTAAGTTCATTTCTTCTTCCACTTCTTCTTCCTTTGTTCTTACCATTCTAAAATAATAACTCCAGTATCTCACATATACTGTGATGTTATTATAAATATGGTACAACCATATTCATTATCCTATCCACCCTTTGAATAACATGTCACCATACGTGCGTACGTACGGCTTACCGTCTCCACGTCGTGGTGTAATTGTTTTTCAATATAATATTATTTGGATGGGTATAATAATGATGCGTAACTCATGTAAATAATAAATATAACATGTTAATGATTCTTTATATATGATATACCATCCATTTATATATTATTTTAATATCAAAAGAATGATATTGTCGCTCGTGCGTACGTACGGACTACCGTCTCCACGAACGCGATGAGATTCATTCTCCATCGTATCCATTCAAGTATTATTTGATGATTTAAAAAATGATGTTTAAGGACTTGATATCATTCTGGATATGAATAATATACAACCTATCCTTTACATACATGTCTTACGTAACAAAACATACAAAAGAAAACAAGTAAGTTAACACCCGAAACAACGATAATACTAAGATATTATTATCAAATCAATATTAAAAGATCATATATGATATCATATTAATGTATATGACTCTTGTATAATTTAATAACAATTATTTCACCATTATACAGGAGGTTAACCTACCACAACCAAGGAAAAGTTCAAGGTAAGGGTTATTTCACAATCTCTTCATTATCCGAGGTTGTATTATACGTAATAATCTACTGGGATCTCTTTATCATCCACATCCATGTTTCTTTGAAATGTATTTCAAAACATTTTTACTATTTACAAGAATATGGGTTAAAGTCATTTATACCCTTGTTTGACTTTTTATAAGAGGTTTATAAAGGAATCTTTCCGTCGTTTTCAAAACAAGGTCATTTTTAACCTTTTCGACTGAATTGAGGTAAGAATGTTTTTTTTAACTTATACGGCGGGTGCGGTTATTTTCCGCCGTTATAAAATCGTCGAAGATTTCCATACAAGCTTATAAGAATATTTTCAAATAAAATGATTTATTTTATATGGATCTTAAATGATTTCAAAATAAAAGGAGATACTTCTTTAAAAAGAATTTTGATTTCATCTATGTCAACATCCTTTGATGGATTTTAAGATTATTTGAAGTTGATTTATTATGATACAAAACTTCTATATTGTATTGAAGTTTTTGTGATATGTTTGACTGTGGATGTGCTATTTTTATACCATTCATAGTTTATGGTGAAATTATTGACATTTCGTATGCTAGTTTTAATACGAATGTTTATGTTATGTTTAAACCTTTTCATATGGGAATGCATTGGACTTAGTAAGTGACGGGTGGAGCCCGCTATAGCTCCTCGATGCATCGGTAGGTCTCATGAGACAAACTAGTGTCTTGGCACAAGGCCTTGACAAAATCTTATTTGTAGTCTTGGAACGAGGCCTTGGCTATGTGGTTATGATAGTCTGGCATTATGCATTCCAACATTATGAAAGTGGTTATTGATATTGCATGTGATTATTCGATTAGTAGAATATCCATGTGAACAAGTAAATGGCATTATTTCATTTTACTTTTGCCATACTATGTTGAAGTCCAATTTTAAAAGGCTTTTGTTTTAGTAATTCATTGCCTTAAATGTTTATGCTTATTTTGAATGTTCCGCTATATTGTTATCCTTACTGGGCATTTGAGCTCACCCCTTTTCTATGTTTTATTTTTCCCAGGTAGTGAAGAAGTAATTTATGAATGACTTGCAGGGATATTATGAGGGGTTAATAGTGTGGATATGAAGACTTTGTTGTTGTAGTAGTTTTTCACTTTGAAATGTAATGTAAAACTTTATGATTATATCTAGTGTTTCCAAGGCTACTAAACCAATCGGTCTTTCGGGATTTGATCTTTCTTGTGATCATGCCAATGTTATGTAATTAATGCACCGACTCTGGGTAGCTGGGGTCGGGGCGTTACAGTTGGTATCAGAGGAAGTTTAGTACAAACCTTGGAAGCTAGATTTAGATAAACTCTGATTAGAGCACGTAGACCCAAGATGAACTTTGAGGATTAGTATAGAAGAACTTCCTAGAATTTTGGTATTGTAGTGATTTTGTGAGTTTTCTGAGCAATACATCCCTGTCTGGATACGAGCAGGTAGAGGCGGCTCTGGCACAGATGTACCTAGGGGTAAAACCCGAAAACACCGCTTTGAGCTAGACTCGAACGGGAACTGGTGCACGACAACGGGCCTTGCTGCACTCTTGGTTACGACACTCCCGGGGGATATGCTTAGGATAACTCTCATTTTCTTTACAAATCATTATGAAGGGTTTATGAGTATATACTTCCTCAAAGAAAAACATTTTTATGATTATGGATTATATCCATAAATAGTTCAATTTATGTTAAGTGTTTTATAAGTATGGGATTATGTATTTTGATTCATAAACTGATCTAGTTTATGCCATTGTTTAGAAATGGCGCCCAGTAGAAGGAATGAGAACTCCGGAAATGCACATGATCTAAAGAGAAGGAAGGATCATATCTTTCATGGTCTTAAGCTAGAATTTATAAGAGAAATAGTCTCCCATGTATTATCATCATATGAAGAAATAATATCATGTATTGATAAGATAAGTAAAGAGATTACTGAGTCCTATGGCTTTGAAGGGAAGCACGAGAAGAAAAGGATAGAAGAGAGAAAGATGGATAAAGGGAAGAGGGAAAAGAAGAATTCTCCCATATGTGGTAACTGTGAAAAGAAACACCCTGGAACTTGCCTGAAAGGAATGGGAGTTTGTTATAAGTGTGGGGGAAAAGGGCACACAGTACGTGACTGCAAGGGTAAGAAAATGGTTTCAAATGTACAATGCTTCATTTGCAAGGAGTTTGGACACTACGCGAACCTATGTCCCAGTCATCAGACTATGACGCAAATGATGCTATTGGATAATAATCAAGTTATGATACTACCACAGATGAAGAGGAATTATTAGAGTTCTTATGTTGATTATGTCAATTGAGTGTTGTATCAAAAATGTACTTGTTATAATAATTATGGAGTATATAAGGATTGTACTGCAGTACTATTTCATTAAGGACTTGAGATTGTGTGGAACAAAGAAAAGTGACTCAATAGCAGGATAAATTTTTGGAAAATATATGGTTGAGAGAATGATAAACCATAATATAGTTCTGATACCGAGGTAGTGATTTTCGAATAATACATGATTATTTTGGAAAAAATATATTGGATATTCTTGACTACCTTGGAACTGATTAATGATTTGTATATTCCATCATTGTTGGGGTTTAAAACATTTTTGGATTGATGAAGTATATCCAGCATTCTATATGGAATAAGGGAGCATGAATGTAATCAATAAGGAATATGGTAATACATGATGAAGGTATTCATATGCTATTACGGGGTAAAAAGGATCTATATTATGTTTACCTTCCTTATAAATGTTAGACTGTGAGTTTGGACAGAAGTATTTTGGATAGTTCTAGTTTGGATTATTTTGGATTGCCATAAAAGGACAACCCGGAGGTCGGGCGACAACCCGTCGCGTCCGGCAAGGCTGCGAGACTTGAACCCGCAACCGAAGGGCGACAAGGGTGTATCACCTACCACTGGACCATGAGATGTCCTGGATTAAATAATGTAGTTTTTTTTAAAAGATCTGGTAGATGAATTATAATTCATTTATTTTGGAACCCTTTACGAATAGTATAAATAGAAAAAAAAATTACGTTCTATTATCTTTTAGAGTGAAAGATGAGGTTGTGGTAGAAATTTATTAATGGGTAAAATTCTAATTATAAAGTAAGTATATCTCCTTATTATCTTATCCAACCTCATAAATAAATTCCTCAACATTAATAATAGAAACTTAGAATAAAAATGTTGTCCTAGATGGTACCTTCGGTAATCTTCATACTTTCGACTCTTTATTTTAAATTGAGGCCTCATTAATTCATTTTTCGATGTGGGATTTCAACTAAGATATTTTGAAACGTCAAAAATGTGTTATCCTAATACCCTATGTTTTGTTGAACAGATGGTATTTCAAATCATCATAGATTGATGAGTTTAAGGACCTCAATTTTATACTTGTTTGTGATTGATGACCTCAACCACTACCTATAAATATTTACGTTTTTCCTCCAATTATATGTCTCTAATTTCCACCAATGTTCTCCTAATCGAGATCATAATTTGGTGGTGACCCTTTCATTTCTCTTTTCCTCATATTAAGACTAAATTTTAGTAACCCAATTTCCGATGTGGGTTTTATCACAAATATATTTTCTATTTTCAACCATTTATTTTTTGAAGAACAATTTCAAATTGCGAGGACGCAATTTATTGAAGGAGGGGAGAATGTAACACCCCAAGATTTTATAGTGTGTTATTTCTTCAAAATAATTCAATAACTTTCACTACACGCAACACCAAGTTCAATCGCACCATGACTTACCAAACAAGCTGTTCAAAAGAGGTTATGAATAGTGTTAACTAAATTTTAAACTTTATATAATCCTTATAATTTTAGAATCCATATTATGAGTTTCTTAGACATAATGTAAGAACAAATTCATTTTCAGCATTTCACTTTTACCAAATTTTAATAGTGAACCCTTTTTAGATACTATATATTAAACTTTTTTAACTAAATGGGGACATCAAAAATTTAAAATGAAACATCCCAAGCTTCCACGGTACGCTAGCGTGTGTTGTACGCAACACCGAGTTCTAACACACCGTAACCAATCAAACTAGCCGTTATGAATAGTAATACCTAAATTTTGAAATAATTTATATTTTATATTTTGAAATGGAATTCATTTTTGGATTCGTAATATCGAATTTAGCCTAAGGTGAAATTTTGGTACTTTTCGGATAACTTTCATATTTTGATGAATAGTGAAAATTACTAAATTTTAATTAAAAACAACTTTTTTTAATCAAAATAATTAATAGTGATAAATTATGAATTTGAGTGGTTTTAAAGTATATTTAGATTATATTTTTACAATTTAATATAATGTTGGTCATTAGACAAAATTTTACAATTAAACCGAACATAAACAAGTGTCAATCTTTTGATAGTTATTATCTCTTAAAAACGCGCTTTTTGTTTTGACAGCGGGAATTAATTTTAAATTAATTTCTGCCACTTCTGTGTTTTGAATTTAGAAAAATGGATTCCATATTTGGAATCAGGATGTTCAAATTGTGTAAATAGGTAACTTTTATTTTTAGACATTTTGAATAATTACTGCGGTAAATATTTTATTTACCACGGTTAAAGGGTAAATCCGTTAAATAAGGGTTAAAACATAATATTATAATAATATAAAATTACCCTAAAACGTGTCCTAACCTTATTTGTGGACACATACCCGACCATGGGCATCCTTGGGTCAATTTGGGGACCCCTTGGAGCCACTTGTATGTGGTAGGGACACATTATATTAATAAAGTTAAAATAAAAATAAAAATGGTATAAGCTTACATCTTTTAGAAGAACAATTTTTACATAGGGTTATACATGTTGGATGTTCGATTATAAATATTCATTAGAAAGCTAAAAAGATTTCCTACATAATTATATTTTATTTATAATTTTTATACATTAAATAATTTATTTTATTTATGACACAATGATGATGCAGTAATTACTAAAATAGTAACAAATTAACATAATTGATATTATAAATACCCAAATAAATATAATATGAAACTTTTAATGAATTACACTAATTTTCTAGGATAATATGATATATTAGGATTGATTTAATTGACTTTGTTCGAAGTAATCAATCTGTTATGAGTTTCACAAAAATCAACTATTGAATAATGTCAAAATTGACATAAAAGAGTTCTTAAAACAAATATTATATTATTAATTGATATTAAATTCCTAAAAATCTAAGGTTCGGCCAAGAGACTTATATTATGATAGGTTAATCATTAATGGACCACTTGGGGGTCGCTTGTATGTATATGGTAAGTCTATTAACCATATAATATAAAAATACAAAGAGACATTGTAAAAGTGAAACTAATTAACTTAGAGTTAATACTTAAAGATAAGGTTAATATAAGTACCCAAACCTGTCTAAATTCTATTGGTTGAGTTGTTTTCGACCTATCCCCACCTTAAACTTTGAATAGTCAATTTTTGAGCCATTAGAAACCGAATATGAATTTATTATAAATTAATATTTCTAGCTTTTCCAAAGGTGCCCCTCACCCCTCTTATAAAAAGGCACTCCTCCTTCTCATTTCTTCACACCTCTAAAGCCTTTTGGTTCGGCCAAACTCTGCACAAATACTCTCCCAACATCCCTCACTACAACCTATAGGCCTTATTTTGATCAGAAAGCCAACCTAAGGAGCCCTTTTGATCAAATCAAAAGGAAGAACCCGAAGAAGAGGTAATGATTTCACCACCCTTTTCTAAGTTCATTTCTTCTTCCACTTCTTCTTCCTTTGTTCTTACCATTCTAAAATAATAACTCCAGTATCTCACATATACTGTGATGTTATTATAAATATGGTACAACCATATTCATTATCCTATCCACCCTTTGAATAACATGTCACCATACGTGCGTACGTACGGCTTACCGTCTCCACGTCGTGGTGTAATTGTTATTCAATATAATATTATTTGGATGGGTATAATAATGATGCGTAACTCATGTAAATAATAAATATAACATGTTAATGATTCTTTATATATGATATACCATCCATTTATATATTATTTTAATATCAAAAGAATGATATTGTCGCTCGTGCGTACGTACGGACTACCGTCTCCACGAACGCGATGAGATTCATTCTCCATCGTATCCATTCAAGTATTATTTGATGATTTAAAAAATGATGTTTAAGGACTTGATATCATTCTGGATATGAATAATATACAACCTATCCTTTACATACATGTCTTACGTAACAAAACATACAAAAGAAAACAAGTAAGTTAACACCCGAAACAACGATAATACTAAGATATTATTATCAAATCAATATTAAAAGATCATATATGATATCATATTAATGTATATGACTCTTGTATAATTTAATAACAATTATTTCACCATTATACAGGAGTTTAACCTACCACAACCAAGGAAAAGTACAAGGTAAGGGTTATTTCACAATCTCTTCATTATCCGAGGTTGTATTATACGTAATAATCTACTGGGATCTCTTTATCATCCACATCCATGTTTCTTTGAAATGTATTTCAAAACATTTTTACTATTTACAAGAATATGGGTTAAAGTCATTTATACCCTTGTTTGACTTTTTATAAGAGATTTATAAAGGAATCTTTCCGTCGTATTCAAAACAAGGTCATTTTTAACCTTTTCGACTGAATTGAGGTAAGAATGTTTTTTTAACTTATACGGCGGGTGCGGTTATTTTCCGCCGTTATAAAATCGTCGAAGATTTCCATACAAGCTTATAAGAATATTTTCAAATAAAATGTTTTATTTTATATGGATCTTAAATGATTTCAAAATAAAAGGAGATACTTCTTTAAAAAGAATTTTGATTTCATCTATGTCAACATCCTTTGATGGATTTTAAGATTATTTGAAGTTGATTTATTATGATACAAAACTTCTATATTGTATTGAAGTTTTTGTGATATGTTTGACTGTGGATGTGCTATTTTTATACCATTCATAGTTTATGGTGAAATTATTGACATTTCGTATGCTAGTTTTAATACGAATGTTTATGTTATGTTTAAACCTTTTCATATGGGAATGCATTGGACTTAGTAAGTGACGGGTGGAGCCCGCTATAGCTCCTCGATGCATCGGTAGGTCTCATGAGACAAACTAGTGTCTTGGCACAAGGCCTTGACAAAATCTTATTTGTAGTCTTGGCACGAGGCCTTGGCTATGTGGTTATGATAGTCTGGCATTATGCATTCCAACATTATGAAAGTGGTTATTGATATTGCATGTGATTATTCGATTAGTAGAATATCCATGTGAACAAGTAAATGGCATTATTTCATTTTACTTTTTCCATACTATGTTGAAGTTCAATTTTAAAAGGCTTTTGTTTTAGTAATTCATTGCCTTAAATGTTTATGCTTATTTTGAATGTTCCGCTATATTGTTATCCTTACTGGGCATTTGAGCTCACCCCTTTTCTATGTTTTATTTTTCCCAGGTAGTGAAGAAGTAATTTATGAATGACTTGCAGGGATATTATGAGGGGTTAATAGTGTGGATATGAAGACTTTGTTGTAGTAGTAGTTTTTCACTTTGAAATGTAATGTAAAACTTTATGATTATATCTAGTGTTTCCAAGGCTACTAAACCAATCGGTCTTTCGGGATTTGATCTTTCTTGTGATCATGCCAATGTTATGTAATTAATGCACCGACTCTGGGTAGCTGGGGTCGGGGCGTTACAGTTGGTATCAGAGGAAGTTTAGTACAAACCTTGGAAGCTAGATTTAGATAAACTCTGATTAGAGCACGTAGACCCAAGATGAACTTTGAGGATTAGTATAGAAGAACTTCCTAGAATTTTGGTATTGTAGTGATTTTGTGAGTTTTCTGAGCAATACATCCCTGTCTGGATACGAGCAGGTAGAGGCGGCTCTGGCACAGATGTACCTAGGGGTAAAACCCGAAAACACCGCTTTGAGCTAGACTCGAACGGGAACTGGTGCACGACAACGGGCCTTGCTGCACTCTTGGTTACGACACTCCCGGGGGATATGCTTAGGATAACTCTCATTTTCTTTACAAATCATTATGAAGGGTTTATGAGTATATACTTCCTCAAAGAAAAACATTTTTATGATTATGTATTATATCCATAAATAGTTCAATTTATGTTAAGTGTTTTATAAGTATGGGATTATGTATTTTGATTCATAAACTGATCTAGTTTATGCCATTGTTTAGAAATGGCGCCCAGTAGAAGGAATGAGAACTCCGGAAATGCACATGATCTAAAGAGAAGGAAGGATCATATCTTTCATGGTCTTAAGCTAGAATTTATAAGAGAAATAGTCTCCCATGTATTATCATCATATGAAGAAATAATATCATGTATTGATAAGATAAGTAAAGAGATTACTGAGTCCTATGGCTTTGAAGGGAAGCACAAGAAGAAAAGGATAGAAGAGAGAAAGATGGATAAAGGGAAGAGGGAAAAGAAGAATTCTCCCATATGTGGTAACTGTGAAAAGAAACACCCTGGAACTTGCCTGAAAGGAATGGGAGTTTGTTATAAGTGTGGGGGAAAAGGGCACACAGTACGTGACTGCAAGGGTAAGAAAATGGTTTCAAATGTACAATGCTTCATTTGCAAGGAGTTTGGACACTACGCGAACCTATGTCCCAGTCATCAGACTATGACGCAAATGATGCTATTGGATAATAATCAAGTTATGATACTACCACAGATGAAGAGGAATTATTAGAGTTCTTATGTTGATTATGTCAATTGAGTGTTGTATCAAAAATGTACTTGTTATAATAATTATGGAGTATATAAGGATTGTACTGCAGTACTATTTCATTAAGGACTTGATATTGTGTGGAACAAAGAAAAGTGACTCAATAGCAGGATAAATTTTTGGAAAATATATGGTTGAGAGAATGATAAACCATAATATAGTTCTGATACCGAGGTAGTGATTTTCGAATAATACATGATTATTTTGGAAAAAATATATTGGATATTCTTGACTACCTTGGAACTGATTAATGATTTGTATATTCCATCATTGTTGGGGTTTAAAACATTTTTGGATTGATGAAGTATCTCCAGCATTCTATATGGAATAAGGGAGCATGAATGTAATCAATAAGGAATATGGTAATACATGATGAAGGTATTCATATGCTATTACGGGGTAAAAAGGATCTATATTATGTTTACCTTCCTTATAAATGTTAGACTGTGAGTTTGGACAGAAGTATTTTGGATAGTTCTAGTTTGGATTATTTTGGATTGCCATAAAAGGACAACCCGGAGGTCGGGCGACAACCCATCGCGTCCGGCAAGGCTGCGAGACTTGAACCCGCAACCGAAGGGCGACAAGGGTGTATCACCTACCACTGGACCATGAGATGTCCTGGATTAAATAATGTAGTTTTTTTTAAAAGATCTGGTAGATGAATTATAATTCATTTATTTTGGAACCCTGTACGAATAGTATAAATAGAAAAAAAAATTACGTTCTATTATCTTTTAGAGTGAAAGATGAGGTTGTGGTAGAAATTTATTAATGGGTAAAATTCTAATTATAAAGTAAGTATATCTCCTTATTATCTTATCCAACCTCATAAATAAATTCCTCAACATTAATAATAGAAACTTAGAACAAAAATGTTGTCCTAGATGGTACCTTCGGTAATCTTCATACTTTCGACTCTTTATTTTAAATTGAGGCCTCATTAATTCATTTTTCGATGTGGGATTTCAACTAAGATATTTTGAAACGTCAAAAATGTGTTATCCTAATACCCTATGTTTTGTTGAACCGATGGTATTTCAAATCATCATAGATTGATGAGTTTAAGGACCTCAATTTTATACTTGTTTGTGATTGATGACCTCAACCACTACCTATAAATATTTACGTTTTTCCTCCAATTATATGTCTCTAATTTCCACCAATGTTCTCCTAATCGAGATCATAATTTGGTGGTGACCCTTTCATTTCTCTTTTCCTCATATTAAGACTAAATTTTAGTAACCCAATTTCCGATGTGGGTTTTATCACAAATATATTTTCTATTTTCAACCATTTATTTTTTGAAGAACAATTTCAAATTGCGAGGACGCAATTTATTGAAGGAGGGGAGAATGTAACACCCCAAGATTTTATAGTGTGTTATTTCTTCAAAATAATTCAATAACTTTCACTACACGCAACACCAAGTTCAATCGCACCATGACTTACCAAACAAGCTATTCAAAAGAGGTTATGAATAGTGTTAACTAAATTTTAAACTTTATATAATCCTTATAATTTTAGAATCCATATTATGAGTTTCTTAGACATAATGTAAGAACAAATTCATTTTCAGCATTTCACTTTTACCAAATTTTAATAGTGAACCCTTTTTAGATACTATATTTTAAACTTTTTTGACTAAATGGGGACATCAAAAATTTAAAATGAAACATCCCAAGCTTCCACGGTACGCTAGCGTGTGTTGTACGCAACACCGAGTTCTAACACACCGTAACCAATCAAACTAGCCGTTATGAATAGTAATACCTAAATTTTGAAATAATTTATATTTTATATTTTGAAATGGAATTCATTTTTGGATTCGTAATATCGAATTTAGCCTAAGGTGAAATTTTGGTACTTTTCGGATAACTTTCATATTTTGATGAATAGTGAAAATTACTAAATTTTAATTAAAAACAACTTTTTTTAATCAAAATAATTAATAGTGATAAATTATGAATTTGAGTGGTTTTAAAGTATATTTAGATTATATTTTTACAATTTAATATAATGTTGGTCATTAGACAAAATTTTACAATTAAACCGAACATAAACAAGTGTCAATCTTTTGATAGTTATTATCTCTTAAAAACACGCTTTTTGTTTTGACAGCGGGAATTAATTTTAAATTAATTTCTGCCACTTCTGTGTTTTGAATTTAGAAAAATGGATTCCATATTTGGAATCAGGATGTTCAAATTGTGTAAATAGGTAACTTTTATTTTTAGACATTTTGAATAATTACTGCGGTAAATATTTTATTTACCACGGTTAAAGGGTAAATCCGTTAAATAAGGGTTAAAACATAATATTATAATAATATAAAATTACCCTAAAACGTGTCCTAACCTTATTTGTGGACACATACCCGACCATGGGCATCCTTGGGTCAATTTGGGGACCCCTTGGAGCCACTTGTATGTGGTAGGGACACATTATATTAATAAAGTTAAAATAAAAATAAAAATGGCATAAGCTTACATCTTTTAGAAGAACAATTTTTACATAGGGTTATACATGTTGGATGTTCGATTATAAATATTCATTAGAAATCTAAAAAGATTTCCTACATAATTATATTTTATTTATAATTTTTATACATTAAATAATTTATTTTATTTATTACACAATGATGATGCAGTAATTACTAAAATAGTAACAAATTAACATAATTGATATTATAAATACCCAAATAAATATAATATGAAACTTTTAATGAATTACACTAATTTTCTAGGATAATATGATATATTAGGATTGATTTAATTGACTTTGTTCGAAGTAATCAATCTGTTATGAGTTTCACAAAAATCAACTATTGAATAATGTCAAAATTGACATAAAAGAGTTCTTAAAACAAATATTATATTATTAATTGATATTAAATTCCTAAAAATCTAAGGTTCGGCCAAGAGACTTATATTATGATAGGTTAATCATTAATGGACCACTTGGGGGTCGCTTGTATGTATATGGTAAGTCTATTAACCATATAATATAAAAATACAAAGAGACATTGTAAAAGTGAAACTAATTAACTTAGAGTTAATACTTAAAGATAAGGTTAATATAAGTACCCAAACCTGTCTAAATTCTATTGGTTGAGTTGTTTTCGACCTATCCCCACCTTAAACTTTGAATAGTCAATTTTTGAGCCATTAGAAACCGAATATGAATTTATTATAAATTAATATTTCTAGCTTTTCCAAAGTTGCCCCTCACCCCTCTTATAAAAAGGCACTCCTCCTTCTCATTTCTTCACACCTCTAAAGCCTTTTGGTTCGGCCAAACTCTGCACAAATACTCTCCCAACATCCCTCACTACAACCTATAGGCCTTATTTTGATCAAAAAGCCAACCTAAGGAGCCCTTTTGATCAAATCAAAAGGAAGAACCCGAAGAAGAGGTAATGATTTCACCACCCTTTTCTAAGTTCATTTCTTCTTCCACTTCTTCTTCCTTTGTTCTTACCATTCTAAAATAATAACTCCAGTATCTCACATATACTGTGATGTTATTATAAATATGGTACAACCATATTCATTATCCTATCCACCCTTTGAATAACATGTCACCATACGTGCGTACGTACGGCTTACCGTCTCCACGTCGTGGTGTAATTGTTATTCAATATAATATTATTTGGATGGGTATAATAATGATGTGTAACTCATGTAAATAATAAATCTAACATGTTAATGATTCTTTATATATGATATACCATCTATTTATATATTATTTTAATATCAAAAGAATGATATTGTCGCTCGTGCGTACGTACGGACTACCGTCTCCACGAACGCGATGAGATTCATTCTCCATCGTATCCATTCAAGTATAATTTGATGATTTAAAAAATGATGTTTAAGGACTTGATATCATTCTGGATATGAATAATATACAACCTATCCTTTACATACATGTCTTACGTAACAAAACATACAAAAGAAAACAAGTAAGTTAACACCCGAAACAACGATAATACTAAGATATTATTATCAAATCAATATTAAAAGATCATATATGATATCATATTAATGTATATGACTCTTGTATAATTTAATAACAATTATTTCACCATTATACAGGAGGTTAACCTACCACAACCAAGGAAAAGTACAAGGTAAGGGTTATTTCACAATCTCTTCATTATCCGAGGTTGTATTATACGTAATAATCTACTGGGATCTCTTTATCATCCACATCCATGTTTCTTTGAAATGTATTTCAAAACATTTTTACTATTTACAAGAATATGGGTTAAAGTCATTTATACCCTTGTTTGACTTTTTATAAGAGGTTTATAAAGGAATCTTTCCGTCGTTTTCAAAACAAGGTCCTTTTTAACCTTTTCGACTGAATTGAGGTAAGAATGTTTTTTTTAACTTATACGGCGGGTGCGGTTATTTTCCGCCGTTATAAAATCGTCGACGCTTTCCATACAAGCTTATAAGAATATTTTCAAAGAAAATGTTTTATTTTATATGGATCTTAAATGATTTCAAAATAAAAGGAGATACTTCTTTAAAAAGAATTTTGATTTCATCTATGTCAACATCCTTTGATGGATTTTAAGATTATTTGAAGTTGATTTATTATGATACAAAACTTCTATATTGTATTGAAGTTTTTGTGATATGTTTGACTGTGGATGTGCTATTTTTATACCATTCATAGTTTATGGTGAAATTATTGACATTTCGTATGCTAGTTTTAATACGAATGTTTATGTTATGTTTAAACCTTTTCATATGGGAATGCATTGGACTTAGTAAGTGACGGGTGGAGCCCGCTATAGCTCCTCGATGCATCGGTAGGTCTCATGAGACAAACTAGTGTCTTGGCACAAGGCCTTGACAAAATCTTATTTGTAGTCTTGGCACGAGGCCTTGGCTATGTGGTTATGATAGTCTGTCATTATGCATTCCAACATTATGAAAGTGGTTATTGATATTGCATGTGATTATTCGATTAGTAGAATATCCATGTGAACAAGTAAATGGCATTATTTCATTTTACTTTTGCCATACTATGTTGAAGTTCAATTTTAAAAGGCTTTTGTTTTAGTAATTCATTGCCTTAAATGTTTATGCTTATTTTGAATGTTCTGCTATATTGTTATCCTTACTGGGCATTTGAGCTCACCCCTTTTCTATGTTTTATTTTTCCCAGGTAGTGAAGAAGTAATTTATGAATGACTTGCAGGGATATTATGAGGGGTTAATAGTGTGGATATGAAGACTTTGTTGTTGTAGTAGTTTTTCACTTTGAAATGTAATGTAAAACTTTATGATTATATCTAGTGTTTCCAAGGCTACTAAACCAATCCGTCTTTCGGGATTTGATCTTTCTTGTGATCATGCCAATGTTATGTAATTAATGCACCGACTCTGGGTAGCTGGGGTCGGGGCGTTACAACCTCATTCGCAAGCGCGATCCCTGGAGGACACCCCGTGCGCCGATGACGTCAATGCCTAGCAGCCTCTGTATGACTGCAACCCAATCGCCGGTACTGGCCCCCATAACTGCATCTCCATGAATAGGTAACCCCAGCATGTAGGCGACGTCCTCTAATGTAATAGTCATCTCCCCCTCTGGGAGATGAAATGTGTGTGTCTCTGGCCGCTATCTCTCAACCAATGCAGCTATCAAATGATGGTCGATGGTCTTGAAGTCACACATAGCGACTCCATAAAAGCCTGGACGTCTAAGGTATGGAAAAATAGCAGCTGGCGGTGCCTAATGATGGAAACGGTGCGCTCTCCGAACATGAAGATGTCTAACAGGTCGTCGCGCCAACACATCGCGCGACACGTGCATCTCCTGGTAAGATAAAAGTGGCTGCTCCATCTGAATGTTCAAACAATAAAACATTAATTTCATGTAAGTTATGAATTTTATCATGTAAGATATGTAATTTATCATATAATTTTGAAAGAAGCAAAAACACATTGGGTTAGTTGTTGTCTCCCGTGTTGGGGTGTTGGGGTGAAGACGTTCAGAGTTTCCTCGTTTTTGTTTTGTAGTCACTGTAAGATCATCTTTCATTATAAAAAACTGATGACATTTTCATTTAATAGTTCAAATGGTTTTGGTTTCTTATACAGGTACATTCCTTTTTTTGAGTTGGTGTTGTTTGTTTAAAGCTACTCATGTAATGTTGATCGTTCAACAAAAAATGTCACATGAGATGAGAAGGGAGGTATTATACCATCAGGAAGAGAGATTCTAGAAATGTGCAATGTTATGACAAACCTTTAGATGAAATGTGTCAGTTCCCCACTAGATGTGCACGTTTCTTCAAAATTTTCAGGCTGGAGATAATCCACCTTAAGTTTCACATAGCCTTATGCCTTCCATGGATTAATGTAAAACTCTTCAACCAATTTTTTTACTTTATGGGTAAGTAAAACCTTATTCCTTTTAATATGCACATTACCATGAACATATAAAATCATCATTTTGCAAGAAAAACTACTAATCTCATGTTCACTGAAATACCCCTTAACGTAAGAATGATACAAATAGTGTAAGTACCCAATAGCAAGATTCCAATCCATTTTGACTGGGCTATGTGGAATCGTTGGTGTTTTCATCTGATTAATAATTTAAAAGGTTTCAAAACCACCTTTCTGAAACTCAAAAATGTTTCAAGTAAGTGACTTTGAAAGCCTATAAAATATAAACCATAAGATCTATTGAAATGAAACATAGAACATGGATTAAACATATAATAAGTAATTGAAAATAAAAACCATTTCATAAAAATTGCTGAGGAAATACAATTATAAGCTTTCAAAAACATTTCATTCAACTCAAAAATATTTCAGATATGAGACTTTGAAAGCCTATAAAATATAAACTTAATGAATCATATAAATGAAACTTAGATCATAGATTAAACATATAAGAAGTATTAGAAAAGTAATTAGTTAATTATGGTGAGGGGGAAAACTGTTAGACCCTGGAATTGAAGGATAATGGGGATGAAAAGGAAACATCAACCCCCACGCCCACCCCTTCCACCCATTCAACCAACTTCGGTAACTCCTATAGAAGTAGTTTTTCAAAAAAATGAAATATCACACCACCACAGCTTCCTACATCCATATTAATCCCCAATTCAGTTTCATTAAATGTGGACAGTCCCCATTTTTAATAGTGCATCATTAACTTTGGTAAAAATGAGGGCATTCCACATTTAATGAAACTGAATTGGGGGGTTAATGTGGATGTAGAAAGCTGTGGTGGGGTGACATTTCATTTTTTTGAAAAGCTACTTCTATAGGAGTTACCGAAGTTGGTTGAATGGGTGGAAGGGGTGGGAGTGTGGGTTGATGTTTCCTTGTCATCCCCATTATCCTTCAATTCCAGGGTCTAACAGTTTTCCCCCTCACCAGAATTAACTAATTACTTTTCTACTACTTCTTATATGTTTAATCTATGATCTATGTTTCATTTATATGAGTCATTAAGTTTATATTTTATAGGCTTTCAAAGTCTCATATCTGAAATATTTTTTAGATGAAAGAAGTGTTTTTGAAAGATTATAATTGTATTTCATCAGTAATTTTTAAGAAATGGTTTTTATTTTCAATTACTTATTATATGTTTAATCCATGTTTTAAGTTTCATTTCAATAGATCTTATGGTTTATATTTTATAGGCTTTCAAAGTCACTTACTTGAAACATTTTTTAGTTTCATAAAGGTGGTTTTGAAACCTTTTAAATTATTAATCAGATGAAAACACCAATGATTCCACATAGCCTAGTCAAAATGGATTGGAATCTTGCTATTGGGTACTTACACTATTTGTATCATTCTTACGTTAAGGGGTATTTCAGTGAACTTGAGATTAGTAGTTTTCCTTGCAAAATGATGATTCTATATGTTCATGGTAATGTGCATATTCAAAGGAATGAGGTTTTACTTCCCCATAAAGTAAACAAATTGGTTGAAGTGTTTCACATTAATCCATGGAAGACATAAGGCTATGTGAAACATAAGGTGGATTATCTCCAGCCTGAAAATTTCGAAGAAACATGCACATCTAGTGGGGAACTGACACATTTCATCTAAAGGTTTGTCATAACATTGCACATTTCTAGAATCTCTCTTCCTGATGGTATAATACCTCCCTTCTCATCCCACCTTACATGAAGAAGTAATGTCAGTGTCTATGGTGATGCTCTGAATGTGATGGACTCTATCACTTGATTCCTCGCCAGTTTTAACCTCTGATGAATTTTCCTTTGCACAGCTTCCAAAGTAGTACATCCTCCAAGCATCGCAATAGCTTCGGGATGTATACTATAACTACATCCTTGTTCTGTCTCAATTAGTTGACCGTTGCAATAAATATAAGCGGGGACCATCTTTTTTATCTAAAAGAAACCACTGTTAATAATTAAATCTGATTAAAGAATCAATTTATGTATGCATGCTTCTAGTAATTTAGGTTGGAATCCTAATCCCTCCACCAAATGAATATGTTCAAACCATATTGATATGTAACTATTTACACAACCCACAAGTTTGTGTTACTTACCCAAAAATAGAAGTCAAATATATTTTTACATATCCACATGCATTATATGCATGAGGTACACGAACACGTCATGTAAAAAGCATAGAGTTATATGAAATTGAAAGTCTCCACATGAGTAAGCCCGGAGTGACAGATAGCCAACCCCATTCACTTTCCTAGACAAGGCAAGCCACCAAGAAAGTAGGTGGTCCGACCCAAAGCCCCTCTACCCGGGGATACTTTACTCAAGAGAGCAATCATTTCATGATAACTCTAACACTTAATATGCAAAAAATATATTGAACTAATAAATTCAAGTTCATATCTTCAATTACAAACCGAGGTCAAGGTAGATTGGAAACTAAATTCATTATCATACCTAGAATGTAATGCAAATGTATATTCCATAAGCAATTTACTAATTATGATTAATTAATTACATAATTATGATTAATTAAGTACCAAATTATGATTAATTAAGTAGCTAATTATGATTAAATAAGTAGCTAATTATGATTAATTAAGTACCTAATTATGATTAAATAAGTAGCTAATTATGATTAAATAAGTAGCTAATTATGATTAAATAAGTATCTAATTATGATGAACTAATTACCTAATTATGATTAACTAATTAACTAATTATGATTAATTAATTACATAATTATGATTAATTAAGTACATAATTATGATTAATTAAGTACCTAATTATGATTAATTAAGTACATAATTATGATTAAATAAGTAGATAATTATGATTAAATAAGTAGCTAATTATGATTAAATAAGTAGCTAATTATGATTAACTAATTACCTAATTATGATTAACTAATTAACTAATTATGATTAATTAATTACATAATTATGATTAATTAATTACATAATTGTGATTAATTAAGTACCTAATTATGATTAATTAAGTAGCTAAATATGATTAAATAAGTAGCTAATTATGATTAATTAAGTACATAATTATGATTAAATAAGAAGCTAATTATGATTAAATAAGTAGCTAATTATGATTAAATAAGTTGCTATTATGATTAACTAATTACCTAATTATAATTAACTAATTAACTAATTACGACTAATTAATTACATAATTATGATTAATTAAGTACATAATTATGATTAATTAAGTACCTAATTATCATTAATTAAGTACCTAATTATGATTAAATAAGTAGCTAATTATGATTAAATAAGTAGCTAATTATGATTAAATAAGTAGCTAATTATGATTAACAAATTACCTAATTATGATTAATTAAGTAGTTAATTATGATTAACTAATTACCTAATTATGATTAACTAATTAACTAATTATGATTAACTATTTACCTAATTATGATTAACTATTTACCTAATTATGATTAATTAATTAACTAATTATGATTAATTAAGTACCAAATTATGATTAATTAAGTAGCTAATTATGATTAATTAAGTACCTAATTATAATTAAATAAGTAGCTAATTATGATTAAATAAGTAGCTATTTATGATTAATTAAGTAGCTAATATTGATTAATTAATAACATAATTATGATTAACTAATTACCTAATTATGATTAACAAATTACCTAATTATGATGAAGTAATTAACTAATTATGATTAATTAATTACATAATTATGATTAATTAAGTACCTAATTATGATTAATTAATTACCTAATTATGATTAATTACTTACCTAATTAGGATTAATAAATTACCTAATTAGGATTAATTAATAACCTAATTATGATTACTTAATTACCTAATTATGATTAATTAATTACCTAATTAGGATTAATTAATTACCTAATTAGGATTAATAACCTAATTATGATTAATTAATTACCTAATTATGATTACTTAATTAACTAATTATGAATCATTAATTAACTAATTATGATTCATAAATTAACTAAATATGATTAATTAATTAACTAATTATGATTAATTAATTAACTAATTATGATTAATTAATTAACTAATTATGATTCATTAATTAACTAATTATGATTATTTAATTAACTAATTATGATTATTTATTAACAAATTACCATTAATAAATAACCTAATTATAATGAATTAATTAACTAATTATGATTCATTATTTAAGTAATTATGATTAATTAATAACATATTTATCATTGATTAATCAACTAATTATGATTAATTAATTAACTAACTAATCATTTCATTATCTAATTACATTTAAAAAAACCATACTATTTATAAAATACAAATATTATATACTTATTCTATAAATTAAACAACTAAATTATTAAATAAAAATATTAAATAAATTTAAAGAATGATTTACCTCAAATTTGTGATGACTTAGGTACACAGGCAGAGCAACCGAAGAAGCAAGGCTACGCAGAGAGAGCAACCGAAGAACGCAGAGAAACAAAAAATATTTTTAGAGAGAAGTTTGAGAGAGAGAGAGAGGAAGGGGTAGGAATTGAGGAATGTGGGTGGGGCGAGGGTCCTATTTATAGGATTGGGGGGGTGTTTCGGCACCACTTCAAGTGGCGCCGAATTGATGTGGGAGAAGCCAGCAGCGCCACTTGAAGTGGCGCTGCACGGTTTCTACAGCTTCTTTCAGCGCCACTTGAAGTGGCGCTGAAAGAAATTTCCGCCAAATTGGTGGAGCGCCACTTCAAGTGGCGCTCAAGAGACCCATTTAACTAATTATTAAACCGTTTAACCCATTAAAATAAAAAAAAACCATGCACACCAAATTATCCGACGATCCGCCATCATAAAAGATGAACAGAACGTCTGTCATCTGATCAGGTTAATCTGAGCCGTCAATTGAATCCCGCACAACATGTATTTGATTTATACGATCATCTTCAACCTCTTTATGAGGCTTCTACCCACATGAACGGAGACAATGTCCATCTCAAATAACCATCCGAATGGAATGTGACATGCTCGATCGTACCGAGCACATGCATACAATCGATGAATTGCTTGCATGCTATAGTCATGAAGTCGTCGGTCATCGCGTGAATGGTCCGTCTTTTACATATATTTTCAAGTGAATTATTCAAGATTATCAACTGATTGTCAAGAGACTGTCTAGTGAGATGTCGTAGCATGAACAACTGACCATCAATAGGGGTGTCGCATGACCATCAATGTGATTATTCGAAGCAGCCACGCGAATCGCGTGATCAAATTGACGTTGAATGACGTTTGATGAAACTAAGTGTTTCGGCAATCATGAAAACCCAAGATCCTCGGGAGTTTGAATGAGTCCTTGACACTCCTTGAAATTATAAAGAGAGGTGGTTCAATACAGCTTATATAAGCAAAGTCATGGGTTGAGGATAGTTGATGTTCAATACATAAAAAGGCTCCTGTTTCTTATTTGAAACATAGCATACATGAAGAATAGAAGGATCTCGCATGATTAATTCATGCAAAGGAGAAGAGATCGCGTGATCCCATCATGCAAAGTAGAACCCGTGAGCCTCCATGGTTACATGAAGGATGTTGTGAACAATCATGGTCTCGCGAGGAAGAAACTGATGAGCCACCCTGGTCTCGCAAAAAGACTCGGAAGAACCAGTGGACAAATCAATATTTTGAGAAGGAGGAACCCGCAGGCCACCTGTGTCACGCAAAGGGTGGAAGAGTTCGTATGATCTCGAATAGGGATCGAAAATTAATAGAGGCGTTATTTTATTTATAATCAAAAATTGAAGTGGAACACTACCTGATAAATTTGTTTGTAGTAGCAGAAAATAATAATTCCCAGGAACCGCACCTACTCTGGCCTCTCGCTCAGAGGTGAGTCTGTAAGAGAAAACCAATATGAATGATACTTAAAACATGGATTAAACGTATAATATATAGTTGAAAAAAAAGGATTTCATAAAAAATGTTGATCAAAAATAATTTATAATCTTTCAAAACCACCAACTTGAAACGTAAAAACGTTTCAAGTACTTGACTTTGAAAACCTATAAAATAAAAAGTATAAGACCAATATAAATGAAAATTAAAACATGGATTAAAAATATAAGAAATAGTTAATGATTAATTCGTTAATTAGTCAAATAATTATTAATTAGTAATATAATTATTAATTAGTTAATAATTTTTTAATTAGTAATATCATTATTATTTATATAATAATTAATTAGTTAATTTGTAATAAAATTATTAATTACCTAATAATAAATTATTTATTTAGTAATATAATTATTAATTATATAATAATTAAGTGTTTAGTTAGTAATATAATTATTAATTATATAATAATTCATTGGTTAATTAGTAATTTATTAATATAATAAATAATTATAATTATTCATTACAATTATTAGTTATTAATTAGTAATAATTAATTATATAATAATTAATTAGTTAACTAGTAATATAATTATTAATTATATAAGAATTAACTAATTAATTATTATATAACTAATTTTTAATAATTAATAATTATATATGTAATTAACTAATTAATTATTATATAATTACTAATTACTAATTATAATTAATAATTCTATTAATAATTATCTAATTATTTATTATATAATTAATAATTATATTACTAATTAACTAATTAATTATTATATAATTAATAATTAAAATTTAAAAATTAAAATTTATAATGAATAATAATATTAATAATTAACTAATTAATTATTATATAATTAATAATTACAAATTATAATTAGTAATTATATTACTAATTATAATTATTAATAATATTACGAATTAACTAATTAATTAGTATATAATTAATAATTATAAATCATAAATCATAATCATAATTAATAATTATATTATTAATAAATTATTGTATAATTAATAGTTATATTACTAATTAACTAATTAATTATTATATAATTTTATTACTAATTATAATTAATAATGATATTACTACTTAACAAATTAATTATTATATAATTAATAATTATATTACTAATTTACTAATTAATTATTATATAATTAATAATTAATAATTAATAATTAATACCTAATAATAATAATGAATATTTATAATAAATATTTATAATTACTAATTATATGACTAATTAATTAATTATTTATTTTATAATTAATAATTATATTAATTAATAACTAATTAATTAGTATATAATAAATAATAAATAATTATAATTAATAAATATATTACTAATTTACTAATTAATTACTATATAATTAATAATTAATAATTAATAATTATAATTAATAATTACAATTAATAATTATATTACTAATTTACTAATTAATTTTCAATTACAAATTATATTGGTAATTAACTAATTAATTATTATATAATTATATTAATTATTAACTAATTAATTATTTTATATTAGTAAATAATAATTATATTAATTATTAACTAATTAATAATTATATTACTAATTGACTAATTAATTATTGACTATTTCTTATATGTTTAATCTATTTTTAGTTTTCATTTATATTGGTCTTATAGATTTTATTTTTTAGGTTTTCTAAGCCACATACTTGAAACGTTTTTAAGTTTCAAGTTGGTTGTTTTGAATGCTTATAAATTATTTTTCATCAACATTTTTTTATGAAATTCTTTTTATTTTCAACTCTTTCTTATATGTTTAATCCATGTTTTACTTTTCATTCATATTTCTCTTATCATTTTTTATTTTAAAGTCATTCAAAGACACGTATTTGAAACATTTTTAAGTTTCAAGTTGGTGACTTTGAAAGCCAATAAATTATTATTCATCAACATTTTTTAAGAAATTCTTTTTATTTTCAACAATTTCTTGTATGTTTAATCCATGCTTTATGTTTGATTTATATTGGACTTATAGTTTTTATTTTATAGTATTTTAGAGTCATGTACTTGAAACAGAATCTCACATCAGAAATGAAAAATGTTTTGCACAGGAAAGAGAGAACCTGAATCCCACATCAAAAATACAGAATGATTTCTAGGGCAAACCCTCTGATAAAAGAGAGCCATGGGTGAGGGTATCTGTCAGAATCTAGACTGCTGTAATGACAGTACTGCTGGATATTAAATAGAAGATAAATTCTGCTGAATTTTTTTTGTTTTATTTATTTATATATATATATATATATAAACAAAACAAAACAAAACAAAATATAAATATAAATATAAAAAATACACAAAAAATAAAAAATAAAACTTTATGTAGGATGCGTGACAGGGTTCACGCATCCTTCATAATGTTTATAATGGATGCGTGAACTCCCTTCACGCTTCCTGGTAAGGGTAGTTGCGTGAACGAGGTTCACACATTTTTTATCAAGACTCCACTGGATGCGTGAACATCATTCATGCATCTCTCTGCACCTAAGATGCATGAACGAGGTTCATGCATCTTGAGACCCATTTTTATAAATATTCATGACCCCACCCCTTTTTTATAAAAAATTAAAAAAACCCATTTATAAAAACAACCCCACAGAATCGGAGACCTCCTATCATTGCCAACCACATAATTATCCACCTTGTACACAATGCGAAAATTAGGAAACTGGGATTCAATATTCTCTACTTCCTCTCAGGTTGCTTCATTCTCTGAGTGCCCATTCCATTGAATCAACCACACAAGTTTTTACCCCTTGCATCTTATTGGCATGTTTAGAAACTGGATACTCACGTTCAGCAGAAAATTATTTGGGTAGTTCCCCTTTACTATTCTGCTTCCCAACTACAGAGTTCAAATGTGAAATAAGAAATAAAGGATGCACTTTGCTGTTAAGTGGTAGTTTCATCCTATAAGCCACAAGTACAACATATTTTTCAATATCAAAAGTTTCATAGTACCATGATTCCATCTTAGGATTAGTCCTGGACACCACACAATGTCTATTTGGTCATAATTTGACCCTAACCGAATTCTCTACCTTTTAATTCATCATCATGCAATGTTGGTTTGCAAACAAGGTCTTTAACTATTGTTCTTTTTGTAAATTTTCAGATAGTTTCTTTAATGTCTCATCCCGATCTATTAGTGTTGTTGCAACAGATTCTACGGTTGCTTCACCTTTTACATAACAATGAACATTTGGTGGTTCCTTACCACATACAACATCAAAAAGAGTTCTTCCTATAGAAGTGTGATATGATGTGTTGTAATGGAGTTCTTCTCAAGGAAGCTATTATGTTCACTATTTTGTATGGTCTGATGTAAATCACTATAAATATGTTTATAAGCATAGATTTACCACCTCAGTCTACCCATCGCTTTGAGAATGATAAGATGAGATCCTATTAAGAACAATTCCTTGTAGTTTGAATAGCTATTTCCAAAAATGTATCATGAAAAGTGGATCTCAGTCACTCACAATGGCTTTTGGAATCCCATGAAATCGAAAAATTTCATTCACGAACACTTATGTTACGGTCTTAGCTATGTATGGATACTTAAGATGAATAAAATGATCATATTTACTAAGTATGTCAACTGCCACTAGCACTACCTCATAACATTGTGATTTGGCACACCCCGAAATAATGTCCATCAAGACTTCTTCCCAAACTAGTTCAGGCAGAGGCAATGTATTGATTAATCCGACCATATTCATGGTTTCATATTTATTTCATTGACATATCTCATATACCCAAACAAACTTTTTAACATCTCTCGTCAATCTGGACAAAAAAAAATCCATTAGAATGTAATTTGTAAGTCTTTAGATATCTAGAATGTCCACCTTCAGTTGAAGAATGATAATGTTGCGGAAACTTAGAAATCATAATTGAATTTCTGTATAGAACTACCTGATTCTTGTAGAGCATCATATCCCCTTGCAAAACATAACTAGATTGGACTGTATTTCCACTTTTCATATCCTTGATTATTTCTTGCAATTGAGCATCTTACTGGTATTATATATGTACAATCTTGAAATCTATCCAGGAATGTTCAAAAACCACCATATATGAAAAATGGTTCTCTCACACACCCTGGACAGATCATCGACTGTATTATTATGATTCCTAGGTTTGTACTAGAGTTCGATGTCATAAACCGGTAGATTATCATACCAACACAATTGATTCATAGAGATTACCCATTGGCTTAACAGATGTTTAAGGTAATGATGATCAGTATAAACCAAAAATGGACACCCCAAAAAATATTGTTTCCAATGATGTATTGACGACACTAAGGCCATTAAATCCTTTTCATATACTAATTTTGAAATATTTCAATCAATAAAAGCCTTGATAAAGTAAGCTATAGGTTTCCCCTCTTGCATCAAAATGGCTCATACTCCCTTTCCCAAAGCTTCACCTTCCACTACAGATTCTTTAGTTGAATTAGTCATACTAAAAAGTGAAGCTACTATAATATATTGTTTTAACTTTTCATATGCTTCAGTATCCTCTATAGTCCAAACAAATACTTCTTTCATAGTCAACTGAGTTAGGATCTGAACTGTCTTCCCATAATCTCTAATAAATTTTCTATAATATCCAGTGAATCCCAGAAATCCCTGGACTTCCCTAATGTTTTGAGGCTGCTACCAATTTTTAATAGATTCTATTTTCTATGGATCCATGGAGGCTCCTTTATTTGATATAATATTCCCAAGATACACTGTTGATTTTATTCAAAAATAACATTTCTTTTTTGTTAGAAAACAAGGCATTATCCTTCATGGTTTGTAACACCAAACTCAAAGCCCCCAAATATTTCTCCCAGCTGCTGATGAAAAATAGTATGTCTTTGAAAAATACCAGAATAAGCTTCTATAATATCATTGGAAACCTAGAATTCATGGTTTATTGAAATATTGACAGATCATTCATAAGTCCAAATGGAATTAAGTGGTTCTCAGGGCCCCCTTCATGAGTTTTAAATGTTGTTTTCTCAATATCTTCCTCTTTCATCCACACCTGATGGAACATCAATTTCAAATATATTTTTGTAAATAATGTAGGCTTGTAAAACTTATCCATTAGTTCTTCAATAAAAGGTATAGGGAACCAGTCATGACAATTTTTTAAATTTATATCATAGTGGTCTATACACATTCTCAATCCACCATCTTTCTTTTTTACCAATATAATTAGGCTCGAATAGGGACTAGTGCTAGTCCTGATAAACCCCTTCTTCAAAAGTTCTTGTACATGACTTTCTATTTTATTCTTCAAATGATAAGAATGCTTATATGGGAATAATCACACTAGATCTGCTCCCCATTTTAAAATTTTTGAATGTTCATGTCCTTTTATAGAGAAAATACATTAACAGTTTCAAATACTGACTCAAACTGAAGAAGAATTTTCTATAACTATTCTATTATTAGTGTATTCAACTTTGTACTACTTCCTTCCACATCCACATTTGTTGTCCACTCCAGGCCATTAAACCTTATTATTCTATTCTCAATATATTACTGTAAATCCATAGGAAAATTTTCTTTATTTCAAAGTCCCTTAAACATTACATACCATCCTTTCCATGAAAAACTCAATGTCATTTTCTTCCAATGTGATGTTACATACCCAAGAGTCTCAAGCCAAGAAATCCCAAGCACCAAATCAGGTCATGTAGTATCAAAAAAGTACGAATCCACTTCAAACTCTACATTTCATAAAAATTCTTTAAGAGTACTTCACATTCCATGAGATATTACTTGATGTCTATCCCAAAATGAATACTTAACAGCATGGTCTCTTCTACCGGTGTAATTAGTTGTTTCAAAAAATTCTTAGAAAGGAATTTCTAACTTGCACCCTTGTCAACTAAAACCAGTATTAGTATCCCATATATACATCCTTATATCATCATAGATTTCATTCCCCCAACTTGGCCTTTTCTTTCCGCACTATCTGTTTTACCTTGCATTACCATCTTTCACTGCTCTTCATTTGGTTCAGAAATTTTCCCTACAGTATTTTTTGCCTAGCTTGTGTCTTTCACTTCCTCATCACAAGGTTCCACACATTCCAAAACCATGATCTTTTAACCTTTACATGTACACTTATGTCCAGGATGAAAATGTTGGACACATGTAAAACATAATCCATTGGCTCTATTTTCGTCATACTCTTCCCAAGATAATTTTTTTACTCCTCTAAACCGTGGTAAAACTTCTACTGCCCTTTATTTTTCTCTTCCGGCAATCATAATAACAATCTTCAGAGTGCTATTAAATTTAATTATCACCCTATAACACTAGATGTTACTCCATTTCCCCGAACATTAGTGAGCTTAATAAATCCTTTCACAATAAATTCTATCTCTATTCATCTTGAAAGTGTAATAAAACAGATTTTAGTTCATAGTTCATGTGCTTGTACAATACTTCCAATTTCTAAATTCAATACCCCAATGAACAAGATTACATTCCACTTTTTATATTAAATCTAGTATGTGGAATTCCACTGATTTGTTCTCATTAATGTAGTCATCCACATATCCAGTTTTTTGTAAGCCTTTCAAAAAAATCAGCATATCCCCCTTTGTTGCACTGCCATATCTTTTGAGGAGCTCATCCCTTAGTTGATTCCATGTAATTATATTTTTATAGTTTACAAATAGATAATCCAGTTGTGAGTGAGACCTTCCATGTACATTTGTTCCATTGGCACCTTCATTTCCTCACGTAGTCCATAAATTGAAATGTACATCTCTTCTCTCACTATCCATGAAATATGATTCTCATCAGAAAATATCGGCATCTCTATAGGTTTTGTTAGCTCTTGATTCAAATCATCTTTCAGAAAAGGATTCCTACTTCCAGAATCTATTGCATCCGCAACTCAGCACCGCTCTTCCATCACACCATCAGTTCTAACAGTACACCCTCCTTCTAAAACAACACTCTTCCCCTTTTCCTCTATTTGACAAGATTATTTATGTAGAATAAAAACTATCCTAGAAAGAGAATTTATCAGTTAATGAACCTGAATTTCTAATCACTAGAGAAATATCTCAGGCCGCGACTGTCCTACTTCTTGACGTTGAATTCTAGTTTAAAAATTTTAAATTGTCGATTCAACTCCAGAAACTCTAGACTCCATTCACGTGGACATGAGACAACTATTCCAAATCTCAAGTTACAATCCCTTCCCAATCGATCAACAAACATTTGGCTCCTCTCAAAATAAAATCACCAATTAATAGGGATTGAGAAAGAATATAGGAGTTATTTTATTTAGCAGAAAAAATTCAAGGTGAACACTACCATAAAAAATCTATTTGTAGTAGTAGAAAAAAATAATTCTCAGATGCCACACCTCCTCAGGTCTCTCGCTCACAAGAGAGTCTATAATAGAAAAATCGACCCCATGCCTTTCCCATAGGACTCCCCTTTTATTCTTCTAACTATCTAAATAAAGCATAAAATTATATATATACCCATTTCCAAACCCTATTCCCCCTTTTTTAAGTATGAAGAATTGAAGTCCTCCTATAAATATCTCTTGTGAATCCCTTACATGGAGGAGAGGAAGACAACCATATGAGCCTTACTTGGCTTACGTGGGTATACATATCGCTTGAACCATAATTATTCATGCGAAGGAGGAAAAAGACAAGATTGCATGAAACCCATGCATGCCATGCACCCTATTTAACAACATTTAATTAATTAAATAACATGGAAGAATAATAAAAGAAAAAAATATAAGGGTGTTTGATTTATTTTGAGATTAAATAATTGATTTGATAGAGCACAGAAAATACTGAGAATGATAAAAGGTTATGTACAATGTTCATGCTCCATGCATTATCACATGCATGGATGATTAATGTTTGAGAATTCAAGAAGGTGGATTGAGATGATATTGTATAAGATCTTTCTTGCATATAATATTCTCACAAAATATTTTTCAACCACTTGAACACATTAGTTGAGTTTGGGTATTTGGAACAAGGAAGAATCAGCCCGATCATGGTTGCAATGGGAAATTGCTCAAATACATGTGATCAGAGATATTTGTGCAAGACCATAAAACTACAAAGGTACTTAAACAGGTAAATGAGGAAGATTGATTCATAAATATCATGGTGTAAGATCAAAAAATCATCCTGTAGTGGATCAAGGCTTGAAGAAAGGAGGAAGCCTCTCATTTGGAGCTGTGAGCTGGAGAAGAGTATCTTGATTGATTCAAGAGAAGAAGATTCTAGTGTGGATTCTGGTGACACCGTGAGATTCAGTATAAAGAACCATCTATGAGGATTCATGAGAAATATGGATTCTTTTTATTGACCATTACAATTGATTATAAAATTATAGTGGAGAATCCATGTTGGGGACAATAACCAACATGATAAAAAGTAATCCTTTATACCAAACCTTATAAATCCTTTGGTTATGTGTCTTTTTATTTAGTGCATTATTCAAGGTATGGTTGAGAGACACAAGAAGAGTTGATTGAGGCTTTAACCACTCAAATAGGATTAATTGAAGAGAAATAATTTTTAAGAAATGGGAACATTAATTCACCCCTCCCACTCTGAATGATCTCACACTAATCTGCGCACTTTATCTTATTTATTTATGCAAACTGTGTAATCAAAGCAATATTAATTATTCACATATAATATGAAAACCCAAAATATAAATTAAAAAAACGAAAAATAAATACAAAAACATAAAATTGAAATTTATTTAATAAATTTAATAAAAGATAAATAAATTACAAAAAAAAGAATTTATCTTATAAAATATTTATAAACTTGAAAACAATGACTAAATAATAAAAATGTATATGAAAATAATTAAAAAACAGTAACTGTCAACTCTCATACTAAAGGCCGAACATGATTAAATAAATATATAAAATATACAACATGTAACATTTAAAACTAAAACTCTTACTAATATCTCTATTCAAAAAAATAAATTTGAATTTAAAATTCTCACTCATAAAAAATGAAATCATTTGAAATTATTCTCTCCTTGTTCTTGGTCAAATTATTAATTTACTAATTAATTTAAAATTTCATTAACATATACCCTCAACAAAATTTCACTCCACTCCTCAAAGGAATAGAATATTAAAAGAAAATAATTAAATTTTCTTTCTTTTATTAATTAGGTTATTCATGTCATAAGATTGAAAAAATCATACAATATTCACCACTTAGGACAAATGAAACCCTCTTACGACTCATTCAAGGGTTTCTTTGAAGAATTAGATAGGTGAGAAATACAATGAAAATAAAAATTAAAACAATGAAAAGAATACTTAAAAGCACATAATTATTGACTCATATAAAAAACAGAAGAAAAACAGGAAAAATAAAATAATGACAAGTGAATAAAGGCAAGGTAAGAAAAGAAGAAATAATGTTACCCACATTTTAATGGATGAAAATAACATATTATTATTTCTAGTTATTAATATTTTATGACATGTGATCAAAAAACAAGTTTCTAGAACTTTATTTGAAAATTTATTGGATTATTTATAGTAATTTTCCTATTTTATTTTTTCATAATGATTTAATACATTCAAGATGTATTTTATTTTAACAAAGGAAATCTATTATATTCATTCAATGTAATTAAATTTTTAATTAAAATAATATTAAATAAAAAAACTCAAATTTCCAGAAGTAATGTTAATTTTTTTAAGTAATGTTTATTGATAAAACAATAGTCATGGCATTAATGAATGATAACAAAGAAAAAAAATAAATATAGAAAAAAAGAAAAAAAATGAAAAGTAAAGAATTAAAACACAATGTGACATAAAAAGAAGAAAAATAAGAAAAAAGTTCAACCTCACTCATGAAAAAGAAATTCACACTCTCTACCATGATTATGTTGTATATTTCCTTGTGCAAATTAAGCCAAAAAATAAGAATCATGCCGATTCTCTTCATGTGAAATTAAAAAGGATAATAGTTGAGTGTAAGGGTAGATTAGAATTTCATGGCCCAAAAATATGTTTAAGCAAACTAAAAGAAATTTTTTTTACAAACATTTAATCATATAACATTTACTCACATGTGTTTCATTACAAATAATCTCAACACACATGTTTATAAAAAAAGACAAAAAAATGATCAATAAAGAAATAATAAAATAAATAATTTTTATAAAACAGAGAATAAAAAATCAATTATATTTATATATATAAAGGGAATTTTTTTATTAAATATTATTTTTAATGAAAAAGACAATGAAAACCTCGATAGGTTCAAGAGATGGGTAACACCAAAAATATATAGCAAAAATACTGATAGATCGCTTACTTAAAAAGAATGAAAAAAGTGGAAAGAACATAGGATCCAATGATAGCAAGTTTTGTACTAATCCACAACAAAAACGCCACCCTACTCCCTATCGTTATTCATGGTAAAACAGAAACAATAAACAAATAATGAAGAGGAAATATACTAGAGAATCAGTAGGAGAACATGGCCACAATAGAAGACACACAAATGAATGTAGAAAAATAAATTCTCACTTGCAACCGAATTTACCATTCGGTTGTCACCTGATGGTTCTTTGCATATCTCTAAAGATATCATAAAGGTAATGGAAAATGTACATAATGATAAGGGTATAGAAAATGAGATGTGTAAAGGTAACCAACTAAATATATGGACTTCTTAAGGGTGCTTAGGGTAATAGAATCTCGTGTAAAGGTATGATAAATTTAGCAGAATGAATAACAAGAACAAAATGCGGTTTGGGTTGTTAAGAAAACAAGAATGATAGAGAATTGAAAGAAAATTGGGTTTTGATTATTAATTTGGAATGCATGGATAAATAAATTTAATTGATTGTTAAGTATTGGTGTCAGAGTCGGGATGAAGAGGATCTGATGGTCATGGTATCCCTTCCTTAACGTAAAAATACCATATTACTCTTGGTACAGTATTTTAAGGTTTTAATACACTATGCTCATCATGATACTATATTTGAACCTAATTGTACTTACCTAATGGTCATTGTATATTCAACGGAGACTAGTTGCACAATTAAAAAGTTATTTCCAAATTCATCAATCAATGGTCACGATTAAACAAAAATAAAGAGATTAGAAATGTTACTCAATATTTCTGCAACCCAAATACATGAACATAATAAGAAAATAAAAATACAAAAGAATATTCCCCCTACATATATATTAACCTACCATAATGTTGTGACTACCCCCTCATTTGTGAAATCATGGAGTAACAAGTAATGAGAAAGAAAAAAAGAAAGCATGAAATAAAGCGGAGAGAAGAATGGTGGATGACTCTGTACAATGCATCTTCTCACCCCAATCTTTGGTCTTCAGATTAATCCTTGGAAGAAACACAACAAATCACAATTTATCGATCTCCATGATTTCTTGGGTTGAATTAATTTCATCATTAATGAGGTCATGAATGAGGATCAGGTCATCAATTGTAGTTTAGGTCCATTTTGGGTCATAAAAATCAAGTTTCCCATTTAAATCCCCATGAAAAGTATGATTCTGGCCACATAAACACATTTTATGTTGTGAATAATGTTTTAACGCTATATGTTTTCATGGCCTAGTATCTTAAAAGTAATTTTACGGATTAAGAAGAAGTTTGGATATTTTTGGGGTGTGTCATGGTGTGACCCCTATGTATCATGTCGTGAAAAAATGTGGGCATGCTCCCAAGTGAGTTTTTTACTCCTAGATTGGTCTTACGGCTTGTCTCTCACATAATTTACATCATAAAATGAACATTTGTGACATAAAGAAATTTTTAGCCTTAGAAGCTCTATTTCATCCTAATTCTTTAGTTCTAACCCCTCGAAATCTCCCATGACCATCCCTTATCATGGAAAGTTATATTTTGATGGAAATCATTACTATTTTAGCTTCTTTTACTGATTTTCCAAAATAATTTGTATCCTATCAAATATAAACAATTTTATTAAATATTTATTCAAAAATCATTTAAGTCATAAAATTGATATATTTCAATACTAAAAAACATGCATGAATTGGGGATATCAAATCCCCTGCACTTGAATTCAGCCTTTTCTTCGAGGTTGGAATCTAAACATACTAAAATGGATGCTCACATTACCACATTTTAAGTTCGATATCAATTAATTCAATTAATAAAATGAGAAATTAAATATTTAACCATCACATAAGAAAATTCATCAACGTCTCACTTTTCAAAGAAACAAATTGACCACATATTTTACTTTTCTCCTTTTTGAAATAGAAAAACTCTTTCATTCATCCATATTTATTTCTTAATTTATTATTAATATTCATGTAATTATCATTTTACTTCACTTGAATTTTTCCATTCATCATCAAGTTACAAATGTAAATAGAGTTCATCACATACCACAGGAACATGTCGCATATCATAAGTCTACTGGGCATCTAGCATCTCTACCACGTAAAGATAGAATCAAAAATAATCATGAGATATTCATCGTTAGCATAGGATGGGAAGGTAAATGATGTAAAATAGGTAAATCTTAAAAGGAGGTTTGGGTCTAAATTACTTTTCATGATAATGAAAAATAGCTCAATGGAAAATTCTCCCTCTAAAGAAATCTCCTCCCATTTCCCAAAACTCAATGTAGGCTCATGAAGCATAATGAATGAGAACCCCATATTTTATTATATATATATATATATATATATAATAATATATATATATATATTATTTGTTGAAACTCGTGATTGGGAAAAATCTTGCATCCACCACTCAACCCCAAATGATCACCTCACAACACTATTTGTAATAATTATAACAAGATCACCAGTCAAGCAATTGTGATTTTTGAATTTCCCAAGAAAAGACCCATTAATAATTTTTTAGAGGGAGTGAAATGAATTATAGTATTCTCAAAATCTCATGGAAATCCCCACACACATATCTGAAACACAATGTTCACCCCTTCCCCCAGTCATCATCTTCCCCACACTTATTTTCAAAAATCATGCAAAATATTTAGAGGATGGTGGGAATGGATAAAACATGCTTATAATGTGACACTTTTCCTAACAACATTGTTCATGTAATCTATAGGTTTAAAATGGATTACTATGAGGTGGGTCAAAAGATAAATGGCTAAAAAAATGTTTCAATCATATTAAAAGTGATTCTATTCATTAATATCTTTGATAAGATTCTTAAAAAGGTATAGATTAGAAAATGCTCAAGTCTCCTAATAAATATGCTATAGAAAGAATGAAAAATATTTGGCTCAAGGGGTGTATTGAAAAATGGATGGATGGTTTGGGACAATTACCCATAGAAAATCATGAAAATAATAAAATAAATTAATGAAAATATCAAAAATTCAATGCATGACAAATCTAGAAAAATCATTTACAAAAAATAATCAGTCTCCCTAAATCATGATTTTACGAAATCATAATCCACATGTTTATCTCTACTAATTTTTTTCTCTATTTTTTCTCATTTAAATTTATTGGCAAATCAATTTAAAACATGAAAACAAATTATCCTATGAAATTTATGCCTCCCAGTAAAATTGACTAAATCAGGAATCGAGTTAGGGCATGAAATTGATAGTTAAAACTCTAAAACAAGTAATTACGGGGAATATAGTATAAATTTAAAAAATTAAAAGGCTTGCTCCCCTATTTAATGATGCTTCAAACTTGGTTTTTGCAGGTTTCTCCTACACCATATTCACAAAGTGTATCATCCCTACTACTCCTTTTCATGTTGTCTTCCAATGTCTTCATGGTCCTAAAAAATGAAAAAATACAAGTGAAAGTGCAGGCCATTTTCAATGAATTTTGAAATATTTGAGGGAAGTTGCATGCACCTAAAACTAAATAAATAAAAATCCTAAAAACTCATGTTTCCTCCCTAAAGAATTTTATTTACCGTCATTGGCTCAACCTTATATCTTGATGCATAATTGATTGAGGGTAGGAAGGACCTTACCCAGTCTGGATCTATAAATTTTAAAAAAATTTATTCATTAATGTAGATGGGACCTATCTTTTTCTCTGAAACTAACTTCACTATCCCTCTAGTAAGTAGCACCTCAATCTCCATGGGCCCAATCCAATTATTTTTTTCTCTTCTTGAAAAATCAAATGGAAGTTCACTAACTATCCAAACTTGTTCTCCTTTGAATTCTTCCAAAACCCTAATTCCTCCATTATATTTATCCGTTTCTAACTTCTCTCCTTTTTTAGATGTTTTCACCTTTTTCTTCCATTTTTACAATAGCTACATAAACTCTTATTCCATGGAAAATAGTTTCCTTAACTTCTAGAAAACTATCTTCTGTCCACTCTTCATTTGTTTCTTCCAGATTTTTCATTTTCTATTATAATTTAAAGTTCACTTCTAACCCACAAACTCTTAAACTCAACTCCTCATTTTGAACATCAATCAGTTCCCTTCCCATAGCTAGGAATTGTCTTACCCAAATTATTTTGATCTTATCTTCATCCATGTCCAATACAAGAAAATCCATTAAAAAGTACAACTTGTCTACCTTGACAATAACATATTCAAGTATTCCATGGGGATATCTTGTTGTTGTGTCACCTAGTTGGATATTAACTTGAGTCAGTTGCATCTCTCTCCACCCCAAACTCTTGAATGTTGAATATGACATTATATTTACTCTTGCACCTAAATCACATAAAACACTACCAACCTCATTATAACTAATATTGATCAGAATAGAAAAATTACCTAGATCACTTTGCTTCTTAGGAAAGCTACTTGATACAACCGCTGAATATTCTCCCCATCAATGGAAGGGTTTATAATTCTTCTATATTTCATTTGTTCACTACCAAATCCTTCATAATCATTGTGTAGATGTACATGTCTTTGATTTCCTCAAAAAACAGTATATTGATATCCAATTTGTTGAACATATCTATATTTTTTTTCTTTTTTCATATATATTTATCTTCCTTAACCGGTCCAAAAATAGTAATTTTGGACGGTACGGTGGTGGTTCTTATATAGCTACCATTTGTTTTTTACTATTTTCCATCTATTCACGTTTTTCTTCTCATGCCTTACCTGTTTGAGAATCATCCTGTGTTGTCTTTCCACTTCTAAGGATGATGTATTTCATCTCTTCATGTATTGGGATTTAAGTATCTCCTAGGAGAACTCCCCTAGGTCTATCATTCAATTGATCAGCAATCTAGCATACTTGAATCTCCCAATTTATTAGGGTAGCTTGTTGGTTTTGTGAGTCACCTCTCAATTCTCAAAGGGTAGCACCTTGATCCTTCGAGTATGCCATTAACTCCTTAAGTGTGACTCTAGATAAAAGTTGATCGGGTCTCCTCCAGTAAATGGACCTGACTCATTGGTGAAGGCCCTTGGTGTTAAGGTTGAAAACATTATGACCTTGGATGAAACCCTTGGCCTTGATTATGATTATATTGTTTTAGTTGTTGTGGCCTTCATCCCCTCAAATAATGTTTTTGAATATAATCCACATAATTATCATCTTCACAATACATACCTTGTATTATTATTGACCATCACTACATACAATTTCTTTGACATCACATTCATTTGTGTGGAAACCCAGTTGTTCCACTATATGCCCTCATACATGACCTTCCTCCGGTTTCCGTTAAAAATTGTTGTGGGAAAATTCATCCAAAAACTCATAGCTCTCCTCAGATGACTTTCTCATAAGCGAACCTCCTACATTAGCATCAACTATATAATTATTTCCCAATTAAATACCATTGTAAAAGGTTTTAATTAATAACCACAGTTCGATTTCATGATAATTGTATCATCTCATTAATATATTAAACATTTACCAAGAACCTTATAAAGATTCTCTACTAAATTGTTCAAAATTTAAAATACATAATTTTTTTACCAGTTCTTCCAATGTGGTGTTCATGTTTGGGGGAAGACTTTGGATCAACTCTCAATTTTTTTCCTTCAAGGATAATCTGAAGAGGTGTAGTCTCAAAACATCATTTGACACATTGTTAAACTAGAATGTATTGCATAGTTCCAGGAAACTCCCAATATATAAATTGAGGTCTTCATGAGGAAGCCTAATAAATTGTATTGAATGGGTTATCATTAAGATTACCATCGTCTTGATCGCAAATTATGGCGCAATGACAAAAGTTATGAGAATACTTGGATGGACCCCCACATTTGAGGGTCTTTTGTAGTAGATCAATGCTTACATCTCAAGGTTCCTTCCTTGGATCCCTTGACGTGCTCCCAAATGTTGATCTTGTCCGACCATGATGTGTTGTTCTTGATGCATGTATTGATTCAATTTGATTAACGTCTTTTCAATCTTAGGATAGAATTCAGGCTTTTCTTCTTTCTAATTTCCTCTCACCGAGTACTTGTGCATAGAATTGGTCATTAAAACCAAAAAACAAGAAGACCATGTGAAAAATGGGAAAGAGAGAAAAAGTAAAAATGGAAATTCCTAAAAAATTAACCATAAATATATATCATTTCCTGGTATTGGTTCTAGTTTTTATTACCCGTGGGGCGTCGTTAATTCCATATGGGGGTGTCAAAATTAAAAGTTTTAAACATGAACTACAAAAAATTAAAAAGGTATTAATGTTGAAATCGAGGTTGATCCACATAGAAAGGGAAGAAATGACTTAAAATATTTTTAGAGTTTAGAAAATAATTTTTTTGACTGATTTTGAAAAAATAGGGCCAAGAAAAAAAAGAACTTTTGATTTTCAAAAAAAATGAGAAACTGAGATAAGTGGAATCAAATGGGTTTTGATTATTAATTGGGAATGTGTATTGTGGTTTTGTAGCTTTAGGGTTCTGGTGAAATTGGATAAAGAAATAGCAGTGATTGTTCAGTATTGGCGTTAGAGTTGGGATAAGGATCTGATGGTCATGATATCCCCTCAGTGAAAAAACTCTATATTTCCCTTAGTTCAGTATTTTAGGATTTTATTGTACTAAGTTTATCCTGATACCGTATATAAAACAAATTACCATAGATTAACCAATGTTCATGGTCTATTCTGAAGCAATTAGTTGTACAATTAAAAAGTCTTTTTTCAAATTCATCAATCAATGGTTATAATTAAATAAAAACAAATAGATGGAAAATTTATTCAATATTTCAGAAACCCTAATACATGAACATAATAAGAAAATAAAATACTAAAGAACATTCCCCCTTCAATTACATTACCCTAGAATAGTTAAGGAATTACCTCTTCATTCAAACAATTATAGAGTAATAGGGAATGAGAAAGCAAAAAATAATGAAAAAAATAAAGAAAAATGAAGAATGGTGGGGGACCCTGCATGACACAGCTTCTCACCCCATGCTTTGGTCTCCAGATCGATCCTTGAAAGTATCACATAAACTCACTATTTATAGATCTTTAGGGCTACTAGGGTTGAATTAATTCCATCATTACTAAAGTCATGAATGGGTCAAGGGTTGTCAATTGTGGTCCCGGAAAATTTTGGGGCATAAAAATCAAGTTTCCCAATGAAATATCAGTTACAAGTGTTATTCTGGATTTGTCACCACATTTTACACCCTGAATAATGTTGTAATTCTATAATTTTTCATGTCTTGAGATACCTCAAGTAAGTTTATAGTTTAAAAATAAGTTTGGAAATTTTTGGGGTGTGTCACGGCGTGACAACTATGTATCATAATGTGACACTTGTGGTCCTTCTCTTGGGTGTGTTTTCTCCACATGGCCTGGTCTTACAGCTTGTATCCCATAATATTTACGTCGTAAAATGAGCATTTAAGATGTAAAACATTTTTTTCGAACCCTGATAACTCCATTCCATCTTGATTCTTCAGTTCTAACCCATTGGAAGCTGTCATGATCATCCCTTGTCGTGGAAAGTCATCTTTTGAAGGAAATAATTATCATTTTGGGTCATTTAATATTTTCCACAAATTGTTTTATATTTCCAAATATAAAAAATTATATGACATATCTAGGAAAGAATTCATCATTTAAGTCATAAAAGTGGTGTATTTTAATACTAAAAACATCTACAATTTAGACGCATCCCACATCCATTAGTGTAGCTTTCACCCCAACATTATCCCGAATGGAATAAACTCCCAACCTGACTGCTGCAATTGTGAAAATATTTCCCTCTTAGGTAGAGTCAAAAAACATGAACAATGATTCTAGAAGATCATAAAGAGATGGCCCTATTCTAGTATTTATAGCCGGAATAGATGTAGGAGTCAAAAATTATTCTTTGGACAATCCCTCTAATTTTTTAGTTTTGACAATTGGGATATGTTCTGTGTCAGCTATTTTATCCATGTTTATCTGTGACTCCTGTGGTTTAAGAATCGGTATAACCACTATCGAATCAACACTATACTCTCCTCCACCCATCAATGAAGGTTGTTTGGTGTCCGTTTGGATTGGTCTTCTTTAAATAGGTGAGAAGGGTGGGGAGTTTATTTGGGTTACATTCTTATAATCAACCGCTCCATTAGGCTCATTGTGAACCCATTCCACAAGTGACCTGAGCATTACCATGTGTTGAAGGAAGGTACCCTAATTTCATTGATTTGGAACAATATAAAGGTAGGTTTTCATAACTGATTTCTTAGAAGAAACCAACCTAACCATTATATATCCAAATACTTTAAGGTGCATCCTACAAAACATAAATCACAATACAATATCTCATGATTTAAGGGATACACACATCCTAGTAGCATAAAATTTTATTTGTTTATCGATGTAGTTGGAAATTGGAGTGAGATATTGAGCTTTAATAAAGTGAACTGTCAATCCATCAAGAGAAATCCATGTCGACACCATGGGTGCATCCACACCAGCTTCCTAGGAGAAAATATTTTACCTCATCTTGGGATGGTCCCTTAACTAAGAAAGGTGGAATACAAGGGGAAAAATAAGGAAAATATATCATGGTTGAAGCATCACGGAAATGATAAAGAGTATAATAAGGTGGAGCCATAGTCTTGATGGAGTTTATAGAGGAAAAACTACTTTGGATGGGGGGAGGAAGAGGGGTAGAGGGGAGGGGCTCCATCGAAGTAAACAAATGAAATAAAACAGTCAATTCTATTTTTTCAAAAAATAAAAAAAATATAAAATTATTCATGGTTAATCTGAAAATTAAAAACTACTCAAAATTAACCTACAATGTGTCGGACTCACCTGTTTTGATAATCTCAATTATGTTTAGATATGCTTTGATAATCCCAAATAATGTCTATCTATATATTAATTATACTTTAAAATTATGAAATCATGCTACTGAGTTGATATGAATATCAAAATGATCATATCATATCATTGGAATATGTTACTCAATGTATATATATGTTTATAAATGTTTAACAATGATTAATCTTGATACAAACTCAATCTGGAAATGATATGAATAGAACATATACTTTATAAGAATTCGAGTTTTTGAGTCATTGATATAGACAGAGCTATCGATAAACAGAGGTCACTGATAGACCAAGCCTTTTGTAATACAAAAAGTCACTGATACATAGTCTACCATTACAAACAAACAGCTATTGATACAAAGCTGCCACTATACAAGCGAGATACTGATACAAGCGAGCTACCGATACAAGCGAGATACCAATAAAAGGAGCTACCGCTATACAGAGTCACTGATACATAAATATACTTTTATAGAGAGTGACAACTTCTGATAAAAGACCTACCGACACAAGTCTGCTGTTACAAGTTCACTGATACAAAGAGCTACCGATGGAAAGCAGTCACTATTTCTCTAAAATCTATTTATGTTTGTTTATTAGCAACAGTCATATTTTTTGCTATTAATGCATCAGTTATTAATTAATGATGTTTTTTGGATGTCAGGAAATTGTACCTCGTACCTGCATAAGTAATCATGCCTCATGTCAGACTGCGTGAGATATAAAAGGAAGATCAAAGCTGCTCATAAAAGATATATATATTTATAAAAAAGGAGACGTATGTGGTAGAAAAGGGAATAGATACATGAGAGCTTCAAAGAAGAACTTTACTGGGAGTTGAAGGAAATTTATGTTCTATAAATACTACTGCAATCTCAAGCAAAACACCCATAACTATAAGTCAAGAAACAGAACCACGATACTCTGTGTTCTAGAGAAATTCCAGATAAGGAATCAAAACAATATATGCTCAATCCAAAAGGAGTACAGAGCTTCATTTCCATCACGTAGTGCTTTCCAAACTCATCTCAATCTTATTATCTCTATTGTGATTTGTTTATTTACATTTCGAGAAATGTGTGCGGTTTTGTTTATCTTAAACACAAAATGTCTCCTAAGCATAACTGGAGGATATCTAAAATCCTCACTCAAACATTCTAAATTTTCTTGTATCCCACTGTGAATTGTGGTAGAGGTCAAGTGTGACCTGGATAACTTGTGTGCTATTGTTATAGTTTTTCCCACATAGAACTACGGTAGAGGTCTTAGTACCTAGACAGTCTCAGTACTATTGTTTACCATGATCTAGGGTGTGGATGAAAGTTTTATATAAACTTTTTGAGTGGACTAAGTCTCAGATTGAGACTGAACCTCTTGGTTAAAACTATTTTGAATCTTATTTCAGTTTAAACTATTTTCACTTTTCTGCTGCTAATTACGTTGAAATAAAAATCTATTTTAAAGAGACTCTAATAGTTGTACTAGAAAGTGTTTGTAATTATTTCTAGACAGTAAGTTAGTTTCAAAAGCAAACATAATCTTCAGATTAAGTTAACTGAGAAATAATCAATCATTGAGAAACTAATCAAAAGCAAACAATATTTATAAATTCACTTCAGTATAACTGTTTTTTAAATTGGGGGTTTTTTATATAACTCTTTTAATCATAAATATTTATTATGTACTCAATTAACCCCCCTTCTTGAGTATCATCTGGGAAAAATTTTTTTTATCAGAGCTTCATTGATAAAAGTTTTCAAAAAACTCCATTTTCAACTGTGATTCTAGTTGTATCTTAAAGATCTTAAATTTCTATTATTTGTAAATTTTTATCTCTTTAAATATATTTTGTAAAATCTAATTATGGATAATATATTAGAAAGTGAAGCTACCAACATACACCTTTATTTTATGGTGTTAATTATTCCCAATGGAAAATCAAAATGAAAATTAATTTCGAAAGTATGGGATTTGACATTTGGTCTCCTATAGAGTCTGAGTATGAGATTTCAAAGACAGATAGAACTACTTGGGATGATCCTAAAAAATATGATTACAACAATAATTGTAAATAAATGAATGCTCTCTACTGCTCTATAGAAGATGAAGAGTTTAACAAAATTTATTCTTGTAAAATAGCACACAAAATCTGGGATACTTTGGCTGTTTCTCAAGAAGGAATAACCAATGAAAAAGAGATGATATTAAAAACTTACTCTGTTAAATATGATAATTTTAAAACAAGGCTTGATGAACCTATTTTTGAAATGTATCTCAGGTTCAATGAAATTGTTAACACTATGAGCTCACTGGGAAAAGTTGTTCCAGCAAAGGAGAAAATCATGAGAATACTCAGATGTATGCCATATAGTTGGAGAGGCATATCAGTTTCAATAAGAGAATAATGTGATATAATATCACTAAATGTTAATGGTAAAAGTGGTTAGTTGATGATGTATGAATAATATCTAAAGGTAAACAAAGAAGATGATTATGAACCTAAGAAGAAGTCAGTGACATTTAAGACTGTTACCTCAAAGACCAAGGACAAGGAGAATTTTCACATACCTTTCAAAATAACAACCAGTGAAGGTTCGGATTCTGATATTGATGAAGAGATTGCTCATATAGCCAGGAGATTCAATAAATTATATAGGAATAAGAAATTTTTCAGAAAATCAAATTATAAGGGTATGTATGACCAATGAGGTAATTATAAGAGAGATTGGAAGAAAGCTGATAAAGATGATGAGATAGTCTGTTATGAATGTAAAAGGAATGGACATGTTAAGGCTGATAATCCAAATTTGATGTTTATGAAGAAATATGATTATAAGGAAAAAAAAATATAAAAAAGCTATGAAGGCAACATGGAGTGCTTCGGAAGACAACACAAGTGAGTCTGAGGCTTATGATTCTGAAAATAATCATACCAACATGTGTTTCATGACTGAAACATCTAAGGTAACTGTCTCCCCTATGCTAAATGATTACTATTCTGGGAATGAATGTGATTCAAATAATGATGACAATATGTCTAAAGATGAATTATTTGAATACAATAATATGTTATAAGATACTTGTAATGAGCTTAAAGATAAGTACAAATCATTAAATAAACAGTATACCTTGACAAGTACTGTTAAATCTGATCTTAGTATAGAAAAGGAAAAGAATGGTCAACTGTTAAAGGAGAATACTGAACCTAAATTTTCCAATGAGAAACTTATAAAACACTTAGAGAAGTTCACAGATGGAAAGAATACTCTAACTCAAATTCTTGGAAAACAAGTTGCACCAAAGTATAATACTAGTTTAGGATACCAACCTGGACAGAGACAGTTTGTTAAGAATAAATTTATTCCAAAAACTGGACAGTTTGCTGCTAGTTCCAGCTCTAGAAATTCTGTAGCTTTATCTAGATATTCATATTCTACTATACCAAACAGAATACCTTATTCAAAATCTTTTGAACCTGTTAACTATAGCAAACATGTTAGACAAATACGGGTGCCTAAGTTTTTACTTGCTAACCTATCTGAAACTAAGAAAATCTTGGTACCAAAATCATTTTTTGCTTAAACCTATTCTGTAGGAGACCAACTTGAAGAGTTCTTCTAAGAAGATATGGTACTTGGACAGTGGATGTTCGTGGAATATGACTGGAGACTACTCATGTTTTAAGAGTTTAATCAAGTTTGATGGAGGGCATGTCACCTTTGGTGATAATTCAAAAGGAACGATCATCAGCTTAGGCCAGATTGGTAACAATGATTCAAATTTAATTTCTAATGTATTATTTGTTGATGGACTAAAATACAAATTGTTAAGCATTTATCAATTGTGTGATGATGGTTTCAATGATAAATTTGAAAATGATGCTTGTAATGTATTTGATTCTAAAAATATTTTGGTATTTATTGCTTTAAGAAGTGAAAATGTATATGCGGTAGATTTAAATTCTTTAGCCAAAAAAAGGTTACTTGTTTAAATTCCTTTCATAAAGAATCTTGGCTATGTAACCGAAGATTAGGACACTGCAATGGTCATTCACTTAGGAAACTAACAAAGAAAAATTTAGTTAGAGACCTACCCAAACTAAAATTCCCAACATACAAACTTTGTAATCCGTTTCAAAAGGAATAACAACATAAAGTTTCATTCAAAATAAAGAAATAATTTTCAACTTATCAACCTCTCAAGTTAGTTCGCATGGATTTTTTTGGACAATCTACAATTTCTAGTTTGAATAGGAATCCATATTTATATTTTATAGTTGATTACTTTTATAAATACACTTGGCTATACTTTCTTGCTCACAAAATTGTAGCATGTTCATATTTCATTAAATACTCCAAGTCTGTTGAGAACCTTAGCGGACTTAAGATTAAGACCCTAAGAAGTGATCATGGCTCTGAGTTTAAAAATCATGATTCTGAAACCTATTGCTCACACAATGGATATAGTCACAACTTCTCTACCCCTAGGACACCTCAAAAGAATGGTGTAGTAGAAAGAAGGAATTAAACCCTTAAAGAAACTACAAGAACTATGCCTAATGAGTTTGACATACCAGTTTACTTTTGGGAGGAAGCTGTAAATACAGCTTATTATATTATAAATAGAGTCTTGATTAGACCTATTCTTAAAAAGACCCATTATGAACTGTGGAATAATAGAATGCCTAAAATTAGTTACTTTAGAGTTTTTGGTTGCAAAGTCATTATTCTCAATACAAAAGATAATATTGAAAATTTTGATTCTAAAAGTGATGAGGGAATATTTTTAGGTTACTCTATAACCAGTAAATCTTATAGAGTATTTAACAAAAGAACCAAATATGTGGAAGAATCAGTACATGTCACATTTGATGAAACTGATCCGCATGAACCTAAGTCTTATCCTGAAAATCTTGAAGATGACCTGTCTATTTTGGACCTTAATGATAAAAGCAGTGAACCTGCTTTAAAAAAATGTAATTCTAGAAATTTTCCAGAACCCATTTTTGTTGGAACTAAACCTACTGAAGAACCTGAATTCTCTAGTCCTACCGTGACTAGACCAACTAGGATTCTAAAGAACTATTCTTTAGATATTTTTTAGGAGATTTAGATAGAGGAACACAAACTAGAGGTTCTCTAAGAAATCAAGTTGAACATCAAGCCTTTATTTCACAGTTAGAATATAAAAATATCAATGATTCTATCAATGATGAATTTTGGGAGATGGCTATGCAAGAAGAATTAAATCAATTTGAATGAAACAATGTCTGGGAATTAGTAGACAGACCAAAGAAAACTTTTACCATAGGCACTAAATGGGTTTTTATTAATAAAGTTGATGAATCTGGAAATATCATTAGAAACAAAGAAAGACTATTTAAACAAGGATATAGTCAAGAAGAAGGAATAGACTATGAGGAATCCTTTGCACATATAGCTATGTTATATGCTATTAGGATTCTACTTTCTTATTCTACACATATGAATTTCAAGTTATATCAAAAGGATGTTAAAAGTGCTTTTCTAAATGGTTTTATAATTGATGATTTTTTTGTTGAACAACCACCTGGATTTACTAATACTCATTTTCCAAATCGAGTTTCCAAACTTTCTAAAGATTTGTATGGTTTAAAACAAGCTCCACGATCTTGGTAAGATAGACTTAGTAACGTCCTTATTTAAAAAGGTTTTATTAAAAGGATTTCTGATCCAACTATTTTTATCAAAATGATTTCCAAATATGTTTTGATAGTAAAAATATATGTTGATGATATTATTTTCAGAACTTCTAAAAATGATTTGTGTATAGATTATTAAAAGAGTATGCAAAATGAATTTGAAATGAGTTTAATGGGAGAACTCAAATATTTTCATGGATTTCAATTGTTTCAAAATGAAAATTTTATTATTTTAAATCAATGTATATATACAAAGGATATTTTAAAACGTTTTGGTTTGGATAATAATATGGAAAGTGGTACACATATGAGTACCACATGTAAATTAGATGCAGATGAAACTGGGAAATCAGTGGATCAAACCAATTATAGAGGTATGATTGGGAGTTTACTTTATCTTACTGCTAGTCAACCATAGATTATATTTAGTGTGTGTGTGTGTGCACTATTTCAAGCTAATCCAAAAGCGTCACACTTTTTTGTTGTTAAAAGGATTTTCAAATATCTTAAACATACTACTAATTTAGGATTACTTTATCCAAAAGGACAATCATTTGATTTAATAAGTTATTCAGATGCTGACTTTGCTAGTTTCAAGTTAGATATGAAGATCACTTCTGGAACATGTCATATTATAGGTAAGACCTTAGTATATTTGTGTAGTAAAAATTAGAATTATGTGGCATTGCCTACTGCTGAAGCGGAATATATTGTTGCTGGTAGTTGTTGTGCACAAATTCTGTGGATGAAACATACTTTATTGGACTATGGATATCAGTTTAGGCATGTATCTATAAACTGTGATAACACTAGTGTAATCAATATCTCTAAGAATTATATATATCACTCTAAGACTAAACACATTCATGTAACGCATCACTTTTTTAGGGATAATTATCAAAAGGGTGATATTACTCTTGAATTTATAGGCACTGAACATCAATTAGGTGACATATTCACCAAGACTTTATGTTCAGAAAGGATAAATTACATTAGACATGAGTAAGTAATGATAAACATTCCATAAACCTCACTGATAGTGAAACCTCACCGATAGTGAAACCTCGCCGATAGTGAAACCTCACCGATAGTGAAACCTCACCGATAATGAAACCTCACCGATAGTGAAACCTCACCGATTGTGAAACCTCACCGATAGTGAAACCTCACTTATAGTGGAACCTCACCGATAGTGGAACCTCACCGATAGTTGAACCTCACTGATAGTGGAACCTCACCGATAGTGGAACCTCACCGATAGTGGAACCTCACCGATAGTGCAACCTCACCGATAGTGCAACCTCAACGATAGTGGAACATCACCGTTAGTGAAACCTAACCATTAGAGAAACTGCACCGTTAGAGAGACCTCACCGTCAGTGTAACCTCACTGTTAGAGAGACCTCACCAATATGTTTTACACTATATGGATTTCATGTTTTTAGCTAAAACCTTTATTTTTTTAATGTATTTCTTTTTATTTCATCTCAATTACTAAATTACAAAAATTATTTCTAAGTCACGTTTCAATCCACCTCAAACTCTCTTCACTTCAAACCTTACTTCTCAAACTCCCGTATTTCTTGCAAACCCTCTGTTCTTTGATTCATAAATGGCAAGAGTAAAATTGTAGGTATTCAGATATGAAGGTGGTGCACCAAGTGCAAAGAGGCAGAAAGAGGGATCTGGAGGCAGTGGCAGTGGAACAAGTTGTGAGAAGAGTGTAGTGAACCCGAACTTACTGAATAGAAATATCGTAATTAAGAAAGAACTCTGTGAAGAATGGCTCCTGCCTAGAAAATATTTTACTCTAAGGATATTTGAGGAACAAGGGTGGATCAAATGTTTTGAGAATAACAATGGTCCTTATTATCCGAAACTGGAGAAATAATTCTATGGGTTTGTTCGTTTTGAGAAATCTAAAGGTGAGAATAGAATGGTATCAGTAGTGAATGGAAAGATAATATCTTTTTCATCTATTGAATGGGATGAGTGCTTGAGAGTTCTGAATGAGGGTGAGTCCAGATATTCCTCAAAGTCAGTACCTCATACTAGTGACGTTTTTTAGTATAAAACTACTTTGGAAGAGCTCACTGAAGATGGCACACCAAGAAAAGTATTTGCTACAGAAATGGATGGAGAAAACCGGTTACTTCTCAAATTTAACTAGCATGTGTTAAGTCCAAGAAGAGAGGATTTTTCAAACCTCATATTCCAAGATATATTCTTGTTGTATCTGCTAATGCATAGTGTCAAAGTGAATTTTTGTAGGCTTATGATGATATAAATAGAAGATATGACCAGGCCAAATTCAAAAACAAATGCTCTATTCTTTGCAAAGATGGTTTCTTTGATGATCAAGGTAAAAGGTGTGGCTGAGTCTCAAGATTAGAAATTGGATGTAAGAGACAACTTTTGGATTAGAAAAACAGTTTGTAAGTACATAAAGATTGTCTGGAACCCATGAAAAAGGGAATCGGTAAATGATGATGAGAAAGTTTATGATAAATTTAACCCTATTGAGCATCCCAATCGGCCAAGAGATAGGAGAGATACAGGTCTAGGATCTGATGAGGAGGAACCTCAATACAATGATGATGATGCTAAGGATGATTACTCTATAGAATATGGAGGGTATCCTGATTTTCCTCCAAGCCCAGCTGCTAAAAATGTATCATATGGAAAGGAAAGTCCACCTGTGACCCTACCTAGAAGGGAAGCAGTTCTGGGAAAGGGTATTGAAGAAACCTCTATAGATGAGGGAGACCTGCCTAGATCAGATCATAAGGAGACTACTCAAGATTCCAGTAGTAGTGATGATGAAGAGTAAAAAGTATATGAAAATGGAAGTACCTGTTTGAGTCTCAATACTTGGATTGAGAGATCTATTCTGCCTATTGAGGATGTTTTTGAATTGGGTAGACCAGTACCTATTACTAATATACCCAAGTATGTGACACCTAATTTGGATATAAATATGGTTGTAGATGACTCCTTTGATGAGGATATGGCAGTAGTTGGTGTTGAAGAGGAGGAAGCTCCACTTGAGGGGGATCAATATGTTAAATATGGTTCTATCTCAATTTTTCATGAGATAGAGGATTGGTCAGAGGATCCAGGATTTGTGGTGCTTGGAATTGATTATTCAGGATCAGATGAAGACCAACCCAAAAGATAAATTTTTTAGCCTCAGTTGATGTTTTCTCTAGAGAGCCTCCATAGTTTTTCCGAAAAATCATGTAACTAAGGCTGATCTTGATTCATTAATCGATGATTTAAAAGAGACTTTGATTGGATCTATTTCCAAATTGAAGAGTTGATTTGTTGATGACCTATGCGAAATGGAAAAATCTTTGGAATTCCCTCTTTAAATAGATGTGTCAAGTAATGGGACAAATATGATGAATGAAGTGAAAGTGTGTCAAAATCAGATTAATATTTTGACAGAGGCTGTTGATTCTTTGAAGCAATCTGTTGCTTCATTTGATACCTTTTTAGTTCCCAAGATCAAGTTGATGCTCACATCAATTACATCAAAAGTGCAGTGAAATAGTTTGTGGATGTTTTTTATAGTTTTAAATAGACCATAAAAGAGAATGTTTGTACTCAAGATTTAGTTGTGAAGAAACTGATAAGTAATTTGACCCAATATTTCAATGAAACAATATCTTTTACTGTAAAACCTCTTGGTACCTCCAGAGTTTAAGTTGATGTTGAATAATTTAGATCTATGCTGAAAGAAGAACTTGGTCAAGTTAGTTCTAGTAGCTCATCTGACTCTCAAGTGATATCTACCACAAGGGATATCAGAAATATCGTTCAGGACTATATGAGAGATGCTACTACTTCCCAGAAAGAAATCAAACACAAGACTGATCTTTATTTTCAGAAGTTTTATACCAAGAACCAGCTAAACAATCATTTTATGCTTCTGTTAGAAAACCTGAAACTGCCCCCAGTCACTCATGCTTTCTGAGATCAAGTCACTCAGCTCAGGGAGTTGACTCCTGCTTTGGAAATTTTTATGGAGAACATGGATTATTTTCTCTATGATATGGAGAGAAGAAGATGAATCATCATGGATTTTACGAACCTGTTACTACCCTTTCTGCATGTGGACAGTACCCCTATTATTGTACCTCCAGCCATACATTCCACTGGTCAGTCTGCTTCCACACCTCAGTTGACTCCAATTCAAGCTATCAGAAGTCTTACTCCTATGATCACACATAGGAGTACCCATTATAGGCCCGACAGTGTTTCAGTATCTCAACCACCTTTCATCATCACTGGTGTTCCCAAGCCTTCACCTATGCCTACCAAGACTGAATCCACTTCTGATCCCCAAGGAAAATCCAAATTACATATTGGAGAGGTGGATTGATTCGTGTCTAGGACATTTGATATGGATCACTTGTATTCTTTTTGTTTCATTTATGTATTTCTATGTATTTTTTCATGAAGTAATATCTACATGGTCTCATTCTCTTTTACTTTCTATTGTTTCTATGAACCATATTTTTTATTACTTTTTTTCAATTTTTTCTAGTCACAAAGGGGGAGAAATAATGATATGGAGAAGTGTGGGGGAGAATAATATGGATAAGGATAGAGAAAACGAGTCTCAGATAAATACTGAGTCTATTAATTTTTTTTTCCTACCTCTGATACATTTGAATTTAATACTATATTCTCAGATACATTTGAATTATTTCATTTATGGTTACAAGGTATGATATTTTGAGCTCATTTGAACATGTCATTAAACACACTGAGAAGTGAGAACAAATATATTTTAAACTGATACATTAATGATTATTATGGATTATAATGCCATAATTTGTGATTATCAAAAAGGGGGAGATTGTTGGACTCACCTATTTTGATAATCACAATTATGTTTAGATATGCATTAATAATCCCAAATAATGTCTACCTATATTTTAATTATACTTTCAAATTATTACATCATGCTACTGAGTAGATATGAATATCAAAACGATCATATCTTGATATTAACTCAATCTGAAAATGATATGCATAGAACAGATACTTTATATGCATTCGAGTTTTTGAGTCAATGATATAGATAGAGTTACCGATAAACAAAGGTCACTGATAAACCAAGACTTCGGTTATACAAAAAGTCACTGATACATAGTCTATCGTTACAGACAGACAGCTACTGATACAAAGCTACTCCTATACAAGCGAGCTACCGATACAGGTGAGCTACCGATACAAGCGAGATACCAATAAAAGGTTCTACCAGTATAAAGAGTCACTGATACATAAAGATACTGTTATAGCAAGTGACAGTTATCGATACAAGACCTACCAGCACAAGTCCATTTCTATAAGTTCACTGATACAAAGGGCTACCGATGGAAACCAGTCACTATTTATCTAAACTCGATTTCTATTTGTTTATTAGCAATGATCATATTTGGTGCTTTTAATGCAACTATTATTTATTAATGATGTTTGTTGGATGTTAGGAAATCATACCTCATACCTGCAGAAGTAATCATGACTTATGTCGGACCATATTTGCTATAAAAGTAAGATCAAAGCTGCTCATAAAAGATATATATATATATATAATGATACGTACGTGGTAGAAAAAGGAATAGATAGATGAGATATTCAAAGAAGAACTTTACTGGGAGTTGAAGGACATTGCTGTGCTACAAAAACTACGGAAATCTCATGCAAAACACCCATACCTGGAAGTCATGAAACAGAACCACAATACTCTATGTTCCAGACAAATTCCAAAGAAGGACTCAAAATAACATCTGCTCAATCCAAAAGGAGTCCAGAGCTGCATTGTCATCACATAGAGCTTTCCAAACTCATCTCAATCTTATTAGCTCTATTGTGATTTGTTTATTTACATTTCGAGCAGTGTGTGTACTTCTGTTTATCTTAAACCCACACTGTCTCCTAAGAAGAACTGGAGGATAACTAAAATTCTCACTCAAACATTCTAAATCTTCTTGTATACCACTGTGAATTGTGGTAGAGGTCAAGTGTGACATGGATAGCCTATGTGCTATTGTTATAGTTTTTCCCATGTAGAATTGTGGTAGAGGTCTTAGTACCTGGACAGTCTCAGTACTGTTGTTTACCCCAATCTAGGGTGTGGATCAAAGTTTTATATAAACTGTTTGAGAGGACTAAGTCTCAGCTTGAGAATGAACCTCTTGGTTAAAACTGATGTGCATCTTATTTTAGTTTAAACAATTTTCCAATTTCCATTGCTAATTACTTTGAAATACAAATCTATTTTAATGTAACTCTGATAGTTGAACTAGAAAGTGTTTTTAATTATTGCTAGCCAGTAAGTTAGTTTCAAAAGCTAACTGAGAAATAATCGATCCTTGAGAAACTAATTGAACACTTAAAATATTTATAAATTCACTACAGTTTAACTTGTTTGTTAAATTTGGGGTTTTTAATAGATTTCTTTTAATTAGAGATTTTTTATTAGGTACTCAATTCACCCCCCTCTTGAGTATCCTCTGGAACAACACAAAGGTACTATTTAAACAAAATTAAAGAAAAATTAATCTACTTGAATGATTATCATAATAAAATACAACCATAATTAATATTATAAAAAACATAAATTCAATTTTTTTTACAAATTTAATACATAAAAAAACAATTAATTATATTTTTTCATACACAATTTATTTAGATCTCAGATATTTTAAAAGAATTAAAATTTTAAGTAGGGAAAAATAAACTTTTCTTATTGCGCGAATTCAATAGTTCCTTTAATAAATTGAAACATTTAAATTCAAAAATATCGCCCGTAAAAATTTCTAAACAAATTTTTATTTAAATAAAAGACAACATATTATTATAGATAATTTCATGATTAAATAAAAATATAACGAAACGCAATTCAACAGAATATTTGAAAACAAAATAAATAACATAATTTATTGAATGAAATAATAAATAATATATTAGAAAATTATATAAAAAAATAACAGTTTATAAAAATAAACCCCATTCAAAATAAAACATAAATTTAATGGTTTTAAAAATAATTATGTTTACAATTTAAAATCAAAGATTGTTCGAAAAAAAATCTGTACCGAAATAAAAATAAATCTGAAATGTCATTCATCAATTAAAAGGATATTCATTCACATATTATGTCTAATTAAAACACACTGAACTTTGTTTTTTAATTAAACACACAAAACATAGATGCTATATTGTTGGATTTTTAATGTTTAAAAAACATTTAAAATTTGTTTTTTTTACAAGGAATACATTTAGAATCTTGCATCATAAATAAAGAGAAACTCTTTTATCATTATTTAAAAAATATATTGGGGAAGGAAAATCTTGTGGGAACGGTGCATCACACTTTCCACAAGTGCGTGATCGCTCTATACTGTGCAATTTGTAGTTAAAACAATATTTTTCCCGACGGATTGGCAGGTCACACCACATTAGATAATTTAACGATCGCGTGATATTATCACCTAAAAAAGAACCCATCTCTTCATCACATTAATGTTACATATTTTAAAGTGTTTGTTTTACATTTTTTCAAAAGTAAAATTTGAAAATACATCTAGGTTAAAAAAATTATTTTTTACCCCTCAAAGGGGGCACCTGGTGTGCCGCCTTTCAGTGGTTTTTCGCCCAGGGCAAGGCGGCACATGGTGTGCAGCCTTTTCCCAAAAATAAATCGCTAAGGCGGCACACCAAGTTCCACCTTTTCATTAATATTTTTTTTAATGTTTTTTTTGTTTTGTTATATATATATATATAACAAAACTTTTCAGCAGAATTTTTCTGCTATTTATTATCCAGCAGCACTGTCATTACTGGAGTCTGGATTCTGACAGAAACCCTCATCCTGGACTCCCTTTTATAAGGGGTCTTGCCCTGGAAATCATACTGCATTTCCAATGTGGGATTCTGATTCTTTTTTTTCTGTGCAGTATATTCTGTGTTTCTGATGTGGGATTATGTTTCAAGTACGCAACTTTGAAAGACTATAAAATATAAAATATAAGACCAACATAAATGAAACTTTAAACATTGATTAAACATATAAGTAATAGTGGAAAACAATAATAATTTCCTAAAAAATGTTGATAAAAATTAATTTATAATCTTTCAAAAACACCCACTTGAAACTTAAACATATTTCAAGTACGTGACTTTGAAAGCTTATAAAAGATAAACTATAAGACCAATATAAATGAAACTTTAAAAATTGATTAAACATATATGAAATAGTTGAAAGCCAAAATAATTTCATAAAAAATGTTGACCAAAAATAATTTATAAGCTTTCAAAACCATCAACTTGAATGTTAAAAATGATTCAAGTTCCCAACTTTTAAAGACTATAAAACATAAACTAAAAGACCAAAACAAATGAAACATTAAACAATGATTAAACATATAAGAAATAGTTAAAAAAAACTTCCTAAAAAATTTCCATAAAAATTAATTTATAATATTTCAAAAACATCTACTTGAAACTTAAAAATGTTTCAAGTACGCGAATTTGTAGGTCTATAAAACATAAAATACAAGACCAACATAATTGAAAAATTAAGCATTGATTAAAAATATAAGGAATAGTTGAAAACCAAAAGAATTTCCTAAAAAATATTGATGAAAATTAATCTATAAGCTTTCAAAACCGCCTACTTGAAACATAAAAATGTTTCAAGTGCACGACTTTGAAATACTATAAAACATAAACTATAAGAGAAATATAAATAAAACTTTAAACCTTGATTAAAAATATTAGAAATAGTTGAAAAAATAATTTCATTGAAATTTTTGATTATAAATAATTTATATTCTTTCAAAAGCACCAGCATGAAACTTAAAAAAGTTTCAAGTATGTGAATTTGAAAGACTATAAAATTTAAACTATAAATTGAATATAATTGAAACTCTAAAAATTAGATGAAAAGATAATAAATATTTTAAAACAAAAATTATTTCATAAAAAATGTTGATGAAAAATAATTTATAAGCTTTCAAAACCATCTACTTGAAACTTAAAAATGATTCCAGTGCGTGACTTTGAAAGACTATAATTATATTATTAATTAATTATTATATAATTAATAGTTATATTAATAATTAACTAAATAATTATTATATAAGTAAAAATTATTGAGTAATAAAATATAACACCAATATAAATGAAACTTTAAACATTGATTAAACATATAAGAAATAATTTAAAACAAAAGGAATTTCCTAAAAAATATTGATGGAAAATATTTTATAATAATTATATTACGAATTAACTATTATATAATGAATACTTATATTACTAATTAACTAATTAATTATTAACAATTTATTATATGTTTAAACAATGTCTTAGGTTTCAATTATATTACTCATATATTTTATGTTTTATATTCATTCAAATTCGCGTACTTGAAACAGTTTATGTTTCAAGTAGACGGTTTTGAATGCTTATATATTTTTTTTCATAAACATTTTTTTCGAAGATATTTTTATTTTCAACTATTTATTACATGTTTAATCATTGTTTAAAGTTTCATTTATATTGGTCTTATAATCTATATTTTATAGTTTTTCAAAGGAATGTACTTGAATAAATTTTCAGTTTCAAGTAGGAGGATTTGAAAGCTTATAAATTATTTTTCATGGATATTTTTACACTTTTTTTTGTTTCCAACTATTTCTTATATGTTTAATCAATTTTTAATGTTTCATTTATATTGGTCTTATAGTTTATATTTTATTGGCTTTCAAATTCACCTACTTGAAATATATTTATGTTTCATGTAGGTGGTTTGGAAATCTTTTAAATTATTTTTTATCACCATTTTTTAAGAAATTATTTTAGTTTTTTACTATTTCTTAATTTTTTAATCAGTTTTTAAAGTTTCATTTATATTGGTCTTATAGTTTTTATTTTATAGGCTTTCAAAGTCACGTACTTGAAATATGTTTAAGATTCAAGTAGGTGGTTTTGAAAGATTATAAATTAATTTTTATCAACATTTTTTATGAAATTAGTTTTGTTTTCAACTATTTCAAATATATTTAATCAGTTTTTAAAGTTTCATTTAGATTGGTCTTATATTTTATGTTTTATAGTCTTTCAAAGTCGTGTACTTGAAATAGAATCACACATCAGAAACACAAAATGTACTGCGCAGGAAAAGGAGAACCAGAATCCCACATCGGAAATGCAGTATGGTTTTTTGGGAAAAACCCCTTATAAAAGGGAGTCCTGGGTGAGAGTATCAGTCAGAATCCAGACTACTGTAATTGCAGAACTGTCGTGCCGCCTTTGCGGTTAATTTTTTAGCATAGGCGGCACACCATGTGCCGCATTACCCTGGGCGGAAAAACCCCCAAAGGCGGCATAGCAGGTGCCGCCTTTGGGAGTTAAAAAAATAAATTCATTTACCCTGGTGGTATTTTAAAAAATAATTTTTTTTTGAACAAATGTAAAAAAAACACTCTTTTAAATATATTTTCATGTGAATTATTTGGGATCATGATCCGATTGTCAAGCGATTATCCAGCGAGAAGTCGTCGCATGAACAACTGACAATCAACAAGGGTGCAGCATGACTAACAAAGTGATTATGCGAAGCAGTCACATGAATCGTGCGATCAACTCATAATTGCATGAGGTTTGAAGAAGCTGAGAGTTTAGACGTACATGGCATCCTGAGATCCTCAGGAGTTTAAATGATTCCTTGATACACCATGAAATTTGGAGGGAGAGGCGGTTCAATAATGCTTATATAAACAAAGGCATGGGTCGATGGTTGGTGTTGTTCGGTACTTAAAAAGGGTCACGTTTCCCAATTGAAACAGAGCATACGTGAAGAACATTAGGAGTTGTAGTGATTCATTCACGTGAAGGAGAAGAGACCGCATGACCTCATCATGCGAAGTAGATCCTACAAGCCTCCTTGGTTACGTGAAGGATTCTGTGGACAATCATTGTCTCATGAAGAAGAAACTTGTGATGTCACTACTCGACCCACTGAGCCGCAACCACCCCATGATTTCCTCCATAGTCTAGGGTATGAGGATAAGTGCTGAAAATCATAACTAAAATGGAAGAATTTTACTTAATATACCTGTACGCACACACCCAACAAATACAAAAGTATAAAATAATAATAATAAAAGACTGTAACATTTGGAGTAAAAATCATGCATATAATAAACTATTGTAAATACAAAAACGTATGACAACATAATCGGAAAAATGAATAGGGAGAGATATAAGACACGATAGAAGTAGTCATCTCATTACAACGAAGGTATTTCAATTAGTATATGTGACAAAAACCATTATGAAAAACCCAAATATGCTCAACAAGAAGCCCAAATGAGAAAGAAAGGGGATATCCATCTCCATATCCAAGAAACAAACGATGAGTATGTCTATAGCTCTAAACATCCATCATCGATGCTCAGAAATCTGCATGTCTGTCCGAAGAAGTAACGATGTGAAGGACTCACACCTCGCCACTACACTGCATAGTCGAGATGGCACACTATCTGGGATGATGACCCATTCCATGATATAGTAGGAGGGTTTCACTCAATAGGCATAAGACCCATACCCTGTTACAGCAGGAGGCTGTCACTCAGTACATAAAGGACTCATTCCCTGTCAAGGTAGGAGTGTGTCACTCAATAGGAAGAGGACCCATGCCCTATCACAGTAGAAGGGTGTCACTTGGCATGTATAAGACTTGTGCTCTGTCACAGCAGGAGGGCGTCACTGAGTAGAGAGATGAACCATTCCCTATCACAATAGGAGGGTGTCACTCAGTAGGCAAAGGACTCATGCCCTGTCACGACCAGAGGGCGCCACTCAGTAGGTAGAGGACTCATGCCCCGTCACAGCTGGAGGGTGTCACTCAATAGGTAGAGGAACCATGCTTTGTCATAGTAGAGGGTTCCACTCAATGCATGGAGGACCCATGCCCTAGTTCCATAGCGGGGTGTCACTCGGTACGTATCAGTAGAGGATCGTGCCTTAGTGCATTTGGGGGTTCCACTTCAGTCTCTCTCTGATGATCATGTCAAATCACATCCGTCGTCTTCCACCACTTCAAGAAATTTCACGCTCAGAACATCTCACATCATGTCTAAAAAAGCCACTATGAAGGCCCCCATCGTTTCTTGGTCGTGTACCTAGCAGTTCCCAGGCACCGAGTCATGCCCATTTACTCCAAGACTACATAGTGTGTTTGTCCAAAAGCCAGACGAACACACAAGGCTCATCACTCCATCAGGCTAAAATTTCAAACCATCGATATGTCACCGCACATGGCCATGAATGGACAAACAGATCACATCATTGTGATCCTCACAAAAAAATCACTCGAAATAGGCTATTTACATGACCAAATTGAACACCTGGTGAAAAAAACATATTTCTTCGTACCATGCTCGAACGATGTATCGTGGGCCCGAATCACAAGCCTAGTTTATATACCCGATATTGGTCTTGAAATGTTCCCCTCAATATCATGGTCTCAATTCCGCAGACAATTTCTCATTCCGTCACTGTATATAAATGATGCATCAGATACTGGATGTCGTAATAATACTAGGGAAATTACATCTACCACCACGGAACACAACATAAGGAATAAAATTACAGTAAATCATTGGTCTTGGGACTAGACCCCATGACCTACCCCTCACCCCATCCAAACCCTTACCACCCCACCACCAATAGTGGAGCTTATTATTATTAATATTATTAATATTATTATTATTTATATTATAATTATTATTGGACACTTCGTGCACTCGCACTACAAACCCGAATTAAATATTCATTATTGGTTTTGAAATGATTGACTCAATACCACGATCACATTATCATAGACAAATCATCAATCCGATGTCACACAAAGATGTTACTACCAGTTCAAGATTTGATAATAATAATAATAATAATAATAATAATAATATATTATTGTTATTATTATTATTATTATTATTATTATTACTATTTAAAACTTATATCAAAGGAGAGGTAGGAACAAACTTTTCCCCTTCCACACGCACCCGCAATTTCAGTTTACTTTATTTAGACATTTTTTTTCATTTATAATAATAATAATAATAAAGATATGGGAGAGGAAATCTACACATTCCCACATGTGAAGTGGAGGTGGCACCCCTCCATCCCTCAAATCAAATCATTTTTCTTCTTTTATTAAAAAATGATAATAATTCATTCAAAAAAATCGATTAATTTTTCTGCCTTTAAATAAAATTCATTGAATTTTGTTAACCACACACATTTTTTTAATAATAATACTATAATTAAAAATAATAATAACACTCGTCGCATTGACCACATCTGACCACCCCATTGGAGATCCAGGTCCAGTCACAGTCACGTCCACGGTGAGCATCCTGAGCAATTATACCCAGTGCACAACCTCCACTCAAAATCGATCTCATCGCACGACATGTCATCATCGCATGTCAACCTATAAAACAGGGATCCCTAATCCGAACCTAAAACACCTCCGATTAACCATTGTTCTCATCGCATCTCGATTTCAACCTCGATCGCGAACCCACACCCACAATACCAAACTGACCCTCTCACAAAACATCAACCCACTCCGTCATCAATCTTTCAACAATCCAATGATCTGAATGTCATTCATGATACCACAATGAATCTGGGGGTTCAATCATGCTCGAACCTGCCCTGATAATGTCCTCATTGGACAACAGTGCAGAATGAAATAAACAGAGAGGGGAAAAGCCTGAGAACAAAGTAAATCATTATTGTTCAAGCGTTCTTGACCAAGGATTATATAAAAAGGGTGATAACATGTGAATCAAGGGAATAATTATACTAGATCAATATAATGAATAAATTTTTGGGCACATGCGAAGAACAATTATCATATATCAAAAGCAGATAGAACCCATGCTCAATATTTTAGTAAAAATGGAGAAAACCACAAATGATGAGTACTACCTCAATTATGGATCGATCGGTGGTGAAGGATGAATCCACTAGTGATCAACGTGATGATGTCGATGCGTTTATCCTTCATATCACGATTATCCTTGATCAGATCATCATTTGTCATTCGATGTCGATCCACTAACGAAGAACGTTCTCCTCCTATCATATCAAGCCAGGGTTATCAGTCAACCCATGGAAAATTTTTATAAGAGGGTATTTAAAGAATATTTAATTAGTTCATATAATAAAAAAAATTATTTCTTTACTTTTTTTATTTAAATGCAACTACCAATGGCTGCCTCTACCGGATGTCCATGTCGAAACTTTGGTCGCACCTAGGATAAACATCATGCTCTGAATTCAACTAAGGTATCAAAATTCTGATCAGATTCTCCTTTCAAGATATATTCCATTATATCTGAAACAATATGTGCACGTGATAAAAATATATTTAATATTTTTATAAAATTAATTTTGGGCTCATCTGGCCTCAGAATCATGCACTTTCTGACAACCTATCTCTAAAAATATTCTTATAAATATTCCAAATCCTTATATGAAAAAACCTGAGTCTCAACACATGAGTCATCCAAGTCTCAAAAAAACATGATAATGACCCGACAAATCAGTGTCTTGCGAAGGAGGAACCTATGGGCCACCCATGTCACGTGAAGGGTAGAAGGGTTCTAGGGATCACACTTGTGAATACCGTATGCGAAAAAGAAGAAGACAACCATGTTATCCTTACTTGACTTATGCGAAGCTAGGAAAACATATGTGTGAACCATAATTGGTGACGTGGATGAGGAAAGAGAAAATTTTCATGCAACCCATGCATGACATGCACCCTATTTAACAACATTGAATTACTTCAATTACTTGTAAGGAAAATACAAGAAGAATATAAAATGGTGCTTTAGTTATTTTTAGAATGAAGAATTAATTTTATAAAGCACATAAAATAATGAAAATGATAAAAGGTCATGTACAATGTTCATGCATCATGAATTATCACATGCATGCATGAATAATTTTTGAGAATTCAAGAAGACAGATTGAGTTGATACTGTGAAATATCTTTATTTCATATAATATTCTTGAATAATACTTTTGAAACACTTGAACACAATAGTTGAGGTTGGGATTCAAAAGAAGGAAGAATCATTTCAATCATAGTTACATCGATGAAACTGGTTGGATACAGGTGATCAGAGATATTTGAGCAAGATGAGAAGGCTGCAAAAGGTACTTGAACAGGTACATGAGAAAGTGTGATTCAACGATCTCATGGAGAAATATCAACTAATCATCCAATAGTGGATCAAGCCTTGACGAAAGAAGGAAGCCACTCAGTTGGAGCTGGGAGCAGGAGAAGTCACTTGTGGGATTCAGGACCAGATGTCTCTAGTGTGGATTTTGGAGCAGGCCAGTGTTGATTTAAGAAACACTTTGGGATGCAATTTAAAGAATCTTCTAAGAGGATTCAGGAGAGATACCCATATCCTTGATTCTGATTTTGATGTTTTAGTCATTATGGACTCCATCCCTACACATAATTTTCACAATTATAATCCTCCTAATTCACATGTACACAATACATACCTTGGTTATTTTGATTGTCCATCATCACATCCAATTTCTTTGAATTCGTATTCATTTGTGTGGAAACCCAGCCATTGCCCACCATATACACTCATCATGATTAACCTTCATTTTTTTCCATTGAAAATTGTTGTTGGACATTTCATCCAACAACTCATATCTCTCCTCTAGCGATTTTATCTTAAGAGAACGTCCTGCAACAACATCAATTATAAAACTATTTCCCTGTGAAAGACTTTGTAAATGATTTAAATTAGTAACCACACTTCAATTCCATGATGATGGAATCATCTCATTAAGCTCTTAAAACTTTCCCAAGAACTATATAAGAAATATTCACTAAATTTTTCAAAATTTATAATACTTGTTTGTAGATACAGAAAATTTAAGGGAAGGGAGAGCCTTGTTAAGAATTTTCATACTAGATCCCCCCATGAGGTGATTGAGTGTGGGGGACACTTTGGATCCACTCTCACAAATTTTCCTTAAATGAGAATATGAAGAGGTGTAGTCTCACAACATCATTTGGAATACTGTTAAACTAGAATGTATCACACACTTACAAGAAACTCCCAATATGTGAGTTGGGGTTTTAATGAGGCATCCTTACAGATTAGATTGAATGGGTGATCATTGGGATGAACATCAGGTTGATATAAAAGTATTTAACAACAACAACATGTGTGTGAATACTTGGATGGACCCCCACATTTGAGGATTTCTATAGTTGATTAATTCGTTCACCAAGGGGTTCCTTCCTTGGAGCTCTTAATGCCCTCTCTGATGTCAATCTTGTCCATCCATGATGTTTTGTTCTTGTTTCATGTGTTTCTTGTACTTACGTAATTTCCTTTCAGTATTGGGATCAAACGTAGACTCATAATTTTTTATTTTCCACTCAGAGAGTACTCATGCACAAAATTGGTCCCTACAACTATAGAATAAGAAGGCCAAGCAAAAAATGGGGCAATGACAAAAAGAAAAAAGGGAAATTCCTAAAAAGTATAAGCATTACTAAATACTGTTTCCAGGAAACGACGCCAGATTGGATCACCCATAGGGCATTGTTATTTCTTGGAGGGGGTGTCAAAATTAAAATTTATAAACTCAAAATACACTAACTAATTTTAAATTATAATAAAGTGAAAATCTAGGTTCATCCATAGAGAGAAGGAATAAATGAAATAGAATATTTTTAGAATTTAAAAAATATTTTGTTCGACGGATTTGGAAAAAGAGGGAAAAGAACAAAAATATTTTTTAATTTTCACAAAAATGAGAAAGAACGAGAAGCGAAGGAAATTGGGTTTTGAATATTAATTGGGAAGGTGTGTTGAGGTTTCTTAACATTAGGGTTCATGTGAAATTGGATAAAGAAATTGATGTTATTGTATAGTATTAGATTCAGAGTTAGGATTAATGTTTTAATGGTATATATCTATTTGTTCTGGATGAAGTTTTTGGTGAATGATTCTGTCCAATACTATGAACCAAGCTTTAACTCCACGGTGTTCTCATTGTGGGTTGTAGGGGAAACACACCCCTACTCCAGGGGTTTGGGGGCCAAAGGTCCCCTGCCCAAATTTTGAGGCACTAGAGAAACTTTGACCGACTAAAGAAGAGATGACTATCCAACACCGAAAAGGGACTATAGAAGTAAAAAAACATTGGCAAGACTACTGTATCACCACAGACTTCTATCTACCAGCCACTGTAGCACCTTGAACTTGTTTGGATGCGACACTATAGTGATATGGACTTTCAGCCACCTTTTACTGTACCATAGTGGACATTCTGTGCTATTGGTGGAATAGTGCTTCATCCTCCTTATTATCCCACTTTGGGATAGGTTTTTGAGTGTTATTAGGAGCCTTGAACCTCCCAGTAATTTTTTGGTCCTGACTATAGTGAGATTTATGCCTCTTCATGGATGTAGGGATCATTTACTGAACCACGTAAACCACAATATACAATATTTTTCTTATTATTTTGTTTCTGAATTTTCTCCATCCACAAACCCATTCTATCACTATGACTCTTGATTTTTCAACAACCATTTGGAGGATTCGATGGTCTGGTTATCTCTTCTTTAGTGAGAAAATACAATATTTCCCTTAGTTCAGTATTTTAGAGTTTTAATGCAATAAGTTTATTCTAATTCAATAATTAAACCTATTTGTACTAGATTACCCAATGATCATGGTATAGTCTAGGTTATCTAGTTGAAAAATTAAAAATTTCTTTTCATATTCAACAATCAATGGTCAAGATTAAACAAAAACAAATATATTAGAAGTTTTATTCATTATATCTCCAAACCTAATACATGAACATAATAAGAAAATAAAATCCAAAACCACATTCCACCTTCTGCTACATTACCCGAGCATAAGGTGGGAATTAATCCATCATTCTTGTAAATGATGGAGAAAAAGAGAACAAGAAAACAAATAAGAATTTATGAAATAATGCAAAGAGAAGAATGGTGGAGAACCCCGCACAACACAACTTCTCACCCCAAACTTTGGTATCCAGATCGATCCTTGGTAGTGGTGCAACAACTCTCTATTTATAGATCTTCAGTGGTGGTTGGGTTGAATTAATGCCATCATTATTGTAGTCATGACTAAGGATTGGGTTATCAATTGGGGTTCTGGGCCATTTTGGGCCATAAAATAAAATTATTGAAATCTCCATCATAAGTCTGATGATGGACCTGTCAACACATTTTACATTGTGAATAGAGATTTTATTTCATATGTTTTCATGGCTAGGAGTCCAACAAGTCAATTTATGGTTTAAGAATAATTTTGAAATTTTCTGGGGTGTGTCACAGTGTGATGCCTATTTATCATGTTCTGACACATGTGGTCCTTCACGTGGGTGTGTTTTCTCCTCCCTTCTTGGTATTATAGCTTGTCTCCCGCAACATTTACATCATAAAATGAACATTTACGACGTAAACCATTTTTTTAACCATGTAAGCTATGTTTCATCCCGATTCATCAATTCTGACCCCTTAGAAGCTCTCATAATTATCCTTTATCATTAGAAGTAATCTTTTGATGGAAATCATTGTTGTTTTGGCTTCTTTTACTCGGTTTCCACAAATTGTCGTATCTTGAGGAATATGAACAATTCCATGAAATATCAAGGAAATAATTAATCATTTATGTCATAAAACTGATGTATTTTAATAGTAAAAAACATGCATTAATTGGAAGTATCACACAAGTAGTGTAGTATTCACCCCTACATCAGCCCGATTGGAATAAACTCCCAACCCGATTACTACAATTGTGAAAATACTACCCTCTTCGGAAGAAGAAACAACCTTGGATAGAGAGTATAAAATACCATAAGGAGGTGTATATGATCTAGGCCTTATATCCTGCATAGATACTATCCTCTATGTTTTGATTTGTGACAGTTGGGAAATATTCAACGTCATCTATTTTCTCAATGTTGATTTTTCACTCATATGGTTTGAGAGTAGTTCTAATCGCTATAGAACCAGCACTATAGTATCCACCACCCATCTATGAAGGTTGGTTAGTGACCTTTTGGATTGGTCTTCTGAAAAATAGGTGATAAGGGTAGGGAGTTTATTTAGGTGACATTCTTTTCATCAACTGCTCCATTCTGCTATTTGTGAACTCATTCCCAAGTGAGTTGAGCATTACCATATTCCGATCAAAGGTGACCTAATTTAATGGATTTGGAACAGTATCACGATATAACTGATTTCTTTGAAGAAACCAACCTGACCGTTCAGTATCCAAATCCTTTGATATCTCTCCTTAAAAACATCAATCTCGATACAACATCAGCTGATTGAAGGGAGACTAAGAAACTTCTAGTAGTATCAAATTTGATCAATATATCAATTCAGTTTGAAATGGGAGAGAGATAATGATCTTTGAACAAGTTAACTGTCAATCCAGTAATAGAAATCCACATCAACACCACCGATGCATCCAAACCTACTTCCTTGGTGTCCACTAGTGGTCTTTCATCTTGCACCATTAAAAATTATATGAATCTATTCACCAATTTCAATAAAACACATCTACATTTTCAAATAGAAGCAACACATTGTTGTTTTCAAGAAAAACAATCATCAAATTCAAGAAACCTATCGGTACAAAAAAAATCATAGCTCTGCGATTGATGGATAACCAAAAACAAAATTACCAACCAGTGAAATAAAAAGTTCGTGGAGACATGATTTTACCTCATCTTGTGACATTTACTTAACTTAGAAAGGCAGAGTGCAAGGGAAAAAGTAAGGAAATTATATATTGGTCAAAGAATTAAAGAAATGATAAATACAAGAATAAGGTAGGGCTATAGTATTCGATGGCGTTTCCAAAGGAAAACCTACATAGGACGGGAGAGGGGGAAGAGGGGTCGAGGGGTGGGGCTCCATCGAAATAAATAAATGAAATAAAATATTCAATTATTTTAGTTCAAAAACATACAAAATATAAAATTATTCATTGTTAATCCTAAAATTAAAAACTATTCAAAATTAACATATAAAGGTGACATTTAAAGAAAAATTGAGAACAATTAATATACCTGAATGATTATCACAATCAAAGTCATCCATAATTAATATTTATAAAAAATATAAATTCACAAAACAATTTTTTACAAATTTAATATATTAAAAAAATGATGTGTATATTTTAGCTTACACAATTTCTTCAGGACTTATATAATTTAAAATAATTAAAATTCTAAGTAATGCAGAAGAAATTTTTTTTATTTCACCAATTCAATAGTTTACTTATGTAATTAAAACATTTTAATTCCAAAATATATCCCCTAAAAATTTCTAAACAAATAAATATTTAAATTGAAAAAAACATATTAGTAAAAATAATATGTCGTGATTAAATAAAAATAGAATGAAACATAATTAAACAGAATATTTGAAAACAAAATAAATAACAAAATTAAGAAAATAAAACAATAAATAATATGTTATAAAATTAAATAAAAACAGAATAGTTTAAAAAAATAAACCCAATTCAAAACAAAACTTAAATTTTAAGGGTTAGAAAAAAATTAAGTTTACAATTTAAAATCAATGATTGTTAGAAAAAATAATTAATGAAATAAAAATAAGTTTGAATGAAAATTCATTAATTCAATGGATATTGATTCACATATTATGTCTAATTAAAATACACTAAACATTATTTTTTAACGAAACACACAAAACATAGATGCTGTATTGTTGGATTTTTAATATTTTTAAAAAAATTAAAATTTGTTTTTTAAGAGGAAGACTTTTGAAATCTTGAATCATAAGAAAAGTTGAAGTGGATACTCCTTAATAAAGAGTAACTCTATTAAAATATTTAAAATAATAAAGTGGCGAGGAAAAATATTTTGGGCACAGTGCATCACACTATCCACACGTACACAATCGTACAATATGGTGAACTTTCCATTTAACATTTTATTTTTTCCAATGGATTAATAGGTCACACTACTTCAGATCGAGGCTCGAACAATTATGTCTGGTGGGTTGACCCAGTTCACCAAATTGATACGATCTAGATTGTCAATCAGACGAGGCACGATCTAATGAACAGATATGTTCATTTATGGTTGTGATCTGGGTCACTTACTTGATTGAGTACTATCTGAAAAACATTATTAATCTCAATAAGACATGTTTTCCCAAAATATGTGTTTTCCCACTTCCAAGGGATATGATATCTAATTTGAAGGGGAAATCGAATTCCTATAAAAGGATGATTCATTATATTGAAAATTAATTCAATTTTATCAATTCACAAGCACTCTAACCCCTCTCAATGATTGAAACTCCTCTAAAGTATTTTATAAAACATCATACCCTTTTGGTATGGATAAATAAATACCTTTCACTAATCTTCTGATTTCAAAGCCTCTTAAAATGTTACTCTCTACCTAGTATGAGTATAGAACAACCTTCTACCATTATATAATAAAAAGTATTCACCTACAACCCATTGTACTATCAATTGGGTGGGGGTAAATATGATCTTAAGGAGAGTGAAATCATAGTGTGTCTTTATAGACTCCATCTACAACCATTAGAACAATTTTTATACCATTATATCAAAATATTTCCAATAATCTTAAAAAGATATTTTGTCACCATATACATGGTAATTCTCAACAAAGTGATGAAGGCAATGAAATTTGATGACAATAATTCCAATAGGTTGAAAAAGTTGATGCACTTGTTATCTATGACTCTCAAAGTGGTGTATGTTCACTCAACTATAAAGGCCCCTACATCCAAAGATAACTCTAAGTTTCTCACAGGAGGCAAAAATACGAGAATGATTTTCTATGTGTCAAGGAAACTATTGAAAAAAATATCCTATATCAATGTTTTGGAGGGTCATTGGTTGATTTAGTGTTGGGATAGACCTGCCCCAATGGTTATAAAACCATTGGGAGAGGTCTATGCAAACAGTTAACCCAAAACTGTTGGGATAGGTAATGTAAAATAAAATATACAGTCGAGGATTGATCCCACGACCTCCACCTTATACATCAAACACCAAGCCACTATGCTATCATTATTTTTGTGAATATATTTGGAAATATATATATATATACAATTTATATATTGATTTATTTGATGATATTTGGAAAAATAATTCCTAAAAAAAGGGTACATATCCCAATGTTTCTCAAAACTGTTGGGATATGTACCTTGATTTTTCGAACTATCCCAATAGTTTTGATGAACTATTCAGATATGAAGAGTTTTTTGGATTTATCCCAATGGTTTTGGGATAACAATTGGGGTAAGACTAATTTTTTTGGATCTATCCCAATAGTTTTACAAAACCATTGGGATAACCTTATCTTATCCCAACTGTTTTGGGATAACCATTGGTATTGGACTAATTATTTGAATCTACCCCAATAGTTTTACAAAATATTTTGGATAACATTATATTATATGTCATATCCCAATGGTTATTAAGAACCATTGGGATAAGGTAATTGGTATATGTAGGATTTCTAGTAGTGGGGAACATACTCAATGTCTTAACTGATGATCTATTCAAAACATACTCACACCTCCCAGAAACAAAGTTGATCTTGGATATGTTGAGTAAAAGTGCATCGCTGAGTGGGAGAAAAACAAAAAATTAGTAAGAATGTTAATTTCATACACATTAGAAGCTCAATTCATCACCCTCTTGAGAATTCCACTAAGACTAGCATTTTTTATCGGATCACTTCTTTCAAGGTCTCTGATTTTACTTGTTTACTGATTCTATTAGTTTTATACATTGATAAATCCTTGAGAGAAAGCTCTTCATTTGAAATTTCAAAATCATCTTCAAATTCATTTACAGAAAAGGCAGAAGTTTCAATTGTTACCTCAAATACATTAGCCAAAAATATTAGATTATCCTTTTTATTTTCATCATCCCTTGAACAATCTAAACCACTAGAGCAGCCCTACAGAGCACTCCTAGTCACCTTCATCCCTATATTTGGTTTCTTTTTATATATCCGAAAATTTATTTTTATAGTTTAGCTTCAAGAAATCATCCATGATGTGGAATTTTCTAAAACACTCATTACTGGTAATTCCTCTAGACGAGTTTTCCTTTTCTAGTTTCCATTCTTTCCATATTTACCATTATAGTTTGGTTTTTAAAAAAAAAATTTCTTCTCGTAGTGCTTATTAAATCTCTTTTATAGAATATTCATCACCTCATCACTCTCTAATTCATATTCATCGCCACTAGAATCATCCTTGATTATTTCCTTCGATTTAGACTCAAATATATTGTATACTACATTTTTATTTTTCAGTTCAACATCCTCGTTGTCTGCTTTATTATTTTCTTCATACACCATCAACGTACCGATTAGTACCTTAACTTGAAGCTTTTTGATGTCACATTATTCTCTTATAAAAACAAATTCACTTCTCTATATATTAGATCAACATCTCAAAATTCCTAGCGCTAGTAAATTTTCATCCATAGGTAGTCTATGTGAAATCATAGTATTAATGTTTTCATTGAACCTACTATGAAATTCAAAAACTGAATTACTAGGTTTCATCTTAAAAGAACCATGTTCACAATACACGTGTTTAAACATAATTATTTAACATTCAATATTCCTTCATGAGAAATAGCAATTGTGTCCCATATTTCAAAATTAGTAACACACATAGAAATATGGTAAAACCCATCTTCACCTAATTTATAGAATTAATCATTTATATCTTTGCAATTACATTCATACATAGCCTCAGTTTCATCACTCCCAACATTAAATTATTTCTTGTATGTTCCCAAAGTTCATATGAACTTAGTTTCAGGGAGATTTATTAAATAAGAAAAAGTTTAAGCTTTAGTTTGAGGTTGATAAAAAAAATTTGTTTGAGGGTGGGATCTTTCCTAGAAAGAGTCACCTATAAGATGGATTATAAAAATTAAATATAATTATTGTTTCTTCTTACTTTCTCAATTATTTTGATTTATAGAATAAATGATTAGGTTACATAAATTATAAGAAAATATATGACATGCAAAAAATAGAATTATTACATTGCATGGATAAAAATGATAATAAATGGGTGACTTGTATGCAAACTAAAATAGTTAAGTAACCATTTCCTTCCATAGAACGGAAAAATAATTTGATATAATTGATACATAGTGATGTTTTCTATTTTCATTCCACACCCTCTATAGGTAATAAAAAGTACTTTGTAACTTTTATTAATGATTAATATAGAATTTACCAAGTATATATTTTTACATGATAAAGATGATGTTCTAAAAAAATTTAATATCCATAAAAATGATGTTTAAAACTAATGTATGATTACAATTAAATTCCTCAGATCCCATATGGGAGGAGAATATTATAGTCCTTCATTATTTTAATCCTTAGGGATCATACATGAAGTGACAACTCCCTATCCAACTAAAAAAATGGTGTAATAGAGAGAAAGAATAGAACATTAATGAAATTTGTTTATTCCATGATGTCTATCTTGAGTCTCTCAAGAGGATTTTGAGGAAAAGAATTATTAACTAAATTTCTCGTCATAAATTGGGTTCCCCAAAAAGGGAAGGCTATGACTCCATATGAATTATGGAATCATAGGAAACAAAAACCAAATTATTTAATTGTTTGGGGTTGTCATGCAACTATAAGAATACCTAAACCTAAAAGGAAAAAATTGGGTAAATAAGGTATTGGTAGCATATTTCATGGATATGTGAAGCATTGAAAAAATTATAGATTCATGATTGTATAAAAAAGGATTTAGTAGTTGGTAACACAATTATTGAATCAAGAGATTTTATCTATAATGAATCTATGTTTACCTATTTACCTAAGAAATACCAAATAGATAAATGTAGGTCAAATAAAAGTCACTCCCTAGAAGATATGGCCAAGGAGGTTCATAAAATTAAATGACTGCAAATACTAAAGACATATTTTCAATGTACTGACCCAGAAGCCACTAAAATGAGGCCCCGAGCTGGACGGTCACATGGCCTTAAATATGTATCCTCGCATTCCACATGATTCCAAATAGTAGAGAGGGTACAAAGTTGATATGGTGGGAATAATATACCCCCCATTATCAGAGTAACATGATGGTATAATAATGAATAAATCAATCAAAATAGAAATAGTATAAATAAAATATGGAGAAGCAAAATTTAACAATAACGGATCAAATGGACAACATCAAATATACAACCTTGCATGCATGTCTAGATGAGGCTAAAAATTATAAAGCTATAAACATACAACATAAGACACCATAAAGTAAAATATAGATATAACAAAAGAGAACAAAATCCTAAAGGGATAACTCCATGAGCATCCTGAGTTCCAAATCTGTCCCATGCTCCTAACTTCTATATTCAAGAATAAAAGCAAGCAAGACAAATCCATAACCTGATCCTGCAACCTTGAGGTCTGTTTGGGTACCCCAGTGAAATGTATTCTCTAATAAGGTGTGAGATATACTTAGTAGGCCACCACCAACATTGTCTAATGTTATCCCATACGTGATATATAATATAGAAGTGTTCAAGTATATAAATAAGATAGTAAATAAATAATCCTAGAACAAGTCAATCTCAGGTTCCTCAAAGAGAACAAGAACAAAAATACCTTTTTTGCCTAATACAAATGTAGGGTTCTGAAAATTCTGCCAAGGGAAGAAAATGATCCCACAATCACTTTTCAGAAGGAAGAAAGCATTCCTACAAGTCTTACAAGGTGAATGGACACAAATTGAGTTTTTAATTTCAGAAGAAACTTGAAGGAATTATTGTTTTAAATGATTTTATGTGTCCCAAGTACCATCATCTATAAGGGTTCATGGATCGCAAGAACTGCAACCCACCAGTACATGAAGAGACCGGAAAGGCGCTGGCCCATAGAGCGATGGCCGGAAAATCCAGATGATTATGAACAACATCTTTGAAAGAATCAACCATGCGAAGGTTGGCTACATATAGTCCCGCGAACTCAATAGCTCGCGGTTGAAAAAAATGCAGGGTTCCATGAACCTTTACTCACGAACCATAGTCTCTATAAACCCTGGGTCACTGAGTCTTCTGTGGATCAAGAGACCTCTTCACAGGCTTCCGCAAATGGTGTCGCGTGCCCATAGATTGGATTTCCCCCAATGATATATAAAAGGATAATAGATGGAATTGAGGGGGAATGGAAGAAAAAATAACCAAGGGTACCCCATAGGTTGGAAAATAGAATTTAGAGAAGATTCCGGCTTCAGTCTCAAATCATCGGCAAAGCCCAAATTGTGAACCACATTTCTGTAGTTACAACCAGCCACGAACCATAAAAATCAAAGGAAATTAATAAAAAAAAGAGGACTTAAAACATAATTGATGAAATTGAAAACCATATATATATCATGGATGAATTCCCTATAAGCGATAGTCCCCTGGACCCTCCTTCAATACGGTGTTCCACATAGTGTATCACTACACATGTTTAACTCAGCATCGTGTACTGCATCAATAGGCAGATTGAACACAGAGCGGTGTGATGGGACACATCCAGGACCACATACCCTTGTGGTGTGCAGTGGTCCATGCCCATGCCCATGTACTACTTCAGTACACAGACGACCCCTCTGCCCGCATACCCTCATGGTATGCAGAACTTTCCCCACCCTACATAAGAAAACAATACACAGAATGGTGTGTTTTCGGGTATTATTCCTTCTATTTCCAACCTTTACCCTCTATTTTTGTCCAGTCCTCCATAACCCCTCTGTGAACCAGTCCCCCAACATTTGGCCAAAGCCTCATCTAAATCCACCAGACCTCTATGATCAGATCATCGGGCACATCAGCGCGCCCCTTTGAGTCTACATACCCATTGTAAGCGGAGTCACAAAGTCTCTCCCCACAATGGTTCAGATTCCATGAAAGTCTGTATGTCTACATTCCCATGGTAACCCAAAGTCCAACCCTGGGATGCTAACGTGAACCTCCCCATTCTAGGTATTAAGGGTGATCACTTGCTTTTCAATTCAATGAGGAATGGTGATTAGTCACAGGGATTGTGTTAGCTTCCCCTTATGACAAGGATGACACTCCTCCCCTTTTTTAGAATGCATTCCACGACACTCCCACTAGTTAATTCCCCAATCCACTAAAGTCCAAGCCGCATGACCTCCAATGTCATCCCACATTGAAGGGTCCATTGCTCCATTCCCTCACCCACAGTCGCCCCGACCTCTTCTGATGTAGGCTCTGCATCTCCCACCAGCAGGATATGAGGCACATGGTTGGACGGATCTCTCACATCCTCTTGTTTCTGACACCGACCATGACTCACATGATCATAAAGGTTTGTGACAATTATAACATCCACACAATTCTGAAATATGGGAACTCTAATTCCAGATCAATCTAGGATACATTGGATGCCTTCTTAAAGGCCCAAGCTCAGAAGGGTTCCCTTCAAAAAGGGTTTACTCAATCAGGTCTCCTCAAATGGGCAGCTTCCATGCGTAAGCCCCAACAATTCTGAACTATGAGAACTCTGATTCCTGATCAAACCAGGATATGTTGGATGCCTGATTGAAGTCTCGATATCAAAAGGGTTCCCATCTAAGAGGTTCTACCCAACAATGACCTCTCAAATGGGAAACTTCTATGTGTAAGTCCCAACAAGTTTGAACTATGAGAAATCTGATTCCTGATCAAACCAGGATACATAGGACACTTTCTTGAAGGTATGATCTCAGAAGGGTTCCATTCCAAAATGGGTCCACCCAACCATGTTCCTCTAAAAGGGCATCTTCCATGCATAAGCCCCAACTATTTCAAACTACGTGGGCTCTGATTCATCTCTAGAAGATACGTAAGAATCTCATATTATGGGTCTGACCCCGACATCTAGTCACCTTTCGTCCCCCCTAGATGACATTAAACATCTGAGTTCCTTACTATGTGGATCAAGTCAGCATTACCTCCATAGCTTGAAATCCATTCATACCTATGAAGATCCTACAAACAAGGGGTAGCCCATGGACACAATCTTCGGGAATGAAGAAAGGATTCAAAAACATATAAACACGCCTTAAATATATAAGAGAGTCCTGGAGGTGCAATCATTCCCCCCAAAAAGGGTGCGATGAGCCTGACTTCCCATCCTCTTGACCATTGGAGTATTTAAGTGTCGTTGGCCAAATCATGGTCTAACGAGTGCCTTCAATTGTAAAGTGGGTCCTCGAATCATGGATACTAGGGCATTTGGGTGTTTCTGGATCAACAAATAAACCCATTGAAGACCATATGTGGAAGTTATATCCTAGGAGGACCGATTTCACAAGTACTTGAACCCATGAAATCGCCTGCTGGGACCATCTAACTGTTGCATCTCCATCATAGTACAGAAGGGATAAACTGACCGGTCCCTGTGAGGTTAATCCAACCCCCATTTAAAGGATAATGACATTGAATGGGTCGAAACAAAAAAAATGGTGAATTTGAAATGGAACCATCTATACAAAAAAGAGACGGGTGTTGATTCTCCTTCAACCATTCGGTCCTTACCCCGAATGTGCCACCTCAGATGCGAAGCCAAAATGGTGAACCCAATGTGAATCCTTAACCAAGCTGGATGTTTTGACCCAATTACAATAGAAAAAAGGATATTTACCGTTAGATCATTTTTTCGCTGTATACTCTGAATGAACCACCTCAGACGCGAAAAAAAATGATGAAATCGATGTGAATCCAGAATCAAGGTTGTCGTTTCACCCCACACAAGCCCCTCACCACAGAACAAAAATAACAAGGGAGGAGGCCACATTGAATCATCCAATATGAATATGTTTAAAATAATACTACTTTGATAGGGTTTTGTGGTCTATATGTCATATATGTATATCGCAAGTTCACACAGAGCAACCTTCAATCCAAATGACATCCTGACTACCAATGCAGATACATGCATAAGTAACCCCGTAGGTAGCCAGAGCCCCAACGAAAAGCAGTACCCCCTCACCTACCGAGTATCTTCAACGTTGTGTATCCAACACGCTGATCAAAGAGTACCACTAAAATGATACTCTCCCCATGGTGGAGTCCACGAGACAAGCCCTCAAGTCTGTGAAGTCTCTCCATTCGCCTCCTTAGCTGCGGCTAGTGGCCCATCACAAGGCATCACCGTTGGTCGTCTCAAACCATTTCGAGTGCCTATCCCCGGAATGTGACAATGAGTACCAACCTTATCATAGGGAGGCAGATGATGTCAATGCTGAAAAATTCATCTCAACCACACAAGTGTTTTACTCACAGGCCCCTACTATAGAGCATCACCACCGACACCAGATAACAATGCCTCATAATGCTGAAGATGACCTTGTGATGAGGGAACTTGTTGAAATCTAGGGGACCCAGGCTCCTCTGGATGCCCACCAAGAGTAGCGAATATACAATCAAGAAAATTCTATCACCTTGGTTCATGAGGAGAAACTCTGCCATGAAAACACATCGGCATTCCATAGGTAGATATATAACTCTGCCCCATCCCCACTATCCCACCATAGAAATAGGGTGGAATAATATGAGCACGTGCACATTCCCGCTAGTGCTCGCCGGTTCCGCCATTTAGATAGAGTGGAAAAATACTGTTAGATGCAGATATCTACCGACGCATATAAAGTCTTTCATCCAAATAATATGGAAATCATCTATACATTGGTACAAATACCTACTGATGAATATCAAGCCCGTCATCCAAATAGGAATGCAACCAGCTATACGCAGGCACATATACTTGCTGACACATATCAAGTCTGTCATCGAAATAAGATGGAAATCAGCTATACATAGACACAAATACCTACTGATTCATATCAATCCTATCATCCAAATAGGATGAAAACTAGCTATATGTAGGCATAAATATCTACTGATGCAAATCAAACCCATCATCCAAATAGGACGAAAACTAGCTATATGTAGGAAAAAATACCTGCTGATTCATATCAAGTATGTCATCCAAATAGGATGGAAACTGGCAACATGTAGGCACAAATATCTATTGATGTATATTAAGACCATCATCCAAATACAGCAGAAAGAAAATAAGAGCAGATTCAAATCTCTACGGATGCATACAAATCCCGTGAGTCAAATATTGCAAAAGGAGAGCGGATGAAAATCCCCACTCGTGAATATGAATCCCGCAAATCAAATATGGTGGCAATCTAAGAAGAAAACTAGTGTAAACTCATTCCTCTGTCCTGGAATAGGAGAACTTCTAGTATCTACTAACAACCCATGGAGGACAGGAGCAAGCACAAACTCCTACTTTGACATCAGAATGGGCCTTCAAACCTGTTCCATCCAAAGATGTATCTCATCATATATTAGAAATGATGGAAGATCAGACATCGATTCCAAACTATATCATCCAAACATGACAAGATAGCATTGCATCAGTTGCAAAGGTGAGAATACAGGCCCACAATCCAGTTTCCCTAAACAGAATGACATACTCACAAAATGGTTCAGTCGCTTCGGAGAAGTTATGCATACCTACTCCAATCCAAGAGGGTTGACGACTATATTATGTGATACATGTAAACCGGATTGGGAAAAACACCCATTCCAACTGTGGGATACCTGTCCAATGTGGTGGCCACTCCAAGGTAGGCATATATACCTGCGAAAACTCATAACGCTCATCGACATATCTCGGTGGCATCACAAGACCCAAAAAATAGGGACCCATATATGAATGTTGTTACCAACAACATGTACCCCAGATTACCTATAAGAGAGCATTCAAAAATAAAATACGCCAAAGGAAAATGGAAAATGAAGAGCACATACATAATCCTCCTCTTCTAGAAGCTGGGGTTCTTGAAGCCCTTGAACATATATCAATAAAGGCTCAAGACTGTAACACCCCTAGGTTTTGAAAATAAATATAGAAGGAAATTTTATAATATAACCATTAAAACACAACTTTGCCTCTTCAATTATTTGAATTTTTAAAAATGGCCATTTAGAGTTATGTTCAGTAAGTCATTTGGAGTCCAATAAAACAAACTTGAATTTTTAGTGAATAGTAACATACCCTTATGATTAGTAATATGAATAGTAATATGACCCTAATGAATAGTAAATTTTATTATTATTTTATTTTCTTAATGCTTGTAGATAATGACATCTTGGTTAAGTTTTTATTGTGACAAAGAAGTAGTTGTAGAATTAGAACTGTTAATTTTTGAATGAAGTATGCTTTTATTTAAAAATTAAATTAATAATATTTATAAAATTATTTTCGAAAAATGGATTTCACTTTTGAATTATACACGTCGAAAAATAGTAGGGGTGAATTTTTGGGATTTTTCTAAAATACATGAATTTTTCATGAATAGTAAAAATACAATTTTGAGTTTTCGGAAGATTAAAGACATCATAATGATGTAGTAAATAAATATAAAATTATGTTCGACTTGGGTATAGTAAATTATGACATGAGGTGTCCCATGTGGCTTAAACCACGAGTAAATACCATGGGAAAGCCCATGGTTTGGCAAAAACAACTAATGAGGTGTCCCTTTGAAATTATTAAAGAATTACCTCTCTTTTTCTATAAATACCCACTCATCCATTCGTTTTATTTCAATCCAAATCCACCATCCTCGAAGCTCTGGTGGTTTTACCTGGAGTCCTCCCAAGGTTTCCCTATGCACCCATGGTCCCATCCTTCAAGATCTAGGAGTTATTCTTCTAGGTAAGGGAATCCTTCATTCTCTTCTTTAAGTCGACACTTCTTTTATGTTAGCTATTTGAAATTCCTTTCTCGTATGTTGGGGTTTGATTTTATTTATTCTTCTTATTTTCCTTTTGATTTCAATATGTTGAGATACCCTTTTTCTCATCATTTTGTTTTATGAAATTTTAAGTGACGCCGTTAGGCTGCAGAATTTTCATAAGGGATCTCTCAACTTTTCTTAATTTTCAAGTTCATCTCTTTTATTTTTATCTCATCACATCCTCTATAAAAATTATCATGATCACTCCAGTAACATATTTATACTGTATTTATATCATGTGAATGGAATAACCATCCTATATATTCTTATTTACTCCCTTTTATTTTTATAAACGAAATCGACGTCCATGAGGTTCCGATTTATAACCTTCGCGGACGACGAAGTTTCGTTCTTCAATTTATTCTTCATTACTGGTCATGAAACCATATTTGAGGTTGAACCAGACTATTATATATGTGTTATAACCTAATTAATATTCATTAACCAGAATATGTAAATATAATTAAGTTATATGACCAAACTAATTCATAATATTCCAAATACCGCCGAATAATCGAAATGGTTATCATCTAATGGTTCATCCTCATTCCATGTAACCAAATGATAGAAATGACCATTATCAATTCTTTATGTTCATTAATAAAATATAATTCCATTCCTGGAGATTTATAACCATTCCACATGAACTTCATTACATAAAAACAAGTGAACCGAATGTGAAAATAAAGGAAACGAACACTCCGGAACGACAGAATTCAATAAAATAACTTGTCAATAAAGACATAAATAAAATAACCAGAATTTTGGTAAACTAAATAAATGTATAAGAGTTTCTGAAATAAGTTATTAAAAAGTATAATTTCATATTCCAGTAGCTTAAGTACAAGAGAGGAACACATTTGGAGTTAAGGTAAGGGTTTTTCAACCTGAACTTCGATTTTCATTCGGGATACATTCATTGTCTAATTACCTCAATGAAATTATTATGTATTGTTATGTAATCATCATATATTTTGTTTGAGTATAATATATATGTTTACGAACCATATCCCTTCCTTATATTATGAATATTTACACATTTTAAAAGGAACTTTCAAAGTAGTTTCCAAAATACAAGCCCGATTCAAGGGAATTTCTCAAATTCTTATCTATTTTAAAGGGAACTATATAATATGTTTTCGGAACCATTATCCATATGAAATAACTCATTTTATTATGAAAATACTATCTTAATTCAATTATGGTTTTATATAAATATATTTATTCCAAAAGAACTCTTCTTTTCAAAATAAAAGAGTATTAATCTCAAGATTTTCTTAATGATTTTATAAGAGTGTTTTCGTCTAATTCAACACTCATGTTGATTCCATGGTATTATTGGGTTTAATAATTTATAAAGTAATATAATATATTTTATTTAATGGTTTATGGATAACTCTATTGTGGATGATCTATCCTAAAACCATTCACCATATTATTCCGAATGGTTAGTGGTTTATGTTTAATTATTGGGGAAAGACAGTTACATTTCATATGACAGTTTCAATATGAATGTATTTGTTGTTTATGTTTATCCCCACTCACATGAGGAATTAATTTGACTTATTATGTGATGGGTGGGGCCTTCTATATCCCCTCAATGCATCGATAGGTATAATGAGACAAATAGACGTGGAATTGGCCAAGGCCATTCCCAATGTGATATGGATTTTGGCCGAGGCCTTAATCACTAGATGTCTTGGCCAAGGCCATGAAAAAATGATTCATAATGTCCGGAATATGCACTTCCCTCATTATGAAGCTAGTAATTGAAAGTTCATGTGGTTATTCGACTAGTAGAATAGACATGATGATTTTTTATTATTGCATTATTTACTCAACTCAAATTCCTTCCATAATGTGTTTGAAGTTTATTATTAAAGGCATGCGTTTTAAATTATTCTCCATGTGTAATATTTATATTATCTTCTGCTGTATTGCTTACTCTTACTGAGCATTTGAGCTCACCCCTTTCTTATGTTTCATTTTCTTAGGACATGAAGATGTAATTTATGAATGACGTGCCAGCATAATCTAAGAAACATGATGTTTCTAGTGGAAGAAAATAGTGTTTTGTTTCCCTTCATGTTGAAATGTTAAACTTATGTATGTAAATTTTTTACAATAGTATTAAACTAATCGGTCTTTCAAGATTTTTATTCCTTGTATGTATGCCAACGTAATCAAATAAGGCACCGACTCTGGGAAACTGGGGTCAGGTCCTTACAATTGGTATCAGAGCAAGTTTAGTAGAATACGTGGAAACTAGATTTAGAAAACATAGAATTAGGGAAGAGTCCCTATGTTAGTATTTGAGGATAGAAATACAATAATGTCCTGGTATTTTGGTAATGAATAGATTATGTGGATCATTAAATAAATACATCCCTGTCTGGATACGAGCAGGTAGAGGCGGCTCTGGAACAGATGTATCTAGGGATAAAATCCAAAAACACCTCTTTGAGCAAGAATCGAACGGGAACTGGTGAATTACAGCGGGCCTTGCTACACTATTGGTTATGACACGATCAGGGGATATACTTAGGATAATTTACATTTTCATTACAATCCATTATGAAGGATTTAAAAGTAAAATATTCCTCAAAGAAACCATATTTGTGAATATGGGATTAGCCATTCGTAGGATATCAAATTTTTTCTAAGTATTTTTTTAAGTTAATATTATACATTATGATTCATAACCTAATCTGGTGTATGCCATTATCTAGAGATGGCACCAAGTCGACGGAATGGAAATCGCACGAATACACATGTCCCCTGTAGGGATTTTCTTCCGATGCAAGATAATGAGGTTGGCTCTGGTGCTGTGACTGGTGCTGAGCAACTCATAACTATACAGGGACAACTTACTCAGGTTATAAATAATAATCTTACCCATATGGAGCATCCAGTTCCACTATGTGGAGGAGCCATCCTAGATAGCTTTATACGACAACAGCCTCCATCGTTCAACGGGACTACAAACCTGTTTGTAGCAGAGTAGTGGATATGTTCCCTTGAGAAGATATTTCTCACTTTGGGATGTAATGAAAGAGAGAAGGTTGTCATGGAAGTATATCATCTATTAGGAGATTCAGATCTGTGGTGGTCATTAATCCAAAACACAAAGGAGGAGGAAGAGATATAAGAGTTGGAATGGATGGATTTTAAAGAAATCAACATAGAAAAATATTTTCCTCATGAGCAATGAGTAGATATGAATAGATAATTATTGAATCTAAGGCAGAAAGAGGATGAAAATGTTTCCAAGTATGAAGCCAACTTCACAAGGTTAGCAAGACATGTTGTGGACTATATACGAAATCCAAGGAGCAAAATTGATTGATTCTTTGAGGGCCTAAAGCCATTCCACTGGCGGGAACTGGTCTCAAAAAGTATTTCATCATATGAGGATATAGTTTTGTGTGCCATCAAGTCAGAAAAAGAATTCTATAAGTATTATGACTTTAAGGGAAAGCAAGAAAAGAAGAGGGCTGCTGAAAACCCTAGGAAAGTAAATAAGGAAATAGGGAAGAAGGGAATAGTCGAATTTCCACCATGTGACAATTACAGAAGTAAACACCCTGGTGTGTGCTTAAACGGAAAAGGAGTATGTTACAATTGTGGTCAAAAAGTCCATCTTGCTGGTGATTGAAAAGGGATGAAGGAAGCCAGTGATGTTCAGTACTATAGTTGTCGAGAGATGGGACACTATGCTAATGATTTTACAAAATGTCAAGGAAATAAGAAACAGAGAAGGCCAAGGTGTCCGGGGAAAGCTTATTCAATCACAACTGTAGAGGTTGAAGTTCCTAATGCCGTGGTGGTAGGTCCTTTAATTGTTTCCTCATGTTTATCCAATGCTTGATTTGATTCTTGATCATCACATTGTTTCATATCTTCCCAGTTTTCTATGAAAATTAGATATTTCCAATTTGATTTAACAAGGGAGTTGTCAGTCAGAACTCCTAAGGGAAGTATCATTGCTACAAAGTTCTGTCAATCAGTTCCCATTAGGGCATAAAAATGTTCTTTATCTGCTGATTTCATCGTCATACCCATGATTTAAATTTATATAATCCTCAGTATGGATTGTCTTTCAGACCATGATGCAAAAATTTATTGTAAGAAGAATAAGGCTACGATTTTTGATGACGATGATAAAGAACACCTTATCATTAGAGTAGAATCTTCACCAATTGATTCTTATGAAGATCCACCCCCACTAAATCCACAAAATTCAGTTATTGGGGACGAAGAGAATGAAATAACTGTGGGTGAGGAAAGGAATGTTCAAATAGAGGATGTACCTATTGTGAGAGAATATGTTGGTGTGTTTCCATAATATCTACCAGGACATCATCCAGAATGAGAAATTGAGTTTTCCATTGATTTAATTCCTGTTTCAAGGCCCATATCAAAGACCCCTTATAGAATGGCCACTGTGGAATTAGTGGAGCTAAATAAACAACTAGAGGAATTGAGTAATAAGGGATTTATTAACCCTAGTGTTTCTATATGGGGAGCCCTTGTCCTTTTTCTTAAGAAGAAAGATGGATCTATGAGGTTATGTATTGACTACAGGGAGATCAATGCTATTACAATAAAGAACAAGTATCCTCTACCTCGCATTAATGATTTATTTGAAAAACTGCATGGAACTCAATACTTTTCGAATATTTATCTTCGATCGGGATATCATCAGTTGCGTGTGAGGAAGGAAGATACTCCAATGACAACATTTTGGAATAGGTATGGGAATTACAAGTTTATAGTAGTGCATTTTGGATTGAATAATGCACCCTATGTCTTCATGGATCTAATGAACAGTGTTTTCAAGGAATATCTCAATGATTTTTAGTGGTATTTATTGATGATATCTTGGTATACTCCAAAAGCTATAAAGATCATGAAAATCGCTTTCCCATTATCCTGAAGACTCTTAGAAGACATGAATTATATGGGAAGTTTAGCAAGTGTGAATTCTGGCTTTAGGAGATTTCTTTTCTTGGCCATATTGTTTCTAAGGATAGAATCCTAGTTGATCATGAAAAGACAAAGGAAAACCATGATTGGCCCACACCAACAAACATAACGGAGGTACGCAGTTTTATTGGATTAGAAGGTTATTATCGGCATTTCGTAGAGAATTTTTCCCAACTAGCTAACCCACTAACGAAGCTCACACGTAAAGGGGTTAAATTTGTTTGGACAAAAGATTGTGAAGAATGTTTCAAAGAACTGAAGAGAAGATTAGTCAATGCTTTTATAATGACTATACCATCGAGGAATGAAAGGTTTGTTATTTATAGTGATGCTTCAAAGAAAGGACTTGGTTGTGTCCTTATGCAAAATGATAGGGTTATTGCTTATGCATCACGACAACTAAAAATTCATGAGCAAAACTATCCTACTCATGATCTTGAGTTAGCTGCTGTATTCATTTCTTTGAAGATATGGATACATTATCTATATGGTGAAAAAGTGAGATTTATATTGATCACAATAGTTTGATGTATATTTTCTCACAGAAAGAACTCAACATGAGGCAAAGGAGATGGCTTGAACTACTCAAGGATTCTGATTGCACGATACAATACCACCCGAGGAATGCATATAAGGTATAATATGCCTTGAGAAAAAAGGATCATGGATTTTTGAGCATGATGATAGTTAAAAGGGATCCTATATTCATGGATCTAGTAATTATGGATATGGGAATAACCATGGAAGGTGAAACATCAATTCTTTTTCAAGTGTTTTCCAAACCATCTTTACTAGAAAGGATAAAATGTTCTCTGGCTAATGATGAGGATTTTCAAATGAAGATTAAATCTATGAATGATGGGATATTGAGTGACTTCATATATGAAGATAGAATTTTGAAATTTGGGGAGAGACTTTGTGTTCCTGATATACCTAATCTAAAAAGGGATTTTTTGGATGATTCTCATAGTTCCAATTTCTCTATACACCCTGTTAACACTAAGATGTATAGAGATTTGAAGGAATATTTTTGGTGGGACAACATGAAGAAGGAGATTGTTGATTTTGTGTCAAGATGCATGGTTTGTCAACAAGTGAAAGCTGGAAGGCAACAACCTGGAGGAGTATTGCAACCTCTTCCCATACCTGAGTGGAAAAGGGATAATATCACGATAGACTTTGTCATGGGATTACCAAAGACTCTTATAAGGAACAATGCAATATCGGTCATTGTTGATCATCTTTCCAAGTCAGCAAATTTTCTTGCTACAAGATAAGATCTACCACTTGAACGTCTAGCAAGACTATATATTAATGAAGTTGTGAGGCTTCATGGAGTACCCCTATCAATTGTTTCTGATCGTGATCTACGTTTTACATCAATATTCTGGAAAAGTCTCCAGAAGGCCCTAAATACTGATCTTCTTTTGAGAAAAGCTTACCACCCACAAACTGATAGACAATCAGAACAAACTATTCAAACATTGGAATACATGTTGTGGTCATTTTAATTTTATTTTCAAGGCATGTGGGATCATTATTTACCTCTCATAGAATTTTCCTACAATAATAGCCTCCATTCAAGTATTCATATGTCACCCTATGAAGCATTATATGAGAAGAGATTTCATACACCAACTTGTTGGGATGATGTTGGTGAAAGAAAGCTCGTGGGCCTAGAAATTGTTGAAGAAATAATGGAGAAGGTGAAGATTATCCAGAACCACATCAAAATAGCTCAATGTAGGAAAAAGAGCTATGCTGATAACCGAAGAAGGATTTGGAGTTTCAAGAAGGTGATCACATTTTCTTAAAGGTATCTTCATGGAAGGGTATTATAAGATTTGGTAAGAATGGAAAATTATGTCCCAGGTACATCGGACCATTTGAAATTCTGGACCAAATTGGAGCTGTAGCATACCGTTTTTCAATGCCGCCAAGTCTCTCCAAGGTTCACAATGTGTTCCATGTGTCAATGTTATGAAAGTGCATGCCATAACCAATACATTAACTCACTTATGAAGAAGTGGAACATGAGCCCGATCTATCTTACTAGGAAGAGCCTATCAAGATTCTTGATACTAGAGAACAAGTATTGAGAAATCGGACAAGTCGTCTGGTGAAGGTTCTATGGAGGAATCATAAGATGGAGGAAGCAACATGGGAGCTTGAGAAGCTTATGTTAAATACATACCTGAATTCTTTAGGTAATATTCTAGGAATTTCGAAGAAGAAATTTTTGTATGGAGGGGATAATGTATCAACCCAAGGGATTGAAAATAAATATAGAATGAAATTTTATAATATAGCTATTAAAACACAACTTTGCCTCTTCAATGCTTTGAATTTCGAAAAATGGTCATTTAGAGTTATGTTCAGTAAGTCATTTGGAGTCCGATATAACAAATTTGATTTTTTAGTGAATAGTAACATACCCTTATGAATAGTAATGTGAATAGTAATATGACCCTAATGAATAGTAAATTTTATTATTATTTTATTCTCTTAAGGCTAGAAGATAATGACATCTTGGTTAAGTTTTCATTGTGACAAAGAAGTAGTTGTAGAATTAGAAATGTTAATTTTTGAATTAAGTATGATTTTATTTAAAAATTAAATTAATAATTTTTAGAAAATTATTTTTGAAAAATTGATTTCACTTTTTAATTCTACACGTCAAAAAATATTATGGGTTAATTTTTTGGATTTTTCTAAAATACATGAATTTTTCATGAATAGTAAAAATACAGTTTTGAGTTTTCAATAGATTAATGACATCATAATGATGTAATAAATAAATATAAAAGTATGGTTGACTAGGGTATTTTAACTTATGACATGATGTGTCCCAAGTGGCTTAAACCATGGGCAAATACCGTGGTAAAGCCCATGGTTTGGAAAAAACCACTAATGAGGTGTCCCTTTGAAATTATTAAAAAATTGCCTCTCTTTTTCTATAAATACCCACTAATCAATTCGTTTTCATTCATTCAAAATCCCTCATCCTATAATATCAAGTGGCTATACCTCTCTAGGAGTCCTCCCAAGGTTTCCCTAAGCCCTCAAGGTCCCATCCTTCATGATCTAGGAGTTATTCTTCAAGGTATGGGAATCCTTCATTCTCTTCTTTAAGTCGACACTTCTTTTATGTTAGCTATTTGAAATTCCATTCTCATATGTTGGGGTTTGATTTTATTTATTCTTCGTACTATATTTTATATTTCAATATTATGAGATACCTTTTTTTATCATCATTTGATTTTATGAAATTTTATGTGACGCCGTTAGGCTGCCGAATTTTCATAAGGGATCCTTAACTTTTCTTTATTTTCAAGTTCATCTCTTTTATTTTAATCTCCACACCTCATCTGTCCAAATGATCATGACATATCCAGTAAAATATTTATACTGGATTTATATCATTTTAATGGAATAACCATCATAAATATTCTTATTCCTTCCCTTTTATTTTTATAAACGAAATCGATGTCCAGGAGGTTCCGATTTATAACCTTCGTGGACGACGAAGTTTCATTCTTCAATTTCTTCTTAATTACTGGTCATGAAACCATTTTCATGGTTGAAACAGACTATAATATATGTTTTATAACATAATTAATATTCAGGAACCAGAATATGTACATATAATAATGTTATATGACAAAACTAGTTCATAATATTCCAAATACCGCCGAATAATCGAAGTGGTTATCATCTAATGGTTCATCCTCAATCCATGTAACCAAATGATATAAATTACAATTATCAATTATTTATGTTCATTAATAATATATAATTCCAATCCTAGATATTTATTACCATTCCACATGAACTTCATTACATAAAAACAAGTGAACTGAATATGAGAATAAAGGAAACAAACACTCCAGAACGACAGAATTCAATAAAATAACTTGTCAATAAAGACATAAATGAACTAACCATAATTATGGTAAACTAAATACATGTATAATAGGTTCTGAAATAATTTATTAACAAGTATAATTTCATATTCCAGGAGCTTAAGTACAACATAGGAACACGTTTGGAGTTAAGGTTAGGGTTTTCCCACCTGAACTTCCATTTTTCATTTGAGATACTTTCATTGTCTAATTACCTCAATGAAATTATTATGTATTGTTATGTAATCATCATATATTCTGTGTTATTATCATATATATGTTTACAAACCTGAACCTTTCCTTATTTTATGGATAGTTACACATTTTAAAAGGAACATTCAAAGTAGTTTCCAAAATACAATCCCGATTCAAGGGAATTTCTCAAATTATTATCTATTTTCAAGGGAACTCTATAATCTGTTTTGGGAACCATTATCCTTATAAAATAACTCATTTTATTATTAAAATACTATCTTAAATATCTTCTGGTTTTATATAAATATTTTTTCCCAAAATAAATCTTCTTTTCAAAATAAAAGAGTATTTAACTCAAGAATTTCTTAATGATTTTATAAGAGTGTTTTCATCTAATTAAACACTCTTGTTGATTCCATGGTATTATTGGGTTTAATCATTTATGATGTCATATACCATATTTTATTTAATGGTTTATGACTAACTCTATTGTGGATGATCTATCCTAAAACCATTCACCATATTATTCTGAATGGTTAGTGGTTTATGTTTAATGATTGGGGAAAGATAGTTACATTTCATATGATAGTTTCAATATGAATTTATTTGTTATTTATGTTTATCTCTTCTCATATGAGGAATGCATTGGACTTATTATGTGACGGGTGGGGCCCGCTATAGCCCCTTGATGCATTGGTAGTTCTCTTGAGACAAATAGACGTGGAATTGGCCGAGGCCTTTCCCAATGTGATATGGATTTTGGCTGAGGCCTTAATCACTAGATTTATTGGCCGAGGCTATGAAAAAATGATTCAGAATGTCCGACATAAGCACTTACCTCATTATGAATCTAGTAATTGAAATTTCATGTGGTTATTCGACTAGTAGAATACCCATGATGATATTTTATTATGGCATTATTTACTCAACTCATATTCCGGCCATAATGTGTTTCAAGTTTATTATTAAAGGCATGTGTTTTCAATTATTCATCATGTCTAATGTTTATATTATCTTTCATTATATTTCTTACTCTTACTGAGCGTTTGAGCTCACCCCTTTCTTATGTTTCATTTTCTCAGGACATGAAAAAGTGATTTATGAATGACGTGAAAGCACAATCTTGGAAACATGATGTTTCTAGTGGAATAAAATAGTGTTTTGTTTCCCTTGATGTTGTAATGAAAAACTTATGTATGTAACTTGATTCCAATAATACTAAAGTACTCAGTATTTCAGCATTTGTATTCCTTTAATGTATGCCAACGTAATCAAATAAGGTACCGGCTCTGGGCATCTAGGGTCGGGTCCTTACAAAGACTCTGTCGTTCCATTACTAAATTATAGAAGTGGTAGTAGCAGTTAAAAAGTCCCTCCCCGCAGTGTCACTACCAACAGATATAAAGGTCCTCCTCAGAGAACCTATGTATACTTACTATGTGGTCTAGGAATGATCTATCCTGAGATCCTATCTTCTGATGTGCATTAGGGTAGCCCTCCCCTTGACATGAATATCAGATAGCAAGATGGTCCTCCACTTGCTTTTATCCACCCTGATGGTCCTCCCTGGGGTATACACTATAGATATGCTTCTCCCTATAGTTGAACGATGAGTCATGATGGTACCCCTCACCATGATTACATTCATTACGAAGGCCCTCCCTGCAATGGATGTTGATTTTATGTTCCTCCCTATAGTAAAATCAAGCAATGAGAAGGTCCTCCCCTCATTAAAATACATCCTGAAGGCCCTACCCAAGATGTACACTGCATAAATTCTCCATACAACCAGGTATCAAGCTATGATGGTAGGCCTCGCCATCATAGAAATCATCGAGAATTTCCTCCCCTCAGTGACATCAAGCAGAAAAAAGGTCATCCTCTTGTCGTAGCCCACCATGAAGGTCATCCATAGGGTATACACCATCGGGACACTACCTATGGTTGGGCATCAAGCTGTGATGGTAGCCCTCACCATTATAGCAGTCATCGAGTTTTTCCACCCCTTATTGACATCAAGAATCAAGAAGTTCCTCCTCTCACTATAGCCCTCCCTGAAGGTCCTTCTCAGGGTATATGCTATAGGGAAACTCCCCGTGGTTGGGCATCAAGTTGCAATAATAGCCCTAGCCATTACAATACCAATTTCAGAGGTCCTCCCCACAATCAAAATTCATACTGGTAAGAAGGCCCTCCCCTTGCCAGAACAAATGTGAAAAAACCCACCAACTTTGAGGTCCTCCGAAAGATGGGGTCAGATATATCAGGTACTCCGTTTATGAAAAGTGATATCCTTTCTCAACCAAAGGTTGGACCAGATCCATACTCATCTTATGAGCCACTCGTGCGCCGTTCACATATCGATGGGGCTCCAACCAGTCCGGCTTCTTGGAACAAAATTATAATGAAGCAGTAATGATGGGCATATTAAGTAGAGGAGTCCCCATAAGAACAACAATAGGATATGTTTCATGTGAGAATACAATTATCTAAGGATAAAACACCAGTGATGCATTTTCCTATGTCCACTTCTCACTTCGACATACCAGGGGTGTTGTCTAGGGAATGTATACTTGACATTAGCCTCAATATATGGATGACTCTTCACTAACTAAAAGAAAACTTCATGTCCTACGAAGGTTATGAGGACCATGCCAATATGTTAGGGGATCTTTTCCATCTAATAGACCTAGAGGGCCTCCCATCCGCACGACATCCATGATCATAAAGGTGAAAGGAAAACCTTGAATTGGCTGACCTCCACACACTTCCCATGTTGTGTTGCATCATTGGTGATTCCGCGACTTGAGTTCATATTCAGGGATGGGGAGAACATGGTGCTCTACACTTCACCATGTGTCCTGTCCAACAAACCTCATTAGAAATGACATCTTGAAACGTCATTGCCCAAAGGCATAAATCGAATGAAATACCTACCTAGGAAAGATGGAATACTCAATAAAAACTAGCCCAAAGTAAGTATCAAAAGTGATAGGTCTGAAGAGATCAAGCCAACGAAATGATTCTAATGCAGGCAACTGAGAAAATCTAGAAGGCTTCCCACCTAAGGGATTCCAACTAGCATGCAGTTCTGATATTTTCAAATTCCCATAAACCCTATGCAGGTCCAATTCCATACATGGATCACACCTTCATGAGAGTGCATGAAATAAAAAAGGTGGAAATAGTAGTGAACTCCACCGCAATGAGGGAACAACCCCAGCCCGCAGGGATGGGGGAATTTTTATATCAAAATGCCCCTGTAAGACCAAAAACTCCAAGACATAGCGCATCAGTTGAAGACTGAGAAAAACCCCAACCCATAGGGATGGGGGAATTTTTACCTAAATTCCCCACACAATGGACGTTTGTCTTCTCTCATCTAGGAAGAACGATGAGCAGAGGAGTCACTCGTTCGTCCTTGTCTCGTGGATCAACCATCCATGATGAAGGCACATTACAATGTTAAATCAGGACTCCACTCGGGTCAATATTCATCACGAAACCTGAAGAATACTATAAAGTGGAAGAGAAGAGTTCTACAAAGGATGTAGAAAGCCTTCCTACCATATGGCACCGAGAACACCGCCCCCAATGTTGTATGCATTAGGGAACGTGGTAAACGTCAACCCCATGGATCTCATTAGAATTAAAGGGAAGATGGTTCGATCCCAAAGGCATCCCACTCTGAGATTGATGGTGTGCATACCTGGAGCCAGAGAGAGGTCCTAAATTTGGGTTCCCCTCCATTAATCCATCCCCACCTCCCTCACAAAACCCCAAATAATAGAAGAAAAAAAATCAAAGTCATAAATGAGCCACCTCCTCCCCACAGAGAACATGCCCCTCATTCTTGAGGAATGATTCTTCATGAAGGAGGAAGAAATGAATGAGATTAAGTGAATTAATGTTGAGCTGTGTCGAGGGAGATATCTTTCCATATATGTTTCCCCTACAGAATGCCAACAGGTACTCCAAGGAGAGGTGCCCTTTCACAGGCTGTCATCCAGGTAAATGATGTCCAGATCGGAGGCCCATCCAACCCATCATTGAGAATATCATCATACTCAATCCCAACCGCAGAAGGACATCATGATTTCCCCCCATTGGGAAGGCAGTTAGGGTATATTCAGGTAAACCCACAAAGAGTACCCTTGACTGGGTACGCACACCAAATTCTAGCAGCACCAACAAATCCGGCTTTGGCCACTGCTGCACCAACCCAATCTCAAGCCTGGAAGGATATGCATCATGGGATCATGAATACCATAAAGAAACAAAAAGTTCAACTAGAATCCATGGAGGGGCGGTGTTCTCTAATACAACCAAAGCACAAACCCTACCCTAATTGCGTGAGAAATGTTCCACCACTTCCAAAATTCAAAAACCCCATGTTCCTAGTGTTCAATGGCATGGGGGACTCAGAAAAAAATTTAATGAACTATACCTCTTAATGTGACCCCATAATGGGCACTACAGATCATAAAGAAGCAGCAAAACTAAAATTCTTTGTGTGAACCTTGCAGGGATTGACCTTCATATGATAAACTAGCTTGCATGGTAACTCAATCACCGGTTGGGAGGACCTCTGGTGATAGTTTCTCTTCTAGTTTAGTTCAACACTGCCTAAGACAAAGGTCAATTTTCACATGAACTACAAGCAGTGAGAGAATGAAAGAGTTTTAGACTTCATCTCTATTTGGAAACACCTGACTTATTCCCTAACCAACCACTTCCATAAGATGAAATGTTCTCCATGTGCATCGATAATCTTCAGGAAGAATTATGGACACCACTCATCCCGTTAAGAACATAAGTGGGATCTGAGATTTCTCTGCCATTTACCAATGGATAGAATATTCCTTGAACCATACTGATATTAAGTCCTAAGTGGGCTCATAATCCCCAAGAAAAAAAGTGGGGTAAGCTAAAGCAGTTTATGTCATGCTTAACCACCCCCGACAGTAGCTCTAGTTGCAAGGCCTCCACCAAAATATGTAGGACTCCCTATACGCCAATCGCCACCCCACCTCGGAAAGATGAGCGATGATGTTCTAAAAGAAAACAATTTGAAGAATGAAGAAATAAATTCTACTCCTTCAGAGATGACTAGGTTCACGGTTATGTTATAGCCACTATGAATTGAAACATACTCCGGCTACCAAAGCCAAAGTGAGCAGAAGAAGTGGGTATCGATGACCATCCAAATTATTTCCCTTATCACTGGATAATGGGACACACCATTCAAGAATGCCTAATCTTTATGGACCTCCTCCAAAAGATGGTGGATTCTAGGAAAGTCAAGCAAGGCCCTCCACCAGCACAAGTGGCGTATGTTTCCACTTCAGACTCAAGAGAGGAAGAGGAATGGAAAAAAGTTGCTAGAAAGAAGGAGAAAGAATTTGACAATTGGATGACCTAGAAAATAGTTAACCGATTTCATGGAATTCTCTAGGCATAGTTGAAACAATCAACTGAGCCCCCAAAAGCTCTGGATGCAACAAAACATTCACCCTCATCCACATAGTCCTCTAAAGGCCATAAGGGAAGAAATACGGAGTAAGAAGACGATCTACCACCAAAGAAAAATCAAGTCCTAAAACTTCACAACTTCATACCAATAGACTTGGTACAACAGGTGCCGCCCCGCCAAATGGTACGGCTGGCACCGCCCCACCAAATGGCACTATCAAAAGGAGGTAGTCAGACATAAATGTTGTCAGATCAATAACTGATCTACAGTTCCATTAATATAATTCAATTTATGGACCCCTTCTCTGGTGGAGACTATGTCCATGAACTCAAATTCCTCATGCCCGATTGGAGAGCCAGAGGAAGAGGCTGTAAAGGCCAAGGGTTTCTTGGAAGGAATAATCGTGGAAAGAGTTTAATTCTCATACACACATCAACTCAAACCATTAACATAATAGAAACTCATGGGAGGACCCTCTGGTAGACACAAAAAGAACAGAAAGGCTCCCCCCTGTTGAAAGAAATCTGAGTCCATGTATCTTGGAGTACCCGTCGAAGGAAGGTCAAATATAAAATTTCCCAAGGCATACAGGAAAACCAGTCTGGACAAACTTAGAAGGGACTGTGGAAGCACAAGATCCTATCATAGAGACTCTACCATCTACATCCAATGATCAAGACCCTAAAAATTTTATGAAAGAGAAACCCTAAGTCAGAAATCACTAACCATTAGAGAAGAATTATGATATTCTAAAGTAGCTAGATTCAGTACCAGCAAAGATGTGAATCCTGTATTCTTTGAGTCTACCCGCAAACCTTAAAGAGGCGCTCATCAAAGCCTCACTAAGTCACCATGAATTTGTGGCTGAAGTAGAAAAGTCTATTGGAGGAAGAAAAATCTCGAAGAATGTCACACCATAATCTCCTTCATAGATAGGGATGATGATTCTATAATTCAAGGGAAAATAAAACCATTATATATGTTCGATAAGATAAATAGTATCAATGTCTGGAAGATTTTCATCGACAATGGCTCTGGAGTCAACCTCCTACCACTACGAACACTCCTTTAGCTAGGCTATGATGAGGATAGATTGACACCCTACACCACAACTCTGCTGGGATATGAAAAAAGTGAGAAAAAGTTTTAAGGATATATCAAGCTTAAAACATGGCTTGGAGACCACATGTCAGATTTTGAGTTCCTGGTAGTGAGGAAAAGAATGGCCTTCAACATACTTTTATGGTGAAATGGGCTACATCAACACACTATAATTCCTTCATCATACCATCAGTGCATCAAATATTTTACCAATGAAAAAAAAACAGGACATTGCACACCGATAAATCCTCATTTGAGTACTATGAGTCACATTACATCAATGCAGGGTTCTATGAACCTGAAGGGAAGCAGTCTTTGGCTGATGATGTTGATTGGATCACTACACCAAATAGATTCAAAATTGATCCCACCACCCCCCTCCAACAACTTGGGGAAGAGAACTTACTACCCATCAACCAAGTTGAATGCATAAGTTCAAGTATAAAAATAGACTCCATCATCTTAATGATTTCTGTTATTACTGATAAGTCTAAATAAATGGAAGAATGGGCTGACTCCTATAATGACAGGAAAATCCCTGCCAAAGATGCTCTTGACCCATCTTTAGAACCACAAACTTCCCCACTGTACTCACTAAGGCAAAAGACAATTTCTCTCCCAAAATTAGAGGGATTGTCTAGAGAATCCTCTCTCCATCTGAAGAGGAAGAATATGATGAAGAGAAAGATAGTGAAAAATAAGAAGAAAAAGACCTCAATGTTTCCCCTCCTGAATTCGAAGAAGGTGTTTCCACAACAATTGATAAATGTAGGGAGATATATCTGGGCAATTAAGATGACCCGTGGCCCAATATGATCAGTGTGGATATGCCCACCAAGGAATGAGAGAGATATACCTCCTTCCTAAATAATAATCGAGATGTTTTTCCTTGAATTACATAGAAATTACAAGCCCCAATCCCGAGGTTTCCACTCATAATCTGGGTTTCCCAGAAGATCACTAGGGCTATAAGCAGGCATCCAGAAGGACCCACCTGACGCATGGTGCCAAAATAGAGGCCAAAGTTAAAAATACGATCAAAGACAACTTTATATGGGATGTCCAATATCCAATATAGCTAGAAAACACAGTCCCTATATAAAAGAAGAACATACAGATTATAATCTCCATCGACTTCATGGACCTTAACTGGAACTCCCCGAAAGATAATTTCCTGATCCCAATCATAGAATTGTTGATCGATGCAACCACCAGATATGACAACCTATATTTTATGGATGAATATTTTTGATAGAACCAGAATTGAATGTCTCGAGGAGATGAAGAATCCAACGCTTTTAGGGCCCCTTAGGGAGTGTTCTGTTACAAGGTGATTCCCATTGGTCCAGAAAATGCCAGCACTACATATCAACGCGCCATGCATCACATCTTCAAGCCCTTCCTGGGAGAATTCATTGAGTGATATGTTGATGATCTGGTGGTTAAATCATGACATTTTTCAAACCACTTGGTCTATCTTGAAACCATTTTCAACAAATTGTGGCACCACAGCTTAATGATGAATCCCCTAAAGTGTTATTTTGGAATTACCTTTGGGAAATTTATTAGCTTAGTCGTATGCCATCGTGGCATCCAAGACGACCCTGAGAAGACAAAATCCATCCTTAGAATGTCCCCAACTCACAACCTCACTAAGTTGAGAGGTCTCCAGGGGCACCTAGACTATATCCGGTGCTTCATAGCCAACATGGTAGGTAAATTTTAATCTTTCACCAGGTTAATGAAGAAAGGGGTTACGTATGAGTGGGATAATGATTTTCAATATGTGTTCGATGATCTCAAAATATATATCCTGAACCCACTGGTGCTAATTCCTCCAGTTGAAGGGAGGCTACTCATTTTTTATGTAACTGCCTTGGAACGGTCATTAGGTGCCTTCCTCATGCAGAAGAATTATGATGGCAATGAGAACAGTCTATACTACCTCATCTAAACAATGATTGATGCTAAAACATGGTATTCAAGGATCGAAAAGAACTAACTATCCCTAATATTCATGGTTCAAAAACTCAATCATTACCTATAGCACCGTGAGGTCTACATGGTCTCTTGCTGCAACCTGCTTAAATATATCCTCAACCGTCCCATGCTTACTGGATTCCTATCCTAATGGGAAGTAATCCTAAAATAGTTTGACATATAGTACGTGCACCAAAAATCCATAAAAGGTTAGGCATTAGTAGACCTCAAAGAATATCATCCCTCATAAGAAACAACCCCATTGGATGTCGAACTCTCAGATAAATAAGTGTTCTCCATACAAAAGTACCCCCAAGCATGGGAAATGTACTTCGATGGTGCATTCAAAATCCAGATATTGAAAAGGATGGAGGATACCAAGCTTAAAAAAGTGGGGCTAGGGGTAATACTCATGTCCCTTAAAAAGGGTGTCTTGACTTAATTTTTCTTTCTTTTGGAGGGATGCACATATAATGAAGTAGAATACCAGGCCTTCAATGCATGCCTAGAACTGGAACTTCATGCCTTTTCCAAACACCGAAAGATAAAAGTAGATTCAGATATATTCATCAATAAATTAAATGGTAAATATGCCATTAAGAAAGAGGTACTGGTCCCCTTGATGAACCATGTTCGAGATCTAATGGTAGAATTCCTATCAGAACCTACACTTAACTATGTCCCCAGGTCCCAAAATTCTCAATACGATGCATTAGAAAATGAAGTCACAACCCTGGATAATTTATACCAGAATGAAATAGTTTTTAACATTGCACACTGATGGATGATCTTGCCATTTATTCAGAACAATACAGAGGAGATCGAAGAAATTATCCCGGTTTATGAGTTGTATGGTCACACCACCTGATGGATGACGCCCATTGCAAATTACCTTCAGAAAGGGGAACTCCCACTGGATAGGGAAAGAAGGGAATAGGTATGAAGTTGGGCAATCATCTTTTTCTTCTACAATGGGGTAAAATAGGAAGAGGTCCTCTACAAATGAGACCTTGATAGAGTCCTTCTCATATACATTGATAGAGAAGAGACTGCCACCGTCATGAAAGAAGTACATTCTAGAGCTTGTGTAGTGCACCAATCAGTGACTAAGCTCTCTCATCAAATCCGAAGGCTTGGGTATTACTTGCCCACTATGATACTGGATTGTTCCATGTTCACCAATAAATTTCATTCCTTCCAAGTTCATTCCAATTTTATTCACTGAACCCCAGAGTTACTTCATACAACTATGTACTCCTATCCATTTTCTGCTTGGGGGATGGATATTATGGCACTATATACCCCCACCACAACCACATAATTCATGTTCATACTCATAGTAACTGACATATTTTCCAAATGGGCCGATGCCATACACCTTAAAGGGGTCGGGGCGAAAAACATTATTAGCTTTGTGAAGGCAAAAATCATTACCAGATTTGGTGTTTCTCCTACAATACTGATAGACAACGACAACTATTGTTTTCTCTACTGAGTTGGAAAAGTTATACTAGGAGTTTAGAGTCAAGGCCAACCATTCATCCCGCTACCATGCGATGGACAATGGGAAAATAGAGTATTTGAACAAGACTATATCCAACATAATCTAGAAGATGGTAGATAAGGATAAGAAATTGTGTCCAGATAAGATTCTTCCTGCTTTATGGGCCTACCTAACCATGAACCGTACTGCCACTCAGGTGACCCCGTACTCACTATATATGGGGCAGAAGCGGTTTTTCCTATCGAAATTCAAGTTCCATCACTTTGTGTGGCCATTTGAGATCAACTGGCCAAGGATGAGCAATCCCATAGACAGTTTGATGAGTTGGAGTAGCTAGATGAGAAATGGTTGCACACATTACACCATATGGAAATCTACCAAAATAAAATCGCACGATCCTTCAACAAAAAGGTTTTCCTTGGATATTTTCTCAATGGTGAAATGGTGTTATTTCTCATAATCCTGATGATACTCGGGATGAAGCCCCTAAATATTGAAACAAGTGGGAGGGACCATATGTCATACATAGGGTCTATAAAAATGAATCGTATGCCTTGATATTAATGGATCAGAGGCTCATCACGACTCCCAAAAAAAAATTGTTTTTTGAAGAAGTACTTCATGTAACATCAACACCCCTACATAGTTCAAACTCTATGACACTAAACTATGAGTTGTAGTACCGTGATGTTGTTGTCCGAAATCTATGACCCTAAACTATGAGTTTTATTACCTTGGAGTTACTAGTCAAAGATCTATGACCCTAAACTATGAGTTATAGACCTATCCACATGGTGATAAAATATAAGGAAATTTTCCTTGAAACATGACATTAAACTATGACTCATGTCCTCACTTCATGATGCTAAACTGCACAGCATAGCATCCAAGATGCAAGACATTAATTTTTTTTAGCAAAGATCCTCCTAATGGCATGACAATATATTCCATGATTCCTCATTGAAATACATAAGACTTGATTCTCATTCTTTAGTTGGATACGTAGTGACGCCTCGATCCTCGATCATGGCTCAGGAAAAAAAACCAAAAGCCTCTACCAAACCCTCTATCTCCCCACATTAACGAGGAAGGCCCTTATCACTCCTTGTTTCTCACATCGAGTATAACTCACATGATCTTAGGATCAGTGGTAAGGATTCCCCTCTGTAAGAAAACTATAGAGTAACATGGTAGACCTAGCATCCATGTTGGATAGAATGAAAAATGCCCATACCCCTATGTCTGAGCCAGATCTATATAGATAACATTTATAACTATGTATGGATTGATTCTTGCTCTTGTAGGATATCTAGTGACGCCCAGATATGGCATCCCGGCCCAGCCACCATAAAAACATTCCATCTCATGTCCATATGCATGGACCATAAATTAGTAGGGAACCTTCATAACTATGTAAGACTTGATTCCTTCCCTTGTAAGATACATAGTGATGCCTGGATCTAACATATCATCCCAACCACCATTTAAAAAGAATAATTCCCCTTTCTTCGTGAAAAGGTCATACTTGTGTATGGAATCTATGAATGGTCCAAACCACATGACAATAAACTGTGAGGTTCTTCAAGAGTCATGGGTGGCCCATGTCTCAATGTTATGAGATCGCACACATTCCCCCCATTCATAAGAAGTAAAAATATATGGCTTTCCCGTATACATATAAGTCAAATCTATATGGAGCTCTGGTAGTTCACAACTAATCATGGTCTGCGTATTTCTTACCTTCCCAGACACATCTTTCTCGATTTTTAAACTCCATACTCTGGGAAAACATGGATCCCCATTAACATTCATGACCATTTTAGATAGAAGGCCAGTGTCATATGGGCACCTTTTTTTTACTATAAGATACATTCCTGGTGTCTCTACATATTTCTCATACAAAAAAACCATCATTAAAGGGAAAATTCATCCCCAAGAGAGTCCTCTCATACCCCAGTACGCCCAATGGATTTCAATCCTTGAAATATCTCTCCTAATTCAAGGGCCCTCAAAGCCATGTCTTACATTATCCTTCTTATCCACATCATGGATATATCAGAACATGTAGGACTGATTTATCTATGGTGTATTTTGTGGTTTCTGTATACTAAAAAGAACCCCATCCATATGCGTGAAGTTGATATGAATACAAAAAATTCCCCCACACATTTCCGAGTATCCAGGAGAAGTTCTGTTAAAATTCCCCTTTTTGTGTTTAGGTTAACCTCTTGTTAAAGGTCATATTCCATGTTCAGAATGGTCCCAATATCTATAATCATTCTTAGCCATCAGAAATGGAAGACCAATGTCCTGCAGACACCTTTGTTTGACTATGCACATCATGCCCCAGTCGCTCTGCATATGACTCTTACAAGACAACCTTCAATCAAAGGAATATTAATTATATGGAGAGTCAATTAACATCTACATATGATCATATGTCATTCATGACCCATTTCTCCCCCCATATTTGGAAAACCCCTCTAGATACTGAATTTCATATCCTTCCCTTTTTAAATTCCCTGACATGAGATTTCTAATTGTACTGGACATTCACTATCACTCCCTTATGAAAGTAAAAACTTTGTGGGTGAAATTGTTTTCTCAAAGAGGATATGAATATCCCTAATACTTTCGGACATCATCACCCAGACAGGTTACTCACTGTGGCTCCCCACATCAAAATAAATTCAAATTAATGTGAATCTATCCATGGCTATCAGATATGGAAAGACAATGTCTTGTGGGCACCTTTTTCCTAGCAATTCACATTATTCCCTGGTGGCTTTACATATGAATCGTACAAAAAAGCTATCAATCAAAGTCAAATTCATACGTAGGAGAGTCCTCTCCCACCTCTATATGCCATAAACAGCTCCCGAGCCTCATGCATGTCCAAAGACTCAAGAATTTAGGGTCAATAAAAATCCCTCATCCATGTCTTAAAGATATTAGGACATTAATAGCTGATGAAATCCAAATTGGGGCCCCTTCCCCATCTAGTATGGTCAAATATGTTTGACAAAAAACATCAAAAATAAGTCGGATTGGCAGGACTGTAAATCGCCATCAAAAAATACACCATACCCGTCAGAGTGAAAATCCACAAAGGGAACCTCTGGATTAATGTCGCGTATCAACTCGTTAAAACTACACCATGTATGGTTTAGAAAAAAAATGTTGGTCGAGCTATCAAAAGAGACATAAAGCTTATTGGGTTGAAAACCTGCAAAGGTCGGACTAAGAAAAAGTCAAGTTATACCAGCTAAGCCTGTGTCAAGTAGGCTTAGGAAAAAATTAGTGTAACATTGAAAAAGACACAATGGTTCATGAGCTTTTCTATAAAATATTAGTAATAGTAAAACTATGCTCACTGAGTCCCATGACTTAGGAAAAAATTAGATCTGGATTTGATTATTCTAATTTACTAGTTTAAAATCATGGTTTAAAATTAATACCTGATTGAAATGATGCCTATATAATTTATTATGATCAATTGACATGACATGAAAAGGAAAATAATAAGTATTTAAAGGAAAACAGTTTCATTAGGGTCATGGGAAATACCCAGAGGACTATCCACTGTTTCATAATGACTTTAAGATCCAACCCTATATTATGGCTAGCTTTGTAATTGGAACAAGAATAGGTCATTTGAGCCGTCAACCTTGCTACGTGGTCCTCGCACTCCCATAGTTCATCCATTTGGGAGATCACCAAATCATGAGATTTTGCCTCTTCAATTGTTAGGTGATCGAGTTCCTCCAAAACATCTCAGAAGGTCATCACCTGATGATGGAATGAATTGAACTTGGCCAACTTATCCTCACAAGAAACAAGATCTTCTAAAGATATGACTATCTAGCAGATAAGGAGAAATAAATTCCAATAATCAAATCTACCAAAACCTAGTTCGGTGGATAACCACCGAAATTTTTCAGTCTCGTCCGCAAAATTAGCCATAAGTGTCTCTGTAGAAAGGAAACATAACTGATGCCATGCCTTTTTTCTCACTTCCTAGTGCCTCTCCATAGCACCAATACCTTTATTTCCCCCCACAAAAATGGGTCTATTAGTAGGAAGTTTGATTAAAGGAGTGGGAAGGAACCAAGATGGGGGGATCTTCGTTCCCTTAGAATGTTCGACCACTAGAGTAAGACGCAGAGGACTGTCTGTGGATTCTGGGGTGTCTAGTGATTCTCTTGTAGGGCCATCCTCTTTAGGGTCATGGGAAATACCCAGAGGAGGGGATTAGTCTGAATCTCTCCCCACTGAGATTGTCTACACCGATGAAGCCCCTTCCAGATGCCTTTGACAATGAACCGAGCACCTTCTTACAATAAGGGAAGGAATGTATGGTGTATCCATCATGGATGTAGTAGAGATAGGAGTAGAAGACATAGTCATCACACTCATCGTAGAAGAAATAATGTATGACATTTCCATCAGGGTTAGATCGAGGCGATGAATGGTTAGAGGTTTTTGCACCCGATGAACTGGTTTTCTCAGCACCCAATCAGGGTAACAGCCCACCCATTGTTGGGAATATTCCAATGACCCGAAAAGTGGGTCTTGTCATATTGGGGATGATAACTTCCCTAGGGGAACCTTCCCACATCATCATAATCCATTAATGGTGAAGACTTAGGGGATTAGACTCTCTCCTTAAGTGAACTGCAGGAAGAAGTAATACTTGTTTAAGGCACACAAATTTCCTGGAAAACTGGTAAGGGAGGTACAACTCACAAATAGACACTCAATTTATATGAGCAATCATCATCCTGTCCTAAAGTGAAATGATGTATGAGAGTTCTTATGAAGAATCACTCATGTTACCTCTTAATGACACATGAGGGGCAGGATGCGATACAAACGAGAAGTAAAATTCATCATTCAACATCCCCACTACATCGATAACACTTAATATACTAAGGAAAACATCAGAAATGTTGAGAAGGGTGGGTTGAAAGTTAGAATGAGGAACCTTTGTAGTGTGATGATATTTATAACAGAGGAATTGTTCTTCAATCCACCCATACAAGAATTGAAATGGTCCACTGAGACGATGTGGGGGACTACCTTCCTTTATTTATCTAAAAAACTTATAATGTTAGGAAAGAGTAGGAGCAACTAGATTGATGGGTCGACCCAATACTAGAACAGTCTACATCATCTAAGTATAGGCCCATACCACAGTATATACATCGTGGGATGGGGAAAGCCATTTGATATTAAAAATGGCAGTGAAACATGCCAATATAAGTGCAGGTGATACGTCTGGTTGAAGTTCATATCCCCAGGTGGTATATCGCCCATCATCAAGGGTAGTGGAATATGACCCTAGTGTCTCAGTAGACTGATGGGATGGATGCATTTGATTATGGAGAGCCCTCATATTTGGTCGATTTACCTATAAGAATAACCTTATCCATACCTTGAATGGGATAAGAGATCAAGCCTAGAGGAGATGATCAAGTAATGCTTCTGCTGAAACCAATAGACTCCTTATCAAATGGGACACATGGTCAGTGTTATTCCAAGTAGTAGCTGCCGAGAGACACTTTTCATACATCTATCCAAGGATTAGGAGCCCTATAAGTGGGTGGATATCCCATAAGATTATTCCCACCTCCACATGAGATAAATGGAAGGTGTTTGTGATGAAAAATAGTGTCTTAGTAGCTAAAGAAGGATTTCACTTGGAGATAAGGCTTCAAACTGAGAAACCTAGGATACCTGATATAAGTCAACCACCTTAAACTAGTTAGGGGACACCAAACAGGTTTGATTTACCCATAATTCCCAAGCCCATTCATCGAAGACACATCCTCCGGCCCACAGATCCCACATGGTGCTCCGCCCGTAGATAAGATTTTCCAAAGAAATTTTGATAATCGATGGGTACTCTCAGGCAGTTAGTCTCGAGGTACTGTTGCGACACTTCTAATCATGTTTAGTCCATACCAAGTATTCTAAAATAAACACATTTTCCTGAATCAGAGTAAATATAACTTCTTCAACTGGGGAAGTAGTGGCCTGATCATTTCTTTATGGTGCATCTAAGAGAATTAAAGGGGTATTGTGGTCAGCCAACAATATAGGAACATCATTAGGGAGACCAAATCCGTAATGTGGCACCTGTACAGACAACGAGTAAGCTAGGATCTCTAGCATTAAGTGATATTTTAGAAAACTATCATAATGAATAATGTAGGATCAAAGATGGTCCTCAATGTCCCCCACCATGGTCACCTTCATCTTCATCAGTTTTGTCACAGCCTATGAAAGAGCCACTATAGCCTGCACAGGAGGATCTAAAAGATGATAAAAAGTCAGTCTAATAAAAGTTGTTGGATAAAGGTTACAGAAGAATCGATAATGGACTTAAAAATATGTCTGTATAAGGCCTCCACATATTGTTCTCAGAAATGGTACATGGTATGCATATCCCATTTACTGCATGATGTGAGGAAGCAACCATCACATACATCTTTGGTACGTAGAAGGGTTACACCACGTATAGCCATGGTATGCAAAATGACCATGAAGAAATGGACCACAGATCATGGAGATAAAATAAAAGGGTTCATGGAAGGTGGATGCCATGAACCAAGGCCCCATCATGTTCATTTTTAAAAATTAAATTTGAAAATTTTAATGTTTGGATTATTAAGTCGTAAATTTCAGTTCCTTGATTCAAGATCAGTGTGCAGACACACAGGTAGCATGTTGTTCTCTTATACAGAATCCGGATTTTAGTTTTCAAATTTCCCAGTTCCGTTCACGAAATCCAGAATTTTGATCACGAGTAGATAAATGGAAAAAGTTTTAGTTTGTGACACATACAAAGTGGTTCTCAATTTATTTTTTCATACGAAAAATGGTACGCAAAGGTAGAGGAATCCGAGAGGGAGTTGAGTGCACTTTTAGCCATGAGAAACAGCGAAAGGAAAATGGAATGGGCCCCTATATATAGGTTTGGTCCCCTCTTACTAGAACTGTCTATTCTACCATGAATCAATTCAGTTCAGGACCGCTTCCACATCAGAATAGTCTCCTCTTCGTTCTGAAAACAACCCATTCTGATGTGGGGCATTTGTAGGGTCCTAAAAATTCTTCTAAGGGAAGAAAATGATCCCACAATCACTTTTCCTAAGGAAGGAATCATTCCTACATGTCTAACAAGGTGAATAGAATCAAATTGAGTTGCAAATTTCAGAATAAATTTGAAGGAATTCAAGTTTTCAATGATTTTAAGTGGTCCGCGTACCATCACAGGGAAGGGTTCACAGATCGCATGAACTACGACCTTCTTGTACACGAAGAGACCCACGAGGTGCTGGCCCACGAAGTTATGGCCAATGAATCCGGATGACCATGAACCTCATCACAAATAGAGTCAAGCACATGAGGGTTGGCCGCATACCATATCATGAAATCAGTAGTGCATGGATGAAGAAAACATGTACTGTTCTGTGAACCTTGACTCGTGAACCGCAGTCTCCTCAAACCCCAGTTGACTGAGTCTTCCATGGGTCAAAATACCTCTTCAAGGGCTTCCATAAATGGAAATATATTCCCATAGATATGATTTCCCCCAATGCTCTATAAAATGAGCACATAAAGAATTGAGGGGGAATGAATGATGAAAGCACCAAGGGACCCCAGAGGTTGGTAGAAATAATTCAAAGAATATTCCGGCTTCAGTCATGAATGATATGCGAATCCAGAATTTCAAACCACACTCTCGTAGGTAAAAACAACCACAAATCATAAAAAATGAAGGAACTTGATAAAAAAAGAGGATCGTGAATAAAATTTATGAAATCCCAAAGCACATATTTCTCACAGATGAATTCCCTAGGAGTGATAGTCCCCCAGACCCTCCTTCAATATGGTGTTCCGCATAGTGTATCAATATGTGGGTTTAACTCAACACCATGTATTGCATCAGAATGCATATTGAATCTAGAGTGGTGTGGCAGACCACATCTAGGAATATGAACAATTGTGGTGCACGGGGATCCATGACCAAGCCCACGTATAACTTTAGTACATGGATGACCCCTCTGCCCACATACCCTCATGGTATGCAGAGCTTCCCCCATCCCACATAAAAAAATAGTATGTGGAATGGGGTGTTGTCAGGTATTATTCCCTCTACTTCAAACCTCGCCCCTCCATTGTTGTTCAGTCCTCCATAACCCGTCCATAAACCAGTCCCCCGACATTAGTCCAAAGCCTCTTCTAAAGCCACCAGACCCGTATGATCAGATCATCAGTCGCATCATGCACCCCTTTGAGTCTACATACCCATGGTAAGTAGAGTCATGAAGGATCTCCCCACAATAGTTTAGATTGAAGGAATGTTTGTAAGTCTACATTCCCATGGTAACCCGAAGTCCAACCCTGGGATGCTTACTTGAACCTTCCCATTATAGAGATTAAGGGTGATCACTTTATTTTCCATTCAATTAAGAATGGTGATCAGTCTAAGGGGTTGTGTTCGATTCCCCTTATGATGAGGACAACTCTCCTTATCTTTACTAGAATACATTATGGGGAGCTCCCATTGAGGTATGTCACGAATCCTCTGAAGGGAGGGCCACATGACCTCCAATGTCATCCCAAATTGAAGGGTTCATTTCCCAATGCCCTCGCCCACAGTTTCCCTGACCTATTTCTCCATAGGCCCTCCCTCTACCACTAACAGGAGAGGAGGCGTGTGGTTGGTTGTATCTCTCACATCCTCTTGTTTCTCACAAAGTGCATCACTCATATGGTCTTACATGTTTTTGATAATTACAACATCCACACAATTCCGAACTATGAGAACTCTGAATCCTGATCAAACCAGGATACGTAGGATGCCTTCTTGATGCACTAAGCTGAAAAGGAGACCCTTCCAAAAGGGTCCACTCAATCAGGTCTCCTCAAATGGTCATCTTCGATGTGCAAGACCCAACATTTCTGAAATATGAAAACGCTGATTACTGATCAAAACAGGATACGCAGGACACCTGATTGAAGGCCCGAGCTCAAAAGGGTGCCCTTCCAAGAGGGTCCACCAAACAATGACCTCTCAAATGGGAAGCTTCTATATGTATTCCTTAGAATGTCTGAACTACTAGAACTCTGATTCATTATCAAACCAGGATATATAGGATTCATGCTTGAAGATCTATGCTCAAAAGGGTCCCCTTGCGAAATGGGTCCACCCAACCATGTTCCTCTCAAAAGGTCAGCTTCCATGTATAAGCCCTATCCATTTCTAACTAAGTGGGCTCTGATTCCTCTTTTGAGGATACGTAGGATTCCCATATTATGGGTCCAACCCCAACATCATGTCACCTTCCGTCCCCCTAGATGATGTTAAACTCTAGAGCGCCTTACTGTATAGATCAAGTCAGCATTACCTCTGTAGCATCAAATCCATGCACACCTACGATGATTTCGTAAACCATGGGTAACCCATGGAAATACTATTTGGGAATGAACCAAGGATTCATGAACATATGAACACAACATAAATATATAATAGATTCCCAGAACAAGCAATAATTTCCCCTAAAAAGGGTGCGATGAGCTCGACTTCCCATCCTCTCAACCAATGGAGTCCTTAAGTTTTGTTTGCCAAATCATGGTCTAACGAGCACCTGCCTTTGGAAAGACGGTCCATGAATCATGTATACCTAGTTCGTTGGGTGTTTCTAGTTCCACGAATAAACCTGTTAGAGACCATCTGAGGAAGTTAAATTCTAAAAGGAATGATTGCACAAGTACATGACCCCATTTAATCACCCATTGGGACAATCTAACTATGGCGTCTCCCTCACAATATACACGGGATAAACTAACCAATACCCATGAGGTTAATCCAACCCTAATTTAAAGGATAATGACAAAGAATGGGTCAAAATGAAAGAAATGGTGAATTTGACGTGGAACCATCTCTATAAAAAAGAGACGGGTGTTGATTCTCATCAGACCATTCGGTCATCACCACAAACGCGCAACCTCAGAGGCAAAACACTAGAATACCTATGATGATGTATCTATATATATACATCAATATATACATGCATGTATATATATAAAGTATAAACTTAATGAAATATACATCCATATATATAGATTGTGATACCAGGTCAGATTCAAGGAATAACTTAGGCATCCATGCGTAGTCGTAAGAGTCTCAAGGTGTAAGAAGGGACGTCATGCTTGAGCATCCCAATGTATAAGGGACATCATGACTAAGAATAAAAATTTATAAGGGAATAATTTTTCAATTATAACATAAGGGATCAAGAGGTCCATGTGTAGATACATGCCAAAATGATTTTCCTTGGTCGTTCAACGTAATCATCTCATTTACAATTTATATAGAATTCCAAGCACATATTTACACCGTAATACACATCTATTATAAATAAAGCAGGATCATGAACATAATCATTCCACATCATAATTCAATCATATTGTTTGGTCTGTTTCATTTTTAAGAAAAATCAAGAAGGCCATGGGAAGGTCAATGACATTCATCATTCAAATATTCCCTAGAAGATGACCCTTTTTATTTAAGGATATAGATAACCTCATATGTGGTTTTATTATAAAATGGGATAGGATTATTATCAATACCAAATCACTTAATTCAATTTAATCATCCCTTACATGAGGTATTAATCATCACACCTAAAAATGTGATCAAAAGTGTGATAGGAATTATAAATACAAGAATTTAAAACATCACCCAAAGGGTGTTTTAATCTCCAAAACAAAGCATATTTCAACATCACAATAGAAACCCACCCAATGGGGGTGGTTCGGATTGATTTGAACATCTTATAATGTTTCAATTAAAACCACAATGGTTATTTACTACAAAGCATTAGTTTCTAAATAACTAATTTCACATTTTAAGGGAGACACATGAGAATTATAGCACTCAACATGATAGTGTAGTTTATAAACAAGCTTGAATTTAAGGGAAAGTATAGAGACCACCTACCTTATTCTAATTATTCTTCACTCATCCATTATCAAGCATTAATTCTAGTTTGTTTGGGAGAAATCAGAGAAGTAGACAAATGCCCAAAAAATATGGCGAATTGGACCACACAGATTTAGAATTACTTATGATGATGTGAAATGAATAAGTAAGAGGATTATAGATCTTACTGATATGATTATAATGAAACTAATGAAACTCAATTTAGAAAATAGTTGAAGGATATCTCTACATGGATAGAGGATAGGAATAGGGAACCCATAAGAGGGGTATTGTGCGCAGATTGAATAAGAAAGATGGGAGAAATGAAATAAATAGTCTAGAGGGGTAAAACCATAAATATAATCCCATTAATGAGCCACACGGTTTGGCCGCACAATTTGGCTAACCATGCTCCAACCATACAGATCCACTTCCCCAGTGGCCCTAAGGGTGTGATCTAGGTGCATGGTTAGTTAAACCATGCATATCCCATATACTCCCCTCTAAAGTTTTCCATAGAACACCTCACATGGCCAGGTGCCTCCTTTAAAATGTTTAGATAAAATAGTGCGATGCCCTCAACAACACTATACCAGACCACATAGCTCTACCTAGAGCCTGCATGGTTGTACCACACAGTTAACACTAATCATGCACTGACCGTGCACCCTTTTCTACTTCTCCTAAAACAATTTATTTGGGTCTCAATGCTCCCAAAAAGTTTCTTAACACCCAAAGCACAACTTAAGCCTTAAATACCATCTAAAATTATTATTTTAAGTGTTACAAACCTCAAAATTACATTCTGAAGCTGATTTTAGAGTTCAAGTCATCCACCAAACGAAAAACTCAGATTCATTTGTGAAATTTCAACGGTTAAAAAACACAGGATCTTAAAGTCACCCAAACTTAGAACATCTCATACCCAAGAATCATTGGGGAATAAAAAAATGACACCCAACATAGTCGGGTCATAAAACCTCACTCGAGTAGTCATGATGCATTTTCAAACTCCCAACACACCTCCAAGAATCACTTTATGAATAGAATGGTTAAACCACCAAAACATGATCCAACACTCATAAATAGAACCGAAACATCAATATGATGGATAACTGATCCCATATAACTTGAGACACAATATCTACACAATTATAATTTTTATTTTACCATGACCCAATCTTTCTAATGAAACTCTTGGTATAATCGTTAGCTTGATCGAACGATCAACTCCCATCCAACCTCATTTGACTTGGTTGAGCATGATTTTTTATGAAAATACGTGGACAAAAAGCACTACACTAACCTCATCCTAAAAAAATTCCATGAAGCACCCACCACCCACTGCATGTAATATAAGAGGGACATCATAAGTCGAACCACTTCAGGTTGACTGCATTCAAAGATGTATGACTTAAGCAGTTGATGCATTTCAAAACTAAATCACAATGAATTTAAAATAGTGTAAATCAAGATTTTCTCTGAGAATTATCACCGAATTCCATCACTAGCTTCTGATTATGTATCAAGCCAAAACATCCATTTATATAGTCGTTGTAATGACCCAAAATTTTATGAATAGAAAGACCTTTTTTGATTAAATTAAATTTCTTATGAATATATAAAAAACATGAATTTTTTTAAATTATATCTAATTGTATTCATATTACCGTTAAGTATGTTTACTATTGATAATATAGCAGTTTAATAGTTATCACATGACTATTATAAATATACGGTTTTAACAATTCCTTTTGGCACAAACAAAGGAAGTGATGACCTTAACTAGTAGGATTTTACTCTATGAAACCCATTTATCAGAGCTTTTGAGGGAGATGTAATTTATGGGATTTTACCTAGACTAATCCCATGATGATATTCAAAAATATAAGAATGATTGAAACTATTTACAGGAAAAGTTCAAGCTCATTGAGATCACAACCCAAATGATGTTCACCAAACATCCCATGAAATCCCCGCCATCGCACACCTTAATCTTAGGGCGGATGCTGGTGTAATAAAGTGATATGTATCAAGACCTTAGAAATATGAATATTTACAATATTTTTTATAAATTAATGAAAATATTCTCATCCAATTATTGTTAATTTGTAAATGTTTTTTAAAGCACAAATTGTATTTTCAGTTAATATTAAAATTCAATTAATGAATTTATGAATTAATTAATTTTTGAAATAAATAAAATTTTAATGTAATAATATTATTAAATAATATTTATCAAATATAAATGATCATATAATTTTTATGATGTCAATTGTAAATTTTATAAGGGTTCAGAAACTTTTATTTGTTAGAAAACCCATCATTTTCAATAAATGAAGTTAACTATTTTAAAAGAGAAAATTCACATATTTAGATAAAATAAATATTATTTTTGGAATAAAAACCTGAAAATTATCTAATGGTAATTTTTCTTATTTTTCGAAGACAATCGAAATTTTGGGTAAAAATTAAATACGGTATAAATATCAAGTTTATTTTTTGACAACATAATGGTCCAATGGTGATGTAATAAATACTATAAAATTAATATTCATCAAATATATGTTTTAAAATTATAATAATGTTATTTTATGTTTATTTGATTTAATTTATAAATCCTTAGTGAATCATTCAAGACTTATAATATATTTTAATATTTTAAAATCATATCTTTGAATGTGAGACTCACCTCTACATAAGCAAGGACAATATTTTATTATCTTAGGAAATTGGCCTTATAAATTAATGTAATCCACTCTCATTTTCCAGAAACAATGGGAAAAAACAATGGTATGTTATTTGGTTTTGGATATTTTATTATGTAGTGTCCAAAACCATAATAATAATGACATCCCCCTCTCTTCCTATATAAACCCACCAAAGATCCCATTTATCTTCACCAAAACCCTTTTTAGTATGAGAAAACTCTTACCTCTCCTCCTTATATTCCTCCCAATGTTCCCTAAAGCTTTCATGAAGCCCCTTCCAAGGCTTTGGTGTCACATATCCAAGTAAAGGATTCCTCTCATCTCCTTTCAATTCAAGAACATCCTTTGAAATTTGTCATTTTAATTTCTATTTATTATATTTCAATTCATTAACTACAGGAAAATAGAATATTTGCGATGGGATCCCGTCGCAAAAGACCTTTTGCGACGGAGCTCCGTCACAAATCGCCCGTTGCCGAAAACGGCGTCGCAAATAGGTGTTTTTGCGGCGATCCCATCGCAAAAATAGTATTTGAGACGGTATTTTTCCCCTGTCGCAAATTAGATTTCATTTATATATAAAAAAGGTATTTGTGATGGGTCGTCGTAGATATATTAGTTGCGACGATTTTCTGACCCGTCGAAAATGGGGAATTTAAATTATATTTGCGATGTAGGTATTTGCGATGGGTCTTCGCAGAAATAGTTTTTACGACTGGTCTTCTTCCCATCGCAAATGGGACAGTAAAAAAAGTTTTTACGACCGGGCACCCCGTTGCAAATACTACCATCGCAAATACTAAAAAAAATAAAAGAAAAATAAAATAATTAATAAAAATCGTATAATATTATATAAAAATAATAATATTATTAATAATATAAAAAAATCTATTATTATAATATAAATAAAAATATATATAAAATATAATTAATAAATATTATTATAAAATAATAATAATATGAATATAAATAATATAATATAATATAATAATAATAATATTAATAATAAAAAAATTAATATAATAATAATATTATTAAATTATATATATAATAATAATAATAATATTAATAATATAAAGAAATTATATTATTATAATATTAATAACAAAATATATATATAATATAATTATGAAATATTAATATCAAAAAATAATAATAATATAAATATAAATAATATAATATTATGCAATAATAATAATAATATTAACAATATAATAATATTATTATTAAAATAAACATACATATTTATGAAAAAAATAATATTAATATAATTAATATTAATAAAATTATAAAATTATAATCTTCTCAATATTAACAATAAATATAAAATAGTAAAAGTAATATTACTAAAATAAACAGACATTAAAAATAATACTGAAAAGTAATAAAATATTTTAAAAAATAAAAACAAATTAAATCATGAAATATTATTACCAATATGAAAGATGAATTATATATAGTTAATATGACAATAAACTATGAACTTAAATGTTTATTACATGTAAAAATATCACTGGGGGGTGGATAATCTGGAGGCCCTAGAGGAGGTGGTGGAGGAAACTCCATCCCTAAACTATGAGTCAGATGACGCATATACTCCATATTCTCCTGATATTTCTCTTCATATCGATGACTCTTCTCATCCTACTGCTGATGCATCTACTCCTTTCATCGACACATCTCCTCATTGTGCTGCTGACACATCTGCTTCTGCCCCTGATACAAATCCTCTATAAGCTGACACTGAGCACGCAGCTGCTCATGATACTGTGAGGAAGAAGATGATGTCTCTCTACGAGCTCCTCTCGAGCCGGACGCCGACATCGCAGCAGTACCATAATAAGCTGTAGGAGTCAAATGAGTGCCAATACCAACTACTCGGCCCTTTTCGAAGCCATACTGGGTCGCCTGCATCCATGTCGTCTCATCAAAATGGTGGGCACTAGTCTGATCACCCGTCTCGTCTTGACTCTCAGCCTGTGTTTGAGAGGTTGCGGCCTCATATGACTCCTTATGTTTCAATTAGAAATTAAAATAATGAAAAGATTATATGCATTTAATTTTCAAATTGAAAAGAAAATAATACTGACCACAATCTGACGCTGGCGGTCACCTCTAATCTCTCCAGTAGCCGGATCAGTGTACAACCTCTGATAAACGTCGTACGTCGTAATACCGGGCTGCTCGGCTTCCTATATGAATATAAAATAAACTGTTTATATTTGTAGTTGTATAAAATATTAAAAAAAAAGTACTTACCAGACGCTCTCTATGCGCACTGAATGTACGATTACCGGCTCGATGCGTCACCTCTTGTCTCCCCCGATTCTTTCGACCCAATGAAGATCTCCTCTGAAACCCACCACCCAACCAGTTTGTACATAATCCATCCCAAAATGTGATATGAAATGTACTCTGGTCGGTGGGCTCTACCGGACTCATCAAATTCTGTCACTCCGGCTTTCTTCACATCCGCCTTTCTCAGATTATGCAAAAACTGACGGAAACGGTCACACATAGACACTAACCATGCCGCGTGGATAGTGGCACGCATGCTCTCGTCGATGGGATACCATAAACCCTAATATAATGTTATTAATGAATTAAATTTCAAAATAAATAATATTTAATTACGTACCAGCCAATGATCGAACATGGCGGCCTACACATCAGTGGGAATTTGATCCCATGTGAGCTAGGGATGAGAAAAATAATTGCGTAAGATAGCGCTCCCTTGTCCAATAGCTATATGCGTAAAACTGTAGAAAAAGAACAAATAATCAAACAATTAAAATATAAATAAATTATAATGAAAGATAACTAAAATACAAAGGTTACCATACCACCACATGTGCACATCGAATTTAAGAGCTGGACGTCGCTCCGAGATAGGATCTGGAATCATCAGTCTGGCAAGACCACGCCCCCTCTGTGTGCTCCCTGTAGTGCCAATTGCCTGAGGGATAGATGACTCAAGAACATATTCATCCATAGGTAGATCAGCTTCCAACAATTGACGACACGTTTCTGATTCCATCTGAAACATGAAATGATTGTTATTAGAAAATAGTTGAAAATAACTATTATGTATAGATATATATTTGTTATTATTCTAACCAGAATTTTACTGTGTCAATGTTCATCTTTATCATCATCTTCATAGTTTTCAATGTCAATGTCTTCATCATCCTCATCAACATCATCAATTTCCATATTAGTTTCACTTTCATCATCTCTTGTCATTTCAAATTCATTTGTAACATCATTGACAACATTGTCACCATTGACCCTAGATTGTGGGGTGTCATCCTCGATATTCATGTCTCTTTATGAAAAAGATGGGTTTTGAGGAGTGTCCTAAAAATTTTCAATACCTAGCACTTCAGTGGAACCACATTCAGTTTGAGTAAACTGATTTTCTCGAGATTTAACTTTTCTTATACTCCACCAATCATCCAACTATTTTGCAGTAGCACTGTATTTTGCATAATATATTTTATGTTCCTGATGAGCCAATAAAAATGATTCATTTTCTGCAAGAAGACTTTTATGTTTAATATCATCAATTCCATGAGTCGGATGAATACGCAAGCCTCTCTCAGTATCCAGCCATCGACATTTAAACATTGTTATATAATTCTGTCCCAAATAACACAGTTCAATAATTTCATTAAGCATGCCGTAAAAGTCAACTTCAGTATCTCTATGATGTGATCCATTCAAACAAACATCACTATTCATTATTTTCTTTGATTCCTCATATGTACATGTATGAAATAGATAACCATTCACCACATATGCATTATAATATTTAACCATTTTGGATGGTGGTCTACTCAATATACGCAATTGACTATCAATCTTATCAGAATGTAAAGATACCTGAAAATTTGTAAAACATTTATCACTATTAAAAGTTATAAATTGATTTCATACATAAAACCAAAAAGAATATATGTTACTAGTTTTTGAAACCAGTAGGAATTTGTTTTACTGACGTTCTTCTAAGCCAGCTGCTGTAATTTGTGGAAATTGTTTTTTGATATGATCATCATATAACCTAAAAATACAATATGATTAATTTACTATAAGAGAATCTATAGAATAAGGGATAGGAGAACTCACTGTATAATTGGTGACATTTCATCACAGTTGAGTAGAACATATGTATGAGCTCTATGATTTTCATCATCTGAAAGCCATCTATCATGAACTCCACCAAAGCCAAGTTTGGGCTTATTGAAAACTGATAATTAATTGTTAATATCATCATCATCATTCCCCTCGTTCGGGCCCATGTGGTTAAATTTTAATGGACATTCAAATTCAAAATAATGAGAGCAGAATAAAGCGATTTCCTCTTGTAAACAAGCTTCAGTAATTGAGTCTTCAACTGATCCTTTGTTACGTACTTTTTTCTTCAATTTCTGCAAGCATCTCTCAAATGGGTACATCCATCGAAACTGAAACAGACCTCCACATTTTGATTCATGTGGAAAATGTAATATCAAATGTTCCATTGAGTCAAAGAAAGCCGGAGGAAATTTTTTTTCCAGTTCTCATATAATTACAACAACAACTTCTTCTAGTTTTCTTAGTGTATCGTAGTTTTTTGTCGCCTCACACTTGTTTTGAAAAAAATATGATATATCTGTTATCCAATCCCAAATATTAGAATTCAACAAACCTCTTAATCCAATAGGCATAAGTATTTCCATTATAACATGACCGTCATGACTTTTTAATTCTGTAATATGACCATTTTTAACACATCTACCCAAGTTGGAAGTATAGCCATCTAGAAGTCTCAAATCTGCAATCCACTGACAAAATAATAAGAGACTCTCTTTAGTCAGTGTATAAGCTACTTTTAGCTTCATTAATCTCTGTGATCTGATATTTTTAAACAATTCAAGTTCTGGTCGCCTGCAAATTTGGGCAAGATCTAATCGTGCCTTTACATTATCATTGGTTTTACCCGGTGTATCCAAAACTGTATGAAATAAATTATCAATACAATTCTTCTCAATATGCATGACATCCAACATGTGTTGGAACAATAAATCAGACCAATATGGTAGATTCCAAAAAATTCTCCATTTAGTCCAATTGTGTTCTTTCCCAAAGCCATGAAATTTTGTTGGTTTACTGTCGGTCCAAAAGTGATGGAAGGTAATGAAAATACAAAATATTGTAACTCTGTACCTGAGATCATTTTTGGAGGTTCATCTCTTTCAATTCTGCCTTTTCTGAAATGAGATTTATTCCTCTGAAAAGGATGATCGATTAGAAGAAATCTGCGATGACAATCAAAATAGCAAGGTTTTTTTCCATTCACGAGCATAAATTCTTTGTTGTCTCCCATACAGTAATGAAATGATTATGGACCATGTGTACTCTAGCTAGATAACATGCCATATGCCGGGAAGTCACTAATTTTCCACATCAAAGCATCTTTCATTACAAAATTCTGTTTCGTAGCAGCATCATATTTACCAACACCATGAATCCACAATAAATTTAACTCATCAATCAATGGCTTCAAATAATCATCAATATTCTTTTTTGGATATCCTGGGATTAATAATGTCAAAAAGATATAAGGCTCTTTCATCAATATCCATGGAGGTAAATTGTACGGAGTTATACAGACAGGCCAACATGAATACTGACTACCAAAAGATCCAAATGGACAAAAACCGTCAGTAGAAAGACTCAATCACACGTTTCAGGATTCTAAAGAAAAAGACGAATGCACTTGATAAAAATGTTTCCATGAATCACCATTTGATGGATGAATCAAGCTTTTACCATTTGAAATATTGGTTTGTTCCATGACATCATTGTCATTGTGTTCTGAGACATAAATAAATGCTGGAACCTGGGTGTAAGTGGGAAATATCTCAATTTTTTTACAGGAATCAATCCATACTTCCATAATTGAGCTTCTTTATACCACTATTGTCCACATGTGGGACAACTATCCAACGAATCATTTTCACCAGAATATAAGATGCCATCATTTGAACATGCATAGATCTTCTGATAACTAAGGCCCAGATTACGAACCAGTCTCTTGATCTCATAATAATTAGTAGGCAACACATTTCCTTTAGGTAATAGTGCTTTAACCAAAGAAAATATCTGATCAAAACAATTATTTGACATTCCATTATCTGATTTAATAGCCAAAAATTTTGCAACTTTTTCTAATTTTCTTATCTTGCAACCAGGATATAATGCATCCTAAGCAGACCTGAAAAACTTAGTAAATTCAGATAGTTCCAACTCAGGAGGTAAATCAACATCATCCTCGATTTGAGTTTGTTGAATAGATGACCCTACAACATCATGTACTAAATTCTGAAACCGTGATGGATCCAGAATTAAATTACTAGTATCTTCTCTGTAACTACATTCACCGTGTGGATACCAAAAAATATAATCTAATTGAAAACCATAACACAAGAGATGTTGCCCAACGATGTCAAATGTCTAAAACGTTCTCAGAGCACATTTTTTAGAAGGACACTTAATTTTACCTTCTGAAACAAATTCTGGGTTTGATGATGCAAATGATAAGAATGCTTCAACACTATCAACATATACAGGATTTAAACTAGAACCGTTTGGATTTCTATGGTGATTTATCCAAACGCGATCATCTAATAATGATTGATGTCGATTTCCTTGTTCCATATTCATATATATGTTTCTACAAAATTTAAAACCATTACTGTTGTTAAATAAATTGATATAAGAAAAACAATATCCTAAAAAGTGAAGATACATAATTACAGTTATTTCTTACTAATTACCAATAATTATAGGCGACACAATTAGTTTGTAATCATCCCCACTCCACTGGAAATTGTGCCAATTTATAACCATGTACTCGAATTTATTTGATTTTTGATTAATTATTACTAATTATTACTAATTATTAAAAATCTCAATATTTCCAACAGAGTTTTCTATATTCTTAACATGTTCAAATCTTAAAGGGTCTTCAATTTTCAGGACATTGCCAATAAAACGTTTTTATCAGCCATGTCCAATGTAAACTCTATAATTTTCCTTACATGGTTGATCACCTCGCAAGTAGTGTTGCAATAGGACAACACAAGTAATGTCGTTCTCATCTTTAAGAATCATTTTGCATGACTCTTTACATAGATCATTCGTCCTTGAAAAATTAAGATAACTTCAGTATATTTCCCTTAATTTTTCAAGAAAGATTGGTCTATATAAAAGGCCATGTGATATGATTCTTATAGATAAGAAAGACATGACTTGGGTTGTCCTATTGCAACGCTACTTGTGAGGTGATCAACCAAGAAAGAACAATTATATAGTTTACATTGGACACGGTTGACACAAACGTTTTATTGAACATGACCAGAAAATTGGCGACCCTTTAAGATTTGAACTTGTTAAGAATAGAGTCAAACTTGTTGAAAATATTGATAATTGTAATTTTTTATAAATTTTTTATAATTTTAATAATATGAATATTTTTTTTCATAAATATTAAACATATAATAATAAAATAATTATATTATTAATATTATTTAATTATTAATATTAGAGTAATATAATATTTTATATTATGTTACTATTTATGTTACTAGTTATTTTACTAATTATGTTACTAATTAGAAATGAAAATATATGCATATAGGTCAGGTGGTTAATCAATCATTGAACAAAAAAACAAACATGATTGACCGCTCATCTACCTCAACATTCTTTTCATTTGTGTGTTGTGGTTGACAGGAAACTTCTACCTCCACATGTAATATTTGCTTTTACTGTCAAAATTATAAACCCCCTCACCTCTATGCTGGCGAGGAGGTTGATAATTTTGACAGTAAAAGCAAATATTTCATGTGGAGGCAGAAGTTTCTTGTCAAGCCTCAACACAAAAATGAAAAAGAAAATTGTGGTAGATGAGCGGTCAATTACACTTGCTAATTTTCCTAATTCTTTTTAATTGTTTCCTAATTCTTTTTAATTGTTTCCTAATTATTTTTGATTGTTTCCTAATTGTTTTTAATTGTTTCCTAATTGTTTTTAATTGTTTCATAATTTTTTTTAATTGTTTCCTAATTGTTTTTAATTATTTCCTAATTGTTTTTAATTGTTTCCTAATTTTTTTTAATTGTTTCCTAATTCTTTTGAATTGTTTCCAAATTATTTTTAATTGTTTCCTAATTCTTTTTAGTTATTTTCTAATTGTTTTTAATTCATTCCTAATCATTTTTTAATTCGCCCTATTTATTTTTAATTCTTCCTAATTATTTTTAATTTTTTCGTCATTATTTTTAATTTTTTCCTAATTATTTTCAATTATTTCTTAATTATTTTAAATTGTTTCCAAATTATTTTAAATTTTTTCCTAATTATTTTAAATTTTTTCCTAATTATTTTAAATTGTTTCCTAATTATTTTAAATTATTTATTTTTAATTGTTTCCCAATTATTTTTAATTGTTTCTTTTTAATTGTTTCCCAATTATTTATAATTGGTTATTTTTAATTGTTTCCTAATTATTTTTAATTGTTTCATAACTATTTTTAATTTTTTCCTAATTATTTTTAATTGTTTATTTTTAATTGTTTCCTAATTATTTTTAATTATTTCTTAATTATTATAATTTTTTCATAATTATTATAATTGTTTCCTAATTATTATAATTGTTTCCTAATTAAATGTAATTATTTCCTAATTATTTTAATTGTTTCCTAATTATTTTAATTATTATAATTCTTTTTAATCAATTAAATCTAATTATTTCCTAATTATTTGATAATTATTTTAATTAAATATAATTAAATATAATTATTTCTTAATTATATAATTATTTCTAATTAAATATAATTATTTCTAATAATTTCTAATTAAATATATTTATTTCTAGTTATTACCAAAACATCTTCCGGGAGTGTCGAACCAAGAGTGCAGCAACGCCCGTTGTCGTGTACTAGGTTACCCCGAGTGAAGCTCGAAACACATTGTCAGAGTTTTCACTCCTAGGTAAAACTGTGCCAGAGCTGCCTCTACTTGTTTGTATCCAGAAAAGGATTATTTTATACAACCACTTAATCTAATTATACTATATATCTACTAAACATTCTATTAAAAAAATTTAAATTAACAATTAAAAATAAAATTAACAATTAAAAATAATTTAACAATTAAAGATAATTTAAAAAATAAAAAAATATAAATACCTTCGATATTTTGAAGTAATTTTTTCCTTCTAACTCCTTCTCTCTTCTTCTCATAAGAAAAAATTAAAACGAAAGAAATTTTCTACTTAGAACTGGAAGTTAGAGAGAGAGAGAGGAAGAGAGATCTGAATGTTTTGGAAAAAATGGGTGGGGTGTATATATAGGTTAGATTATTTGTGATGGCCATATTTGCAACGGGAAACTGTCGCAAATACTAGGTATTGCGACGGTATCCCGTCGCAAATACATTCGCCTGCATTAATTACGGGCAGTGGTTGAAAGGGTTTTTGTGACGGGTCCGTCACAAATAGATACATGCTGACACACCATTAGAGACGAGCGGATATCCCCATTGTAAATTCCTATTTACCGTCGTCGGTATTGGCGATGGGGCCCATCACAAATACCTTTTCCCGCATTAATTACGGGCGGTGGTAAAAGGGGTTTTTGCGATGGGCCCGTCGCAAATAGCTGCCTACTAATACACCATTAGGGACGGGTGGATATCCCCATCGCAAAACCCTATTAACTACTGTTGATATTGGTGACGAGACCCATCGAAAATAACACCTGGTGAATATTCTTTTGTGACAGAACAATTTAACCATCAAAAATAGTATTTAACACCGCCGGGTAGTTGCGACCGGTATAAGGCGACCGTTGCAAATAGGCTTCTCACGTTTTGGCGTGCAAACCGCACCATAGCTATTGAAACGGGAATATATTCCCCTCGCAAATATGCTTTTCGTCGGAGTTATTGTGATGGGAATAAAGCCCATCGAAATACCCCGTCACAATAAGCGTTTTTTCCCGTAGTGATTTATTAATATTTACTTACCATCCAATGGTCATTATTTGAATGAGAGATCATTTTTCCTCCCCCATTTTTACTATTTCCTATGCTATTAAAATGTCGAAATTCTGTAATGGAACCTCATATTCCACTCCCCTCTATTATCAAGCACTCCTTTTATGTCATGTATTTTAATTTCAATTTCCTTATGACGTGATATGTTATTACATGTCCCCATTACAAATCATTTTATGTATATGTGATTAGAAACCCCTATCGCTCTCATAAACCAATTTTTATGAATTTCAATGTGATATTGTTATGTTGGTGAAATTTTACAACGATTTTCCACGAAAAAATAATTGTGTAGTGAATACCATACCCATTTCTCTATCAAGGGTATTCACCTTGATGTATATACTCTAATTTATTGGAGAATTACATGTATTTTTTCAAAATTACTCAATTGTATAATAAATTATGATGTTGAATGATTCCAGGTTATATGATCTATGTGGAAAACAAAAGCATGATAATGAAATGATTATGAAGGGTGCACCCTGATAGCACTCCAATGAATTGGGTAATGGTTAGTATCATGATATGTCATGTTGAGATAGGGGATTTACCTGATTCCTTTATGGAAGTTTTACCACCATGTGGTCTTATAAGATTTAGATTTGATCTATTTATGATGCAGTGTTTTAAGTTGTTACCACATTATATATGTTATGATTATCATCCTATACCATGCATTATTATTCATGTTCCTCCTATGATCCATTGATATTCCTATTGTCTAAAATGTATTGTATCCCTCATGTTATACCTTGTTTATTCCCTTACTCTGATTTATAGCTCACCCCTTTCTTATGTATGTCCTCTGGTTATCCCATGTAGTGTTATGTACAATGGAACATTTTTCTCAAGTTAATGAATTTTTCAATAATTTTTTTTATTTTTCTCTTTTAATTTGTTTTTTAATGTTCCAAATTTCCTTAAGACAGTATACCAATCGATCTTTTGAGTTGTATTAAGTGAAATTTATGTAATAAATCATGTTTAAAATGAAATAAAGAGTAGGGTTGTTATAGTTGGTATCAGGGGATTGATTTAGTTATTTTTGGAATTAGGATTTATAAACCCTAGTGAAAACCTATAAGTATAAGACTAAGTGTAATAAAACATCCATAAATTTGGGTGAGTATAGAGAAAGTGGTTTATCAATAAGATACATCCTTTTCCGGATACTATAAGTGGACGTGGTTCTAGCACATATGTTCCTAGGAGTAACAACACTGACAAGGTGTTTCAGGAATGAATCGAGGTAACCTGATACATGACAACGAGCCTTACTAGACACCTAGTTTGACAATCCCAAGTGATATTCTTTGGTAAATTCATAAGATCATTATAAACCATTATTAACGGAATAAAATAATTCCTAGAAGAATATATGTTAGGAAGTATATCATGGATAACATGGACTAAATCCTAAATTCTTATAAGTTAAGGAGATAAATTAGAGTTTATAAGTTATCCCTTTAATGTTGTTGGATCCCCCCTTTAGTTGTTTAACTATTCAAGATACTCATCCATAATTTTTTGTTATTGTTGATGGCTGTAAATATAAGGAATTGTGCTAACAACCAATGCGAAGGGCGGTGCAAGGATTTCCCTAATGATATGCCCAACGCGATGGGAGTGGGAATAAAAAACTTGTTCAAAATACTCTCTTAGTTAATTCAATTTCGAAATAGTAACCTATACTTCGATAAGTACCCAAACCCCCCTAAGAGAGAGCCACCAATAGTTGATAGCGTTATGTTACAAAGGCCTGCTACTTTCAATGGATCATCTGATCCCTTATTCACAAAGAAATGGATCAATTCCATTGAAAACATCTTATACATCCATCAATGTTATAAACAAGAGAAGGTTCTTCTGGATGTTTATTATAAGGAGGGTGAATCTAATCTGTGGTGGACATTTATCAAGAATATAAATCCCAAGGACGTGATCGATGAAATGGAGTGAAAGGAATTCCATAATTTTTTTTGAAAAATAATTTTCCTACACCCTCCTTATTAAGATGGAAGGATATTTCCCTACAATCAAGAAAATGGACTACTAATATTTTAGGTCATATGAGGAAACATTCACAAGACATGCATGATACACCTTTTGTTTTTTTGTCACCCCAAAATGAACGTTTGACCACTTCTTTGGTGGGCTAATGCCTTGTCTACAAAAAGCCTTGGAAATCCATGACTTTGATTGTAATGAGGGAATTGTACAATGTTCCCTCAAATTCTAGATAGATATTGGTGAATCTCAAGGGAATCATTGGGATATGAATTATAGAGTGGATTTTTAATTCTGGAGGTCCGACGGATAAATCCAACAGTGCCGAGAAATTCAAACACCCCACTTGTCAAAGGTGTGGAAAAAAGAAACCTAGAATTGACTAAGCGGAACAAGAAAATTCTTTAGGTGTGGAAGAGAAGGGAACTTGGCCCATGATTACTAACAGAAGAAACACCCAAATGTGATAGAGGGAAAAAATTCTTCATTCAACCCTAACTCGTTGTTTAGTGCTTTAATTATAAGAAACTAGGGTACTTTTCAAACCAGTGCACTAATCCACGGGTTTTCAGAGGCAACCATCAACCTCAAAAGAAAAAAAATGGTGAGATTATTCCATCAGTACGACCTAAGTGAATCCCAAAAATGAAGTGGTGATAGGTTTTCTAGTTATTCATTCAATAATAGTGAACACACATTTTTATTTTGGTTCAATACATTCCTTTATATCAAAACATTTTAGTATAACTTTTCAAAAACAACAACAAATCAATGTAGTTGAGATGTTAGTGAAAACATCAAATGGGGAAATTGTTGCATCCCATGTCTATAACTTCTCCCCAATCACAATTTGTTGATTGAACTTCTTGACAAACATTGTCATATATCCCAAGGTGGAATTTGATGTAATTATGGTAAAGTATTATCTTTCCCTATACAAAGCCAACATAAATTTTTGTGAGATAGAAATCAATCTCTATATGGTTAATTGACCCTTGATTATATACAAGTGCAAGGAGGAGGAGGAGGAATCTTCCTTAGCACCATCATCTCAAACATGGATATTATTTCCCTACGAGAAAGAGCATCTTTCTTAAATGATTGAGTTCAAGGAACAAACCATCCTCAAAGACATTCCTAATATGAGGGAATTCACTTATGTGTTTTCTGAGGAGTTGATTGGTCTCTCTCCAAGTAGGGAGGGCGAATTTTCGATTGAACATATAATTGGGGCAATGAAAATATCTAAGACTCTGTATAGAATGGCGGTTTTGGAACTTGATGATCTAAATAAACAACTACATGAAAATTTGGATAAAGGGTTTATATGCCTAAGTGCTTCACTGTGGGGTGAATAAGTTATCTTCATCAAGAAGGATGGTTCAATGCACCTTTTCATTGATTATCATGAGCTCAAAAAAATCATGATAAAGAAAAAGTATCCATTTCCATGAATTGATGACTTTTTTGATCAGCTACGTGGAGAATAATACTTCTCTAAGATGGGTCTGTGATCAAGATATTACCATGTAAGGGTGAATAAGGAGGATATCTCCAATACTTCCTTTCGTAGAAGGTATAGGCATTGTGAGTTCATTGTGATTACATTCATACTCAATAATGTCCCATAAATTTTCATGGAATTGATGAATAGAGTCTTGAGAGATTACCATGACAAATTTTCAGTAGTCTTCATAGATGATATTATAATATACTCCAAAACCAATTAGGACCGGGAGAAGCATTTGAGCACTGTGCTAATGACCCTGTGAAATGAGAAACTATAAGCATAGTAAAAAAAATGAGAGTTCTGGTTGAAGGAAGTGTATTTCTTGGGGAATATCGTCACAATAAATTGTATATCTATGGAGACTTCAAATACAAAAGAAATTGAGGGATGTACAATTCCCACATCCGTGATAGATATCCATAGTTTTCTTGGGTTATCTGGATATTATCACTGATTTGTGATAAATTTATCCTTATTGTAAAAACCTATTAACAAGCTAACTCAGACTGGAGTCAAATTTTCTTGAAATGATGAATGTTAATAATGATTCATGGAGTTGAATATGAGGCTTATCACTAACCCATCAACCAATCTACCCATAAGTTGGGATCTTTTCATAATCTTCAGCAATGCTTTAAATAAGTAATTGAGATGCGTGTTGATGAAAAATGATAAATTATTTATCTACGCCTCAAGGGAGTTGCAAATTCATGAGAAAAACTATCCCAAAAATGATATGGAGTTAGAAGCTATGATATTTGCATTGAAAATATGGTGGAATTATCTCTTTGGGGAGAAGTGTAAAATTTATATGGATCACAAAAGTCTTAACTATGTATTCACACAGAAAGAGCTGAATATGAGACAAATAAGATGGTTAGAGTTCATCAAGGATTATGACTTCCCAATCCACTACTATTATCGGAAATCCAAAAAAGTGGAAGAAGCTCTAAGTAGAAAGGATCTAACAAATCTACCATCAATGAGAATTTAGAAGGATTCAATCTTATTAGATTTCAAAAGTATGGACATGGGAATCATAAAGAAAGGAAAATCATAAATCCTTTCACAAATGATTTCTCAACCATATCTTCTTTAAAGGTTAAAAGATTCTAAAAATTATGACGTATGGTTTAGAAGATAGTGGAAACTATAAGAAAGGATAAATCCTTGGAGTTCAAGGTTAATAAAGAATGAATTTTGAGATATTGGTCAAGACTATGTGTGCCATAAAATCTTGAGTTAAAGAGGGAACTATGGGTAGATGCACATAGATCAACATTCTCCATTCACCTAAGAAAGAAAAAGATGTATTGAGATATCTGAGAGCACTATTGGTGGGATAACATAAATACAGACATCATTGATTATACATCAAAGTGTCTGTTATGTCATCATGTGAAGGATGAAAGGAAAATGTCTAAGGAGATGATGCAACCATTACCCATAATAACATATAAATGGGAAAACATCACTGTAGATTTTCTCACCAGACTTCCAAAGACATCCAAGGGAAGTAATGCTATCTGGGTTGTTGTGGACCATCTTAAAAAGACAGCGCACCTCATTTTGATTTGATATGATTCCTCATTGGATCAAATGGCATATATATATATATATATATTAGAGTAGTGTTAAGGATTCATGGAGTACCACTATAGATTGTTTCTTATTGAGATCTAAGGTTCACCTCTATGTTTTGGAAAAGTCTCCAGCATGTTCTAAACAATGAGTTAAACTTCAGTATGACTTATCACTCTCAAACTGATGGCCAATTTGAGCGGACTATCCAAACACTTGAGGACATGTTTAGGGAATTCTCAATGGACTTCAAAGGCAAATGGGGCCAATATCTTCCTCTGGTGGAGTTCTATTGCAACAACATTTTACAATCGAGCAACCAAATATCCCCCTATGAAGTATTTTATGGGAAGAGGTGTAGAACACCGACATATTGGGATGACGATTTGGAAAAAATATTCTAAGTCCTGAAATGGTAGAAGAAATGATGGATAAGATTAAGACCATCCAGAAACATGTCAAATCTGCTTAGTGTCGAAAAAGAGTTATGATGACAATTGTCGATGAAACCTATAGTTTGATGTTGAAGACATGGTGTTCCTTCACATATCTCCATCAAAGAGAGTGATGAGATTTTAGAATAATGGAATGATTAGTCTATGGTACATAGACCCTTTTGAGATCCTTGATCGCTTTGGAGTAGTGGCCCATCGGCTATCACTCCCACCAAACCTCTTTCAAGTACACGATGTATTCCATGTGTCCTTCTTAAGAAAGTATATGCTATATCCATAACATGTACTCAATCTAGAGGTGGTACCAATGGATAATTACCTTTCATATGAAGAGAAATTGGTGAAGAAATTAGATCGTATAGAAAAAAGTTCTACAAAATAAGACAATTCCCCTCATCAATGTTTTTTTGGAGAAAACACAGGTTTGAATAAGAAACATGGGAACAATAGGAGGTGATTAAGCAAAGTTAACCTCATAATTTTTAGTGCGTGAAAATGAAATTTAAATTGCAAAATCTCTATAGAGGGGAAGCTAGTAACAACCCAAGCTTTTAGGAATAAAATTAAACTTTTTTATTTAATTAAATGTCTTATGGATAAAGAAAGCACATTAACTTATTTTGTTTTATTATATCTAACTAGATTTAAATTAATATTAAGTATCTTTACCACTGATAATATAGTCATCGAATAGTGATAACATGACTAGTATAAATATAAGGTTTTGGAAAATCCTGTTGGCACATACAAATGAATGATGACCTCAACCAGTAAGATTATACCCTATGAATCCCATTTATTACATCTTCTAATGGATATATAATTTTTGGGCTTTTTCCAAATCCAAGACCAAGTTGAGATCCAATAACTTAATCAGGAGCAAAACCATTTACGAGAGAAGTTCAATCTCATCAAGATCACGACTGAAACCATGTTCACCGAATGACCCCATGAATGCTCCACTGTAGCTCACCTTACTCTTAGGGTGTATGATGGTCTAATAAATAGATATGTATCAATACACTAGTAATAAAAATATTTAAATTATTTTTTATAATGTAACGAATATATTCTTATCCTATTATTGTTACTTTTTCAATGTTTTTTAAGAAAAAAATGTATTTTTAATTAATATTCAAATTTTATTAATGAATTTTATGAATTAATGGATTTTTTAAATAAAAAATATTTTAATGGATATTATTATTAAATAATATTTATCAAATAAAAATGATCATATAATTTTTATGATGTTAAATGTAATTTTTATAGGGGTTCTAAAACTCTTATTTGTCATAAAACCCATATTTTTCAATAAATACCAGTTATTATTTTAAAAGTGAAAATTCACAAATTTAGAAAACTATTTAGATAAAACGAATATTATTTTTGGAATAAGTATTTTAAAATTATTTAATGGTTATTTTTTTAATTTTCTCAAACAGTAAAATTTTTGGGTAAAAATTAAATTTCGTATCAATATATGGTGTATTTTATGACATCATAATGGTACAATGGTCTAATAAATACTATAAAAGGTATATTTGAAAAAATATATGTTTGAAATTTAAAATAACATTATTTTATTTTTATTTGATTTATTCTATGAAGCCTTTGTGAACCCTCCAAGATTTATAATATATTTTAAGATTTTAAAACCATTTCTTTGAATGTGTGACTCACCTCCACATAAGAAAGGGAAATATTTTATTATATACAGACCTTGTCCATATAAAATAATTTAATCCAATACCCTTTTCTAGAAACCATGGTAAAAAACTGTGGCATGGTATGTGGTTTTGGATATTTTATTATGTAGTGTTCAAAACAAAAAAAATAATGAAATCTCCCCCCTTTCCTTTATAAACCCACCCAAACTCCCATTTATCTTCACTAAAAATCCTTTTATCACAGAAAAATCTTACCTCTACTCCCTATATTCCTCCCATGGTGACATAATGATTTCAGGAAGCACCACCCAAGCCTTTGGTGTCACACATCCAAGTAAGGGATTCATCTTCTCTCCTTTCAATTCAAGCACTTCCTTTGAAATTAGTCCTTTTAATTTAGATTGATTATATTTCCATTAATTTATTAATATTACCTTTTCATTCAGTGATTTTTATTTTAATGATATATCATTTAACTTCTCTCATTTTTATCATTTCCTAAGTCGTTACTATGAAATTGTTTTGCAAGGGAGCCTCATATTCCATTATCCTCTTTTATCAAGCACTCCTTTTATGTCACATCTTTTAATTTCAATTTCATTATAATGGGATATGTTCTTAAATATCCCAATTACATAACATTTTATGTATACGTGATGATATACCCCTATATCTCTCATCAACCTATTTTTTCGAATTTCTATGTGGCGTCGTTATGCTGCCGAAACTGCACCACAATGTTTTCTTCCAAAATAATTGTGTAGTGAATAACATACCCATTTATTTATCAAAGGAATACACCTTTATGAAAATATACTCATTGATTCGGGACTTAGATGTTTTTTCCCACATTCTTTGATCATAGAATAAATTATGACGATTAATGAATCCATGTTATATGATCTATGTTGCGCACTTAAGCATGAGAATGAAATGATTATGAAGGGTGCACACTGATAGTGATCCAATGCATTGGATAATGGTTAGTATAATGATACATCATTTCAGAATAAGAGATTTACCTGATTCATTTATGGATCTTCTTCCCCCATGGGGTCGTGGCGGATTTATCCTTGATCTATTTATGATGTAGTGTTTTAAGTTGTTGCAAAATTTTCTAGGTTTTGATTATCATTCTATATCATAACTTATTATTCATTATACTTTTATGATACATTGATATACCTATTGTATAAAACGTATTTTCTCCCTCATGTTATGCCTTATTTATTCCTTTATTGTGCTTTATAGATCACCCCTTTCTTATGTATGTTATCGGGTTATCTCATGCAGAGTTAAGTACAAAGGAACGTTTTGGTCATGTTAATGAAGTTTTCATTAAAGATGTTGATTTTCTTGATTTATGTTTTTATGTGATGTAGCTAATTCACCAAATAAACTAGTCCACCTGATCTTCTTAGTTGTATTAAGTACAATTTTATGTAATGACTCTTGTTTAAAAATGAAATAAAGAGTAGGGTTATTATAGTCGGTCCTGAGAATGAACATCGATGTATATCCAATCCAGAACACTAGGATCATTACCCTTAAAATGTATCATATGAGCTCAACTAAAGTTTAGGGTAACCTCAGAATCATCAAATGGTGTCTAAGGAGCTCATCAAAGGTAGTCTATACTCTAGTTTTACAACTAAGTTGTTGGTAAATAGCAGAAATGTCTATGTATCAAAACACTGACTGAGCCCAACGACAGTCAAGTAAAGAGCCAGATGGTGTCCACAAGTCTATCCACGAAATTACTACTTGAGAATCCAAGTATCATTCAAGACATCTAAACCTCTATAAGTACACGTGATCCCTGAACACAACTCCCATGGAGTCTATTTATCGAAACAGAAGGGAGATTTAAATTTTTCTCAATGTATAGCCGACACACTCTCAGTGTCCCCTCAATGATGTCAAGGTAGGGTACATGATTGACACTAAGAGAAGCGCACACTAAGATGATCTCAATAATTTTCAAAGAGACCTAAAACATTCCCATCCCATCCATGAAGGGGTGTCTGGCATTCTTCCTAACCAACTATATCTAGCTACACATAAGAAGAATAGTCAAACCATCATTGGTTGATTCCTTTAGAAATTGCCCGACTACACCCACTGATGTGTCATCTTTAACCAACCATAATGACTTACCACTTGAGGCATCTTGTGATCACTCAAGCATAACCAGTGATATTCAACCCGAATAACCGTGTTTTCATTGGTTGCGTACATAACTAACTATATCGTCATCATGTTACTTAGTAGGAACTAAAACATTTCAAAACTCACTAACCCATGCCATTAATAAGAAAATTCCACCATTTACAAATTGTATTTTCAAGATTTCACTCCATTACAATGAAGGATATACTAAAACCTATTTTACATGATTCTCCCCCACATTAGGAGTATCCTTATCATTTAAATACTAAAAATGGGAACTCATTCCATGACACACACTCCAATGACCACTAACCATGGGTCCAGGACCTGGCCAACATGATTTTACCAAGTGATATAATGAAAAAAGAGAAAAACTATACACTTATGAGTGAATTTGGTTAGATTCACCTTCATACGTACATGTGACACTCCTATCAAGTAACATCCACGCATTCCATAACATTAGGTAATAAGACAAAAACAAACTGAACATCATGTCAAACCACCTGATCCTCTATGGAATGTCATCCCGAGAATTGGTATGAGTCAAATTTACTTTAACAACCAAGTCACTCTACCCCAAATATGAACAATTATTAAAGCATAACAACCCAAGGCTTATGTGATTTCCACTGAACTCATACGATTTTTTGTACCATTTATTAACTCGACGAGTACCGTGTGTATCAACACATACTACCCTATGGTTTTATCAAAACACCAACATATTATTTGATACTATACATAAGACCATCAAACCTATGTATACCAGTATCTGATGATCCATACAAAATATTTAAGTCCATAGTCATATGACCCCATTTGATTATTAACCCGACTGACACCATATCAATCGTCTATCCCTAAAGAGAGAAAGGTCACACAACCTATTAACCAAAAGACCTTTCCCTAGGAACGTCTAACCTACTGAGACGAAGCATTACAAGATTATCGTATCCTTTACCAAGGCTTATCTTAGAAAACGTCCACCCATATAACTCAGGAATAATTTTAAAAACTAAGAGTCCTACTTGGGATAAACGACACCTGAACAACACCTCACATCTGAAATGGTTCACAAGTATTTAATAATGCTTTAAGTACTGTGGATGCTACCACAACCGAGATAGACCCTTCATTTTTAATGAAAGGTATTTATTCTAAAACTAGAGTCATGTCATAAAAGATCATTAGGTCCTACCACCTATAATTTAGGTTCAATTCAACCTATGAAATGTTATAGAATTTTATGGGCAATGCTCATGTTTAAATAAAACATCCATTCAAGAATTATTTTACTAATTGGCATCCCATCATAATTTTAGGAAATTTATCTAATTTATTTACCCATAAATATTCTCACAAGTGGTCTTACTTATATAAAATATCATTTTAAATATATAGAGGAAAAAAACATTAGGTTGTAATTGGAATTTTAGTTAACCAAAGTCTCATAATATGTATAGATCAAGATTGAATATATCTCCATAGGATTTAATATTAATTAATATCAAGTAAAGGAGACCTAAGATGTCCACTTAATTGTTCTGGGTTTATATAAATGAAACCTAAACTCTTTTTGAACATTAAAATTTGAATCACCATTAGTGGGTTTATCTCATAAGAAACATTCCCCAACAAACATTCTAAGGCCCAATTGTGTATTTAGAAATTTATTCATTTGGGTCATCTTTTCCAAATCATGCAGGCACTAGCCTTTGTAAAAAATAATTTCCATTCATATGGATATAATTAGGTTTTACCTTTTATTTTAGATTATAAAAATTTCATCTTTAATGATTTGATTGTATGGGTTACCCTTACTAATTTTATAAAAACCCATACACTTTAATTTATTATTGGAAATCATTCAATCCCAACCAAAAATGTTTCAGCCTATGCAACCAATGGTCCATGGTTCAAACATATCCAAATCAGTTGGTTAAATAGAATACCACCAATAAGATATGTTGGAAAAACACTGTTTAGGTTGTTTCTGATTCTTATTTAACCAACCATATATTAGAATTTTAACGTGGTATTCTATAGAAGCGATAATTATAGGGAACATGGAAATAGTCATGGTATGCAACTATATAACCAAGAAACCACAGAATCATTGTCTATAAGAAAATAATGATAAATAATCACCTAAACATGGTAGAAAAATAAACATGTTTGTAAAATACACAAGGCACGTATGACATGTTATTAGAAAGTCCAGAAATGAAACCTACATGGCATGGAATATTCATGACATGTGAATCTCTATGTTCCTATAATGATGCAGGTATCAATACTTCCTTTCCATACCTGTCCAAGAGTAAAATTATATAATCTCATAAAGTAGTAAGCAAAAAAAATACACCAATCACTCAAGGTGAAATAATAATAAACTGTAATAATGAACAGCATGGAAAACAGACTCATCACTATCCACTTGGTATTTTCCTCGTGCTTGGGTCCATCACTCCCAGACATGGCTATTTTACAAATGCCCACACATCCTAGACTCTTATCAACCAACCAAAAAATAGAATGATAAAGGAAAATAAAGCCTCTAATACCACATTGTAACATCCTGACCCATAAGCCACAAAAATGGTACCCCAAGTCGGCCGGTCGCATGGACTCAAGCACAACTCCCCATACACTAGAGACTACTGATTAGTAGTGAGGGTATAAAGTTAGTATAGTGGGGATACTATATCCCCTACAATCAAATTAGAATAACGGTATAATAATGAAAAAATCAATCAACAATGGAAAAAATATAAATAAAATAAATAAATGCATAAGATGAAATTAACTAATCAAGTGGCCAATGCGAAATATAAAACCATGCATGCATATCTAGATGAGGATACAAAGTCTAAATTAGTAAACATACAATAGGTGACACCATATAGTATATTAAAAGTATAATAAAATTGAATAAAATACCCAAGGGATAACTCCATGAGCACCCTATGTTCCAACCTAGTCATATGCTCCTAACTCCCACATCCAAAAATAACAACAAGCAATCCAAATCCAGAACATGATTTGATAACCATGAGGTCTCTTTTGGTACCCCAATGAAATGGCGGCTTGAACCATGTGTGAGATACACTCAGTAAGACAACACCAATGGTGTCTAAATATATCCATTCTATGATATATAATATCACAATGTGAATTTATATAAATATGGTAGTAAATAATTAAAAATAAAACATGTTAGTCACAGATTCCTTGAAGGACACCCGACCGATAATACATACTTCATCCTAAGACAAAATACCTATGATGATATATCCACACACACACATATATATATATATATACATTTATATAGATATATAAATATATATGAATAATATATGTAGTTACAGATATATCCATATATATAGATTCTAATACTAGACTAGACATGAGAAGTAACTCAGGTGTCTATGCATAGCTGTAAGAGTCTCATAGAGTAAAAAAGGGACGTCATGTACGAGTATCACAATGTATAAGGGATGCCATGCCCACTATCACAATGTATAATGGACTCATTTATCAATTATAATGTAATATATTAAGAGGTTCATGTGTTGATACATTCCAAAATGATTCACCATAATCGTTCAACTTAATCATATAATTTAAAATTTATAATAAAGGCCAAGTACATATGCATACCATGCTATAATTCAATTATAAAAAAGGAGGTATATGAACATAATCATGCCATGTCACAATTCAATCATATTTTTTTAGGTCATTTAATTTTTAATAAAAACAAAGAAGTCCATGGGAATGCTCATTCCATTCATCATTCAAATATTCCCATTAAAATGTTCCTTTTATTTAAAGAGACAACACACTTAATTGGTGTTTTTTTATAAAATGGTCCATATTGGTTATCATTCCCAAATCAGTTAATTCAATTTAATCATACCTTAAATGTGGTATTAATCATCACAACATAAAGGGTGATAAAAGGTGTTCAAGGAATTATAATTATGAGCATTTTAAAAATCACCCAAAACGGTGTTTTAATCTCCTAGATAAAGAATAGGTCATTGTCACAAAAGCAACACACCCAAGGGGGGTGGTTTGGGTTGATGTGAACAACCTCCAATAGTCCAATTAAAATCACAATGGTTATTTAATCTAATGCATTAACTTGTACATTATTAATCTCACATTTTAAAGGTGACAAAAAAGAGTTCTACCACGCGGCATAATGGAGTAGATTATAAACTATCTATAATTTAAGGGAAAATCCATAAACCACATAAATTATACCAAGGATGCTTCAATAGTCCAATATCAGTCTTTAATTCGATCCAGTTCAGGAGAAATTGAAGAAATAGACAAATATCCTGAGAATAGGGAGAATTAGATTGCACAAATTTAGCATTCCATACAACGATGTAAACTAAATAAGGAATAAAGAGGAGTTGAGATCATACCAATACTCTTCCAAAGAAAATTATGACACTCAATTTGGACACTGTTTTAATGAGATCACTCTATGGCTAGATAAGAGGAAGAAGTAACCTATTGGAGGGATACTCCGTGCAAATTATAGGTAAAAGAGGTGAGACAAGAAAAAAATAGGCTTGACGAGAAAAACATAATTTTGAGACCATTAATGAGCCGAATTGTTGGGATGAATTATATGGATAAACTTGTGTCAACTGTATGATTCCACTACCCATGTGTCACTAAGGGTGTGGTCTAGGTGTACGATTAGTCAAACTGTGAACAACCCATGCACTCCCATATGCTGTTTTTAATAGACCACCCCGCACGGATGTGTGCCTCCTATCACATGGTTAGATCAAACCATGTGAGACCATCCCAACCACTAGACCATGACACATAGTTTTTGTAACAACCTAAGCTTACATGGTACGTTTCCCTTTGAATAATGCAATAGCTTGTGTTGTAAACAACTTGAAGTTTTAACACACCACGACCAATCAAACTAGCCGTTATGAATAGTAATAACAAATTTTTGAAATTTTATAAATTTTGTTTTAAAAAATGGACTTCATTTTTGGATTCATAATATCAAAATCAGATTTGGGTAAATTTTTGGTATTTTTCTGAAAACTTTCAATTTTTAATGAATAATGAAAAACACTGCGTTATTATTTTAAACCGACTTTTTTATTTAAATAATTAGTTATTTTATTTAAATTTATATTAGTTAAAAATATATAAATAACATCTATATATGTTCAATGTAATTCATCAGATTCATTTTATAATAATATTTGATATATAGAATTTTATTGAACTTTTTATCTTCTTTTACCCAACTTCTAGGCGCATTTGTAAATTGGAATAAAAAATAATTTTACCACTTTTGTGAATTGAACATAAAAAAATACATGAGACACAGTTGAAATCAGTAAGTAAAATTGGGTTCAATAAGATGAAAATAATTTTTTGTGAATCGTAACTTTTGACGTTTATTTTCCACGGTAAAAAGTAAACAGGGTAATTAAAGGTGAAAATGATATTATAATTACCATAACACATGTCCAAATTCTACTGGATAATTTTTTTTTCAACCAGAATAAACCTTATGAATAAAATATGATCCTTTTGGTCCACTTGTATTATATTATAATGTAAATTATTATTTTATTTCAAGAAGAGTTAAAAGTGTTAAATTCAACGTATAATAACTAAACCATATTTGATATAGTGTTTTACATAAGATAAATTTGATTATAAATATTAATTATAAAGATAATATTGTTTCCTACATAATGAAATTATATTTATAATTTTTAGACATTAAATAATTAAATTTATTTATTATACAATGATGATGTAGTAATTACCTTATTAATGAAAGATTAAAATAATTGATTTTATAAATATCCAAAAAAATGTAAATAGAGACTTCTAATGAATTCCACTAATTTTGTAGGTTAATATGACATGTTAGGGGTGATTAAATAAATTTTTTTTGTATTGATAATGTTTTTATAACTTTCACAAAAACAAAATACCAAATAGTGTCAAAATTGACATAAATGAGTTTTTAAAACAAATACTATATTATTAATTGATATAATATTCCTAAAAATTTAAAGATCAGTAAACAGACTAATATAAGGTTAGATATATTAATACTGAACAACTTGGGGTTATATTCTATTTTTATAGTAAGTTTATTAATCATTTATTATAATAATACAAGAATACATGGTAAAAGGTAAACTATTTAACTAAGAGTTAAATCTAAAAGAAAAGGTTAATATGATGACCTAAATGTGTCTAAAACCTATTAGTTGAAAGGTTTTATACCCTTACATACCTTATATTCTAAATAATTAATTTTGGAGCCATTATAAACTGAATATTATTGTATAATAAAATAATTAATCAATCTTTTCTTAAAGTGACCATCACCTCTTATAAAAGGGTACTTCCCCTTCTCTTAATTTCACACATCCAAATGCATTTTTATCAGCCAAAACCGGATCCAATATCATCCCAACTACCATCAATTCTACATAGAGGCCTTAATTTGATCAGAGATCCAACCTAAAAAGCCATTTTGATCAACTCAAAAGGAAACACCTGAAGAAGAGGTAATAATTTCACCACCTCTTTCAATGTTCTTTTCTACTTCCACTTACTCATTATTTTTGTTTCCATACCAAAATAATAACTAAAGTACCTTATAAATACTGTGATTTTATTATAAATATTTTAAAACAACATTCATTATTCTGTCCATCCTATGAATGACAAGTCACCATGCATGCGTACGTACAACTTACTGTTTCCACGTCGTGGTGTAGTTTGTTATTCAAAAACATTATTATTTTAATGGGTATAATAATGAGTATAACTAATTATATAATAAATATAACATGTTAATGATTCTGTATATATGATATACCATCCAATTACATACAATTTTACCATAAATAGAATGATATTTTCGCTCGTGCGTACGTACAAGTTACAGTCTCCATGAAGGCGATGAAATTCATTCCCCATCATAACCATTCATAAATAATTTTCATTTTATGATTAAAAATAATGTTTAATAACTTAATATCATTCTGTATATTAATAAAATACATCCTATCCAAAACAAACATGGCTTAAATAACCAATCATATGAAGGAAAATGAACCAGTTAACACCCGAAACAATGATACTACTGAAATATTATTAAAAAAGCAATATTAGAAAATCATATATGATATCATATTTATGTATTTGGTTTTTTGATAATTTAATAACAATGATTTAACTATTATACAAGAGGTTAAAATACCCTCTATCAAGGAAAAGTAAAATTTAATTCTTAATTCTATAATCTCTTCATTATTCGAGGTTGTTTATACATGAGTATCTACTATGTCCTCTTTATCATCCACATTCATGTTCTTTAAAGATATATTTCAAAAAAAAAATCTATTTCCTAGACTATATGTTAAAGTAATTTTTACCCTTGTTTCACTTTTTTATAGAATTTTTATAAAGGAATCTTTCCATCATTTTCCAAAAAAGGTCCTTTATGACCTTTTCTAAAAAAATTAAGGAAAGCTTTTATTAACTTATACGTCGAGTGCAACTTTTTTCCACCATTATAACATCTTCAAATCTTCCCTCACAAGATTATAATAATATTTTCCAAATAAATATTTTCTTTTATAATTATGTGAATTTTAAATTATTTCAAAATAGAAAGAGATATTTCTCTCAAATGGTTTTGATTTCATCTATGTCAACATCCTGTGATGGATTTTACAGTTGTTTGAAGTTGAGTTATTATGATACAATCTTACATATTGTATTAAAGGTTTTTTGATATGTTTGACTATTGATATGTTATTTTTATACCATTCATGGTTTATGATTATAGTATTAACATTTCATATGCAATTTTTAATATGAATGTTTATGTTATGTATAAACCTTTTCATATAAAGAATGCCTTGGACCTAGTAAGTGACGGGTGGAGCCCGCTATAGCTCCTCGATGCATCAGTATGTCTCATGAGACAAACTAGTGTCTTGGTATATGGCCTTGAAAAAATCGTATTTTAAGTCTTGGTATGAGGCCTTGACTATGTGGTTATGATGTCCGACATTATGCATTCCATCATTATGAAATTTTCTATTGATATTACATGTGATTATTCAACTAGTAGAATATCCATGTGAATAAGTGAATGGAATTATTTGATTTATCTTTTCTATATCATGCTCATGTTTATGTTTAAAAGGATTGTGTTTTAGTTTTATAAATTTCCTTAAATTGTTACGCTTATTTATGAAAGTTTCGCCATATTGTAATCCTTATTGAGCACCTGAGCTCACCCCTTTTCTATGTTTTATTTTTCATAGGATGTGAAGAAGTATATAATGACTCACCTACAGGGATATTCTAAGGGAGATGATTATGTTAAAATAAGACACAATATTGTTTTTTTATTTCATGATGTAATGTAGAATTTATGTATGTATCTAGTACTTCCAAGGATACTAAACTAATCGGTCTTTCAGGAAATGATTCCTTGTATCATGCCAATGTTATATAATAATGCACAGAATCTGAGTAACTGGGGTCAAGGAATTATAGTTTTACCTAATGGCCGCACGATTTCAAAAAATCATGAACCTATACAAAAATATTTTCATGATTTTACCACACAATTAGCACTACCAATTCCCCCTTGTTTTCTTCTCCCAAAAATGAGTTTGGGGATTGACACTCTTGAAACTCAAATGAACATCTAAGATAACTATAGGGACTTAAAAACCTGTCTGAAAATGACACTTTTAAGTTTTACAAAGCTTATAATTACATTTCAAAGCTACATTTATAATTCAATTCGTCCACTAAATGGAAAAACTCAGTTTCCTTTGGGAAATTTCAATGGGTCCAAAACACGAGATCTTACAATATTGATCTAATTTCTATATATACTTGTAAGAATTCATAAATTATATTATTGTTCTAAAAGCATTGTGTTTTTTTAATTTATATTCTAGTCCCAAAATATTCGAATAATCTATGTCATCTTCAAATGTCTCTCTTTGGAAGAAAGATATAAAGGATGAAATAAACTTTGTAATTGAAAAAAATACATGGGTATTAGTAAACCATCCTCAAAGTTCATAAAAATAGGTTTCAAATGGTTATTTAAAATAAAATTAAATGTTGATTTTATAAATTAAAAAGGAAAATCTTGATATGTATCCAAGGTGTAACATCCTACCACGACTCATTAGTTTGAGTGGAAGCAAGGATGTCACTAGCCTTAGGTGACATCCCAAACACACCAATGGATATAAATAAATCCCAAGGGGTTAAGAATCATTTGAGGAATGATTTTACCTATAAATTTAAATAACCTAACCACTTATTGAATAAAAATTTAAACCACTATATGATGCATGATTAAAATAATAAAACTCAAACATATATCTAACAGAATTAAAATATTAGTGTTTTAATTGAAACACGAGTGAAAAATACCAAAAGACAAAGTCACTCAAAGATGTGTAATTGGAATTAACCCAAGAAATACCTGAACCATCTCTATGATCCAACCCCACCTTCCATTCCCATGTTATCAAGATGCATCACAAGAGAAATAATATATCATCCCCTTTCCCATGCATCAATAAATAATATCTTCAAATGCACCAAAGTGACCAAGAAAGGGGTGAGTATAAACTCAGTAGGCATTACCAAAATACGTTCCAACACATGCCACTATGATAAGAACTGGTTAACACATTTTATATAGAACAATTAGAAAACAATAGTTTATATAATTCTAATAATGAAATCCAAGTGAGAAAACCATAGACAAGCTTACTTCTATATATTCACATTTGGCATAACTGTTCCTATGTTCACACACACACACACCCATCTACATATACACAACCATACACTAAATCTTTGGGTTCCTATTGACAATGGAACTCCATGATCATAATCTATCCAACCATGAATAGTGGCACTTCCCATCCACACTTCATTCCCCTTGAACACATGCCAACCCATTATGCCGAATATCAGTCTAAAACATTTCACATAAAACAATTATTTTTTGAAATCATTTCTTTAAAAACGTGTGTTCATCAAAATCATTTAATAATTTTAAAATATCCATTGAAAAATTATAAACAAAAAGGGGTTTTCCAAAATCCATTTAATTTTCTAGGTTTAGAAAGAATAAACCAAATAGGCTTCCCTCATGAAATTAGACAGTGAAACCATTGAAAAACCAAGGAAAACTATTTAATTAAAATAAGACTTTAACTTCTAGAATAGTAGAGATGAGAGAGAATCAACCTACTCTGAATGGAGAGACTAAAACAAAGAATGACACTAAAACATATAGATTCGAGATCAAAACACCTTCCCTTCAATAGATTTAATAAGATATCATAACTATTCACATCCTAGAACATAGATATATCCATAATAGACTATATATATAAATATGAGAGAGGGGAGAAAAGTAAATAGAAAAATAATAAGGAAGAACAAGCACTTACTAATGATTCCAGATCTCAAATGCACCTATATTCATCTAAAAGTCACTTTTATATCTAAGGGAATTGTCTCTCAATCATAGGGAGGAAGAGGAGTTTGTGACATTGGATTATTAACAGACCAACGAGGGTTTTGGGGCTTTAATCACAATTGAAATACAATGTAGGCTAATCTAAAAAACACGACACCATGGTGCATCTAAAGGTATATGATTCATACATACTAAGAAAACACATGATCTGATATAGGAAAAGGTATCATGCCTCAACTAGCTTGGTCAACACCCCTTCTAAAAAACACAATTCATGTTGTGTTGGAGATCCTATAATTCAGGGGTGGGGGCTATGACACAATCCCCAACACCACGACATAACCAAAAATGTATTCTGTCACAACCCACCCTTATGTTGTAAGGGTGCTAAAATTGGAAGAGGGGAGGCAAATCCACCTCAATCCTGCTACAATACAACATGTGGTTTCTACATCATAACCACCAAATGACCATGCCACAACCACCACCTACATGTCGCAGCCTCTAAAAAAATGTAGGACACCATCCAAAACACTTCAAAACTTAACAAAAAATAAAAAAATAATCCCAAGAATTATCTTAGATCAAAATGCATAAAACAAGGGTAATGTACCTAAAACTAATAGTGTTAAATTATTCCCACCATTGGACTTTCAATCCCTAGAAATTAGAAAATTGGTGTTTTTTTGGAAGATCTTGGTCCATTATTCCAACAACTCCTTTTCACGCTCTCAGGTCTCTTCTAGAATCGGATCATGTCACTACAAAACTTGTACCAAATTGATGCATTTCCCATAGATGATATTATGTACCCAATCCACAGTTCATATTGGAACATGAATTTACATAACATATGATTCAATACAAATATCATCCCATTGAATCACATGTTTAGGGTCAGGCTGATACTTCATTAACTAAGATACAGGAAACACGTTGTTCATATAACTGAACCTTAGTGATAAAACAAACCGATAAGAAATATCACCCAACCATTGAAGTATCTAAAAGTGGATAATGTATATAGGACAAAAAATTCCTTTCTTACCAAATAAACAATGCCCAATCATTGGAGATATTATTTAGAAAACATGATTACTCACCTCAAAGGATAATGTTCAACGACAGTGATCCGCATACAATTTTACAGGACTCTAATTTGTGGCCATTCTCTTTCTAATCAACTAAATCTACTATGTTGTATCATGCATAATGCTAAGTTCGATAAGTGAAGTCTCACATGTTTCCACTAAATAAGGTCAAGGACATTAAGTAAAACAATTCAATTTTTGGAAAGGTTTCATATATATAAAGGCATGATAATTGTTATTGTATATGAACTCCAAAAATGATATGTGCTCCTTCCACGAGCCTCCAAAATCAATTACACAAGCACTGAACATATCATCCAACATTTGGCTTATCCATTCATATTTTCCATCCATTTGAGGTTGATAATATATATCTATATTCAATTGGGTTCCAAGGGATTTCTGCAATGACTTCCAAAACCGAGATGACAACATGGGGTCCCAATCAGATAGAATTAAAATATGAATTCCATGAATTTTCACAATTTTTCAAATGTATATTATGGATAAGTCTTCCATTGTAGTGGTTTCATGAATAGGGTTTAAATGAGTCAACATTATTATTGAATCCAAAAATCACCCATATATAATCATTTTTCCTAGCCATTCTTGGTAGACCTGTTACAAAATCCATGCATATGTGGTCCAATTTCCACACAAGAATTAGTAAAGAGTACAACATACCCACTGGTCATTGGTGTTCTTTCTTTACATACTAACAAGTGAGGAATTTTAATAAATACTTTTCCACTTTTCTCATCTTTTCAACCCACCAAAACCACGCTATCATAACTTTATACATATTTTAGATACTCATATGAACATCCCATCTCAAATGGTGGTACGAAGAAAGAAGGTGTTCCTAATAAGTTTGAGGTACAACAATCTGATCTCTAAACCTTGAAATTGATATCCCATATAGATTATATTCCTCAATGTTCTCCCCATTATTGATTTTGAATTCACGGTAAAATATTCAAGATTAGATTTCTGAGCATCTCTAACCTACTCAACCAAATCAATAATAATAGAAAATGAGAAAAACTGCAATATCACACTGTTTACCATAATGAAAATTCATATCAACTATGAATAACATTAAATACCATGGATCTGAAGCCTCATTAGACAACTGATTATATAAATTCTTACTAAATGCATCCTCTACATAATTTTCTTTTCCTAGTTTATGCATCTAGTAAAAGTAAAACATCTTTAGATACTCAATCCATTTTCAGCACCTTAGATTTTAATACCTTTGAGTGAAAATATACATCAAGTTTTTATAATATGAAAAAATAATGAATTTCTCACCAAAAAGATAATGACTCCAAGTCTCTACTGCATAAATTACAACAACCAATTTCAAATCATGTGTTAGGTAGTTCTTCTAATGAATCTATAACTGTCATGGGATATAAGAAATGACCTAATATCCTTGCATTTGAACACAACCCAACCTAGATCACGATGTATCAAAAAAGACAACATACCAATGTCTTAACTCTTGAAACATGAAGATACGTGCTGAAATAAGGAAAAACATATGTTCTTGGAAATATTTTTGGTATAAATTTCTCTGTTGGATTGGAACACCTTTTCTTTTCGAAGCTATTATTAGTTATGTAAGATATGGAAAATCATGAACAAAGCATTGGTAGTATCCCACTAAGCCAAGGGAACTTCATATCTTAAATACATTCTTTGGTGATTTCTAATAGACAAAAACTTCTATCTTTTTGGGATCTATATAAACACCTTTTTTAGGATTGAAATGAAAAAGGAAATGTACCTACTATATCCAGAAATCACCCTTTGAAAACATATCATATAGAAAATGTTCCTACAAGATTCCCAACACTATAGTAAAGTATTCTTCATGATCAACATTTTTCTTAGAATACACAAGAATATCATCAATAGGACAATATCATGCTCTCTGAGGTAGAGACAGACTCCCTAATTCTACATAATTCCATACAGGGTGTCGGTTCCATCTGATGGTTAATATCCTACACCATTAAGAAGTGCCTGAGTGTGCTTCTCAATAACAATATCAAAGTTCATCCCACGTGGCATGAAGGGAACAAAGTGGCAGAACACATTTCCTTCTTGGGTGAAACCAAATCCAAAATCTTTTGTGTCTCGAATATGGACCTCTTGAAACTATAGTGTGTGGATCTCATAAGGTGGGATGCCCTTGGGTTACATTACTTCAAACATCCATAGGCTTGTGCCTTTTTTTACTTTTTCCCTAGAGGTGTTTATTATTTTACATCTTCCCTTTTATATATAAATAAATAAATGATGATGATTTTTCAAATATCATCCTTTCTAATTTTTAGTTGGGGATACCTTGATCGTACGTCAATTTTAGAGAACCACTGAAATTCCCTGAATTGATCAAAAAATAGTCAATGCATGGAAGAGGATATTGTATCTTCATCAAAAACTAGTTAAAATCCTGATGTTCCCAATTTTTATATACATTTCTATACATTATATTGAGTATGAAAACATGTTTTCACAAGATACACATTATTTTAAATATAAAATTATTTATTTTGGTGTTCATGATGATTTTCATGTGTTTTTCATCGAATGTCACAAATTGGGAATTTTAAGAGAAAATATTGACATATGCATGGAACATACTTGTAAACACATACAATGTATCTTAACCCAGACATAGATAAGACAGATCGAGTACATTCCATAGTTCTATCCAGTACTTACACACCATATACTTCACCCTACATACCATATCCTCACTTCTAGATGGGGTTGGTGGATGAAAATGGTATTCCACACCATGTGGGGAAACGCTACACACCGTGTACCTCACCAATTGACCACCAACGCATTGAAAGTCATTAGGTGGCTCTACAAGTCACCTACCGGTGGTGAAAAAAAGCAAAAAAAGGAGTCGACCATTATACAGGATGTGTAGTTTAGGTTACACATCATGTAGTTTTAAACTCTATAAATAATAGGGCATTCCACCATGTTTGAGGGGTAAAATCCTGGTGGAGGTGCTACTGATATTTCATTTGAGACTCCCTCATATCAAAATTCTAGTTTTCATTTCTATTCTAGTGTAATTCTCCCCTTCTCCATCTTCTTGTTGTATCCATGTTATGGATTGAATTTTGACTCAATCTCCCCACCAGGAATATGGTCATAAGAGGATAATTACTTTGTGTTTGTGGTTGTAATAAGATTCTTTTTTTGATTGTGGTTTACATTCTGAAGTTTTAATTGTATTATGAATTTTGTTTTATAATTATTTTAATGAACTTAATTTCAATATATCCATTGGTATCTTATCGGTCCAAGAATGATAACAAGGGCGCACTCTAAAGGGGTTGTAGTGGATGAAACCATGACCATTGGGGGAACTCGCTACCACTATTTTAGGAGTATAGAATTAATGTGTATTTTAATGGTCAATTACTAGACTAAGGAATTAGACATCAAATAACCAATCAATAGTTTCTAGACCAACAAACTGTGATAGAATTGAATCCCCATGATAAACTATTTTCATTTATATTCAAAATACTAAAGAATGAATTTCATAATTAAACATAATCTGATGGAAATCCCAAAAAGTATGTATTCTTTTTGTTCTGTTCTTATATTGTTTTATTTTAATTTTCACAAATAGTTTCACTAGTTCAAAGTGTTCCCTTCACTCATTTTTTATGACCAATAAACCAAGACTCTCCAACTTTCACTACACTTTTCTTTCTCTCATTTCCCTATGGGATCGACCCCGATTACCACTAGCTACCTAGTAGTTGGTTCATAAGAGAACATCTAAATTTATAATTTGGACCACTCCTTGCGATGAGAGTGGTTCCAAATTCGTACATCGTTTCCGGGGACAATTGGAAAGAACTAGTGTAATAAAGGATCAATGATTGTATTACCAATTACTTTTCATGTTTCATTCTTCTTTTCTTAATTAATTTTCTTGGGAACCTCATACCCACAATTCATGGATTATTATCTGACTAGGGAGTGGAATGACTCACCTAGAGCAGATTTTTATCTGTATAATCCAGAGCTATGGTACCCATACCCAGAAGAATACTATCCATAAATGGAGAATGGGTTCCCATATGAGGAAAAACCATGTACATTCTTCACACCACCCTTCTCTTCTTCACATTCTGATCAATTTTTAGTTAATACCAAAAAAAATTATCGATGATGGAGGAACATACCACATGCTAGCTAGACCAAACCGAAAGGTTGGGATGAATAAAAAATACAGTAGAATATCTCTTTGAGATAATTTCTAATATGGATTCTCTAGTTGTGTTTTAGGATGGGTGTTCTAATTTTGTTTCAACTAAAGAGACATGTTATGATGTGGGCCCTAACTTCCATTCAATAAAAATTTCAGAAATTAATGTTCTGAACTCAAATTTTGAATACGGGGACACATCATGCCATGTTCTTACTGAATTTGATCACAAATATTTTACTAACCACTCAGTTGATTACATACCTATTCCAGTGGAATCTTGTGATTACATTCAGGTTCTGAATTACAACACAAGAACCTCAGGAGGTGAAGTACGTACCTGATAAAACCAAGACTCAAGACTACCTTCGATATCTACTAGCCACATAGCAAGGCTACTGTAATCCACCACTTAGAAAACTTAAAGGTTAAGAATATTGGATCCAAGATGTGGGCTCCAAAAACATGTGGTGGTTTCAACTACAAAAGCCACATCTTCCTTCAGATTATGGGTAAGTAACCCTGACTCAGGTTGAGCCAAATACCTAAAACAAAGTAACTTTCTGGGAGGCAACCCAACCATTCTTCTCTCCTCTTTTTCTTTTTCTTTTTAATTTTTTAATAAACGCATGGTGTGTAAATTCCTTCCACATGTTGTGTATCACCATCTCCCCCATCCATAGTAGAAATAAGAGAAAAATTACAGCACACACTATGTATATGTTATAACACGACATGTACCTTTCTTCTTAGTTAAGATTATTATAGAACTTTTTGTATATGTAACTATTAATTATGTTAATATACATGGATTTGGCATGTGCTAATAGAAAAGTCACTGGTGTGTATCCGAACAGTTTCTAGTTCAAATCACTCCACAGCTACCTTCGGTAGAGGGGTCATTCTTTTTGAACCTTTGTTTTAAATTAAATGGTGTGTGAGGTGTTTTCAAAATAAAATAAAAGTTTTTCAATATAAAATAAAACACATCCTGGGGTTGGCTCAGTTGGAAGAGTCATAAATGAAAAATCCAAAAACCACAGGTTTGATTCCTAACAATAGGTCCAATTGCATCATTTTTCACAAAAATAAAATGAAACATCATAAAATTTGATACATGTCATGTGATTAAGGTTTTCATATCACCTTAAAATAGTTTCCAAAATAAGGGATCACATGAGGGTGAAGTGGCAAGATTTGAAAATTCGTAGCCTTGGATTCAAAAGTCCAGGGTTCTAACTCGTCTAATCTATCCACTTCATCCAAATATTTCAAAAATTAAAACCACATGACATGCATTGTTCTTTTTTTCCATTATAGTACTACACTTATACTTTATGTATTGAAAAATAATAAAACTATGTAGTACTAAAACATTCACTCTAGTGGTTGAGGGTGTGCATTTGGATCGGATGATCACTGGTTCGAATCACACCCCAAGCACCAGATCGAAGGTTGTTATTCTCTTTTTTCCAATTTTAAGAATCACGATGTGTATTTCATTGATACAATACATGAATAGGTATATTTTTCATTTTTAAATAATATATATTTCAAAAATAATTCTTTTTAAATTATAAATAATAATTATTATATAGTTTAATATTAAAATTATACTTATTATTTAAAAAAACACATACATAGCATGTAGAACCAATACACGCCCCTGACCCAGTGTCATAACCACCCCCTTTCCAGTCCCCCCATTTAAGGCTTCCTCTGTACGACATTGCCCCTTCTAAAATCCTTTTATTTGATTCATTTAGGGTCCTGATTTCATCCTCATATTGATCAAATATCCAGGTACTCACTTCTAGTCCCTCTAGTTCAGTGTTTAATATACATTTATGAAGATATAAAGATCAGCCGACCATTCGGTTTTGTGTGCAGTACATGCGGTAAATGAATAACACACAACATGTACTATAAGTACATGACCAAACACACTCCACTGCTCATTTTAAAAACACATTGTGTGTATATTTGGAACATTCCATGTATAGTGCCTCATCCTAGCCATTATGTGTAACTTATGTACTGTGACCACACGGATCCAAGCTCATATATACACACAGATCGTGTATGTTCGATGCATGATGGTAACCTTGTTTATCTGGAGTTTTCCATGTGAAGGGTGTACATGGTATTGGAATCCATGTTCTAACACACGTCATGTAGTCTATATACATAGCATGTACTATTTTTTTTTCTGACCTCTCAAAGTCAAGTCTACGTATGGGCACACACACGGACAACACCCCATGTTCTGACACAGCGTGTATCCCTTTTGACATGTCGTGTATCGACCATTTTATGAAAATAAGCCCACATGGCATGTTTCTATAGAGTATAGAGATCCCTAACTAGATTATACTACATGCGGTGTAAACTAGATCCACACAATGTGAACTTTATATTTTTCCATTTTCTCACTTTCCTTCCTTATTTTTCATCTCCATTTTCTTTTGTTTTTTGTTTTTTTCACATTCTTTCTATTTCAACTATAGAAGATGGAGTCCTCTCGAGTGGGAAGAGGCCTATGTCTGCTACTGAGGGGAAGTAACCGGATCACCGCCAGATCCGGCTTTATCATTCGATGGATCTTGTATCTATTTTTATGGTATCTCTACCTCTAGCCTTGGCGACACTTCCTCCTATAATACTGGAACCCACATCATCGACATCTACCGGTCTGGCAGACACCACACCACCCACTACGATAGCTACTGATCCACTGATAGCCACGTCCGCATCATATACTACTATTGAGGGCTCTATCACGGTAGATCCTACTATGCCCGCACCTCCATCCACTATTGGCATGACCTTAGAGCCGACTCTGGCATCATAAGATGCTCCATCCACTTCCACCATAGATGGACCCTCCACCTCTACAGATATGACCCCACCTCAGCCTACTAATATAACACCTTGAATACAACCACATACCTACCTAATATTTGTTAAGGGATATCCTACTATAGATAGATTACATCATACTTCATGAAACATGATCTAGGTGAGTGATTGTTTCTTGGATATCACAGTACCCCAACGTCTGGGTGTCTGGGAGGAGATTGAGGAGCTCCTCATCCAGAGAAAACTTTTGGACACACTCTAGGTTAACACTCCTACCTTCAGAGATTTATTTTTGGAGTCCGTAGAGTATTTTGTGTTCAATGGGCCCACATACCTCCAGATTCCCACCGATATAGCTACCACAGTTATATTTTGGTTAGTAAGATTCCACTTCACATTGCATATGGTTGAGTTTGTCTGAGGGTGCAGCTTTTATCCCCATCCTACCACCCCACCTCATGTCTCCACCCTCACTCGTCCTGAGTTCTATAACCTCATTTATTTGTGGAGGTAGCTTTTTGGGACTAAACCTAGGTATACCCACAATTCATAGAAGAGCACACTTATTATTTCCTATCCACTATGTTTCTGTCACCGGTGCTTCATCACTATTCTTTTTTCTCACCATGAGGACATGGGTGTCATGTTCAGACCGACATGGACATTTTAACATTTATTTTTCTGCTTGATTACCCTAAACTCCCTTGTCTTTCTGTATATTACTTCCACTCCATGGTCACCGGTAGTCAGGGCAACTTGAATGGCGATTTCTATTCCATCCAATTGACGTAATATTTGGGAGTTTTTTGAGACATCTCTCCCTCATGATAACTTAGTCACTCCCCAACTTATGGAATTCATTATGGTTTTATGCATGTGGATAGTCGAGCATCAGGGAGACATCTTTGTGATCATGTAGGATTCCCCAACTCCAGTAGGGGCAAGGGATGACCTAGCTTCCCCCATCAGTGTTGTTGATCCATACCAACCCCATCCACCAAGAGTTGTTCCATCTCTATCCCACCCCACTTATTCCTCCCTTACTCCTTCCAATAATATCCCCTCTTCTTCTGGTCTATGTATAGCCCCACCTCCACCCACACCCTCGATTGGCCCCCACCATTTACCACTTCCTGGCCACACTGGACCGCCATCTGGACCTTCTCGAATCCCACGAGGCTACCCTTGGTCAGACACAAACATGGATGGAGGGTATGTTACTACTCATCCTTCATAACATAGTCCTTTACCAACCACTATCACTTGATCCTCCCTCTGATCCTTATATTTCTGCTGCACAGACCTCGTTGATGACACTTGCCACAAATTCAGTCTTCCTCTCTACTAATGGTTCAGTTGTTGCTCCTACTACTACCTGCCAGGATGTGTCAGTCGAGAATCTCATACAGATCATAGATCTCACATCTCTAGCTTTTGTTACTTCTATATCCATGTCGAATGTATCCACTATATACACCACAAAGAGCACGTAGCCTAATAATCCTGCTTCCTCTTCCATTGATCCTACTCTACTGGATCCCCTTGTTAAATATGATGCCTCTTCCATGGCCACATAATGACTGGTTTTTTCATACTTGTTTCCTTATATATAAATATATATGTTTTGTGCTATGCTTATAATGTGATAATGTATGAGCCTGTAGATTTATTTTTCCATTTCATTGACCATCATAGGTACTCTGGAGTGCTCTGGTAATCTATTTTCAACTACTTTCCATATTTTTTATCTTTCCACGAGGGGGGTATTATTTTAGAGTTCCTTTTCATTATTATTTGTATCCTTATTTATTTCATTTCATCCCCTCATCCTGGACCACTCTTGATTTCCCACATCCTCTTTTTCTCCTTATTATTGCACTTGGGGGACTATGTTCTATATTAAGTGAGGGGGAGAGTCTTTTAATACATTAGTATTATCCCTTTAATTGATCTTGGAGATATCATTAATAGATAAAATATTTTAAATGTGGAAAACAATTGGTTAATTATATTTATATATAATAAATAGATAAAAGGTAATTTTAAAATTTACATGCTTATTTTAAATTATAATGTATTTTAAAATGATTTATGATATATTTTAATTTTTGATTTAATTTCTTGGACATTTATATTAATTAGATTGATCATTTTTATTCATATGTTGTCTGGATTGACCATTTATTTTTCTTTATTATCGAGAGGTATTCTAAGTATTTTTGAAATACTCTTTCTTGCACTATCCTTCTTGAGAGATTCTTGAGATATGCATGACTACTATAACTTGGTTTTTTTTCTCTTAAAAACATGATGATTTTGAATCACATTAAAATGATTGAGGAATTTTATTGTTTTTAGACCCATTGACCTTGAGACCTACCTTGCCTCATATCTTCGTTAAACCCTTAGAAACAATGAACTTCCTTGATATGAAGCCACATTACAAGCCTATTTATCCTTTCCAATGAAATTATTTTATAATTTTTCACAATTATTTATTTAATATTTAGAGAAACAATTTGGCTATTCATTAAATATTTTGGTGAGAAACCATGAAATTAAGTGTGGCGGAGAGTGCCTTGTGTTCATTTGGGAAGAAGGGTTCCAAAACCACTTTTCATTTTATTCTTATTGGTCCCTTGGAAAAAAAATAAAAAAATAGAGAACAAGTATTAGAAAATCAAAAATAGGGACAATATTCATTAATTACACTTTATTGATGGTTTATGGACCCATATTGGAAAAGGAATATCATGATGATGATAACATTTCATGAATATTGATTGGGGATGAATTTTTCATTGATATTTATTTCTGAGTATCATTCATTATTATTTAAGAATTTAGCTTCCTCTTTCAAGACTTTGAGATTATTTTTCATCACTACCTACCTACTTGAAGCCTTAGAAACATTATAACCTTATTGAGAGACCTTATGATTTTTGTGATTTGATTTCTAAAGGGGAGAATGAGAATACTTGAAACCCGATGGATATAGTGTGTATACTTGAGATAGATAATTACTCTAAATAATAAGATCTTGAGTGATGAGTGTGGTGTTCTCTAGTGAGGTAAATCATCAAGTGGCATGTGTAATTATGAAAAGTTGAACAATGTGAATAAAAGTGGATGAAAATATTTAATTAAATTATACAGGAGGCATGATTAGAGTATATTTGGAATTTCAATATGTTTTGTGCCTTTTTAAAATCCTATACTATGGATATAGTATTTATAATTATAATTATTTTAATGATTCCCAATTTAGTGTATGGATTCTGTTAATTAGATGTTGATATTTTTCTTGAGGGAAAGAAAATGAATAAGTGTGGGGGAGTTTGATGTGCCCAATTTTTGTATACATTTTCAAACATTCTGTTGATTATAAAAACATGTTTTCCTTGGATACAAGTTGTTTTGAAGATAAAATGATTTATTTTGGTGTTCATGATGATTTTTAGGTGTTTTTAAACCAAATCACAAATCAGTATTTTTTTTAGAGAAAATATTGATATATACACGACATGTACTTATAAACACATGTCATGTACCTTAGCCCAGACTTGTATAGGCCAGATTGAGTACACAATCAGGTATTCATCTCGCAATTACATGCCATGTACTTTATTCTACACAATGTTTCTTCCCATTTAGATGTGTTTGGTTGGTAAAATTGATACTCTATGCCATGTGGGGAAGCACTACATTCCATATACCCCACTATCAACCCACTGGCACATTAAAAGTCATTGGGCGGCTCAACGAGTCACCTACCGGTGAAGAAAACAAGGGAAAAGGGAGTTAATCGTTATACATGATGTGAACTTTAGGTTATCCACCACGTAGTTTTAAGCTCTATAAATAAGAGGTCATCCTTCGATGTTCGAGGGGGGCATCGAGGGGGACATGCTACCACTCCACCGTTCGGGCCATCCTTGGAACCAAACTCTAGTTTTCAATTCTATTTTCATTTTTTTCTAGTGTAGTTCTCCCCTTCCCCATATTCTTCTTGTATCCAAGGTAGGGATTGAGTTTCAGCTCAATCCACACACTGTGACCATGGCTATAAGGGGATAATTCTTTTATGTTTGGGATTGTAATAAGATTATGATTTGATTATGGTTTACATTCTGTAGTGTTAATTTTATTATGAATTATGTTTTATAATTCCTTTAATGAATTTAATTTCTATATAACCATTAGCATCATATTGGACCATGAATGATACCAATGGATAACAGTAAAAGAGTTTCCATGGATGAACTCGTGACCATTGGGGGAACCCGATGCCACTATTATAGGGGTATAACATTAATGTGTATTTGAATGCTCAATTACAATACCAAGGAACTAGAATTTAAATAATCAATCATTAATTTTAAGACAAAGAAACAATGATACAATTGAATCCATGTTGTAAACTATTTTAATTTAAAATCTAAATACTATAGAATGAAATTCATAATAAAACCTAATCAGATTGAAATCATGACACGTATGTATTCTATTAGTTTTGCTAGTATTCGGTTTTATTTTAGTTTTCACAAATAATTTTACTATTCCAAAGTGTTCTCTTCACTCATTATGTATGGCCAATCAACCGAGACTCACCAACTTGCACTGCACCTTGCTTTCTCTCATTTCCCCATGGGATTAACCCTGACTGCCACTAGATACCTAGTAGATGGTTCCGAAGGGAAAATCTAAATTTATAATTTAGAACACTCCATGCGATGGGAGTGGTTCTAGATTATGATTATCCATACAATCATAATATTTTCATCGTCTTTCGTTACAAAAAGAACTGGAACTACCGATGGGGACGTGCTCGGTCGAATGAACCCTTTTATTTATAATTATTCTAGTTTTATTTTTAATTCAATAAATTATTTTGGTATCATCTTATATGAAAAAAGTGTAACAGCACCATTCCCTAGTAGGATATTAATCATATATTTCACTTCTCTTTTGGGTGGAAACCCAAAAGAATTATTGGGATAAACATCAAGCAATTTGTCAAAAATGGTTGGAAACTTTCTATATTCGATCTCATCCAATGATGCTAAGATAATTACTACTAGATGATAAGTTATATCCCCATCCACTAGTACCAAGGGTTTTTGTCTACTTGAATTTACATATTAATCCCTTTTAAAGATATGTTGTACGCCATCGGTAGATGTGAAACTAACTTTCCAGGCATAGTGATCGATATGGGATTTGAGCAATGTCCACCAATCAATTCCCATGTGATGCCTTGGTTGAATTTTTATTGGATAGATAAGTCCCACCATTGGCATGTAATATCTTCTAGAATATATGCCTCTAATTTTACTTTCATCTCTATTGGTGTTTCCAAGAATTGAATGATTTTGTTCTTCCAATTCAGCCACAAATTGACTTTTTTAGGCTCAGAATACCTTAACAAGATAGAAGGATTCAATTTCTAAAACTGAATTTAGTTGTCAACTTTTTTATGTTCGTCATTCATATTTCACGTTTCTATGGCTTGAAAATCCTGAACGATGCTTTGGACCAACTCTCTGTTCACCTGTGGCTCAGGTGAAACCATATTTTTAGAAGCATCTTCATGTTTATTCTTATGGAATATACCCAATACCATTCTCTATAACAAAAAAATACCACTCAATCCTCACTCACTGAAAATTGAATTCTTATCTCATTTTAAATCATAATTATAAATTAGCATTGTAACCATCATTTACAAAAAATAAACCATTTTAAAAATATGCATAAATCACTGAACTGAAAATTAACAATGTTTTCCTAGTGGGACGTCTCATTAATAGTGCACTCTATGCAACCCTCATCAGTTAAACCCATGATGATGGGAAGAAAACACACCTATATTTTTTGTATCATTCCTCAAAAAAGATATTTTACACATCCACTGCATCATCTCTGCTCACCTATATTGTAAAACCTCCATGATCGATGTTAATAGTGTTCAAATTAGTTTAATTAAAGGATTCCATTTCACAATATATCATTTTTGAGTCTTGGATTTGGATGTGTACGGGATGGAGTTATGTCTTAGGAAATTTCACTACACTATAATAGGAGAAACTACGTATATATAGAGAATTAGTAGTAGAAGGGAAAAGAGAAGCCATGTTATGTGGTACATTTTGCTATGATGTGGGTAGAATAAGGATGAGATGTGTGAAAGATACTTTTATATAGGAGATTATGATTGCACTATGGAAGAAAAGAGGAACTATATGAATGTAATTCCTTGTCCCAAGCTGCCTGAGTGAGGATGCCCCATGACCTCAAGAAAGCCTTCCCATATACCAGAGGGTACTAACTACTGGCGAGGGCCTATCATAGTCATGGGAAGACTATTCCATCAATTTAAAAATATAAAAATTATACATGATTAAAAAATCATAAAAATCAATACTAGTAAATAATCATGGAAATAAATAAATAAATAAAATGGAACATTGTCCATTACAACTCAAATGCCATCCCACCGAGTCCATGACCAGGCCCGTGTAACGTGTCCATCTCCGTGTGATACTTGTGTACTAAGAGAAAAAAAGAAAGTCCACCCATGTACAAAGAAACTCATTCCATGTACATGGGTAGTGGGTGAGTCTAATGACCCATTAGGTATTTCCAATGCCTCAATAAAATAGAGAGTTGATGTAATCAAGTGGATATCAATGAAATACATATAATAAGTGAAGTCATGTCCATGAAACACACCCACATAGAAACATAACTCACAATTCACATATAATCACACACAAGTCAGGTCGTCGTGTGCTAACCAAGACACCATGACACTTGACTCTTCCATAGATCTATATTAGAAAATAGATGTCACATCATACCATAACCAAACCCATAGACAGTGTTGCGAGGTAGGGTATCATCTGAGACAATGTCCTGCCCACACCTGAAGAATATGGGTGGAGAAAAATCCTATTCCTTGACCCACTACCCAAAGGATCAGGGTACAATCATACATCTATGACACTCAAACCATCCCTTGTCACTTGAGAGAGGTCCATCATCTATGTTCCATGTCACACCATGACCCAACCCATAGGGTAGTCTTTAACCCAAGAGTACTAGGAAAGGTCCACAAGCACATAAAAAATCCTAAAATGTTATAAGGAGGTCACAATGAATCACATTGAACTGTCCACGTAGAATCTAGGGAGGCCAAAATCAAGCACACTGAACTATCCCTATAAACCATGGGGAGGCCACATCAAGAACACTGAACCATATTCGTAGAATCAAGGGAGGCCACATCAATTATATTGGCTCATCACTATAAACTATGGGGAAGCCACATCTATAACACAAACTCATCCCCATAGACTCTGGGGAAGCCACATCAAGCACGCATAGACACTACAACAAAATCGGCACAAAACAACAATTTATTTTTGATTTGGCGGTGGTTAAAACCTCCACTATATATTTTCATGACAATTTCTAAAACCTACTGCATTGTTGGCCTCAAAATCCAACTCATTTTAGAATTTAGTGGTAGTTTCTAAGAATCACTAAGCAAAGTTTATTTATAGGGTTTTTATCTTAGTGGTGGGTTTCCCCCTCAAAAATACTGAGGTAATAGCAGTTTTTTAAACCACCATTAAACATAACAATATATAGTTGTGCATTAAACCGAAAATAAACTTAACAATGTATAAAAGCGGTTTAAACCACTGCGGAACATTTCATGACCTTATATAGTGGTAGTTTAAACCACTACAGTATAGTGCTATTAAAAAAATACACCTATAGATACTACAGCCCCAGGACCACATCAAAAACAGATATTACATTATGAAAAAAAAAATTCCAATATAATAAAAACCTAATAAAAACATGTCATGTTAAATTTATACAAAAACATAATACAAAAAATCCTTTATATAAAAAGAATAATAAACAAACAATTAATTAACATGAATAATGTTATTTAATGTTCCTCTTGAGATTATTTTTAACGTATAGGTCACATAATACCATTCATATGACCCTCATAATACATAAATGATATAAAAGAATTCAAGTGGAGTGTTTTAAAGCTTGTCATGGACTAGTGAAGTATGTTATAAACCATTGATCACTCCATGATAAATCATAGAATGTTATGTTAATGAAAAAGTTGATTGTATCCGTATAAATTAGTGGTAATTTAAAAGAGGTTGAGTTTGTGACTATAGGTACACTATCTTGTGTAGAATTTAGTGTTGGTTGTTTTTATAACATATGAGAACCCTTGGAATTTTATTTTTATTCTTGGGGTGTTTAAAATAATAAAATTTAATAGTGATTTATTAACTGTGTCTTCATATTATCTTTGCTTGGATTTTATTTGGATGCCTTGTGACATGAGTTTGGTGAGCATGCCAACCATTAGAATGTGATTTTGTATAATGGTTAGGTGGTCTAGGATGGATGATGATGTCGATGATGTTGGGAGCTTTGATTGAAATGTGGGTTGGGTGTTCAAGTCAACCATATACAAGTGAGGTGTTATGAAACATATTATGTGTTTAGGTTTTGGAATTTGTTCCAACCATGAATATTAACATTGTGATGGACTGGGTTATATGAAGAGAGTAGGGAAATCATGACAACCATGGATGTGATTTATATATCATGTCAAATCAGTATGTATATTTATAGTGTATGTGAATACATATGATGTTATTTTATTATAAAATCATTTTTATATGAGTATAATGATATTATTTATTTGTTATAGAAGAGCTAAATCAGATCCAATATGAAGGGGGTGTAAAGATGAAAGAAAAAGAAGGAAAATTATTTATTACTTATAAATAATAACTATGAGTTCCCACTTCTAAACCCTTCTTATTTGGAGGACTTATAGTTTTGTGTTAAAATAAGGAGATTTCAAACATGTGATTTCATTTTTAGGTATGGAATATGGAAAATGAACTTCTAAACAACCAAACATCATATGTGTCATTTAATAGGTATAATAAGCCCCCTTTTATAAATTAAAATGACTGGAATTTTCAAAATTACCAATTCCTTAATCTATAAAGATCATAATTTTATAAGTAAAGTTACACAAAAAGATACAAAGGATAATGAAATTCCATGAATTCCTTCACCCAACAACTTATATGTAAAGGTTCCAATATATTTTAGATGGCATTTATCACATTAAAATTTACATAGTGATTTTATATTAAATTGTAATTGAAAACCCCAAAAATACCTTAACCTATGATCTAAGGGTGGGATAACAAATTTTCATTGTTTAGGTTGGTGATTCATCTAGTATAAATATTGAAATCACTTCGTTTTTCTTGAATTTTTCATCAAAAAAAATAATGTTAATATGAATGAGATCAATGTGTGTTGCAAAGTACATATGTGATGTTGTTTGGAGTTACCAAGCATGCTTATGAGAATAGAGTTTTATATTATCTCATGGTTTATATAAACTAAAAAAAATTAATATGATGGAAGAAGTTGTTTCCATTAATAATACTATATGAAGAATAATCATTTCTAAAATCAGGTTAAAGATGATGCAGATGTTTCATCTTGTAGCATGAAGATAATCTAGAAACTCATTATGTAGAATTATTGTGGTATATTATTGCGTCAATTGAGTTTTAAGGTAATATTACAATTAGAGAATATTTTTTTTTGGAGTGCATAGACTGATGGAAATTTTATCTTTCTGAATAAACTGGTTTAAGGTATGCTATATAATATTCTAAATGAAGAATATATTAAATATCATTTGATATTTTTGAGGAAAAAAATAATATTTGATAGTGATCCCTAGATGATGAGTTCTATGTCATATTAATTTTGACCATATATAATGATATTGAGATATCCCTGAGAGGAGAGTGAGGCTAACAATATATACATTTCACAGACAAGAAAAATACTAGTGTGATGTTCAAATAAAAGTTGACCAACATGTTTTGTTATCCAGGTAGTACTTGGTGAATTACCAAGTGGAATTCAGAACTATATAAAGTAAATTAATGGTTGAAAGTGACTATAGATTTTGAAAAGAACAATAAGAGGTGGAATTTAAAGGAGTACTAAAAAACCCGAAGACCCTAAGAATGATTTGTATAAGGTAAACTTATCAATAAAATATAACAAATGTACCAAGCATATATACTTTCATGCAATGTAAGGGAAATAAAGATATCCCCTACCAGAAGCCACAACATGGGTTCTGAATCACCATATTAGTATTATTATTTTACAAGTTTAGTTACACATCATCAACGAATCAAAAGTGAACCCTAATCACTACCCAATAAACTTTTATCGACATCGTCTTTGTCTCTATCTCCACTCACTACAACCAGCACCTATAGGGAAATTTTATTGAAAATTAACCAGTGTAGTATATTAAAATTTAAACATAAAAAAGGATTGTGTAATAAATGATTATAAAGTTGTGTGATTTACCTGTTCACTCAAACCATCCATCGATGAAATATCTCAGGAACCCATCCAGTTGTCTTATGATATAATTAAATCAATTATTTATTTAGAGGAATGACATTTTCATCTTTCATCTTTATATTATCCATCTATTCTTTAATTATGCTTTTCATTACAACAAATTCCCTTTGATAATCATGAGGTAGGGAGTAACTACAACTAGGAGAAGATTGTGTTGTAATACCCAATGGAATTCCAAAGACCTCATATGGAAATAGTCCCAAACCCATCCCACACATGCGATCAGGATGATCCTTCCCAAGGCCATGACCAACTGGATCATCTTAGGATACAAAGACGTACTGTGCGAGATTTTCATCCCAGAGTTATTTTCTTTTTTACTTGTAAATAAAATATCAATCATATTTAAAATAATATATACTAACATCATTACAATTGACAATAAGTTATTATAATGAAAAATTAATTAATATCCCAACTTCTTTGGCATGATCATTCACATAACTCCGATCAGATTTTGTATAAACATCCAGCCAACTTCTATTCAGGAGACTTGGTGCCATAAATTCTTTTACCACATTAAAAAAATATAAATAAACAATTTAATATATAAAGTAGATAATGATATCTTATAAACATTTAAACTAATGAAAATATTTCCATATTCTATCTATTTCTATAAAACACTTTGACCAACTAGAGTGGGGGATGATTTGTTTAGCTCAACTTAATGAATTTTCCCAGAAACATACCAAAATAAATAACATGTAATTTAATTATAATGTATGAAATGTCATATCCTTGTCATATGCATGTATATATGTAAAATGAGATCAATATAATAATATATAATTCAAAACCACAAGCTTATTATGATGATGGATATCAACAAACACCTTCCACTGCTCTATAGGGTTCCCTTCAGGTACCTTATTATATTGTTTTTGAGTGGTCAATGACATATCAATGAATAAATTTCACAAACCCATTTATAATCCTTTCATTTCTTAACAAAATTTTCAATATCCACTTCCATGTGATAAGATCAGAAATAATAAAGTGGAATAACATCTGTAAATAAAGATTCATTTTTATAATATTAGAATTTAATTACACAATGGCATTCAATTATTCCATAATGAATTAAAATTACCTTTATTTGGGAATCAGAGTCTTCATTCTTCTAAGATTAAGGTATATAACTTCAATAAAAATAGGTAACCAGAAGGCTAACTAGCTCTGGTACCAGTTGGACTATAATCTGGCCAAATAATCCTATAACATCATCCATGGGGACCCCATCATTGTCAAATGGGTAAACTATCTTTAATCCATTTATATTTTCAGAGATATTAACTTTTCATATTTTCTCTATAGTAACATTTTTTTTCATATTTTATAAAAAAATATTGTGTAGTATAAAAAATTGTAATATCGTTATTCACATTAAAATTTGTACATATAACTATGACCCTCAAATATCCTCACAAATAAAAAGGATTGATGACTTGTTCCCTCATTGATGAACCAGCTAAATGGGGAAGAAATTTCCTAAATTATAATGGGGTGGAGAAGGTGTTTCTTTTAGACCCTGAATGAATGTTGGAGGGGATGAGAGATGTGAATGGGGGGGGGGTGCAGATGGAGGGTGTCTGAGATGCTATAGGGAGGGAGACCGACGGATCATCAGCTATCTGTATGGTCAAAGGAATGTCAACTACGAGTCGATTGAGATCAGTGAAACACTTCTTCTTCCAAATTTATGTCATTTAATAAAATAAAATTAACTTTATAATGTTTATTATATAAAATTCATGAAAAAAAATAGAAATGATAATAGATTAATAGTATTGAAAAAATATACATAGCTATGATAATTAATGATACACATATATAACATAAGTGGTTGATAAATTAATGTATGATTGCACATATAATCATTTTTCCTTCATTCATGTCTTTGTCCTACTTGAACATTACTTCATCTACTTCATCCACCCTTGTAAGAACAATATTTTCATTATCATGATGGAAAAATAAGTTCGTTTCCTTCTATTGATGGGATACAATATCAATGGTCAAATTTTACACTTCATCACCCATATCATACAAATCTCCTTGTTTTATGTGAATAAATATAGTCCATGATTCATCCACTACATATTCCACATAATATACAATTTTTTATTATGATGAGAAGATATACATATCATGTAATTCATGGTCACTGAAATCCATTAAGTGAGAGTTTTTCACAGAAGTAAATTTCAAGGAATGTCTTTTAATACCCCTGGTAATATCTACCCACTTTCATTTGAATAAAAAACTAAAAAATATCAATGGTAGTTTAACTTGATAACATAAATTAAATTTCTATAGTATCCCAATTCAGAAAATTTTAATATACTACTATTCTTTGTTTTCAAACCCTCTTTCCAATATACTGTATGAAATTTAAATCCATTTACATTTTAAGAATCAAATTTTCTTGCCTGTTTTAGAGGACCTCAAGATATAAACTTCAAATCTTATAATTACTCATTCCATGTATCAATATTTATGATCTAACAAGTAATATAAATTATGAGATTAAAAAAAATATGTTTCAACCAAAAATCTGAATTGATTTTAATATTTATGAACATAGAGGTAGTGAAAAGCATTCTAAAAACTCTTTATTAATAGTTTTTGTTATATCATTCTTGTTAAATGTTCAGATTATCATTCATATATTTATTTATATCCTGAGATCTTTAGTAAATAGATCTTAAATTTCACTATTTAAAAAAATATATCTATAGTTGTATAATAATTCTATTTATGTTAGTGTAACATTGAGATCCTCCTAATAGTTTATCCAATATTAGGAAATATTTTTTATTTCTCATGTAGTTGAGATTGAGTTGATATATCTTCAATGCGTATAACTATGTTGAATCTTGTCTCAATATCATCTAATTATCTAGAAAAAAGGTCAATACACTCCTCTTCTAAATAGCCTTAAAAAATAGTGTCTTTAGGTTGATCATTATTTTTCATGAATGATTTCAAATGATTAATATACCTATGAAATAAGATAAATCAATGATAATTATGTTTTTAATGAAGTTATAATAATTGTTTAATTAATATTAAAAACATATAAATAACATACCTCTCAATTAAATACATCCATCGATAATGTATGGGGCCACCTAATTTAGTTTCCTCAATGAACTGAATTGTTCAATGCATAAACAAATAGAGGAAATATCATCTATATTGCACAAATTGTCAATAAAAACCTCTCCTGAAGGTTTCTAAGATCAGTTGGGTGTAGAGTTTTCTAACACAGTTTTCTGACGAATGTGAAAAATTGTATTACAACTACAGTTAACTTTTTAGGTAATAATGTACACAATTCCAATAGTAGTAACTGCCCTAATAAAATTAGTAAATCATGAATTTTTAATCCTTGTAACCTATGACTCTTAAAGTCAACACGACTTGAGATTTTACTTGAATACCCATTAGATAACTTGTAAAGACACATATTTTTCATGTATTTTTTAATTATATGAAATTATTACAAGTCTAAAAAAATTTATAGTGTGTGATTCCAAGGCCCGGTGTGCCCAGAATGAATTTCTGAACATTTTTTAAGGTACATTCAGTAAATTCATGCGTGACATTTTCTAACTTTTGAACCTTTTCTCAGATGAAAAATCTGAGTGCACCGTTCAATCCATAGCACTGGGATTCACTTAAGGGATACTTTACTTCGACCGCAATTGGTCTCGAGAAAAATGTAGATTTTGGAATTTTCATAAAAGAATAAATAAAATAACATTGTTATTTTATTCTTTATTTACGTCCAACGGACAAGAAATAGCATGGGACCAATGACATGTTAATCCATTAAATGTCTTGAGCCTAAAAATACTATATAACATCATCATTAGAATTTAGGAAGGTTCTTAATAAATGAACCCTCATAAATCCCATGACTGTTAGACAACCTCTCCCTCTCCTATTTATATGGAGCTTGGAGAGAGGTATCAGCACTGCTTCACCATGAAATGAAGTGATGATAAAGCGCTACGATGAAAACCCATTGGAGGACGGAGCCAGTTCCAGTGGGAGGTGAAAGGTGTCACCGAATCACAAACCGAAAGACAGTGCATGAGTGGAAACTTTGGACGCTTGTTGTGCGAAAGATGAACACTGACCCACTTCCTCAAACACGAGCGTTCACCTTCGTTCTTGAGGTAGGGATTTTATTTTATTTAATTTCAAGTGATTATTGAATCCCTTCATCCACCCTCATGTTTTCAAGCTAATGTGGAGGGTACGGGCCTAACGAACCTGGCCCAGACCCTCTCCTACCTTGTTACCCTTGCACCCCCAATGGAAGACCACCGACATGGAGACACCGACTGGTCATGATGGAGGCGGCATGTTATTGAGAATCGAAGGAGGAGGTCGTGACACTATGCAATGACAGTTGGTTGAGCGGTTGGCACCGGTTGACCAGGGAGGAGGTGCGGTGCAATGTCGAAGAGGTCACTACCGAAGCTGCTACTGAAGCCGCTATTGAAGGGGCAACTGCTGAAGCCGCGGTAGTTGGAGGAGGCGACTAGCCCACCGGTCGGCCACGAAAGAGGAGGGAGGCATGACCAACGCACCACCAGAGGATGTGGGCAATGAATTGTTAGCCACGAAAGACCAAGGGAGGCGACCGACAAACTGGCTGGCCGGGGGTGGCAGAACGGCGTGCCGTCGCACGCCGCTGGAGACGGCGGCCAACATTAGCCGATCGCGATGGGAGACCATACCCACTCCATCGGGTCCCGCATTGCACCTGACGGTTCCACGTGCTGCCGCTGCTATAGAGGAAACCGAAGGGCCCTTGCGGCCGTTTGGGAAAACTAAGAATTACTCTCCTGGTGGTGGCTAGGGCGGCCCCCACCCCAGCATGTTGCTCTACAGAGCCGGGGGCCATGCTTCATGTGACTGTGCCACATGCCCAGTGGGCCGTGAACCCAGTGGGACACACTCTCCTTGCGGGTTAGGCCAGACTGCAGCCCTACCCCACCAGGTCAGTCCCAGACCGGGTCGGGAGACCCGAACCGGGTCAGGTCGGCCCCATACGGGTCGGGTCGGGACAGTCTGACCGGGTTGGGTCGGTCCGGTCCGACCGGGTCGGGTCTGACCCAGACGAGTCAGTCCGGCCGGGATGGATCTTTTTGGTCTGACAGGGTCAGGTCAGTCGGGTCCGATCAGGTCCAGTCGGTCTGGTCAGGTTGGGTCGGTCCGGCCGTGTCGGACCGGACCCGGGCCCAACCGGTCTTAGTAACCCTTAAAAGGCTATAACATGAAATCCGGGCATCCTTTTGAAAAACTATCTATGGCGTTGGGATATTTGGATCGAGATGATCCTTTTGGTATACACCAATTGAGTTTTGGAAATAGTTGGAGTATGAATGGGTTGGATTGAACCTGAATCCAGCCGGTCCCTCAGAACTAAAATGCTTATAACTTATAGATCGAGCGTCTGATTGACGCACCGTCTATTGAGTTGGAACCCTTATGACATGGAGGTCCTTCTAGTTACTACTTAGTGGATCATAGTGTTGGTAGAGGTATGACTGATATCTCGAGGGGTAGATTATATGGAACTGGATCTCTCTAGGTGTGAGGAATCTTGTGGCAGGTTGTTACGTGAAGAAATAACATCGATCCTAATTCGGTCAGCATTTATCGATCCTATGTGGGTCATTATATATCAGTTCCTCTGTGGTTCAGTGCTCAATGATCCTGTGTAGGTCAGTGCACACCGATCCTCTGTGGGTCAGATCCTATGTTGGTTAGTGGGGGTTATTACCTATCGATCTTGTGTGGGTCAGAAGCAGTGCCTCATAACAGAATACGATGATCTATCTTATGACTAATAATCTTTAATTCTGCACTTAAGTTATACCTAGTGTGAGCTGAGTCTTTTACCTTCATGGTGTTATCTCTGTGGTGTTACCTATGTGGCACTTCAATCTTCGTGGTGTTACCTATGTGGTACTTCTACCTTTGTGATGTTATCTTCACGGTGTTACCTATGTGGTACTTCTATCTACATTGTGTTACCTATGTGGTACTTCTACCTTTGTGGTGTTGTCTTTGTGGTGTTACCTGTGTGGTAATTTTATCTTCATGGTGTTACCTGTGTTGTACTTCTACATTTATGGTGCTACCTTTGTGGTTTTCTTCCCTCATGTATGAGACGAGTATGTCTTGATAACTTAGTTATATGTATGGGCATATACTTAAGTAGAGATGATGTCTATCACTTCATTCTTTGAGATAGAGGTCTTTCTTTGTGGTTTTCTGTTTGTGGAACTATAGGAGAACTACGAGGGTCTCGGGGTCCCTGCTGAGTATTCTTATACTCACCCCTACACGTGCTACACCTGAACATTTTTGTGTCTTGTTCAGATGATGTACATCGTTGATCGAGGCTGAGGGAGCTAGGACTAGACGGTTCTCGGAGGTGGATCATTTGGTGTGATGTGACGTATGGACTACTGACCGTGAGCTGTACCTACCCTATCAGTAGGATACTCGGTGGGAGATCCATGAGCCATTTTTCACTTTCAAGTTGTATTTGTACATTCTATTTGTACTTGTACTTTTTCAGTTGGGCTTGTATTCCAACCCCTATACTTTCAGAACACTTATACTACAACAATTTACTTCATGGTTGCTTCTTGTTAGGTTCTTGGACTGTGGGTTTGTACAGGATAAAAGGCAATGCCTTCCCATTTTAGGGATATTCCTTTTCAGTGCTAGTCGCCAGCCCCTGGCCTATGGAAGGCAGGCTTGGGGTAGTCACGACACGGGCCCCGAGGGACGGGTCATGACAAAGTGGTATCAGAGGAGTTGGTTCTACCAAAGAACTAGGAATCTGATCTTTTATATGTGGCCATAGTGTTAGGTGTTATGAGTGTGGTTTTTAGTTTTGGGAATCAAGTGTTAGTGTGGTGGCCGATGTATCCATACACCAGGACCCTAAATTCTGATTTCCCACTCAGTGTACGAACACACTGATTGCGTGTGTTTTCCAAGATTTTTTGTTGTGATTAATTTATTTTATCTCTCTAGGTATAACTTATTAATTGTGTCACACTTGTTTCCTTTTAGGATACCACCACATCTATATCTAGCTATTATTCCTGAGATAGTACATGAAAATGATCCAAAGAACGATAAGGTATTGGTGTAGGGCCCTCTTATGACATTAGCACCTCTGGGTGGTGTACCAGCAGCACCACTACCCATAGGGAAACCATTGCCACCGACACCACCAGTAGAGGATGCACACCAACTGAGTGAATTACACAAGTTCCAGGGGTAGATACTTCCATGGTACCGAGGTGAGGTGGATAAGGACGGGCTGGAGGCTATGGCTAGAGTTTTTTGCTTAGTGGGGACACCAGCTGATCTGATGGCGATCTTAGCTGCCAGTCTCTTCTAGGGAGCACCTGGGAGATGGTGGAGTCTGAAACTCTAGATACACGATGAGGTGAACCTCTTTTGGGTAGACTTAAAGAGAGCTTTTAGGGAAGAGTTCATCCCAGTGACTCTATGCTTAGTTTGTATACAGTATTTACTGCACTTACAGTAGGACAACATGACTGTGGGCTAGTACTTGGTGAGGTTCACTGACCTCTCCCGATACTACATAGACATGGTACGTGACCCTTTCATCACAGCCTAGTCCTTTGAGTAGGGTCTCCGATAGTAGATCATGACATCGATGATATCACTCAACATTATGATGTAGGCTAGGGTGCTAGAGAGAGAAATATTGGTTGAGAGATTCCTAGCTGAGCAGGAACTGACACCAAGAGGAACAACCAGACGTTCGGTAACAGATTCATCTATAGTAGGCAGTAGTTGGATGATTTAGGGGCCCAAGTGGGCCAAACATTCTGGTGGATGACCTCATGATATAGGTTCAGTGGTGCAGGTCTCACTGGATAAAGGAGGGAAGATTAGGAGTAGGTAGTGCTTCTCGGGTGGTGGGTAGGGTCACCTGGAACATGATTGTTCGACCCGCCATAAGAACAACCAATAGATAGTTGAGGGACCATCGATGCAGAGGTAAAGATTCGATCAGGGAGGTACGAAGGAATCAGGTGGATGTGGTAGAGGAGTTGGACATGCAATAGACGGTGGTCGACAATTCGAGGTTCTACCACCACCATCTCCTGGTGGTCCACCCCGAGCACTGGGAGCAGGTGGACAGGGACAAGCTCAGCTCTAGGAAGCAATGGCCTACGACGAGGATTCTCTGATGATGGTTAGAGGTACGATATGTGTCTACTCCACCTTAGCTATAGTACTTATAGACATAGGTTACAGTCACACTTTTATTGCCCCTACCCTCATTCGGAGCTAGGAGATTCCGGTGGAGCTGTTGGCTTGATCCTTATGGCTAGAGACTCCTACGGGAGGGGATTTGACAATTACGAACTAGTGAAAACTATGTGAGCTTACTCTAGGAGGCAATAGCTTTGATTGGGATATTCTAGAAGTAGAGTTGAGGCCTTACGACGTCATCTTGGGTATGACCTGTTTATCCATAGTCCATGCCTAATAGTATTAGGCACAAAGTGTGGTGTATCTGCAAGGATGGGACCCAGTTTTCCTTCACAATCGAGAAGGGAATCATTGCAACACATGATGTACTTAGCCATAAGAGGGTGATACTGATCACACATCAGTTGGCTAGCCTTACCCTCAAAGAAGTTGATGTTGAGAGTCCCAGAAAGCCTGTAGTGGTGGACTAGTATGTTGATGTCTTTCCTGATGATGTTTCAGGACTAACACCTCACAGAGAGGAGGACTTTTACATCGACATATACCCTAGGACGACAATGATATCTACACCATCGTATCAGATGTCTCCCATGGATCTTCATAAGTTACAGTTGGAGGACTTTCAGGGGAAGGGGTTCATAAGGCCCAATATTTCTCCATGGGAAGCCCCAATTTTGTTTTCCAAGAAGGAAGATGGGGGTTTGAGACTCTGTGTGGACTATCAGCACTTGAACCAGGTGACTGTGAAGAACAAGTATCCACTTATGAGGACTGATGATCTTTTCGAGCAGTAGAAGGGAGATCATTGGTTTTCAAAGATAGACCCCAGATCAGGATATCACCAGCTCAGGGTACGAGATGAGGATGTGAAGAAGATGACCTTCAGATGTCGGTATGGCCACTATGAGTTCTTGGTTATGCCATTGGGCATGACCAATGCCCCAACAATGTTCATGGGACTCATGAATAGGATCTTCCAGCCATACCTTGATCACTTTGTGGTGTTATTCATCGATGAAATCTTGATATACTCAGTGTTAGAGGAGGAGTATTCCGATCATCTGTAGATTGTTTTGGATACACTCTGAGAGCACCAGCATTATGGTAAGCTCTCGAAGTGCCAGTTCTAGATATGAGAGGTCCAATTTCTGGGACACGTTATCTCAGAGGCTGGAGTTGCATTAGATACATAAAAGATAGAGGCTGTGCTATATTGGGAGCCACATGGGAGTGTGATCGAGCTGCAGAGTTTCATGGGGTTGGCCGAGTACTACCAGAGATTCTTACCCAACTTTTCCCGAGTTGCGATATCCTTTTCAGCAATGAAGAAGAAAGGAAAACCCTTTGTATGGACGAAGATATTCCAAAAGTGTTTTCAGAAGCTGAGGCAGAGACTGATGAATGCCACCATCATAGGGCTACCAGATGAGGTCGTTGATTATGTAGTCTACTTCGACGCATCAAGGACCAGACTTGGTTGTGTCCTGATGCAGGAGTAAGCAGTTATCGCTTGTGGTTCGAGACAACTAAGATAACATTAGAAAAACTACGCTACCCATGACATGGAGTTAGCATCATTGGTCTTCGCCTTGATGATGTGGAAACATTACATGATGGGTGAAAATTTTATAGTCTACTCTGATCACAAGAGTCCCAAGTATATCTTCTCACAGAAGGACCTGAACCTGAGACATCGACGATGGCGGGAGTTCCTCTAGGACTATGAATTTGATATAGTCTATACTGCTGTGAAGGGGAATGCGGTAGAAGATGCACTCAGCTGGAGGTCTGGTCTTTAATTGCTGAATGAGGAGACAAAGCAGCTAGCTGCCTTGCAGATATCCTTTATGGATAGAGATGGAACAACTTACCTCTAGTCTATGACAAACACTCGCCCACTCCTTTAGCAAGTCTGGGAGGTGCAGCTTGGGGACATTGACTGCGAGGCATGACGTGCTCAAATATCCATAGGACATGCACCTGATGGATTTTATGAAGGTGGGGAGCACGTCATCCTCTTCAGAGGAAGCACTATCGTATAAGTGGCACTACGAGAGGAGGTGTTGAGGGAGTTACATAAATCCCCTTTGGCGGTACATCCTTGTGTGGCGAAGATGTATCAGGACCTCCGACAATAGAACTAGTGGCTAGGGATGAAGAAAGCAGTGGCAGAGTTTGTTTCATGATGTGTAACTTGTCAACAAGTGAAGGTCGAGCATTAGGTCCCAGCAGGCTTATCACATCCACTAGAGGTTCCAGAGTGGAAGTGGGATAGAATCTCCATGGACTTTGTGACAGGGCTTCCATATACGTCCATGGGACATGATTCCATCTGGGTGATCATTGACTGACTCACCAAGTCGGCCCACTTCCTACCTATTTGGGAGAAATGATTAGTGGAGGGAATGGGATGCCTCTACGTACAAGAGATTGTGCAACTTCATTGGGTGACAACGATGATCGTCTCTGACTGTGACACACATTTTCCTTCCTGGTTATGGAACGGATTGCAGGAGACATTCATGACATGGCTACGTTTGAGCACCGTCTTTCATCCTAAGATGGATGGTCAGACAGAGTGGACCATTTAGATGCTGGAGGACATCCTTCATGCGTACGTCCTAGATTTTCGCTGCAGTTGGGAGGATCACTTACCCTTGTTGGAGTTTTCATACAATAACAGTTATCACTACACCATCGGTATGACACCATTTGAGGCCTTGTACGGTCGACCATACAAATCACCTCTATACTGGACAGACCCAAGGGAGTAAGCACTTATGGGTCCAAAGTTGGTACGAGCTACAACTAAGAAGGTGCATGTCATCCAGAGGCGGATGAAGACCACACAGAGCAGGAAGAAGTCTTATGATGACAGGATACAGAGACCGTTGATGTTTCAGGAGGAGGACTGTGTATTCTTGAGAGTCTCCCCTCAACGTGGACTACATAGATTTGGACGAGGTGACAAGTTATCATTGGGGTTTATCAGACCATTTCTGATACTTTGGAGGATATGCGAGGTTGCATACTGCTTGGCACATCCACCAAAATTGGAGAGGGTCACTACGAGAAAAATATCTTTTTGCGACCGAAATTAATCCCATATCAAATAGTCCGCCCCAGAGGTTATTTGCGACAGAGGATTCTACCCATCGCATATACTTGGTTATTTGCGACGGGATTTGGGGTCCCATAGCAAAAGGTTTGGCGCAGTTTGCACGACAAACCCTAGGAAGGTTATTTGCGACGGGGGGTATTCCCCGTTCGCAAATAATTCGTTAGTCTGTGAGTGTTTGCGACGGTTCCATCAGAAATACCCAACGACGGTATATAGGTTTTTACGACGAGATGTTCTCCCGTCACAAAAGGTATTATTTGCAACGGGCAGCCCATCGCAACTAATCTAACTTATATATACCCCCCATTTTTTTTTCAAATCCATCTCTCATTTCTTACTCTCTCTCTCTGAACACAATTTTCAAAGAGAAAATTTGAGTGAGTTAGTTTTTCATTTCACAAAAAAGTTGTGAAGCCATCTACATAAATTGGAGATCAAGTTTTAAGGTATTTTAATATTCTTTAATTTAGTATTTATTTCATTTTTTTGATGTTTATTTAAATTATTTTGGATTAGTTGTAATTAAATTAGATTTAAATTGTTTTGTTATCAGTATTTATTTTAATAATAAATTGAAATTTTTAGTATTAATTTTTAATAATTAGAAATAAATATTAATAAATAGTAATAATTTGTAATAAACAGTAATAATTAGGAATAAATATGAATAATTAGATAAATATGAATAATAAGCAGTAAATAAGAATAATTAGCAATAATTAGGAATAAGTAGCAATAAATAGGAATAATTAATAATAAATAGCAATAATTAGCAATAAATTAGAATACTTAGGAAAAAATAGGAAAAAATAGGAAAAATAGGAAAAATAGGAATCAACAAGAATAATTAGGAATAAATAGAAATAATTGGGAATAAATAGCAATAATTAGGAATAAATAGCCATAAATAAGAATAATTAGCAATAAATAGAAATAATTAGCAATAAATAAGAATAATTAGTAATAAATAGGAATAATTAGAAACAAATATGAATAAATAGAAATATATAGTAATAAATCGGAATAAATAGGAATAAATAAGAATAATTACCAATAAATAGGAATAAATAGGAATAAATAGCAATAAATAGAAATAATTTGAATAATTAGCAATAATTTGGAATAATTAGCAATAATTTGGAATAATTAGTAATAATTTGGAATAATTAGGAATAATATGGAATAATTATGAATAATTAGTAAAAAATAACAATAATTAGTAATAATTAGTAATAATTAGTAATAATTATCAATAATTAGTAATAAACAGGAATAATTAGTAATAAATGGAAATAATTCATAATAAATGTGTATAATTCCTAATAAATGGGAATAATTCCTAATAAATGGGAATAAATATTAATAATTCGTAATAAATAGGAATAATTCACAATAAATATAAATAATTCACTATAATTAGGTATAATTCTCAATAATTAGGAATAATTCGCAATAATTAGCAATTAATAGGAATAATTGGCAATAAATAGGAATAATTAGAAATAAATAGGAATAATTAGAAATAATTAGAAATAATTAGAAATAATTAGCAATAATTAGAAATAATTAGAAATAAATGGGAATAATTAGCAATAATTAGAAATAAATAACAATAATTAGAAATAAATTTCTATAATTAAAAATAAATAGCAATGATTAGAAATAAATAGTAATAAATAGGAATAAATAGGAATAAATAGTAATAAATAGAAATAAACAGTAATAAATAGGAATAATTAACAATAAATAGGAATAAATAGCAAAAAATTGGAATAAATAGTAATAAATAGAAATAAATAGCAATAATTACCAATAAATAGCAATAATTAGCAATAAATAGATATGATTAGAAATATATAGTAATAATTAGGAATAAATAGTAATAATAAGCAATAAATAGTAATAATTAGCAATAAATAGCAATAATTAGCAATAAATAGAAATAATTAGCAATAAATAGAAATAATTAACAATAAATAGAAATAATTAGCAATAATTAGTAATAAATAGCAATAATTAGCAATAAATAGCAATAAATATGAATAATTAGCAATAAATAGGAATAATTTGGAATAATTATCAATAATTAGAAATAATTAGCAATAATTAGCAATAATTAGCAATAATTAGCAATAGTTAGCAATAATTAGTAATAATTAGCAATAAATAGAAATAAATACCAATAGTTAGAAATAATTAGCAATAAATTAAAATAAGTAGGAATAAATATGAATAAATACAAATAATTATAAATAATTAACAATAATTAGCAATAATTAGGAATAGTTAGGAATAATTAGGAATAATTAGCAATAAATAGGAATAAATAGCAATAAATAATCATAAATAGAAATAATTGGGAATAATTAGGAATAAAAAGGATTAATTAGGAATAAATAAAAATATTTAGGAATAAATAGAAATAAATAGGAATAAATAGGAGTAATTAAGAATAATTAGTAATAATTAGTAATAATTAGGAATAATTTGTAAAAATAAGTAATAATTAATAATAATTAGTAATAATTAATAAAAATTAGTAAAAATTAGTAAACATTAGTAATCATTAGTGATAATTAGTAATAATTAGTAATAATTAGTAATAATTAGTAATAATTGTTAATAATTTGTAATAATTAGGAATAATTAGTAATAATTAGTATTAATATAAAATATAATAAATTGTAATAACTTGTAATAACATGGAAAAATTTCTAGTGGATTGAAGACACTCCTTTTTCTCGATGACTCTTCTAATTTCAACTTTCACAAACTCAAACCATTATGAAATGTATGCTTCTATATATGCATATCCAATCTCGTATGCACGAGTTTGAATATGAATTCGTAGGACCACATTTTTTATAATGTTTTCAGGCGGTGATAGTTAAAAGAAGATGATTCATCGACGAAAAGGTGGTCTTTTGTCCGACAGCTTAATTACTTGCATCTTTCTCACACTGAAATCAAAATGAAGAATCTACTCAAAGGAACGCTTATAAATTCTCATATTCACGAGAAGGAATATGCATACCTCTGATCAGATTCTTCATTGCGATTTTAGTGTGAGAAAGATGCAAGTAAATGAGTTGTCAAACAAAAATGTAGCCGTCAATCCACTAAAAATTAGGCACCCAAAATTAATGGAAATTATTAATAAGTAGTTGTAATTATTTGTCTTATTTTTTCAGATAGTGTTTTTAGAATTTCAAATTATTCAAAAATATTGATGATTTTATATTTTGTAGAAAAATATGGAACAAGAAAATCGACATCAGTCATTATTTGATGATCACGCTTGGATAAATTAGCACCGAAATCCAAACGGTTCTGGTTTAAATCCTATATATATTGAGGGTGTTGAAGCTTTATTATCATTTACACCATCAAAACCAGAATATGTTTCGGAATGCAAAATTAAGTGTCCTTGTAAAAAATGTGCACTGAGAACGTTTGAAACATTTGAAAAAGGGTGGGGACATCACTTGTGGTTTGGTTTTAAAAAATATTATGTTTTTTGGTATCAACACAGTGAACACAGTTTCAGAGAAGATACTAATAACTTGCTTCCAGATCCATCACAGTTTCTAAATTTAGTACATGATGTTGTAGGTCCATCTATTCAACAAACTGAAAATCAAGATGATATCGATTTAACTCATGAGTTGGAACTATCTAAATTTTATGAGTTGTTGAGGTCTGCTGAGGATGAATTATATCTGGGTTGTAAGAGAATAAAATTAGAAGTAGCTTCAAAATTTATGGCTATTAAATCAGACAATGAAATTTCAAAAAACTGATTTGATCTGATATTTTCTTTGGTTAAAACACTGTTACCTGAAAAAAAATGTGTTCCCTACAAATTACTATGAGAGGAAGAGGTTGGTTTGTAATCTGGGCCTTATTTATCGGAAGATTCATACTTTTTCAAATGATTAGATCTTATATTTTGGTGATAATGAGTCATTGGATATTTTTCCCACATGTGGACAATCAAGGTATAAAGAAACTCAACTAGGGAAGTCTATATCGGTTCCTATAAAACAGTTGAGATATTTTCCCCTAACACCCAGGATGTAATGTTTATTTAAGTCTCATAACACAACGTCAATGGTGTCATGGAACAAAACCAATATTTCAATTGATTAAAGGTTGAACCATCCATCTGATTGTGATTAATGGAAAAATTTTGACAGTCTACATCAATCTTTTGCTTTTGAAGTCTGAAACATGTGATTGGGTCTTTCTACTGACGGTTTCTGTCTGTTTGGTTCTTATGGTAGTCAGTATTATGGTTGGAATGTTTTTTTAACTCTTTAAAATTTACCTCTATGGATATTGATGAAGGACCCCTATATCTATTTGAACTTATTAGTCGTAGGAAATAAAAAAAAATAATATTTATGTTTGTTTGAAACCATTGATTGATGAGTTAAATACATTCTGGAGTAATGGTGTTAGTACATATGATGTTGCTGCAAAACAAAATTTCATATTAAAAGCTATATTGATGTGGATGTTTATTGGCTTTCTGGCATTTGACATGTTATCTGGATGGAGTACACATGGTCAAAAATCGCGTCCTTACAGTATGAAAGAGAACAAATCCTTTATTCATGTCATTGGAAAAAACCTTTCTATTTTGAATATCATCGCATATTTCTTCCAACCGACCATCGTTTTCGAAGGAAAAAATCTCATTTCAGATAATGCACAATTGAATGGGATGAACCTCCAAAAATGAACTCAGGTATAGAGTTAAAATCAGTTTTATTTTCAGTACCTCCCATCACATTTGGACCAATAGTAAACCAATAGAAAATTCAAGGCTTTGGAAAAAAAAATAATTGGATAAAACAGAGCATTTTTTGGGATCTTCCATATTGGTCTGATTTGTTGGTCCACCACATGTTTGATGTCATGCATATTGAGAAGAACTGTTTTGATAATATATTTCATATAGTTTTGGATACACTAGGTAAGACCAAAGATACTATAAAAGTTTGATTAGATCTTGCCCAAATTTGCAGGCGACCAGAACTTGAACAGTTTGAAAATGCCAGATCACAGAGGTTAATGAATCCAAAAGTAGATTATACACTGTCCAAAGAAGGCCTCTTATTATTTTGTCAGTGTATTTCAGATTTGATACTTCCTGATGACTATACTTATAATTTGGGCAGGTGTGTTACGAATGGTCATATTACCGGATTAAAAAGTCATGATTGTCATGTTATAATGAAAAGACTTATGCCGATTGGATTTAGAGGTTTGTTGAATTCTATGATATGGGATTTGATAACAAAAATATCATATTTTTTTCGAGACATTTGTTCAGCGGAAACAGAATATGATGCACTAAGAAAATTGGAATAAGAAGTTGCTGTAATTTTATGTAAACTGGGAAATTTTTTTCCACCAGCTTTATTTGACTCAATGGAGCATCTGATATTACATCTTCCACATGAAGCTAAATGTGGAGGTACATTATAATTTCGATGGATGTACCCATTATATAGATGCAAGCAGAAATTAATGAAAAAAGTCTACAACAAAGCATATGTTGAAGGCTCAAATGCTGAAACTTATTTACAAGAGGCAATTTATTTTTTCTTCTCTCACTATTTTGAATCTGAATATCCCTAAAAACACAACCTCGTGCTATGGAATGAGGTAAATGTTAATAACAAAATTAAAAATCAATTATCAATTTTCAATCAGCCAAATCTTGGCATCGGTGGAGTTCAAGAATGATGGAATTCAGACGATGAACATCACAGAGCTCATACATATGTTTTGCTCAACTATAAAGAAATGACATCATTTTGACTATGAGTAATTCTATCACTTATTCTATAATTTATGTTACAGTATATAAAATTATTCTATTTATAGGTTATATGATAATCATATCAAGAAACAACTTCCACAAATTACAGAAACTGCTCTTGAAGAATGCAGACAAATTTTTTTTTCTCAATGGTTTCAAAAACAGGTAACATAATTTATTGATGTTTTAATATCAATTATGTTTACTATTTATTGTATTGATAATTGTTTTACAAATTTTCAGGTGTCTCAACATGTTGATTAAATTGATAAGTGACTGTGTATATTGAGTAACCCACTATCCAAAATGGTTAAATATTATAATTCATATGTGTTAAATGGTTTTCAATTTCCTACATGTGCCTATGAGGAATAAAAAACAATGAATAGTAGAGTTTTTTTTCAGATGATCGCATTATAGAGAAACTAATGTTAACCATTACGACAATCTACATGAAATTATTGAGCTGTTTTATCTAGGACAGAATTACATAATGATGTTTAAATGGCAGTGGTTGGATACTGAGAGAGTCTAGCGTTTTCATCCAACTCATGAAATCGTCGATATTAAATATAAAAGTCTTCTTGAAATAAATTACGTATTTCTACTGTCTCAACAAGCACATCAAATTTAGTATGCAATGTAATTTGCTAATTTAAGAGACCTGAGTGATTGGTGGAGCATAATAAAAATGAAGTCTTGGGAAAATTACTTTAATGAAACTGAATGTGGTTCAGCTAATGTGGAAGGAATTGAAATTTTTCAAGAGACTTCTCAAAATCTATCTTTTTCACAATGAGATGTGAATATCGATGATGACACCCCACAATTAAGGGTGGATGATGATGAAGATGTTAATGATGTTACAAATGAATTTAAAATGACAAGAGATGGTGAAACTAAAATTCATTTGGATATTGATGATGTCGAGGAGGAATATGAAGACATTTAAATCGTTAGATATAAAGATGATGATGAAGGTGATCATTGACATAGTTAAATGATGGTTATAATCATAAATAATATATATCTATATATAATAGTTATTTTCAACTATTTTCTAACAATAATAATTTTGTGTTTTAGATGGACCCTGATCTATTTCTTGAGTTACAGGAGGATGAGCTACCTTTTGATGAGGGGGATTTGGGATCATCTGACCCTTAGCATACTGGTGGTTTAGGGGGTATGCGGAGGGGGCACGGTCTTAAGAAACTATTGATTCCTGACTCTATCCCTGAGTAACGTACACATCTTGGCTTTGATCCACGCACACAGAGGTATGGTAACCTATATATTTTAGTTAGATTTAATTAATTTATTTATATATATAATAATTGTTTGATTATTTTTTTTTCATATTTTCTCATGTAGCTATTTGACAGGGGAGCTTTATCTTGCATAATTATTTTTATCAGCCCTGGATCACATGGAAACAGATTCTTGTTGATGTACAACTCGACAGGTTCAATCATTGGCTAGTACTTAAATAAATAATATTTATTTTGAAATTTATTTTATTAATAACATGATATTATAAATTATTTATAGGGTTTATTGTATCTCATCGATGATAGAATGTGTGACGCTATCCACGCAGCATGGGAGGTGTCTATGTGTGACCGTTTCCGTCTGTTTTTGCGAAATTTGAGAAGGACGATAATTAAGAAAGAAGGAGTGACAAAATTTTATGAGTCGTGTAGAGCCCACCGACCAGAGTACATTTCATCTCACATTTGGGATGGGTTATGTTTACACTGGTAGAGTGGTGGATTTCAGAGGAGTTCTTCGGTGGGTAGGCAGAACCGGGGGAGAGAGGAGGTGACACATCGAGTTGGTAGCCATACATTTAGTACATATAGAGAGCATATGGTAAGTATCTTTTTAAATATTTTATATAAATTTATATATAAACAGTTTATTTTTTATTTTTGAAGGTAGTAGAGCATCCTGATATTACCAATTATGATGTTTATTAGAGGATGTATAGTGATCCAGCCATTGGAGAGATTAGAGGTGATCGTCAGCGTTAAATTGTGGTTTGTATTATTTTTTTCAGTTTGAAAATTTACTGCATATAATATTTTCACAATTTTAATTTCAAATTCGAATTTAAGGAGTCATATGAGTCTACGACCTCTCAGACACATGTAGGGAGTTAGGATGAGGTGACTGATTAGACTAGTACCCACCATTTTGATGAGGTGGCATGGATCCAGGCGAATCAGTATGGCTTTGAGAAGGGTCGAGTAGTTGGTTTCGACTCTCATGTGACTCCTGGTACTTATTATAGTACTACTGCGATGTCAGCATCTAGCTTGAGAGGAGATCGTGGAGAGGCATCATCTTTTGCCTCACAACATCAGGAGCAGTTGCGAACTCAGGTTGAGCTTATAGAGAGTTTGCAAAACCATCATGAATAGATGTGTCAGCGGCAATAGCAGCAACAACATCACGAGGAGGAGATGCGTCAATGGAAGCAGCAGCAATAGTAGTATCATCACGAGCAGATGGAGTACATGCACTGCTTGACTCAAAGTTTAGGGATGAAATTTCCTACACCATCTCTTACACCTCCTCCACCTCCTCCCAAAGACGACCCCCTCAGTGATTTTTTATGTTAAAAACATTTGAATTCAAGATTTGTTGTAATATGAACAATTTTTGGTTTTTTTCCTTTTATATTGGTGAAAATATTCCATAATTTTTTTGAATATTTTAATATTTATAATTACTATTATATTTTTTAATGTTTGTTTATTTAACTAATTATAATAATATTTTATGACTTTTTATATATATTTTTTGTGAATATTGAGAATTATAATATTTTATTATTATTTTAATAATATTAATATTAATTTTTCATTAATCATAATTCTATTAAATATAATTTTTAATATTATATTTTTTTATTTTAAAAATAAAAAATAATAATAATAATAATTTATGAATTTTATATATATATTTTTTGAGAATATTGAGAATTTTAATATTTTTTATTTTTTTATTATTTTAATAATATTAATATTATTTTTTCATTAATTATTATTTCAATAAATATATATATTCTTTATTTTGGTTATTATTTTCAACGGGATCTTTTGTGACGGGATCTCGTCGCAAATAGTTTAAAAATATATTTTTAAATCGTATATGCGACGGGACCTTGGGACCATCACAAATAGTATTTGTGATGGGCCCGTCGCTAATAGTATTTGTGACGGGCCCGTATTTAATAGTATTTTTGATGGGCCCATCAGAATAAGTTTATTTATGTATAATGTATATAATCAGAGTGTTATTTGCAACGAGCTCGTCATAATTTTTTTTTGCAACGGTATTTTTTGCAATGAGCTATTTGCGATGGGACCCATCACTAAAGCTTATTTGTGACGAGATCCCATCACAAATAGCAAAAATTACAGTAGTGGGTGCATGATGTCTTCCACATATTCTGGCTGAGGAGATACGTGCATGACCCATCTCACATCATCGACCATGGAGAGTTGGACTTTGATGATGGGACAATGTTTACCGAGATTCGAATGGAGATTTAGGATCGAAAGGAGCGGGTCCTTCATGGATGGTCAATACCTCTTGTGTACGTTCACTGGCAATATAGGATCCTTCATGAGAGAACATGGGAGTGGGAGGCTTAGATTCGTGCTCAGTACCCCCATTTGTTTTCTGGGTTTATGTTGTGGCTTTTGAGGATGAAAGACCCTAAGGTGGGGAGAATGTAAAGACCTGGATTTTCCATGTCATTTTCTTTTTAATTATATGGAATTATTATGAGTCTGTGAAAATTGATGGCGCATGATTCCGAGGCCCGGTGTTCCTGGAATGAATTTATGAACTTTTTTTAGTGTATGTTCAGTAAATGCGTGAGCGGTGTTTTCTAAATTTTGAACCGGTTCTTAGATTAAAAATATGTGGGCACCGTTGAATCCTCAGTGCCATGATTCTCATAAGGGATGCTTCACATTGATCACAGTAGGTCTGGAGAAAAAGTTATATTTAGACATTTTATAAAACAATAAATAAAACAACTTTGTTTTTTATTCTTTCCTTACCTCCAACGTTCAAGTGACAACATGGGACCAGTGACATGTCAATCCATTAAATGGATTGACCCTTCAAATCCTATGTAACATCATCATTAGAATTTAAAAAGCTTCCAAATAACTGAACCCTCATAAATCCCATGAGAATTAGACACCCCTCTTTTATTTATATAGAGTTTGGGAAGAGGTATCATCACTACATCACCAAGAAATGAAGTGCTAATAAATTTCCGCGACACAAAACCATTGGAGGATGGAGCAATTTCTAGTGGGTGGTGACAGTTGACGCCAAATCAGGAAATGAAAGATGATGATTGAGCAGTAACATTGGATTCTTGTTGTAGGAAAGACGAACACCAACCCACTTCCTCAACTGCGGTCATTCACCTTTGTTTTTGAGGTAGGGATTATATTTTTGTTTAATTTCAATTGATTATTGAATCCTTTAATCCACCCTCATGTTTTCAAGATAACGCGGAAGGCGCAAGGCCAACTAACCCGGTCTAGACTCTCTGATACCTTGATACCCTTGCATCCTTCAGGGAAGACCTCCAGTGTGGCAGAACTGACTGACCATGATGGAGGCGGCACCCCATCGCACGTCGTAGGAGGAGGTCGTGGCACTAGGCCGTGGTGTTTGGTGGAGCGGCTAGCACTAGCGGTCCATGGAGGAGGTGTGGTGTGCCGTCACGCGCCACTGTTGAGCAAGGGGTCGTAGCTGAATCCATGTCGTTCTGAGGAGGCCGACACACCGAACGTCCGTGGAATAGGAGGGAGGTGCGAACAACATGATATCAGAGGATGTGGGCTATGGCTTGTCAGTCATAGTAGACTGAGGGAGAAGGCAGAAACACTGACCAACTGCGGGTGGCGAAGCGCCATGCCGTTGGAGACGGCGACCAGACGCGATGAGATTTAGGACCCGCTCTAGTGGGTCCTACATTCCACCTAGTAGTTCCATGTGGTCTCGCCACTATGGAGGAAAATGAATGGGCCTCATGGTTGCTCAGGAAAAGTAGAGGTCACTCCCCTGGTGGCGGCTACAGCGGGCCCGACAATAGCAGCCGCTCAACCCAGCAGTGGGCCAAGCCTCACGCAGTTTTGCCACATGCCCAGTAGGCCACATGTCCAGTGGGCTAAAAACACAGTGGGCCAAACACCCCTTATGGGTTGGGACACGACACAGCAGGCCGAGCCCACCGTGGCCCCGCCCAGTCGGGTCAGACCTAGAAACACTTAAAGGGCCATAACTTAAAATCTGGGTGTCTGTTTGACAAACCATCTATGGCGCAAGGATACATGGATTGGGATGGATCTTTTTGCTATAATGCACATGAGTTTCGAAAACAATTATAGTATGACTAGGTTAGATCAATCCATAATCCAAATGCCCCCATAGAACTAAAACTCTTATAACTCACAGACCAGGTGTCCGATTGATGTACAGTCTATCGAGTTAGAACCCTTACGTCATGGAGGTACTTTGGGTTACTACTTTGTGGAGAATAGTGAAGGCCAAGGTACGAACGACATCTTGAGGGGAATATTCTATGGAACTCAAGTGCACCCAGTGTGAGGAATCCTATGGAAGGCTATAACGTGAAGAAAGAAAATCAATCCTATGTGGGTTAGAATCTATAGATCTTGTGTGGGTTAGTATCTATCAGATCCTGTGTAGGTCATTACAAACTGATATTGTGTGGGTCAGATTCTGCGTGTGTCAGCAGGTCTTTTTACCTATTGATCATGTGTGGGTCATAAGTAATGCCTCTTAACATAATAAGATGATATAACTTATGACTAATCATCTTTACTTCTTTACATGAGTTATACGTGGTGTAAGATGAGTCTTCTACCTTCGTGGATTTATCATTATGGGGTTACCTATGTGGTACTATTATCTTTGTGGTGTTACCTATGTGATACTTCTACCATTGTGGTGTTATCTTCATGGTGTTACCTATGTGGTACTTCTATCATCATGGTGAAAACTATGTGGTACTTCTACCATCGTGGTGATGTCTTCGTGGTGTTACCTTTTTGGTACTTTTATCATCGTGGTGTTACCTGTGTGGTACTTCTACCTTCGTGGTGTTACCTTTGTGTTATTCTTCTCTCATGTATGAGAAGATTATGTCTTGATAACTTAGGTATTTTTATGGGAATATACCTAAGTAGAGACGATTTCTATTACTTCATGCTTTGAAATGGAGGTCTTGTTTTTTGGATTTTCCGTTGTGGAACTTTGGGAGACCTACGAGGGTCTTAGGGTCCCAACTAAGTATTGTTATACTCATCCCTGCATGGGCTACACTCGCAACTTGTTGTGTCTTGTGCAGATGATGTACAATGTTGATCGAGATTGGGGGAGCCAGGACTGGATGATGCTCGGAGGTGGATCATTTGGTGTGATATGACACAGGGACTACTGATCGTGATCTGTACCTACCCTTCAGGTAGGATCCTCAGTGGATGATGCATGAGCTATTTTTCACTTTTCAGTTGTATTTTTTACTTTCTAGTTGTACTTGTTCTTTTTCAGTTGGGCTTGTATTCTGGACTCTTTACTTTCAACAAACTTTTACTACATCAGTTTACTTCATGGTTGCTTCTTTTTTTGTTCTTGGACTATGTGTCTGTACTGGCTAAAAGGCATTGCCTTCCCGTTTTAGGGATACGCCTTTCTAGTTCTAGTAACCAGCCCTAACCTATGGAAGGCGGGCTTGGCGTAGTCATGACATGGGCACCGAGGGACGGGTCGTGACATACCTTCACATGTTTCATAGTTTGAAGGAATTTATCTTTATCCCTATTTTTTCATTAAAAAAATTTCTGGATAATAATTTCTATTCTCATATGGCCAAAGATCACTCTTTTTGTTCATTGTTTATAGGTCCTTCCATGAATTGAGATGGTCCGTCAATTTTCCATTCTCATTCAGTAATGTTTTGATAAAATAATCACAATCATTATTCATAATATGAATAACATCAAGATTATGTTACCAAAAATAAATTCCCAACATTGAAGTTTAAATAATTTTCTTTATCTCTTCAGTTGTTGTGTTCCAATTTTACATGATGATTCACATCAAACTCATTTCCCATTAACATTAAAATTATGAACCTACCTAAATTCTATTTCGAAATTTCCAAGTTGTTCCAATATTTTGTAACCTATCAATAACTTTTGAGGTGGTCTATGATCAATAGAACTATTGAATTTTGACTCGTTCAACAAAAATCTATGAGATTCATCGAGAAACATTTTACGAAATAATAAACAACATTTTTTACAGTATATTAGTCATTCGTGCTCAAAATTGATACTAAAAAGAAGGAAATCCCAACTCGTGTAAGTGTTTTAATCAGATAAGTTCTTAATTCTAGGGAAGTCACTAATGGTCCACATTAGAGTTTCATGCATTTTGAAAATTGTTCTAGAAGATGCATCATATGTTTCAACAATGTTGCTCTATAACTCTTGTATTTTCTAAACTAGAGACTTCAAGTGTACAACAATATCATTTCCATAAATTATTTTTAGGAATAATCATCATAATGATAAAATATTTTTGTTTAATACACATATATAAAGGTAGATTGTTAGGGATCAAAACAATAGGCTAAATTTTATAATCAAAACTCAATGTACCAAATGGGTTGAATCCCTTGACAACCAATCCCAATCGCACATTCCTAATATTTGATGAGAAATATTGATGTAATGAATCAAATGTATATAAAATTTTTAAATCTCATGTATTTTTTATTGACTCATCATTGTTAGTATCTATAAAATTCCACTTCATTTTCTCGGTATTTTTTAGTGAAATGAATAATCTTTGTGATCGATGTTTTAAAGATAGTTAATGAAAAAACATTGCAATTGTGTTCTTTTTCTTCTTCCTCATAGTAGTATGTTGATTGAAACTTCCAAAATCACCCACTGACTTCTATATAGAAGAATTACATCTTTTTCCAGTCTTATCTATCAGAATCCATTCCCCAATAAAGCATACAATCCATGGGAAAAGTATGATTTTTTTTATAATTCATACCAATCTGGTTAACAATTTTTTTCATATCATAAAAATACTCTGGGATATTCTCTTCTAGAAATGTATCATGGAAAAATTCCAATATCATGAACGTCATATCATTTTTAATTTTTCATAAGCATTTGGTAATGTAAAACATCAATAGAAAATAATGTTTTGAAAATTTTAGGCATCCACCACACAAATATTTATTTCCACCATCAGTTAAATCCTGAAACATATTTGTCTTATTAGTAAAGTTCACTCTTACATTATTCACTATAGAATTAAGAGGAGTATTTAATGATATGTTTCAATCTAGATCTGGTTTTCCTAAAGTCCCAAAAACAACATTTTTCAAGTTACTATTTTCATCACTATCAACTGGTTGTTCTAATATGTTTTTATGTTGATGTTTTTGTATTTCCATGTTCAAAGAATCATTTATAAAGTTTTACATTTCATTTTACATCTTCAACAAAGTTGGGATCAACTAACTTTGATTGAAATTTTTTCTTGATCTTTCTATAACATTTGATTATCCATTCTAATTTCGACCCAAATATTGACCATGAAATTGTTTCAATATAAAGTTTTCAAAATCCTCTTATATATTCAACCATATTATAAATTTACATTCAGGACATTTATATCTTATTTTCCCATCATTTGATCGATTGGAAATTAAAAAATCTAAATACTCCTTCAAACCATTGGAATAGAGAGGTGTGTTCCTCAATAATGTGATCTGACTTTTATCTATATATATCTCAATGTTCCTACACTTTGTTAAAGAAAATAAAAACACATAAGTATTAATAAGTGCGAAATGAGATAAATAGAAGTGAAAAAAACATAACCCAAGTAGTTATAAGAAGGTTCATCTATGTACTAGAATGGTCAATGTTCAAAAAGGAAATCAATTATGGATAGTATAACATAAAATAGAAGCAATATAAAAACCATAAAATCATTAATTAAAATTAGGCATCAAGGGAGAAACACCCCCGGGTCACTATGTCCAAGTGCACCAAGTAATTCTATATCACCCTAGCAGTGGATTTAGATTTCAAACACATATCTATCTAGAGGAGGTGTCACATATACATTACTATCATTTCTAGTGGTAGAGGAACTCTTCTCATCAAGGTTAGCCTACCCAAGAACCCTTGGTTTTTCATAAGGTTTAACAAATAAGAAAAACCAATAATAGAAAATATTTATTTAAGAATTAATCAAACAAGTCTCTTTACAATACATATAATCATTTCAATAACTGAATAATGAATCAAATTTTTGTTAAAAGTAACCATTTTTATTATTAAACCAATATATAATTACACATTTAAGTATATACAAATATCCCATTGCACAAATTCACATTTTCACAAATAAATTTGTACACATAGACACATATATGTATACTTATGTACATGTTTCAAACCAGCATATATATATATATCAAATGAATATTTTAAAAACATATAACTTTAACAAACATTTTTATAACAAGAGATAACCCCACTTTTAAAACCATAATCTCTCTTACAAAATACTTAATAATTAAATGTTGTTTGGGCGTTTACTAAACATTCAATGTGAAAAAAGAAAAAATGTATGATTTTAAAAAACTTTAAATTAGAGAAAAACCTTAGAACTGAAGCAGAAATCAAGTGAAACTTGATATTCACATCAAATACATTTTGAACATAATAATTATTCTAATTTGTTATCCAAACAAAGGATTAAAAATAAAATCAAGCAACGTTCTAAAATTTGCAGACCCAAAACAAAAGGATACTTACCTAAAACTCTCAATATTTGGGAATGGAAGCACCATCCCACCTCAATAAAGTCCAATACACCCTAGAGAAAAAAATAGGACCCAAAAATCACGAAAACCCTAATTAAAATTAATTAAAAATTGATGAACGAACCGAAAAACAACCTGAAATCAGTGGAAATTCATTTCCATCAATTTCTGTAGTAAGGATTTGCCTCAATCAGGCTCATGAACCATAAACAACAAGAATCAACAAATGGAACACCCAAAATTGGTCTAGGAATTGGTTGGATTGTGTGAGCATTAATATATATTGAATTCACCACATTCCATAAAAAAGTAACAAAACATTTAATAAATACTAAAAAAATACTAAAAAATGATTTCCATAGAACTTAAGTCATAACTTAAGAAGTAAAATTCAATAATTTTTTCTATAAGAAGTCTCTTTTAACCAGCACCTTCAGTAGTGCTTGAGCAGAAATTCTAGTCTTCAATATGTTTCCACCCAAAACAAAACAAAGTATGCAGTAGTGCCTCACGAAATAGACACCCTCCCACACCCAAACAGTAAAAATATACTTATTTATATATAAAAAACTATAAGTTAATTAAATATAATCAACATGAAATGATTAATTGAATCACATTATAAATAAATAACAAAAAACACCAATATCGTCACTGTACTATGGTGCTGTGTGTAGATTAAAATGAAGGGAAAAAACATGATTGAATTCAGTGATAAATGAAAAATTAAACATTATGAGATTTGATTAATAGAGAATCTTGAGTGGAAATTATTAATATATTTATTATGTAGGTGATGCAACTTCACAACAAGAGGAGGGGGAGATCCCACTTCATAGGGAGATGGAAATTGGTGGATTTTCACACACAGTTAGATGAGGGTTATCATATTTAGGTTTTTTCTGGGTTCACGGATAGAGGAGGTAAAGTAAACACAACTTCTAATTTGAAGATTACATATGGTTCAATGGAGGAAGTGTTGAGATCTGTCCTTGGGTTATGGATCCATGATCAAGGGGGAAGGGGAGATGACTAAGGGGATGGGGCAGTGATGAGGGGGTGCATTGGAGGGGTAGTGATGAAGGGGAGCAGTGGTGATGAGGGTTCAGGGGAGAGAGGGGTCGGAATCTCAGGCTTGGGCTCGGGGGGATCAAGGGAGAAGGGGGCCCAATGAGATGGGTTGGTATTTCTTGGAGAAGGGGGAAAAGGGGGCCGGTGATGATAGATCAAGGGTGAATGAAAATGGTGAGGGATTGGGTTTGAGAGAAGAAGGGGTGGGGAACGGGGAGGGTGTTAGGGAAGAAGTATATTTAAAAAAATGTAAATGATTTTGTAGTGGTTATTCTGAAACAATCGCTAATTTTTTTTCAATTTTTTAGCGATGTTTTCATAAACCACCGTGAGAACCCCACTGCTAATATCTGATTTTGGTGTAGTGAGATAATAAAAAATTGGAAAAAAAATCCTACATCACATCTCTTTATCTTATCATTGGGGAACATTTCCTTTAGAACCTTGTATTGTGGTTCTAACACATTTTAATCCCATCCCAACCCTACCAGGGTTATGCAACATCCATTAGGTACAACCGTCACTTTGACCTCACAAACAAAGTTATCTTGAGGAAACCTATACAACACAAGCATCATCATGCGAAATGAGTTCTCATGGGCTATACAAATAAGACATGAATTATCATGCACTATGAAACACACAAGGAAATCACAACAAGGGCACAAATAAGCACTCATGCTTTAGAAAATGATGTATCTTCCACACATGGTAAAATAGACCAAAAAAGTTCAATCTATGAATTTTAGGCTTCCTTTAAATACCCAAGTAAAATATATCTTTTCAAACCATTTCAAAAGGTCTCACAAACTGCATTACTCAAACTAGTATTTTGACTTAATCCAACATACCGTAGAAAACCTATTCACCATTTTGAAAACCATTTCAAAAACCATTTCTTAATTAACCAAATTGCTTTGAAACTTCCATATCAAAAAATCCTCTTTTTAAAAAGAAATAATTTTCCCTTTAAAAACCAATGTTCATAATAAAAAAACACAATTCCATCGACACTCATTTTACTAGGGAACCACCATCAGACCATTTAGCATGTTATGCATATATAATGACTATTAAGAAGACACGATCCCATCTCAACCTTATAGAAACTCACGGAAATCATGCAGAAAAAATGAATATATACTAATGTGGGAACACAAACATAAAATAAGAAAATAAACAAGAGAATCAGATAAATCCAAGTCCCTTTACCTCAATTGATGTTCTGAAAATTGATCCCAATATTGTAAAAACCTCCATTGAGTCCACAAGTACTTTTATCATCTATAAACACCATTAAACTAACTAATTAAACAATTAAAACCAAAACCCAACATAGAAAATTTGGCACTAGACTCACCTGTGTAGTGTAAATGTAGATCCTACAACTTAAGTAAATTTTAATTGATTTTGATTCTCATAATCACACACATTTGTTTACTAAGGAAATTAATTTAATTGAATTTTAGGAAGATGTTTATCGGATTAATTATTTTATTCTATAAGTACATAAGTATTAAATTCGGTTGATGTTTGAATATCTTAAGTATTCTAGGATTATTGAAATAGTCTGGAATCACAATTCATGAAACTATGTTTAATGTTAATTTTAGGATCATGAATGATACTTTTTATAGGATCATTACATTTGGAACCCAAAATTTGAAGTAAATATTATGAGTGGGAACCATAATTTGGTTAGATAATGTATGTTTTCATAATTAACATTTATTTCATCAACCTTACTTTTGGAATCAATCATACATTTTCAACTATAATTTTATGGATAATACCTATGCATTGATAACTTATGTTTGATCGAGTGGTCTATGAGTTCTAAATTATGGATTATTTCGATGATTTATGAAATAGTTTAATTAGATAATTTTTATATATTTAATTTTGTTTAATGGTCGATTCAAATAACATTGTTCAGTGGATTAAATCATTCCTATTTCTAAGAGAAGTTTCAAATTTTCACTAGACATTTTTAAATTCAAAAGTTCACATTTTATTAGGATGATTTTTTAAATCCATTTCATCTGAATAATATCAAGAATATTTTTAAAAACCAAAAATTGATTCTTCTCAAATTATGAATGAATATGACATCATCTCTAGTTCTATGAATAACTACACTTTGGATACATATGTTATTTACTCTATTGATGTATTTATTTGAACATAATATGCAACTAGGATCACTTCAGTGTTTCTCTTTACTGAAGATATTATTCTAAAAAAAGTATATCCATCCTCTTTTAGTTTTTGTTGAAACTGTGTGGAAAATCTATTTCAACAAATTACCATCTCAACTATTTTATTAGATTATCATCTAATTTTAATTAGTTATGAGAGAGTCTTATCTTCTCATAAAAAGTTGTGGTTTTCAAGGTTCCCTATAAAATAACATAACTCATTATAAGATATCAACTTCCTACACTCAGTTTTACAGGTCTCCAGAAAAGAGGACATGTTTAGTAAGAAATATCAAACTCTCCAAGAGAGTGTTGGTGGTGTGGACTATGGGATCATTATGCTGCAAACTAATATGAAAATTATTGTTTTATTATTTATAGTTTTTTCACAACCTACCCACATAATGAAAAGAAGACTATATATATTATTTCAAATTTCAAAGAGGGATTAAGTTTAATTTTGTTAATATTTTTAAAAGAACACAATTGACCCTCTTTTACGAATTCATATTATTATGAACTAGTAATTGGTATCATATGGTTGCTTTTTTATGAATTCCATTATGCTCTATCAAGCTTATGTTAATGGTATTTAAGGAGAAAGATATCTATGGTTGAAATTAAATAAGGCATGTCAATGAGATGATCCCCATACATTAGTGGAGAAAATTATGGATTTTGGAAAGCAAAAATGATTATCTATTTAAGGAATCTTGGTTTTAAAGTTTTATGAATATTTTCAAGTTTTAATAAATTCCAGAAAAACCAAATAAGTGGGATGCTACAAAGGAAGATAATTAATGTGTTAATTCAGGATCTATGACTGAAATTATACCTGGAATTATTCAAGATTAATTCAATTGTGTATCATAATGCACTAATACTTATGAGACATGGAAAAAAATCCCAATATCTTATGAAGGAACTGATAATGTTAGGCAATTAATACATAACACATCTAAACTGAAGTTCGACCCCATCAGGATATATAAAGGTGAATATATCAATCAAATGAATAGATGAATTACTGAAATGGTCAATGGTGTTTCTACCATGGGTGATCTAATTACTCATCTTCATTAAAATTTAAAAGTTCAAATATTTTTACCCTCTCGGTGGAATGGAATATCTACTGCAATCAGAAAATCCACTACTCGTAAAAATCTATCAATGAATAAAATTATTGGGATTTTAATGATTTATAAAGATGAAATAAAAGATAAATAATAAAATCGTAGAATGAAAAAGAGAGAGAATACTAATCTTTAATTTGCTACACATAAAAATTAAAATAAATATAAGGAGGATGGTACATCTTCAAATGATTTAGAACGGTGAGATTCTAGAACAGAACTAACTCATACAACTGAAATATTTAGAAAGTTTCATAAGAAGAAAAAATTATTCAAAAAATATTTCAATGATTTCAATAGAAATATTAATGTATTAAAATATATTAGATGTTATGAATGTAAATATATAGGGTATATCCAACCTGATTTCCCACAACTGAAAGAGGTGAAAAGAAAAATGGATAAAAACAAAAGATGAATAATATGAATGAAATTATGAATACAATGGAAAGAATGATATGAAGGCTACATGGAGTGTTTCTAAAAACTCCAATATATCTTAAAATTATGACTTAGAAAATAATCCATCAATTCTAATTTAAAATATGTTCTTTATGTCTAAAAAATAAATGGTAAAATATTATTAGTCTTGTACATCTGATTTCGAAAGCTACTCAAATAGTAACTTATCTACATACTACTCTATTCTTGAGGAGAAATATTAATTCATGGTAAAAAATATCAAATCATTAAATAATATTCATAATGTAGTCCAAATTGAAAAATATTATTTTTTAAAACAATTACTCAAATTTAATGTTAAATTTAAAAAATATGCTTTAAAATGAACTATACATAAAGATAAAATTTAAAATTTTCACGATGAGGTAGAATCATTTAAAAGTGATGCTAGTATACTTACTAAAGGAGAATAATATTTAAATCATATTCATGGGAAAAAATTCATAGAAAATAAATATAATAAATATGAAGTAAGGGATAAAATACAAAACTGTACAAAAAATATTTCATTTCCAGTTCAAAGAAACACAATACAACTAGAATTAATTATTGTTATTATGTAATTAATTGTCATTGTGCTAATAATTTCTACATGTGGAACACTTATATCAATAGTATAAATAAATTCCTTATTTATAAAAATATTTCAGAAGTTAGTTTTATCAATTTTGGTAAAATAATGTGGACCTAGTTTCCGAAATCCTTACTTGTCGATACAACTGGACCCAAGAAAGTTTGGGCCCCAAAATTAGTTTTTTCATTACACTTCTTATAGGTAACATGACATATAAATATAAGTACAACATGGTATATGGATAGTGTCTTCTCAAGGGAAATGAGTGGAGAATTTTACAAATACCATAGAGTGTCACATTTAAATGGAGGACATGTCACTTTGATGATAATGCTAAAGGAAAAATAATTGAATTAAGGTCAGTTGGAGATCCAAAGTTTATCCTAATAAAAAAAGTTCTATATATTTAATGGTTGATGAAAAATATGATAAATATATCTTAAATTTTTTATGGTGGTTTTATGTTGATTTTTCTAATAGTGACTACTCTGTATTTAAAGATAGACTACTTAAGTTTAGGGCACCAATAACTAAAAATATTTATACTTTGGACCTTATTTCTTTATGTGAACAAAAATTGAATTGTTTAACTGCTAAAATAAATGAATCCTAGATTTGGAATACAATACTTGGGAACTATAATATATTTACTTATGTGAGTAATCTATGAAAAATTTAGTTTTTGATTTACCCTATCTTAAATTTAATTAAAAAATACTTTGTCATGCATGCCAAATAGGTAATCAATACAAGTCATCTTTTGAATATTTTAAAAATGTTAGTATATCTAAACCTTTAGAACTTATCCACATGGAATTTTTGGACCACTTAGGGTAGAAATATAGGATGATATATCATATGTTTTTTTTGTTGATGGTTTTTCCATATTCACGTGGGTTTACTTCTTAAAACTCAGAAGTTAATATTTTTATTTTTTGAATGTTTTTGAAAAATTATTCAAAAAGAAAAAAAAATTCAAATTAATTTTAGTAAGAAATGATCATGGTAGAGAGTTTGGGATTTTGATGATGTATAAAGATGAAATAAAAGTTAAATAATAAGATCGTAGAATGAAAAAGGGAGAGAATACTACTCTCTAAGTTGCTACACATAAAAATTAAAATAAATATAAGGAGGATGGTACATCTTCAAATGATTTAGAATGTCCATATTCTAGAACGGAACTAACTCATACAACTGAAATATTCAGAATGTTTCATAAGAAGAAGAAAGTATTCAACAAATATTTCAATGATTTCAAGAGAAACATTCATGTATTAAAATATATTTGATTTTATGAATGTAAATATATATGGTATATCTAACCTGATTTCCCATAACTGAAAGTGGTGAAAAGAAAACTGGATAAAAACAAAAGATGAATAATATGAAAGAAATTATGAATACAAGGGAAAGAAAGATATGAAGGTTACATGGAGTGTTTCTAAAGACTCCAATGTCTCTTATAATTTTGACTTAGAAAATAATACATCAAATCTAATTTAAAATATGTTCTTTATGTCTAAAAAATAAATGGTAAAATGTTATTACTCTTCTACATCTATTTTCGAAAGATACTCAAATAGTAACATAGCTGCATATTACTCTATTCTTGGGGAGAAATATGAATTCATTGTAAAAAATCACACATCATTAAATAATATTCATATTTTAGTCCTAAGTGAAAATTGTTATTTTTTAAATCAATTACTCAAATTGAATGTTAAATTTAAAAAATATGCTTTAAAATGAACTATATATAAAGATAAAATTTAAAAATTACAGGATGAGGTAGAATCATTTAAAAGTGATGCTAATATAATTACTAAAGGATAATAATATTTAAATCATATTCATGGAAAATAATTCATATAAAATAAATATAATAAATATAATGTAAAGGAGAAAATACAAAACTGTACAAAAAATATTTCATTTCCAATTCTAAGAAACACAATACAAATAGAATTACTTATTTTTATTATGTCATTAATGGTCATTGTGCTAATAATTACTACATGTGGACCACTTATATCAATAGTATAAATAAATTACATATTTATAAAAATATTTTAGAAGTTAGTTTTATCAATTTTGGTAAAATAATGTGGACCTAGTTTCCGAAATCCTTACTTGACGACACAACTGGACCCAAGAACGTTTGGGCACCAAAATAAGTTTTTTCATTATACTTCTCATAGGTAACATGAAATAGAAATATAAGTACAACATGGTATATAGATAGTTTCTTCTCAATGTATGTGAGTGGAGAATTTGCCAAATACCATACACAGTCAAATTTAGATGGAGGACCGGTCACTTTTGAAGATAATGCTAAAGGAAAAATAATTGGATTCAGGTCAGTTGGAGATCCAAAGTTTATCCTAATAAAAAAAGTTCTATATATTTAATAGTTGATGAAAAATATGAAAAATATATCCTATAATTTTTATGGTGGTTTTATGTTGATTTTTCTAACAGTGACGACTCAGTAATTAAAGATAAACAACTTAAGTTTAGGGCACCAAGAACTAAAAATATTTATACTTTGGAACTTATTTCCTTGTGTGAACAAAAAGTGAATTTTTTAACTGCAATAATAAATTAATCCTATATTTTTAATACAATACTTGGACACTATAATATATTTACTTATGTAAGGTATCTAAGAAAAATTTTGTTTTTGATTTACCTTATCTAAAATTTAATAATAAAAATACTTTGTGATGTATGCCAAATAGGTTATCAATACAAGTCATCTTTTAAATATTTGAAAAATGATAGTATATATAAACCTTTATAACTTATCCACATGGAAATTTTGGACCACATAGGGTAGAAATCTAGGATGATATATCATATGTTTCTATTTTAGTTGATGTTTTTTTCATATCCACATGGGTTTATTTCTTAAAACTCAGAAGTTAATATTTTTATTTTTTGAATGTTTTTGAAAAATTATTCAAAAAGAAAAAATCTTTCCAAATAATTTTAGTAAGAAATGATCATGGTAGAGAGTTTTGGAATCATGAATTTAATTGTTTTTTACTAAGTCTATAAAAGAATCCTTAGAAGTTGAAAGTTTGATAACAACCATGCAGATGGAACTAACCCATTTTAAGAGAAATAAAATTTGAGAATTAGTTGGTAGGCCCTCAAATCATTCAATAATATGAAAAAATGGGTCTTTAGAAATTAGAAAGATGGTCAAGGTATTATTACTATAACTAAAGCTAGACTAGTTTCCAAACGATATAACCAGGAATAATGAATAGATTATGAGGAAGCATTTTCATCGATTTCAAGACTAGAATCCATTATGATACTTTTAGGATATTTATCTTATATGAAATTTAAATTATATCATATGAATGTTAAATCTACAATTAAAAGAAATTAATATAAGAAGTATATGTTGAGAAAAATATAACTTTTGAAAATTCTCATCTACTAAAATCTATTTTTAAACTTTCGGAATCAATTTATGGTGTTAAATAAGAACCATGCGATTGGTTTGAATTGTGAAGTTCTTTTATTTTGGAAAAGTTGTTTTAGTAGAATTTACTGATCCTAATCAATTTAAGAAAAATTATTATTCTGATATTTTATTAGTTAAAATATATGTATATGAATTTATTTTTTTCTTAACTAATAAAAATATTTTATATGATATCTCAAAACTTCAGCAACATGTATTTGAAATGAGTATGATGATAGAATTAAATTTCTTTCCTTATTTTCTAATTATCAAAATTATTTTGGAAATGTTTTTAAACAACATAATTAAACTTTTTATTTATTTAAAAAGTTTTATCTTGAAAATAGTATCAATTATTCAACTTCCAAGTGTAAAAATATAAAACTTTGTATGGATGAAGATGGAAAACTAGTGGGAAATATGTTATATATAGGTATGATTACTACTTTTCTATATCTAACTTCTAGTAAGCTAGAAATTATGTTTTATGTCTATCATTGTGAAATATTTTAAACAATCCCAAAACAATATCATCTAACTACTATTAAAAGGATCATTATATATTTAAAAGTTACTATTTTTCTTTCTTTACTCTGTAAAAAAAATTCTGATTTTAGTTTAATTTCTTATTCAGATGATGATTTTGGAGGTTGTAGATTAGATATAAAAAAACTAAAAAACATTTCACTTTTTTGGAAAGTACCTAGTTACATGGTTTAGTAAAATGAAACACATAGTTTCATTATCAATAATTGAGGCATGATATATTTCTTATGGTAGTTTCTATGCACATCTGTTGTGGATGAATACACACTCTTTTGGACTTTGGATTAAATTTTAATCATATTCCTATATTATGTGACAATACCAGTACAATTAATATTTTTAAAAATCTCACGAGTCACTCTAGGATTAAAAATATTGGTATAAGGAATCATTTTATAAGAGATCATTTCTTAAAAGGGGACATATTTTGTAATTTTTTAATACTGAGTATCAACTTATATATATTTTTACTAAACCATTTCCCAACAAGAGTTTTTATTTTAATAAGGGGGAGTTATGTTTATTTAATTTTGAATAAAAACCTTAATTATCCTTGATTAAACATAGTATAATATTTAAATTTATTTTATTTGAGATTTCTACATTAATATTTTATTTTTGTGATATTTATTCAATTTTTTTAAATTTACTAGTATAAATTATTATTTAAATTGTTATATTCCCTATTTAAATTTATTCTCATCACTTATCTAATTTATGTTTTAAAAATATTAATCAATTTATTTAATATTTTTAAATTTTACTTTAAAACGTAATATCGCAAATGATTATACTATATTTCTGGATTGAGAAACTAAAATGATGCTAAAAACTGTCAATGATAATCTCACTCTCTTATCTTTGATCGTTCTCCCCTTCATCCTCCACATCGATAAATATCTCTTCCAACCCTAACCTTAAAACCATCTACCCTATAATTCTCTAAAATGGCCAAGACCATGAGAACTGATGATGTTGGTCTAAGAATCTTGAAGAATCAAAATGGTTCTGGTTCAGAAAGGAGAGTTCTTCATGGAAAAGTTGTATATCTGGAATGGTTGTTACAAAAATCACATACTGAAGCAAGACCTAATATTTTACATTAAAAAGTTCATATTTAATATCAGAAATAAAAAGTATATCTTCAAGCAAGAAGTGAAAGAATTTTATAAAAATGTTTAGTTTAGCTTTGGAGATTCTGAAGATGTCATCTCTTCAAAGGTAAGTGATCATGATTTTTTAGTTTCTATAGTTGATCTCACTAAAATTTTTATGTGCCCCTATGAAGGGTAATATCACATTAGGTTGCGGTTAATTGGAGGCAGTGTCTATAGGCAAGAGGAAATAATGTTTTTTCTATTTGGGTCTTCCAACATTAGAAAAATGTTTGTGAATGATCTAAAAGCATATCAAATGGTTTTGGATAAGTTTTTTTTAAATTTTATAGTACCAAGGATAAAATATATGGAGATAATTATTTTTCCTAATATGTATGTGATGTTATTTTTATCAAGCTGTATCTAATTTGATTTTAGAAGATTTAGTTTGAGATATGTGGATCATTCTTCTTAGAAGGATGTAAGGATGTCATTCTATCTTTATGGAAGTATATTTTCTCATTTTCCTTATAATAAAGGTAAGATTTACAACATTCAAAAAAGTATAAAAAGTCACCACAGTAATATTATCACAGATAGGACACTCATAAAGTTTGGCGTTTTCTGTAGCATATTTAAACGCTCATTAATGCCTGTTAGAGACAAGAAATAAGTGACATCTAGAGATAGTGCCCGAGGGGATCATAAAAATAAAAAATTTACTCGTTATATAAGGTGCCACGATGAAAATGACAGGGAATCAATAATAAAACACTACAGGAAAAGTCGGGTTTTGCGACGGGTAAATTGCGACGGAAATATATACTGTCGCAAAAGGTCCGACGATCTATGTATTTGCGACAAGAGTCTTTTTTTCGAAAATAGTAGGTTAATTGCGATGGGAATAGACGACCCATCACAATAGGTTTGGTGCAGTTTGCGCGCCAAAACGCGGGAAGGGTATTTGTGACGGGGACGCCTCTTCGTCGCAAATACCCTTTTAACCGCCGACTGTAATTAATGCGGGCGAGGGTATTTGCGATGGGCCCCATCGCAAAAGCCCGACGGCGGTAAATACCATTTGAAACAGGCAAAGCCGCCCGTCGCAAATGGTATGTCGGCAAGTGTGTATTTGCGATTGGTCCCGTCACAAATACCCTTTTTACCGCCGACTGTAATTAATTCGGGTGGGGTTTTTGCGACAGGGCCCATCGCAAATACTACCATTTGCAACGGGTATAGCATCGCAACTAACCCTATCCAACTAATATAACCTATATATACCCCCATCCGTTTATCCAAATCACTTAGATCTTCCTCTCCCTTTCTTTAGATTCTCCAGTTTCAAAGAAGAAATTTCTGTTTGTTAAAATTTTTTATACGAGAGCAATTGGAAGGCGCCAACCCATTCAGAATATCAATATTTAAGGTATTTATATTTTATTTATATTTATTTTATTTTTTTATTAATTTTAATTGTTGTTTAGTTGTAATTAAATTAAATTTAAATTGATTTTTTTATTTATTTTTAGTAATAATTTGATATTGTTAGTGATAATTATATATAATTAGTGTTAATTTGCAATAATTAGAGATTATTATAGATAATTAGCTGAATTTAGTCATAATTAGATATAATTAGGGGTAATTAGTAACAATTAGATATAATTAGTAATAATTAGATATAATTAGTAATAATTAGCGATAATTAGTAATAATTAGCTATAATCACTAATAATTAGCTTTAATTAGTAATAATTAGGTATAATTAGTAATAATTAGGTATAATTAGTAATAATTTGGTATAATTAGTAATAATTAGCTATAATTAGTAATAATTAGCTATAATTAGTAATAATTAGCTATAATTAGTAATAATTCGCTATAATTAGTAATAATTAGTTATAATTAGTAATAATTAGGTATAATTAGTAATAATTATGTATAATTAGTAATAATTAGGCATAAATAGTAATAATTAGCTATAATTAGTAATAAATAGCTATAGTTAGTAATACATACTTATAATTAGTAATCATTAGGTATAATTAGTGATAATTAGGTATAATTAGTCATAATTAGGTAAAATTAGTAATAATTAGGCATAATTAGAAATAATTAGGTACAATTAGGAATAATTAGGTATAATTAGCAATAACTAGGTATAATTAGAAATAATTTGGAATAATTAGCAATAATTAAGAATAATTAGCAATAATTAGGAATAATTAGCAATAACTAGGAATAATTAGCAATAATTAGGAATAATTACCAATAATTAGGAATAATTAGCAATAATTAGGAATAATTAGAAATAATTAGGAATAATTACAAATAATTATGAATAATTATGAATAATTAGAAATAATAAACAATAATTACCAATAATTAGGAATAATTAATAATAAATAATAAAAATTATGAATAATTAGCAATAATTAGCAATAATTAGGAAAAATTAGAAATAATTAAGAATAATTAGCACTAAATAGGAATAAATTAGAAATAATTAGAAATAAATGGCAATAATTAGGAATAATTAGCAATAATTAGGAATAATTGGGAATAATTAGGAATAATTATAAATAATTAGGAATAATTAGGAATAATTAAGACTAATTAGGAATAATTAGGTATAAGATGTAATAATTAGTAATAAATTGTAATAAATAGGAATAAATTGTAATAATTAGTAATAAATCCTAATAATTAGGAATAATTACGAATAAATAGGAATAATTAGCAATAATTAGGAATAATTATCAATAATTAGTAATAATTAGCTATAATTAGTAATAATTACTAATAAATACTAATAATTTGGAATAATTACCAATAAATAGAAATAATAAGGAATAATTAACAATAATTAGGAATAATTAGCAATTAATAGGAATAAATTTCAATAATTATCAATAATTTGGAATAATTATGAATAATTAGAACTAATTAGCAATAATTAGAAATAAATAGCAATAATTAGGAATAAATAAGAATAAATTGTAATAATTAATAATAAATTGTAATAATTAGTAATAATTAGTAATAAATAGTAATAAATAGTAAATATAATTATATCTAATTATTTCTAATAAAAAAATTATATTATCAATATTTATGAAAAAAAAATATTAATATTATTAAAATAATAAAAAAATTATATAATATTAAAATTATCAAGATTTGGATCAGGCTTTGCTCTATTCTTAACTTTTTCAAATCTCAAAGGGTCGCCAATTGTCAGGTCATGCGCAATAAAAAGTTTGTGTCAGCCATGTCTAATGTAAACTCTATAATTGTCCTTGCTTTGTTGATCACCTTACAAGTAGCATTGCAATAGGGCAACCCATGTCATTCCCTTCTCATCTATAAGAATTATCTCACATGACCCTTTACATAGACCATTCTTCCTTGAAAATTTAAGGGAAAGATACTGATGTCCCATCAAATTTTTTAGGAAGAATGATCTATGTAAAGGGAGCTAGATGATTCTTAGGGATGAGAATGACATTACTTTGGTCATCCTATTGCAACACCACTTATGAGATGATCAACCATGCAAGGAAAATTACATAGTTTACATTAGACATGGCTGACACAAACTTTTTATTACACATGACCTGACAGTTGGCGACCCTTTGAGATTTGAACATGTTAAGAATAGAGGAAAGCCTGTTGTGAATATTCATAATTTTATTATTTTATAAATTTTTTATTATTTTAATAATATTAATATTTTTTTCATAAATATTGATATTATAATTTTTTTATTAGTAATAATTAGATATAATTATAATTAGTAAACGAAAACCTCTTGGATAATGAATGGAAAATTTGTAATCATCTCACAATGATGATTACAATATTTCCTTTCATTATTCAAGTAGTTTTCATTTTGCTATGTATTGCTAAGTATTGCTAAATTAGTAATAAATTATAATAATTAGTAATAATTAGTAATAAATTGTAATAATTAGTAATAAATTGTAATAATTAGTAATAATCAGTAATAATTAGTAGTAATTAGTAATAATTAGTAATAATTAGGAATAATTAGGAATAATTAGTAATAATTAGTAATAATTTGTAATAATTAGCAATAATTTGCAATAATTAGAAATAATTAGCAATAATTAGAAATAATTAGCAATAATATGGAATAATTAGTAATAATTAGTTATAAATTTTAATAAATTGAAATAATTAGTAATAATTAGTAATAAATTGTAATAATTCGTAATAATTAGTAATAAATTGTAATAATTAGTAATAATTAGTAATAATTAGTAATAATTTTTAATAATTAGTAACAATTAGTAAAAATTACTAAAAATTAGTAATAATTAGTAATAATTTGTAACAAATAGCAATAAATAGGAATAATTAGTAATTATTATTAATAAATTGTAATAAATTGTAATAATTAGTAATAATTAGTAATAAATTGTAATAATTTTTAATAATTAGTAATAAATTGTAATAATTAGTAATAATAAGAAATAATTAGTTATAATTAGAAATAATTAGGAATAATTAGCAATAATTTGGAATAATTATCAATAATTAGCAATTTTTATCAATAATTAGGAATAGTTAGCAATAATTAGGAATAGTTAGCAATAATTAGTAATAGTTAGAAATAATTAGGAATAATTAGAAATAATTAAGAATAGTTAGGAATAGTTAGGAATAATTAGGAATAATTAGGAATAATTAGGAATAATTAAGAATAATTAGGAATAATTAGGAATAATTAGGAATAATTAGAAATAATTAAGAATAATTAGCAATAATTAGGAATAATTATCAATAAATTGTAATAATTAGCAATAAATTGTAATAATTAGCAATAAATTTTAATAATTAGAAATAAATTGTAATAATTAGAAATAAATTGTAATAATTAGTAATAAATTGTAATAATTAGCAATATATATGATTAATAGGAATATATATGAATAAATAAGAATATATTAGAATAAATATGATTATATAATAATAAATTGGAATTATTAGTAATAATTAGTAACAATTAGTTAGGAACAATTAGGAACAATTAGTAAGAAATTTTAATAAATTTTAATAAATTTTAAGAACTTGGAACAATTTTCAATGGATTGATGGCCCTCCTTTTGCTCGATGACTTTTCTCTTTTCAGCTCTCACCGACTCAAAACATTAGGAAAAATGTGCTGCTATGTAGACATATTCAATCTTGTATGCACGAGATTGGATATGAATTCGTTGGATCCTATTTTTATAATGTTGTCAGGCGGTGGTAGTTGGAAGATAACGATTCATCGATGAGAATGAATATGTGTACCTCCGAACAGATTCTTCATTTTGATTTCAGTTTGAGAAAGATGCAAGTAAATGAGCCGTCGGATAAAAGTGTAGCCATCAATCCAATGAGAATTGTGTCGCCCTTAATTAATGGTAATTATTAAGAAGTAGTTGTAATTATTTTTTTTTTTTTTCAGATAGTGTTTTTATAATATCAAATTATTCAAAAACAGTGATGATTTTATATTTTATGTAGAAAAATATGGAACAAAGTAGTCAACATCAGTCACTATTAGATGATCACGCTTGGATAAAGAAGCACAGAAATCCAAATGGTTCTAGTATAAATCCTCTATATATTGAGGGTGTTGAATATTTCTTAGCACTTGAATCATCAAAACCAGAATGTGGTTCAGAAGTCATAATTAAATTTCCTTGTTAAAAATGTGCTCTGAGAAAGTTTGACACAGTTGAAAAGGTTTTTGGACATCTATTGTGGTTTGGTTTTCAACCAAATTATGTTTTTTGGTATCAACATTGTGAACACAGTTCCAGATAAGATCCTAATAACTTGATTCCAGATCCATCATGGTTTCAAAATTTAGTACATGATGTAGTAGGTCCATCTATGCAACAAACTAAAACTCACGATGATATTGATTTAACTCATGTGTTGGCACCATCCAAATTTTATTAGTTGTTGAGGTCTACTGAGGATGCATTATAAATGGTTGCAAGATAAGCAAATTAGAAGCGGTTGCAAAATTTATGGCTATTAAATCAGATAATGAAATGTAAAACAACTGTTTTGATTAGATATTTTCTTTGGATAAAACATTGTTACCTAAATGAAATGTTTTGCCTGCAAATTACTATCAGTGAAAGAGGATGGTTAGTAATCTGGGCCTTAGTTATCAGAAGATTCATGTATTTCCAAATGATTTCATCTCATATTCTGGTTAAAATGAGTCATTGGATAGTTGTACCACATGTGGACAATCGAGGAATAACGAATCTCAACCAGGGAAGTCTAGATCGATTACAGTAAAACAGTTGAGATATTTCCCCCTTACACCCAGGTTGTAGCATTTATTAATGTCTCAAAATACAGCATCAATGTTGTCATGTCACAAAACCAATATTTCAACTAATAGAAGCTTGAATCATCCATCTAATGGTGATTCATGGAAACATTTTGACCGTATGCATCCGTGTTTTTCTATAGATGCCTGAAACATGCGATTAGGTCTTTCTACTGACAGTTTCTATTCCTTTGGTTCTTATGGTAGTCAGTATTCATGTTGTCCTGTCTTTATAACTCCGTACAATTTTCCTCCATGGATGTTGATGAAGGATTATTATATCTTTTTGACTCTATTATTCCCAAGACATCCGAAAAATAATATTGATGTTTATTTGAAACCGTTTATTGATGAGTTAAATGCATTGTGGGGTGATGGTGTTAATATATATGATGTTGCTGCGAAACAAAATGTCATATTAAAAGATGCATTGATGTGGACGATTAGTGTCATTCTGGCATATGGCTTGTTATCTGGTTGGAGTACACATGGTCCGAAATCATGTCCTTACTGTATGAAAGAGAAAAAAGCCTTTATGATTTTCGATGGAAAAAAGCCTTGCAATTTTGATTGTCACCATAGATTTTTTCCAACCGATCATCATTTTCAGAGGAAGAAATGTCATTTTAGAAAAGTTACAATTTAATGGGATGAACCTCCAAAGTTGATCTCAGGTATAGGGTTAAAATCAGTTGTATTTTCATTACCTCCCATCACATTTGGACCAACAGCTAACCAACAGAAAATTCATGGCTTTAGGAAAGAACATAATTGGATAAAATAGATTAATTTTTAGGATATTCCGTATTGGTCTGATTTTTTGGTTTGCTACATGTTGAATGTTATGCATATTGAGAAAAACTATTTTGAAAATTTATTTCATACTGCTTTAGATACACCAGGTAAGACCAACGCTACTGTAATGGCATGATTAGATTTTTCCCAAATTTGTAGGCGACCAGAACTTGAACTATTTGAAAATGTAAGATCACAAAGGTTAATGAAGCCAAAAGTAGCTTTTAAACTATCCAAAGAGAGTCTCTTATTATTTTGTCAGTGGATTGCTGATTTGAGACTTTCAGATTGCTATGCTTCCAATTTGGGTAGATGTGTATAATGGTTATATTACTGGATTAAAAAGTCATGATTATCATGTTATACTGGAACAACTAATGACGATTGGATTCAGAGGATTGTTGAATTCTATGATTTGGGATTCAATAACAGACATATCATTTTTTTGAGACATTTGTGCAGCGACGACAGACTACGATGTGCTAAAAAAAATGGAAGAAGATGTTACTCTAATTATATGCAAACTGGAAAAAATCTTTCCACTGGATTTCTTTGACTCAATGGAACATTTGATATTACATTTTCCACATGAAGCTAAATGTGGAAGTCCAGTAAATTTTCGATGGATATACCCATTCGAGAGATGCATGCAAAAATTGAAGAAAAAAGTACGTAACAAAGAATCAGTTGAAGGATCAATTGCTCAAGCTTATTTTCAAGAGGAAATTGATTTTTTATGCTCTAATTATTTTGAATCTCAATATCCCTCAAAGCACAATCACATGGGATGAAACGAGGGGAATTTTAATGATGAAATGGATAATCAATTTATAGTTTTTAATCAGCCAAATCTTGGTTTCGGTGGAGTTCATGAACGATGTATTTTAGATGATGAACATCACAGAGCCCATACATATGTTTTTCTCAACTGTGAAGAAATGACATCATTTTTCATGTGAGTGCTTCTATCACTTATTCTATAATTTATGTTACAGTATTTAAACTTATTTTATTTCTAGATTATATGATAATTATATCAAGAAACAGCTTCCAAAAATTACATCAGCTGTTCTTAAAGAATGAATAAATTTTTTTGTCAATGGTTTCAAAAACTAGTAACATAAATTATTGATGGTTTAATATCAATTCCGTATATTATTTATTATATTGATAGTTGTTTTACAAATTTTTATGTGTCTCAATATGCTGATAAAATTGATAAGGGACTATGTATATTGAGTAACCCACCATCCAAAATAGTTAAATCTTATAAAGCATATGTGGTGAATGGTTTTTTATTTCATACACATGCATTCAGGGAATAAAAATAAAAAACAATGAACAATGGAGTTTGATTAAGAGTATCACATCACAGAGAAACTGATGTTCACTTTTATGGCATTTTTGATGAAATTATGGAGTTGTGTTGTCTAGGAAAGAATTACATAACAATGTTAAAATATAGGTGGTTGGATACTGAGGGAGGATTGTGTGTTCATACAACTCATGGAGTCATCGATATTAAATATAAAAGTCTTCATGCTGTAAATGAACCATTTTTACTAGCTCAACAGGCACATCAAATTTATTATGCAATGTACTGTGCTACTTCATGAGACTTGAGCGATTGGTGGAGCATAATAAAAATGAAATCTAGGGGAAATAGGTTTACTCAAACTGAATGTGGATCCGCTGAAGTGGAAGGAATTGAAATTTTTCAAGAGACTGCTCAAAATCCATCTGATTCACAAAGAGACGTGAATATCGATGATGAAACCCCACAATTAAGGATCAATGGTGATGAAGATGTTAATGATGTTAACAATGAATTTGAAAAGACAAGAGATGTTGAAACTGAAACTCATATGGATATTGATGATGCTAAGGAGGAAGATGAAGAAATTGACAATGATAGCTATGGAGAAGAAGATGAAGATGAACATTGACATGTTAAATGATGGTTATAATCACAACTAATATATATCTATATAAAATAGTTATTTTCAACTATCTTCTAACAATAATCATTTTGTGTTTCAGATGGACTCTGATATATTTCTCAACTTGCAGGAGGCTAACCTACCATTGGATGAGGGATATTTTGGATCATCTGACCCTCAGCCTACTGGCGGTTTAGCGGGTACATGGAGGGGGTGCGGTCTTGCATGACTGATGATTGTTGACCCTATCTCCGAGTGACGTCCACATCTTGGTTCTGATATACACACCCAGATGTATAGTAACATGTATATTTTAGTTATATTTCATTAATTTATTTTTATATATACTAATTGTTTGATTATTTATTCCTTTTTCATAGTTTTGTGCATGTAGCTATTGGACAAGGGAGCTCTATCTTGCACAATTATTTTTCTCAGCCATGGATCACATGGGAATAGATTCCCGTTGATGTGCGATGTGACATGTTCTATTATTGGCTGGTACATAAATAAATAATATTTCTTTTGAAATTTATTTTATTAATAAGTAGATATTATAAATTATTTGATGGGTTTATGGTATCCAATCGATGATAGCATGAACGACGCTGTCGACGCGGCATGACAAGTTTCTATGCGCGACCGTTTCCATCAGTTTTTGTACAATTTTAGAAGGATAACCATTAATAATGAAAGAGTGACAGAATTTGATGAGTTGTGTAGAGCTCACTGACCAGAGTACATTTCATCTCACGTTTGGGATGGATTATGTTTACACTAGTTGGGTGGTGGATTTTAGAGGAGATCTTCAGTGGGACGGTAGAACCGAGGGAGATAGGAGGCAACACATCGAGATGGTAGACATAAATTCAGTTTGCATAGAGAACATCAGGTAAGTATGTTTTTTAAATATTTTATATGACTTTAAATATAAACAGTTTATTTTATATTTTTGTAGGTAGTCGAGCATCCCGATATTACGGAGATTGACATTTATCGGAGGATATACATTGATCCATCCACTGGAGAGATTAGAGGTTATCGCCAGCGTTAGATTGTGGTTAGTATTATTTTTTCAGTTTGAAAATTAACTGCATATAATATTTTCACAATTTTAATTTAAAATTGGAATTGAAGGAGTCATATGAGGCTGCGATCTCTCAGACACAGGCTAAGGGTCACAACAAGATGACTGAGCAGACCGGTGCTCACCATTTAGATGAGGCGGCATGGATACAGGTGACTCAATATGACTTTTATAAGGGCCGAGTAGTTGGTATCAGCTCTCATTTGACTCGTGGTACTTATTATGCTACTACTGCGATGTCGGCATCCAGTTCGAGAGGAGCTCAGGGAGAGACATCATCTTTTAGATCACAATATCAGGAGCAGTTGCGAACTCAGGCTGAGCTTATAGAGACTTTGCAGAAGCATCATGAAGAGATGTGTCAGTGACAACAGCAGCAGGAGTAGCATCATGAGGAGGAGCTACGTCGATTGGAGCAGTAGTGACAACAAGAGTATCACGAGTAGATGGAGTACATACATCGTCTGACACGTATTTTAGGGATGGAGTTTCTTCCACCACCTCCACATGACCCCCTAGTGATTTTTTTATATTGAGAACATTTGAATTCATGGTTTTTAACAATATGAACTATTTACAGTTTCTATCTTTTATATTGGTGGAACTATTGCATAATTTAATTTTGTTTAATATTTTAATATTTATTATTAGTATTATATTTTTTAATATTTGTTTATTTTACTAATAATAATAATAATATTTTATTATTTTATTATATTTTTTTTTGAAAATATAGAATCTTTTAACAATTTTTTATTATTTTATTATTTTAATAATAATATTATTAATTTTTTATTAATCATAATTTTATTAAAAATATATTTTTTATTATTATATTTTTTAATTTTTGTTTATTTTACTAATAATAATATTATTTTTTATTTTTTTATTATATTTATCATAATAGTATATATTTTTTATTAATCCTAATTTTATTATTATTTTTAATTAATTTTAGTATTTGCGACGGGGTCTTTTGCGACGGGGCCCCATCACAAATAAGTGAAATATATTTGATTAAGATTAGTATTTGCGATAGGACAACGAGCCTGTTGTAATTAGTATTTTTGACGGGCATGTCGCACAAGGTTTATGGGTATATAATGTATATAATCTGAATACTATTTGCGACAGGTAAGTTCCCCGTCGCAAAAACTAATTGGGACGGGCCCATGGAAAATGGTTTTTGGGTATATAATGTATATAATCAGGAGGTTTTTGTGACGGGTAAAAAGTCCAGTCGCAAAAGATATATTTTGTGATGGGCCCATCACAAAAAATATATGTTGCGATGCCGTTTTCTCCAACGGGCGATTTGCAACGGGGGCCTGTCGCAAAAGGATATTTGCGATGGGATCCCGTCGCAAATGGCCCGTTGTGCAAAACCGGAATTCCAGTAGTGGAAGGAGATGTAGAAGCATCTAGAGTTCTATAAGGTTTTCCAACAAACGGTCCTATAACATTTAGAAGAATACCAAGAGTGGATGTGAATAATCCAACACCTATAGGGTGAATTCCTCAAATCCCAAGAACATTTAAAGAACCTTCTAATTAAAAATATGTTCTCCGGTCAAGAAGAATAGAGGAACCTTTTCGATAGGTTAGGCCTACTATTATCCATGAAGTTGATCAACCATTTACAATGGTTAAAGAAGGAGTTTAAAAGTATGTAGAAAGGATGAAAATGGTAAGGTTGGAGTAGTACAACAACCTATTATAAAATAAAAAATTGAATAAACTAGTGATAAAGTTTATATTGAAAGTATAGTTTAAATTTAAGATGAGGAATCAGCTCATGTGGATGAGATATTAGCTCATATTGAAGAGGATGTTACTCATAGGGCGGTGCATGTTATTAAAGAAACTCAACGTGAAAATATTTTTCACACCCCATTAGCATAATCAAATGATCTAATTATATATTAAATATTTTATATTATTTAATATTCTCTGGAAAAGACTATTAGTGATGTAGGTGAGCAGACATAAGTCCTTAAATATTTATCATCTTAATTTAGTGAAAGAATGAAGGTTTCATCACTTTTATTGGTTGAGGATAGAGAAACCTTAAGAAGACCAGAAGAAGAATATTTTGATTCTATTAATGTAAATATTGAAAATATTATTTCTAAATTCAATAAAATGTGGGTAGTTAATGGAAAATTTCAAGAAGAGATGGAGTGTTATGGATAATCTTTTGAATATTTAAGAATATCATCTGTTCCTTGTACTGATTTAGAATCATTCCAAGATCAGCATGAAAGTTTTAATAAAAATTTAATTTTAGAAAGCGATTTTGATGCTTTTAAAAGGGATATGACTGATTATATTGTAAATATCAGATGTGAATCAATTTCTATGTCTGATTTTGGAGATATGAATATGTATTCAGGATGTCAATTTGAATATTATAGAGCGAGTAAAAGCCAAGACATGGATTCTATATCAATACACAAAAATTCTATAGATTTGATAAGAATATATGAGTATGTAATTTTTTTTTCTATCACAAATGATTATATTAAAACCCTGAAGTTTGATAGTATCTCTCTACACATTGTGTTAGACAATCAGAATGAAATTGTTTCCAGGATTACGTCTATAGTGCATGGTGTGTGAAATCATTTCTACTAGCCGGGGTAAATGTTGAACATATATGTGAATTCAACTAAATCTATTCAAGGACTTTTTAAAGTTAACTTTTTAAAGGTATTTAGATGGGTAACAAGTCAATGATTTTAATAAAGAAGTGGATTAGTTCATTAAATCCAAATTTTGAGATGATGAAGGAAAAAATCACAGTTGTTTACTAGATTTTCCATGATTCTCTAACGACGAAATCATCTTTTTATGTTTATACATAACCCTATTCCCATCCTATATCTTAACCCATTTCATTCTTAACCAAAATATTTCATGTAATAAAGCCCGATTAATGAAATAAATTCTTTTTTTATATTTTTTTTATATTTTACCAACTTCTTTTATATCTAGGCCTTTTCAAAAAATCATGAAACATTTATATTTTGGTTAATATAACATTCAATAATAGTTTAATTTTGTTTTAAATATGTTTTAATATATATATATATTTACTTTTTTGTATCAAAAAAGGGGGAGAAATTTGGGTAAACACAAAATTTTTATTCAACGATATTTTATACTATTATCAAACTTGTTTATAGATTAGGAGTGAAATTTGGGAAAATAAAACTTTCTTCTTATGGAATATCTATTCCTCTAGTAACATACTTAAATCCAATATTGTTGTGTTTAAATTTTTTATGGGAGTCATTTTATGGGTTTTGTGATAATCAAAAAGGGAGATATTTTTGGGAATATGGTGATCCGACAATTTTAGTAATTTCTAATTGATTTTGATGCTTAGAAACACCCCCATTTGTTTTACAAATGGAATTAATTTAAGTTAATTTTAGGAAGATGTTTATTAAATTAATTATTTTATTATGGAATTACATGAGTTTTAAATTATACTGATTTTTTATTTTCTTAATTATTTAGGGAACATTGGAGTAGTCTAGAATTACTATTCACAACCTTATGTTTAAAGTGAACATTAGGATCATGAACACTAATTTTGTAAGGAACACTACTTTTGGAACCCTATGTTTGATGTACACATTAGGATTTAGAACCATACTTTTGTTAAAACCCCTATGTTAATTTAATTAACATATGGTTCATCTACCTTAAATTTGGAATCAATTATACATTATCAACAATAATTTTGAAGACAACCCCTAAAAAGTGCTACCCCACATTTGACCTAGTCATCCATGAGTTTATAATTATATATTACTTCTACGATTTATGTAATAGTTTTTTCAAAGTATTTATATCTCTTTAAATCCATTTAAATATTGATCCAAATTCCCCTGTTCAAAATATTAAATCATTCAAAATTTTATGGGAAGTTGTGATTTTCCACTGTACATTTTAAAATTCAAATGATCAAAATTTACCTGGAGGATTTTTGGGATCAATTTTAACAGAATAATATCAAGAATCTTGTTAAATAATTTGATTTTATTCTTCTCAAATTATGAATTAATGTGACATAATCTATAGTTCATTAACGATATGCACTCTATATACATACATGTTTTCTTCTGTTACTGTATTTTCATGAAGATCATGTGAAACTAGGATTACATTGGAGCTATTATTTCCTGAAGTTATTATTTTATTAAAAATAATCTCCATCATATATATGTTTTTGATGAAAATTCATTCCAAATACATTTCAAAAAATTATCATTTCATTTATTTTCTTAGAGTATCATCTACTTTTACTCAGTTATGGTTGAGTTTCAACTTCTCACACTATGCTATGGTTGTCAAAGTTCCCTATAAAAGAACCTGACATGCTATAAGGAATCAACTTCCTACACTTAATTCTAGAGGTCTCCAAAAATAGGGTCTATTTAGTGAAAATAATCAAACTCCCTGAGATGGTGTTGGCGAAGTGGAATAGGGAATCTATATGTCCCAAACGACTATTTAAAATATTGTGTTCTTATGCTCATATTTTCTATTAGATAATATATCTATGGAAAATATTTTTTTCATATTATTTCAAAAAACAAAGAGGGATTAAGTTTAATTTTGTCAATATTTTTAAAAGGACAAAATTCACCCCCACTCTTATGTCATAGTAATTTTCCAACCTAATAACCAAGTGGTCCAACTATGCCATAATAAAGAGTAAATGGGTGTGGTCCACTCCCAATGAACCCACGAACCTAAGAAATATAGAAACCTCAAAATATAAACCCAAATAAATAGCCAATTTTACCAAAAATATCTAGAAAACCTAACAAAATCAATTGGGAAACATACCTTTGGGAAAATGGTGAATGATGGATTTAATACGCCCTCTTAGGATGTCCTCTATGAGTAGCATATGAAATCCTTGTCACGACAAATTATTTCTCCATGATTTGGAGAAATCTTTCTTTATATAACCCAAATGGCCGAACTGAAATCAAATAATAGAAAAGTAAGAATAAGGATAATGGTGGAGGATATCCTACCTTTATTTGGTTCATAAACATACAATGACCCCCATCAGAATTAAAGTGGATGGAATGAGGAGTGGGGTGTTCGACCTGCCATTGTCACATGATCATTTAAGAGGAAACCCCCACGGGTTTTTTTCTTTTTTAATCCACCCCAACCATTTTTTAAAAACCCATCCCGAATGGTTCACAACTAGAACCATAGGTTCATGTCATGGACATTCAGTGTAGTAACCACCTTCACCTAACCACAACTTCCATGACCTGAATCACTGCTGAATTCCATTGATGATTTGAATGACCCATTCACACCATGAATGGCATACACCTACTACTTCTCACTAGTCTGGCCACCCACTGTTCCTTAAAATTCTCTAAAACCCCAAAGACACCACCTGATTATTTAACCACATTTAAAAACACATTTTAAGGATGTTCAAATGCTGAGAAACCATATTTATATCTAGTTATATAAATGAACCATTCACCAAATGGAAAAAATAAAATTCCCTTATAAATTTACAACCCGTAATGAGGTAGTTAATTATAAGCTCCCCACCATAGTGTTTATCATTCTTGAAAATCCATGGTATTCATCAAACCACAATCCTCAAACTACCTCAGTTGTGCACTCACCGTTAATGATCCACATTCTATCGCAATATCCCTAACATACTTCCACTACACAACTCTAAATACTGAGCCTAAATACACTGAATTTCCAAAAAAACATGTGTTTTGATACTAGGACCTCATTAATTTTTTTATAAAATGACTCTTTCAATATGGTTCCCAACTCACTACATCTATTTCCATACAAAAAAATAGTCAGTACTTTGCCACTTCCTTTTCCCAAAAGTGATCAACCTCATCCATTGATATTTTGAAACATCATATGATCATGATTCCCTTTTCCAAGAGGTGTAGCTAAATCTGAAAAAAAACACCAATGTCCTACCCCAAAACTTGGGGTAATTACTCAGTAATTTACTAAAATGACCACAACCACTGTCATACTCCACTTTGGGCATCGACATATCTATGATCAAACTCACTCTCAGGTCATGCCAACACTAACCATGAGCCTGATGATAGAAAAGTAACTCTAACCACTAGCCAAAATCCATCACCACACATAGACACATTCCAACAACAAATCTAAATCCCTATTCTGGTGTTCTCCATGAAACCAGATCAGTTGGTTCCATCTGCACATTAGCATTTTGATTACCACTTTCGAGTATCCCCCAAAAGATGTTCATGCAATGAAAATACATGTGTGAGAGGTAATAAAATTCCCCATAGACCTTTCCTCATTTTTTTCAACAACACTTGCTAGACTCACCTCAAATGAAACAGACATATCTTTAACCAAATATTCCCACTAATGATCCCATATACGGGTCTTGCTCAAACCAATGATCCATAGTACCAATATATCATGCTCCCACAATCATCAGTGACTAAAAAACACTTCATTGAAATTTTTTCACATGATTAACTCCCTTAATCAAATGATTAAATGAGGTTTAACCCTCCTAAATCATGTTATAAAATGAGGTTTCATCCCCTAAAACATGTAATGAAACACTATTAGCCTCCCAAACCATGTCAGGAAACACTTTTGAACCCATAAAAGATTTCATGAACTAGGATTACCACCTTGAATCATGTCATGAAACAATATGGGTGTAGGTTCTGGGCGTAGTGGAAGCATGGTTTGGCCGACACCCAACATTAATTTTTACCATTATCAATGATTATTTCGGGATCAATATGACGATGAACACCGGTCTCCATGGAATAGAATCAAAGATTCATACAAAGAATTAAGAGGCCCGAAACCTTTATAGAGGATCATTCAAATCATGTTTTTAATTAATTTATTAATTTTATAAAGAAAAGAATACATGTATCTTTTGTATTTTGTTTGTTAATGATGATGATCATTTAGAATGATCCTTCCAGATTATCTCGTTGCACTTTCGAGGATCTAAACTAGAATCCCTCCAGCGGTGATCCACACGTCCTCCAATATCCTCCGATCGACACCACTCGTTCTTCGAGTGCTTGTGCAGCGAAGCGAGTGTCTTGTGTCGGTCATTCTTGATCGCTTGTTCTTCAACCTTGAATAACGCCTCTCATTCTTGAGAGGGGCGGGAATAAGATTCTAGAGAGAAATTGTTTAGATCAACAATTATCAATTCACCGAGTGTGCGTTGTGTTCTCTATGGAATAATAGATGTACTTGTATATTTATATGCATGGATCTTCAGTTAAAATATTTAATTTCATAATATAAATAAAATAAAATCATGAACATAATGAAAAACCATGATCATAAAAATAATAATGCATCATTAATTATGGTGTGCCAACTTTCACAAAATGGAATTATGAATAAAATTATACGACACAAAATAATATATGTGTCATTATTATTTTAAATTGTGCCAACTAATAATTATTTACCTTCTTGTAAATAATTATTTTACTACCAGACCAGCCTTCGTCCGCTCGGACTTCACTTCCATTTATTGAACACCTGAAGAAATAAATAAATAATTTATTCTCTTAAATAAAAATTTTATTTAAAACTAATAAATAATGATTTATTAAATGTTCCATAAAATAAATAAATACATTTTATTTAATTTATGCGATCATCTTAACTTGAATAAAATTATTCCACAATCTTGAGAATTATATTTATTTTATTAATTAAATTCAAAAAGAATTTAATCGAGACTATCGGAAACACATAGTGTGTGCCCCCCTAGGATTATTTCTCTTTGGCATTAGGCAGTCTATCCTAAATTCCAAAATTAATGTATAAACATGGTTCATGGCTCCCAAGACAAAGAACGTAAAGTCAAAAAATGTAATTCACATTGGCATGCTTACCGTGTAATATAATTTGTTTGTCTCAATATCTCATCAAGTAGGTTTCATGATAGGGTCATCAACCTCTATGCATGATACGTCATTCTTTGACTACCAAATATAAACTCTTTATTACACCATGGCCATGGAATTTCATGTGATAGTTCTATTTCAATCAAAGGGATAAGATATCAACTTCCACAAATGGAAGGGACAAATCCTTCCTCAACTTATCCATTAATATCATGTCACTCATGATACACCCAATGTACCCTACATCCCCCCAACTGTATGCATGACGGTTATCCTTATTAAATCAAATTGTGTGAGTCATGACATATATTAATGATAATCTTAATTTCTAAGGATCATTAAACATACTTCTAGATTGAAATATCCGATGTAACCAAAACATGTGGAATTCCTACTAGCAGGTCTGTTCTCATAATCTCTTGTTTTGGAGACAACCAAGTGAGAACTTCATGAGAGGAAGTCTCATTTAATTATGAGTACTCTCACCTAATGGTATACTTGCTATGTGTCCCTTTATAGTATGTCATCCAACCGAATAACTATATTTAATAATATTTCTATATCATTTCAAGGTTCTCATCATATAGGGGAACCGCCATGACCTTGTCAATGGAACAAATACTCTAGGACATTATTACATCACAGTCATGTAGAACAATGAACAATATGTTATAAGAAGTTCAATATTTAAATACATTAAATATACATGTAATACAATTACTACCAATTGGTTCTAGGAAACCAACTCTTACAGACTCCCACTTGTACCAGAGCTAACTGCCTACGACTTTCTGTCCGCTTGACCTCACATGGTGATCATGTTTTTGCTGAGTCAAGGCTTTAGTCAAGGGGTCCACAACGTTGTCTTCGGTGGGAATACTACTCACGACATCTTCACCTCTCTAAGAGAAATCCCTAAAGAGATGATACTTTCGAAGTTTTTGCTTTGTCCGCTGATGCGACCTTGGCTCTTTTGTGAGAACCACCACTGTAGTATTATCACAGTACAATGTGATGTGATCTTTACTACTAGGTATCACATCCAGCTATTAGACAAATATTCTCATCTAAACTTCTTCTTTAAATGACTCAAAATTTGAAATATACTCGGACTTTACTATAGAATCTATGACCAAACTCTTCTTTGATCTCTTCTAGATCATCAAACCTCCATTAATCCAAATCCATTTTTTATTTTATGAAAACACTTTTAAGATAAAGTGTGAAACATCACAAAATTACAACACATCACAATTCACTCAAAAAAACCCAAAATAAAAAACAACCATAACTGCACGCCAAAGTAAAAAAAATTTGAAATTCAAAACACCTAAAACGAATGTTCGTGGTTTGAGAACTGTACATCACCATGCCTCCTCGATTCCAGAGCCACCAAAACACTGATATGAGTGTCATGGTCCACACATCACTGGCACCATCTTCACTCCACCAACATTGTTGTCATTGACATCACCATCATCCATAACAATCAACACTGTTCCAGTCACCGTCCAGAATGAATGCCGGCCGGACCCGTCACTCCACCGGATAAAATACCACAATCCTAGAAAATCAAGGGACACCGCCATCATATACATCAAAGAACAGACCACCATAATCGTCATTAGAGCACCATAATTACCATTGTATCATGCTGGATGCGCCTCCCGGAGTGCACTATCCGCTCGAACAACACATCCCAAACCATCTATAAAGATCTCCGCACCTACCGATTTGGAAAAGAGCATTGGACCAGGATGGCAGAGAAGAGTATGAGAGGCATGAACCACCGACATCTTCCGCCATAACCAAGATTGGTCAAATCCATAACAAAAAACACCAACAGAGCCTTCATCGGGCTGGTCTCAAGAAGATCGACCGCCAAATACATGACTCAAACAAATCAACACTGAGAACCGAAGCATACTGCACAAGGGGCACTGTCATATGCCGAACCCCTCCTCGCAAAACTATTGAGGGACCATCGCTTTGGATCCAACTCGGAGAGAATAAAAAGGGCCTTGATTGTCAGTGTAGGGATAAGAGAAGCCTAGGTCTCCAAACAGCGGCAACGTGGTGAGCCTAAAACCAGAACCACAAAGCAAAGTCAAGACGAAACGGAAGCTCCTGGAGCAAAGACGACCGTCAGAACCCTTAAAAAACCCTATGCTACAACTGCTCCAAATCCGACCAAAAGAAGAGTGTTGGAATACAAGATTAGGGTATGGTTGAAGCAACTAGATCCTTCAATTGCATCAAGCTTTAGTAGGACCAAAAAATTCACCCTAGAAGACGAACACCAAGAAAACCGCACCTTCATATTTCCAAATTGAAGCGACTCAAATTTTTTTAGAGAATTATTAACAGTGACCACCTCTGCTGCTGAAGAAGCTCTGTCTATAGCCGTCATCAGAAAATGAGGCTATGTTGCCTCGCCACTAAAATCATAGATCACAATTGGTATTGGAGACCAAGAAGGTGAAACACTGTTTGGAAATCTTCTTGAGGAGGAGACACCAGAATGAAATCCTTCACATGTAATTGAGAAGCTGTAGTGACAATGGACCACACAGGAACATGTCGGGACATGCCGAAAGAAGGAGGAGGGGGAGGCCACGCCGGAGAATCCCTCCGGTTCAAAGTTGAAGACAACAATCGAGCCTCCCCCTTTGGATTGACATCAAGTGAAAACCCTAGATCCGCGAGAGGAGTCACCGAACCTCCATTAAAAGTGAATATGTATCCCATTTTCAATGACATATCATCTTGATCATCCTAGAAACTAGCATATACATATCCTCGGATTACTAGTTCCTCATATCCTCCATAAAATTGGAATATATCCTTAGTGCACCTCAGATAATTTTGGATAGTCTTGGCTGCCATCCAATGGTGGCCACCTGGGTAATCTTGATATATTCTTACCGCACTTAATGCATAGGTGAAATACAACCTAGATCATAGAATGGCATACATGACTGACTGAATCGCTGATGCATATGGAGTCCTTGACATTATAATTTTTTCCTCATGTGTTTGAGGACACATTTTCATGGAAATATGAATGCCATGTGATGTTGTAAACAATACCCTCTGGGACTGTTCCATAATGAATATATTCAGTATTTTACCAATGTATTTACTTTGACTTATGCCCAGCAATTGGTTGGATCAATCACGATGGATATTGATCCCAAGAATATATGCTGCCTCGCCCAAGTACTTCATGGAGAAGCATTGATTCAACCATGAATTAACATACTGTAAGACTGGTATCTCATTTCCAATATGTAATTTGTAATAAATATATACTATTAATAAAATGACAGCACTCCCACTAAACCATTTGTAGATGGAAGGCTCATATTCATTCTTGATAAAACCATATTTTGTTAGGGATTCATCAAAATGAATGTTCCGTGACCTGGATGCTTGATTTAATGCATAAATGGATTTCTGAAACTTGTATACCTTATTGGCATCTTCTAGAGTCATATATCCTTCAGGTTGTGTCATGTAGACATCTTCCAGAATATTCCCATTAAGGAAGGCTGTTTTGAAATCCATTTTCAAATTCGTATAGTCATGGTAAGAGAAAATGGACATTATAATTATGATGGATTTCATCATTGCAACTGGTGAAAACGTTTCATCATAGTCAATGTCTTGATGCTGTTCGGACCCTTTTTCAACTAGTCATGCCTTATAGGTACTGAATTTTCCTTTGATGTTCAGTTTCTTCTTGAATACGCATTTGCAACCAACATGATTTACATCAACTGGAGGATCTACCAAAATCCAAACATGGTTTTGTTACATTGAATCCATTTCAGAACTCAAGGATTCTTTCCACTTAGAAACATCTGTGCCACTTACTGCTTCCTTATAGGTTAGAGTATCATTATTATCAACTAATAATGAGTCACCACCCTCAGTAACTATAAAACCATACCATTCCGGTTCTCTAACCAATCATGTACTCCTACACAATTCTTGTGTCTTTGGAACAGTTTTTTCTTCCATGAGGATTTGTGGAATCATATCCTATAGCAACTCTTGTATACCTTTATCCTCAACTTCATCGAAGTCTATCTCGTTCACACTATCTCTTTTGGAGATGTTCTTCCTCTCAAGAAGTATGGCATGTCTTTCCATGATAACCGTTTTTTCAGAGGGGTTGTATAAGGAATATCCCCTTGTTTCCTTTAGTTATCCTATAAAGGTACACCTTCTGCCTTAGGGTGTAAGTTTGTTACCTGAAGAGGCCTTAACAAATGCATCACTTCCCCACACATGTAAATTCGATAACATGGATTTCATTCCACTCTATAATTCATATGGAATACCATTTGACGATTTAATTGGTACCTGGTTTAGTATGTGCACTACTATTTGTAACGCATATCTACAAAAGGATAATGGAAGACTTGCATGACTCATCATTGATCTCACCATGTCTAACAAGGTGTAGTTCCTCCTTTCACTCACCCCATTCCACTGGGGCATGAAAGGAGGATGGAGTTGGGATAATATCCCAAAATCCCATAAATAATAATGAAGTCTTGATGACGATATTCTCCAACTTGATTTGAGCAGAGTTTCTTAATATTCTTACCAAGCTGGTTCTAAAATTCATTCTTGTATTCTTTAAACATATCAATAGAATCTGACATATACCTAATTAAGTATATATATCCATATCATCAGTAAATGTTATGATGTAAGAGTACCCTCTCCTTGCTTCGACTATAAATAGTCCACCACATTAGTATGAACCAATTCAATGAGTTATTTAGCACTTTCACCTTCCCCACAAAATGGGGCCTTGGTCATTTTTACTTGTAAACATGCATGAAATATTCCAAGTGGTATTAGTTTGAAAGAATTTAAATATCCATATTGATGTAACTTTTTCAAGTGTTTCTCATTTACATGTCTTAGCTGGTGATGAAAAAGTTGGGTGTTTTATGAGTCATGTGAAGTATCTTTTTTATCAATTTCCATTACATGGTTTGTGTAATCTGACATGTCAAGACCGTTGTATAAATGTTCCCGATAAAATCAAATTCTATCTTTGGAAAGGATGAAACATACATTTTTGAACATGAAAACAAAACCATCTGTATCTAATATGGATACATAAATAATTTTTTTAGTAACAGACAACACATAATAACAACCCTTTAACACCAAGACCATCCTAGCTGGCAACATGAGGCTGTAGTCCCCGACAACTATAATTGCAAGTCTATCTCAATTGGATGCTCACATATCTACCTCCCCTCGGACAATTTTCCTGAATATACCTGGTTTCTGTATTTGGATACATATGTGATCAACATAATCTATATCTAATACCCAATTTTTTTTGAAACATATAGATTTCATTTGATAACAAACACACATGAAGCTTCCCCTTGCTTCAAAGGTTAAGTGCAGTTCTTCTTCTAGTGGCCTTTCTTTCCACATGAGAAACATACATCCTCTTATTCGCTTGCCCTCCTTTGATGTTACTTTTCTTGGAAGGTCGTGAAAAATCTTTGGGCTTAAATATCTTCCCTTTCCCTTTCCCCTTATTCACCATAAAGACAAAATCCTTTTCACACTTCATATCTTTGTCCACTTGGTGAATGAGAATAAGAATATTATATAGAGACTTCTCAATGTTGTTCATGTAATGATTAAAAACAAAGCTGGAGAAGCACTCAGGGAGTGATGAGATAATTAGATCGGTGCCTAGTTCTTCAAAGAGTTTAAAACTTAGAACATCCATGATTTCAATGTATCCAATGATAATGACTACAAGAGGCCCATCTGGAACACTCTCGCTATGTTTACTTTGAAAGAGTGCCTTGGAGATCTCAAACCTTTCCTATCTTTCTCTCTCAGGTTAAAGACCATGAGTGTTATTGAGCATGATATACACATCCATGTTTTTGTGAGACTTCATGAGCTCAGTAGACATTGATGATTGCATCAAAAATTGAACGTCGACTGCATCATTCATATATTTCTCATAGACCATGAAATCCTCATCACTCACCACTTTGGTAGGAAGATAAGGTAATTCTGTCTCCAACACATAAGACTTCTGTTCATGGCATAGGATAACCCAAGGCGTCTAAACCATTACTGGAAGTTACTTCTAGTGAAGATGTTGTCTTTATCCATAATTGATCGTATGGATAGTGTGGTTGATGTGCTTGTAATTTTTATATTATATAATTAAAAGATTAGATAATTAATACATTCTTGATTACATTTTAATGTGATATAATAAATTAAGTCTCCCACTATTTTATCAAATCCCAATTTCCCTCCCCATTGAACTCAGAATGTCCAGTTTCCATGACATTCTATTAGCAAGGATCCATGTTCCCCTTCACATAACCCCAACAAGTGTTAGTCAAGCTATTTTAAGGTATTTAAGTAAGTACGTATTTTCCAACTGTGGGCCTGTAGCTCCTTGATATGTTGAGTGGACTCCCTAATCCTAAAATCTTGACTTTGGATTTCTTTAACTCTTTCCCCCTATATTACAGCATGTCTAGCAAGGGATACTCCTCTTGATGTAATATGATTAAGTAAAACCAAAACCTTTTATAAGGGATCACTATATTAAATTATGTGTCCCAATAAGGGTTATCCAAAAACATAGTATTATTGAGTTTTCCCCTTAATTACCTAGAAGAAGACTTAGTTTGACTTATTATTTTATTTGAGGGATTTTTATCTCCTATTCATGAATTGTGTATTATCATTATCACATGCTTGTTAATATTATGTAGAACTTACATAAGTGATTAACCATATTTTTATAATATTTATTCATAACCCTTGTTTATTATAGTTCCATCATGAATGCTTGTTTAATTCATTAATCACATGATCATGACAACACATCCAAAATGATAAACCATACATCTGACAGAAATAAAATAAATAAAAGGTCATGATCATGAGATTTTATAATGGTTAATTTATCTAGAAGTTGATAAACTAATCTTGACCTAGGGGAGAAACACCTTGAACCTTTTGGGTTTGTGTTTATAGCTTTCCACCTAACAAACTCTGTATCTCATGGGATTGATTTCGTCTCGGGTCCAACATGAACCAACTCCACTATTACATTTGTCGTTTTTAACTGACATGCAGGTGAGGGGTAAAGGGGGTTTTATATAAAATCATTCTTGGGCACGCAGGCCCTACATATTAATGGGGAGAAGGCTCACTGGCTAACAGATTTACTTTAAATAAATCAATTAAAAGAAACCATCCACATACAAAGGTCTTGGTCTATCTCATGATCATCCATACCTGCAATGATATTTATGTATAAATAAAAGTAGTATTCAATTATTCAATCATTCTTGTTTAAGATAAACCCTGCTCGAATAAATTAATTATCATTAATAAATCATTTTAACTTAAAACCTTTTTTGAATATCCTTGAGATTCTCATCCATCATTATTTTAAAAAAATAAATTTATTTAAAATCATCTTTGTATGTAACATGTACCTTGTAGGTAACTCGGTGAATTCCCATTCATAACTACCCAATGAGTAGAAGTGAAAATTACACAAATGTTAAATTAAACAGACATATATAAAACAACTATCACATGTGGTGCCTCATCTTTACACCCACACAATGGTACATGTCTCATGAGTTTGTATAATATAATAATAATTTTGAATAAATATGCGTAATTTGGATGAGTACACGACATGTAGTTATGACTACATGGCGTGTATTATTGTTCACTGTCCATCTGAAGTACATGCCAGGGGACATGGTGTGTAGATGTACTTTAGAAATCTTTAGAGTACATGGCATGGTCAGTGGTACACATGTGGTTTAGTATCCTTGTTACACAATTTCTAGACAGGAAATCATTGTATAGGGTATACAATCGAACCCTAACCCGAATGGACTACATGCTGTGTCTTGTGGACTACACGACATGTAATCCGGAAACTGCGTGCCTCCTATTGTTGGAAAACTAATAGAGTCATTTAAGACTTAGAAAGACTCCAACACAAGGCTTGTTTTGGCGAACCGGACTGATGCATTGAATCTTGAATACAAAATGTTTACAACCAAATACACGTTGTGTGTTCTAGTGTTATACGACCAGGAAGATTTGGATCATCCAAATGAGATCCTCTATTTTATTTTAACCAAAATTAAAATAAAAGACCGTTTCTGTAAGGTAAATGGGAAACGAAAGAGGAGGAACAAATCTTGAGATTCATATTTTCAAAAAAAATTAACTTGAATTGAAACAACTAAATTCTTAAATGCGCAAATCATCAACAAAATATTTAAATAATTATAAATTATGATGTGACCCCTCTGATACCACATGTAGGTTCTAGGCATAGCGGAAGTGCGGATGGGTCGAAACCCAACTTTAATTTTTTACCCTGATCAATGATTATTTTGGGAATATTACGACAATCAACACCAGTCTCCACAAAATAGAATCAAAGATTTTGATAAATAAAGAAGAGGCTCAAATACGTTAGAGAGGATATTTCACATCATGTTTATAATTAATTAAATTAATTTCATGAAGAAATGTACACCTGGATCTTCAGTATTTTCTTGTTGACAATGTTGACCGCTCAGAATAACCCTTCTATATTATCTCGTTCCACTTGTGAGGATCTAAACTAGAATCCCTCAAATAGTGATCCATGTGTGCTTCTATGGCCATCGATCGACACCCCTCATTATCTGAGTGCTAGCGCGAAAAAACGAGGGCCTGGTGTCGATCGTTCTTTATCTCTTTTTCTTTTCCCTTGAAGAACGACTCTCATTCGAGAGAGGGGAGGGAAGAGGATTAGAGAGAGAAATTGTTTAGCCCAATAATTTTCAATTCACCAAGGGTGCAGTGTGTTCACTCTAGAAAAATAGATGTACATCACTATTTATATGCATGAATCTTCAGTTACAGTATTTAATTACCGAACAAAAATTAAATACATTCAGGTACCTAAAAAACTCATGCTCATAATAATAATATTGCACCATTATATATTGTGTGACAACTTGCACAAAACAGAATTATGAATAAAAACCTGTATCACAAAATAATTGCAGCATCATTATTATTTTAACTTGTGCCAACTATTAATTATTTATCATCTTGAACATAATTATTTTACTACCAGACCATCCTTGGTCCTCTCATACTCCACTTCCATTTATTGAACACCAAAATAAATAAATAAATAATTTATTCTCATAAATAAATATTTTATTTACAAACTATTAAATAAATATTTATTAAATGTTCAATAAAATAAATAAATATATTTTATTTAATTTATATGATCATATTATCTTGAATAGAATTATTCCATCGGATTGAGAATAATATTTAATTCATTAAATAAATTCAAATACAGTTTAACTGGGACCACCAAAAACACATAATGTGTGACCCTCTAGGATTCTTTATCGTTGGAATTAGGCAGTATTGTCTAAAGTCCATGAGTACTATCTAGAAATGTGTCAAGGTACCCAAGAGAAAGAGCATAATGTCGTAACAACAACATCAATATAAGAATACTCACTGCTTAATATAATCCATTTGTCTCAATATCTCATCAATGAGTTTTCATGATAGTGTCATCAACCATTATGCATGATAAATCATTATTTGATTACCTAAAATAAACTCATAATTACACCATGTCCATGGAATTTTGCGTGACGGTTCTATTTCAATCAAAGGTCCGAGATATAAAATTCCATAAATGGAAGGGATAAATCCTTCTTCTACATATCCATTAATATCATGTCACTCATGATGCACCCAACATAACCTACTTCCCACCAACTATCTACATAATGGTTCTCATCAGTAAATCAAAGTGTGTGAGTCTTGACATGTATTAATGATAATATTAAAGTCTAAGGATCATTACACATGCTCGTAGATTGATATATCCAATGACACCAAAACATGTTTGAATTCCAACTGGCGGGTCTATTCTCATAATCTCTTGTCTTGGAGATTACCAAGTGAGAACTTCATGAGAGGAGGTCTCATCTACTTATGAGTACTCACACCTAAACATCTGCATGCTATGTGTACCTTCATAGTATGTCATCCAACCATAGAACTATATTTAAGAATATTTTTCTATCATTTCGGGGTTCTCATCATAGCGGGGAATTTCCATGACCTTATCAATGAAACAAATACTCTAGGACATTATTACATCATATTGATGTAAAACAGTGAACAATATGCAATAAGATGTTCAATATTTAAATTAATTAAATATACATGTAATAAAAATACATCCAGTTGGTTCTAGGACACCAAATCTTACAATTGGTCCCCACTAAAGCATGTTTTGTCTCCCAAACCTCACTCCACTTTTTGGAACCCCGAGCACTCACCGAAGTGACAAACACATGAAACTAATTACTAAAATCCAATATAGTTGTCATTTATACCCATTGATTCCAAACAACGAAGTGTTAAGAACCATTTAATTCATACTTATGGTGATCCCAACCATAATACTCTACTATCCATGACTAATTCCAACTAGTAGTTCTCCCCACCATAGGAATTGCCAACTGAAAACACATCAATAGTGCAACCTGAAAAATAATCAAAAGACCCATTAATGGGTTCAATACCTAAACCAATAAAAATCACATATAGATACATGAGGAAAAAATAGAACATTAACCCATGATATCTCGATAATAGTTTCACATAAATAATCTATCTCAATACCTTCATAAGTATCCTTTATCGATCATCCTTGACGTACCACCAAACATGCCAAACAACAACCGGGTGGTCCCATTCGACCACCAAAAATACAACAGACTAAATTACATAGGCACCAATTTCCTTTCCCATCACTAAACCAAAATAGTTCCATACATACTAACCAATCACGAAGGTCCCAAAAAACCAGACAAAAAAACCGATCACACAATTCAAACATCCAGGTCACCCAAAAAACATATAAAAATCATGGAAGAATAATTTTTACATAGGTACTTATAAGATATTTAAAAATCTTTTTCAAATCATTTTACAAACACGTAGACTCACCCATGATTAAAAACACTCCTTATCATACAAGGGTTTTAACCAAAAATAAAAATTGCCAAAATTATGGGCCTAGTTGGTTACTTTTCCCAAAACCGATCCTATTTTCGGAAAACATTTTTTTAATAAGTTCTAAAATAACATTGAAATATTGTTTTGAAACTCAATTTACTTATATTTTCTCAAACCATAAAAAACCCAAAACATTTCAAAAATCATTGGATTTAGGATTCATTTCATATAAAACCATCCTATAAAACCATTTCATGAACACTTAGTGACCCCACAAAAGTTTTCTTTTCAAAATTGAGTTTTTTCTCAAAATTCCAAAATTCCCCAAAACTATTACCCCATAGAGGCCAAAAAAGCACATCAAACTTAATTAACCCATCCCATCATATCTATATTAGAATAATCACCCATTATAATATATGTGATAAAACATCATTTCTTTTATAAGTTTCTTCAATTAATATGGATTCAGAGGAGGCGTCATGTCAAAAAACACTGCCTATAAGCATGTGTATCATGCCCCTAATATTCCACTAACATGATACATGAATAACTCATTGGATCCCAGCAGAGACCGATGAATCATATTAACTCTCATCCATCCTTTGTTGGGGACCTCAGTCCCAGACAACACCTCACTCATCCAAGATTAAGTAATACTAAAACTAGACATCCACTGGAAACTTGAGTTTCAACCAATGTCATGTTGTCCAGACATGCAATAAATATACCTCAAGAGTTCCAACAGCCTAACTCCACCTATAAGTAGACTACCTCATCCCAAAACACACTTTGATACCACTTTATAATACCCCAACCTAGGCCACCTGAATGATGCCTGAGTGAGAATGGAACATGACCTTAGGAAATTCTCCTTGTGTTATAAAGGATTCTGACTAGTGGGGAAGGCCTAAAATAGTCATAGGTTGACCATGAAATCCAATGAAAAGAATAAAAATGAATATACAATGAATTGCCCATAATAGAACACCAATAATAAATAAGATTAGAATTGAATAAATAAATTAAATGACACATTGGTCGGTACTACTCGTATACCATCATCTTGATTCCATGACTTCAATGACCTACTAGACTCATGTCATGTGTCTAGATCCATGTGATAGCTATTTCCTAAGATAAAATATGAAATTATACTCACATACATCGAAACCCATGTCATGTACATGGGTTGATGATGAGTCTAATAACCTAGTAGGTATTCCTAATTCCTCAAAAATACTGAGTGTTATTGGGTTCAAGTGGATGTGCATGAAATATATATAATAGGTGAAATTGTGTACATGAAACAAAACCACCTATAAATATAACACCAAATGCACATATAATAACAAAAATCATGTCATCATGTGCTAACCAAACCACCACAATACCTGACCATAACTAATTCAGCTCCATGATAGAAGGAAGAAGCCACCTCATACCATAACATAATTATGCTGAAAGATAAAGGGTATAGTATCATCTAAGGTGATGTCCAGAATACACCTGAAGACTCAAGGTAGGGAATCATCCAATGCCTCAATCCATTACCTCATGGATCAGAACACAATCATAAAACTATGATCCTCGGCCCATCCATCATCACTTGAGGAAGGTATATCATCAATGCTTCACATCACACCTTGAACCCAACCCTAGGGTGTTCCTTACCCCATGCCTAATAGGAAAGACCCAATATCACACTAATATATCCATGAAGGTTTTGGTGAGGTCACAGTCAATCATGTCCACCCATCCCCTTAGTCTTTGGGGCGGCCATATTCAAGTACACATGACCATCCCCATATACTCTTGGGAGTCCAAATCAAGGACACTATAACATCCTATCTATATTTGGGGAGGAAACAACAAGCACATGAACCATCCCTACTGAATTTAGGAAGTTTACATCAAGCACATACAAGCAATAGAAAAAAAGGGCATGCAACCCATCTCACATATCTTAAAATCACCATGAGATCATTAGTCCCTCAGGACCTATTCCAACATCTTTAATGCATTCAAAACATTTCTTGACCCAATAGGCTTTTTTTCACATCCATCGAGACAAAATATCACTTTTATACCATAAAAACGTTGTCACGGGCCTTTCCTCACAACACATGCATCACCATGAAGAAAGGTTCTCACAAACTACACACACACAAAAAACATCATTATTTATCAAGAAACACAAAATACAATCACAATAAGGTCACACAAAAGAACTCGTGATTTGGAAAATTGGACTTCATCCACACATGGTAAAACATACAAAAAATAGATTATGCCAACCCTTTTCATCAACATTAAAGACTAAAATTAAATATATATTTTCCAACCATTTCAAAAGGTATCACACATATATTTACTCAAACTAAGACATTGGAAAAATCCAATCCAAAATCCCTTACCTATTTTCCTTTTTGAAATTCCAATTAGAAACTCAATTCACAATTCATCAATTTCATTTGAAAATTCCAACTAAAATGAATATTTTTTTAGAAACCCATTTTTAAATAAAACATTACCCCTTTGAAATCCAATGCACGCCACAAAAAACATAAGAAGGGAAACTGACACTTATTTGACTAGGGAACAACCACTAGACTGTTTAGAAAGATATACGTCCATGTCGACTATTAGGATAATGTGAGACCATCCCAACCTTATAAGAACTCACACAAATCATGTAGCATGTAGAAAAATATAATAATAATGAAACACAAAATTAAAATAACCAAATAACAAAGAGACTCATATAAATCCATAGACCCCTACCTAAACATATGTTTCAGTAACTAATACAATGACCATACCAACCTCCACCGAGTGTATGAGAACCTGAATCATTATAACCACAACTAAATTAATTAATTAAATGATTAAAACCAAAACCTAACACTTCTACATTTCTATGTTTTTTCAATGTGATTTTTGAGATGGATTCTTACCGTTAAAATCCATTTTCAATGTGAACCCATTAAACCACCTTCTATAAAAAAGGGTCATAAATATGATTATTTTCATTAGAGTTCCATTCCCATCACAAATAATCTCACAATTGTTTTAGATAACTCTCTATGATGATCCATCACACATAGTTACTATTTGTGATGGGGACAACACTTCGTCGCAAGTAGTTCTACAATTATTTTAAAAAATAATTGTGACTAATCACCAAATCCCTTATAATTTGTTATATATTAAAAAATATTTAAAAAATAATTATTAAAATGTAATTTTAAAAGAAATGTTTTAAAAAAATATATATTTTAAATATAATAAAAACATGCAAAACATTATTAAACTATTTCATAGATAATATGTTTATGAAAACAAAATAAATAACAATCACAATAAAAATCAACTCTTATTAGGGGTAGGAGGATCACCCAAAGGGCTAGGAGTGGACTCCATACCAACACCATATGCAAGTCGCCACTTATACTCCAACACCTTCTCATCTCTATAACGTTTCTATTCATGCTCCTACTCTTGCTCTCTTTGGATCCATTTTATCGTATCATCATGAGATCACAAACTATCATCATAATATGAAACAATTGAAAAAATAATTTAATTATCATTACTAATTATTTTAATTATTACTATATTTTTTTAATTATTGTGATTTTTTTTTAAAAAAAATTAATATTTTTTAAAATGTATATTTTTTTTCTAATTATTAATAACTATGTTTTTAATGAAAAAATTGTTCAAATATTACAAACATATATAAATATATATATATATCATAATTTATTATAATTAAAATATAAAAAAATAATATAAGTAAACATATTAATCAATCATAAGGTGTCACCGCTTTCAAATGATATGATCAGAAATATATAATTATTCACAACGAAAAATATATCCAAGATCAAATATGTAATAATAATATGAGGCTTAAAATAATAATAATGAAAAACAGACGGGTTGGGGTGGGGACAACTAAGCTCTTGCTGGCTTCAGACCATACATGCATGAAGTCACAAAAGCATGCATGTTAAATGATTTGATTTATCAAGCCCATTGGGCCCCACAATGGATGGGGGCATGCGTGCGAGCAACCCACATTATTTAATATACATACATACAATATATATATTTAATTATTAATAAAATGAAAATTTGAGAATATATTTATATATATTAATATAAATGATAAAATAATGGGGGTGTATTGTTATTTTATATATAATTATTTGATAAAATAAAAAATAAAATTTAAATGGAACATTGTTTTTAACATTTTGATATTAAAAAAACATGAGATATAGTAGTTTAATAAAATGTGCATTTTATAATTAAATTAAAACATGGTTTATACTGAAAATAAAATCTTGAATTATGATATCACATTGATTTTTTATCATTCAAAAAAAGAAAATAAAGAATTTTTATTTAAAAAATTAAAAATGACATATGATTTTAATTGAATGAGTGTATTATGTTTTTTAAACAAATCGAACCTATAAATTTATATATTTAGAAATTTTGATAATTAAATTGTGTAATTTATGATAGAAGTATTATATGAAGTCAATATTATGAATTTTAAATAAATTAAAAGTGATTTAATGATAAATGTATTGGGTAATAACATTAAAATAATTTTTAAAATTTCATAATAAATATATAACGTTTCACATATGAAACATTATATTTGAAAAAAATTCCTTCAGATAGGTAGTATGAGTAATATATATATATTTATGATTATATATATAGATAATTAAAAATAAATAAAATTTTAAGTAAAAAAGAGGAGAAACATTCAAAAGGTGGGTTTCTAACTACATAGAGTGAGTGAGATGATAATAGGATCACACACATCAGGACTCAATGAGTGACAAAATGAAAAACATGGAATCTACGATTTAAAATAATATTCAAACCACAAACTATTTGAAAATATCTATTAAACTAAAAATAAACCATGATGAACATTGAAATAGGAAAATCTCTCAATTCTAATGGTTTAACATTAGGAAAACTACCCCAAATTAAGTTGAATCAACTCGTGCAAACACAAAACACATCATTCTAAATGGTGGATGCCCAAATAATAAAGAATAAAATTATAGTAATCCTAAATACCAAATAAACCATAAAAATCAGTTAATGTTTTTGACCAAGGGTTCATCCACATCAATTATAGGGAAATGTAAATTAAAAAGAAGAAAGAAGGAGGAGATAAGATGAGACCATACCTGGAGGATTTGAAACTGAATAAAAAAAAATGAGACAAATGATTTTGGTCCAAGGATATCAAACGATTGTGGGATGAGTGGTTTTTTCATAAATTAGGGAAAATCAAGGGAGGATAAGAGAAAAGGGGTCAAGTAGTTTTTTATTTTATGTTTTCTGATGAGGTTATAGTAACAGACAATCCATCACTAAAAAAGTAATCGACAAGGACTTTTGCAATGGACCATGTTATCCCTCACTAAACAAATCCTCAGAAACCTTTTGTAACAGATAACAATATCTATTGTAAAAGGAAGGTATTATTGATTATTTGTGATGACTTACTATCCATCGTAAATAATCCATCAAAAATGTATACTTTCTTATTAGTGCTACTTTCCATAATAAGCACATAATTGACTAGGAAGTCCAACGATGCCATAATCATGAGAAATATGGTTGAATACACTACCAATTCACCCTAAAATCTAGGAAATAAAAATTACCCAAAATATAAACCCATATAAATAACTAATTTTACTAAAAAACACATACATAAATCCATCAGGTGACATACCTTTTAGAAAAAGGTTAATGACCTATTAAATATGACCTATTGGGACATAATATATGAACCAAATATGAAATCCCAATAAACCACAAATATTTATCCATTGCCCAGTGAAAACAAACCATTGGAAACCTAAATAGCTTAACCAACATCAAATAATAGGGAAGGGGGAAGAACAAGGAGACGTTGGGGGAATACCCTACCTTGATTTGGTGCATTGAACCACCAATAACCCATCCATGTCAAAGGATAAGGAAGGAATATGGGGAGGAGGGGTTGACTCCCTTGTTGTTCGTTTATCTGAGAGGAATAGTTTTTTAAATATGTTTTATGATTTTTTAAAAGAATAAGTTATTATAAAAAAAATATTCGTTAAAGGGGGCATCGCCAATTCCACCTTCTCTCCCCCCTACCGTGTTTATCCTAGATCAATGATATGGAAAAGGTAGCAGGGGGGAGGGTGTGGGGGGTTGGGGGGGTGTTCCACCTTTCGTTTTTGGGTGAGGTGAAAGGGGGCGTCGCTGATGTCACCTTTCACCTCATGCAAAGGCGGAAGGCGGTATCAGTGGTGCCACATTTCCCTCAACTCCCTATAAAAAGGAACCCCCTTCTCCTCACTTCCATTTTTCCCATCTGTATTCATTCCACTACTTCTCTATCTAAAAAATTCCTTTTCTATGTAGTGGATTCGGTGGTCCAAAATAAGGCCCGGTTTTTTGTGAAGCATCAATTAGAGGATTTCTTTATTTAAATTAATGTTTTTATTTATTTAATTGAATTATTTTTTGTTCTAAATATTTCATTTATAAGTAATTCAGTTAGTTCTAAATATTTTTTTATGAAGTTGTTTGATTAATTATATATAGTTTCCAATAATAATTATTATTAGTAATGATTAGGTATAGATTAATTATATATTAACATAGGAATAAGTATTGTAAATTTTCAAATGAAGAAATATTATGTGGTTATCTAAGAAATAATATCCCTACCTGAATACAAACAAGTAGATGTGGCTCTTTTAGGGATGTACCTAGGCGTAAAACTTGAAAACACCGCTTTGATCTAGACTCGAACGAGAACTGCTGCACAATAATGGGCCTTACTATACTCCTGGTTTGACACTCCCGGGGGATATGCATAAGATGATTCATATTTCTTTTATGAACATCTAAAATACCTAAGAAAAGAAAAATCAAATCAGTATATTTATCAATGATAAAATGATTATTATGATTATATGGAATTAAATGGACAAGGAAAAAGGCATTTAAGAGTGAATGTTATTATTAGTAATTGAATTATTTTTAGTCAGTTTGAAATATGTTATTATTATATAATTTAATTAGTTATATATAGTTTATAAATAATAATTATTATTAGTAATGATTAATTATAGATTAATTAATGAAAAATTTAGGATTAAAAATGAATACATATGATTAGTTAATTATAATTAACAAATGAATATGATATGATTAATGATTAAAGAATAAATAATTAAATAATAACTTAATAATGATAGACTAGGGATTAAAAAATAGGTGATTAGTTTAAAAAATTACTAAGAGAGATTAGTATCATTTTTTTGGATATAACAAGACGTTCTAATATTTTAGTATCATAATGACTATATAGTTTAGAAATAATAGTTTTTCATAGTAATGATTAATTATAGATTAATTACTGAATAATATATGATTAAAAGATGACTAAATTTAATTATTATCTATTAATACTTATCATTGATAAAATTAAATTTATTATTATATAAAATGAAATGGAAAATAACAAACACATTATATTACACATGAATTTTTTACAACATACAATAAATAACTTGACATTTTTCTATTAAACATGGTTCAGATGAGATGAGCATGACTTCAGGGGTGAGGTAAACTTTAGTTTATTTTTATTTGGTAGCTTAATAATATATTATAAATATATTTACTTAATAATTTAATTACATACTTTTATAAGATGTTATTAATATATCAAATAAAAATATTTTGGGTTTTACCTCCCTTACGAAGTTCAGCTAATATCATCCAAACCGTGTTTTATTGAAAAATGTTGGTGTTTCTTGTATGTTGTAAAACATTCCAATGTTATTTTATGTGTTTTTTAATCTATATTATAGAGTGATTGAATAATGATTAACTAATGATTAACTTAGTAATGATAATCTAGTGATTAATGAATGCTTTACATAGTAAAAATTATACTAATAAACATTAGTATCAGAGTTTATGATATAAGAAAATGTTTTAAAATTTTAAAATCATAATGATTATATAGTTTTGAAATAATAGTTATTATTAGTAAGGATTAATTATAGATTAATTAATGAATAATATGACTAATTGGAATCTTAATGACACAGTCGAAGGATATGCACTTCACTTTTGAACTTTCAAAAGTTTTTGGCCTTTTAATAACATCTAGGATATGTCATTAGAAGGTAAAAATATTTTGAAAGTTTAAAAGTTAAGTCCATATCATTCAAAGATGTTATGAAGATACTAAAAAAATAATAAGGATTTTACCTCATATCTGATGTGAGACTCATCTCATCCAAACAACATTCTATTAAAAAAATTTAAGGAATTTCTTATATGTTATAAAGAATTCATTTGTTATTTAATGTGTTTGTTCTTCTTAATTTCACTTTATATGATCATAAATTTCATTTTATTAATGATAAATAAACTAATTTTATGTTTCCTTATCTTTTTACCTCGATTTACAAAACATTTTTTGACTTATATTCTAATAAATTTTTATATAATGAAACATTACTAGCATATTTTAGGGTATAAAAATTATTCCTAAAATTACATTCTAATAAATATTTTATGGTCAACCATAATTGTTAATATTTGTTACACTATCATAATTTTGATCAAAAAAACATTTTTTACATATAGAGTCATGTTTTCCTGTGTGTACTGCTATGGGGAGGTTATTTAAACTAAGAAAGGATATTATTATAGTATAAAACCAATAATAGTGGATAGTATACTTGATTCTGTAACCCTAAGTGACCTTCAAGACAGAATTCATGGTTTGTTAAATCAGGGACCTGATCAAGAGATCAAGTCTATGATCTGTAGACATTTTCAATTCACAGAAACACTGTTGAATCCAGATTATCCATTGGTTGTTGATTCATAGTGGGTCAAAGAAATAAATTTATTTTCTCAATAGTTAGATGGTACCATGATGGACTTATATTTTGATGTTTCTACTATATAACAAAAAAATACAGTTATACGAAGACTTATACTTACAAGAGTGGTTGAAGATAGTCTTCCCCATGAAATTAAGCACATTCCAAATGATGCAGAAGAGTAAAACGTAGATGATCTCTGATATATACATATAAATGGGACTACTGATGATGATTTTCATAAAGATGGAACATATGGTGAAAATAGTGCTAATGGGGAGGGACCATCCAAAGTTAGGTAGGAGGTTTCGAGAAATGCATTAGTTTGAAAATAACCTCAACATAAAATTAATAAACCACTACTATTTGAATCTTGGTAAAAAGAAATGACGTGTGTGCCTAAATTCGACAATAATGTTCTCACACCAACAACTGAGTTTCTCTGAGTTGTACCAGATAGGTTTAGTGAGCTGGAAAAAACCTTACATGTTGGAAGGAATTTTCCAAGTAAATATGCAATAAAAATCATGCTAAATATATTTCACGTTGAGAAGAAATTCAGATATATTGTTCAAGAATTGGGCTATAGTAAATATCTCATATGGTGTGAGAAGTATAGGGATGAATATAGATTCCACGTGAGGGTGATTCAAGACATTTCATTTGGTGATTAGAGAATCTAGAGGATTGAGCTAACTCATAATTGCGTTCATATGTCATCACAAATTGTATTGGTGTAAAAATGGTGGTATTACTAGAAACAAGGAAATATCAATGTGGAATCTTTTGGGAGTTATAGTTTCCATGAACACACACCATCACATCATGTGCCTCTATGAACATATCATGGGAAGCATATGTTGATCCAGTGTACAAGATGGACACCATTTCTAATTGTTATGCTACATCATGGATGCCTATTGGGGTATTTCATTATTTACCAATGCCCAAAGGCCATCAGATAGTGATATCTGACATCAATCGGTTGTGTCCTTATGGGATACTGAAGGCCAACAGGATGCAGAATGAGATGGACTGTCTCAAGAACAAGGGTAGAGTTTGAGATGCAACACATGTAATCAAGAAGGTCATAACCGGAAATGATTCCCTAACATTGTTGGGTTGAGTTCAAACTCTCAGCCACCATGATGTATTTTCTTCAGTGTGAGATTCTCATATTGTAAATTATATGTTGTTATCTGTTCTCTTTTACCTCAGTATTCGGAACCCCAAAACCTAAAATCTAAACACTAAACCGAAAAACATCTTTCCTATTCTGTAATCTCAAAATTCTAAACCATAAAGAGTAAAACATAAACTCTACCCTTGAATTCATAATCCCAAACCCGAAAACCAAACCAAAAAATCATAATACCTAGACCCAAAACAGTATATATAATATCCCAATACTTAAACTGTAAAGCCTAAAAGATGAGCCCTAAACATAAAAACCTATTCCCTATAACCTAATTTCAAAATAATAAACACTAAACCTTAAAAAATAAACCCTAACCCTGAAATCATAAACATAATCCCTAAAACATTACAAAAATCCAAAAACCTATTCCCAAATCCCAATATCTCAAAACCTAATATCAAAACCCTAAAACCTAAAAAATGAACTATAAAACCAAAACATCTTCCATTTACCATAGTTTTCCAAACATTATGTGTTTGATATTACAATAAAATTTTATATAACGAAATAATAATATCATATATTTTGTTACAACAAGACGCTATAAAATTTCAGTATAATAAAGATTATATGATCAACCAGCTTTTTTAATAATAGTTACACTATCAGAATCATGATAAAAAACATTTTCAACATATAGAGTCAGGTTTTACCTATGTGTACTACTATGGGGAGGTTACAAAAACTGATAAAGGAGCTTGTTATAGTACACAACCAACAATAGAGGTTAGTATAGTTGATTTTGTAACACTAACATAACTTCAAGAACGAATTTGTGAGAAATTAACAACAATGTCAGAGGAATAGTGACAACAATGATGGTTATGGAATGAGTTTACGTCATTATCATCGTCATTGTCATCATTCCTCCTGCATTGTGGTTCATTTCCCACAAATATATTCTTGACATTCAATTAGTGTTACAGAATGACCAGTACATGTGAGAAAAAAATCATGAAACATACCATCATGTGGACAGTCATACATAAATTACAAAGTAAACCATTTTATAATAAACATTTACATAATGAAGACAAATTTCCTATATATATAAATATATAAAACAATATCCTACAAAACACACTTTTGAAGGTAAAAAAATATATTAACAATACATTAGTAATATTCTTTGAAAAAACATGAATATATGCACCCTTTCTTTTGGTAAAAATAACTTCATAAAAAAATGTGAAAAATATAGCATGTCTTGCATTCTAAAAGACATAAAACACTGCTAACAATATTGTTATATTTATTTTTTACACTTACGACTCATTTCATTTGTTTATATACAGATGGATGATACTGTACTACTCACTCAGCAAGATAGCCATGTATCATGAGTTGTGTTAGTCGATGGAGAGGATCAATTGATCAGGGGGCGTCAAGTACACCATTTTCATCCCAAGGAGCCTCTAAATGCCATTAGACCATACTTGTGTCATGCTGGCTTCTATGGAATTTCCATGTCAAATTTTACATCTTTTTACCATCACCTACTTACTTCCCTCTTGGAGAGGTTGAGACCAAAGATACACACATTCCACCTACCTGAGGCTGAGATGACCATCACTCTCGAGGATGTGACAATGATTCTAGGTATTCATATCATGGGGGAATATATTATTTTACCCACTCATGCATCTTGTCCCGTCCATGATCATTGATTTTTAGGTGTCAAAATTTTCTTTCCTGGCCATAGCGATACCGATTGAGCATTGATATCTATGCATTGGTTTGAGGCACAGATTCCACATTTTCCTAATGAAGCTGACAATTAGACGGTCATGTGTTATGCTTGTGCCTATAAATTATTGATATTTGGAGGACCATGTGTATTGATTACTGAAGGATGCCTGTGAAAATGATGCATCTACCCCTACTAGAGGACTTTGATCAGGCTGAGATATACAGGTGGGGATCAGCCTGCTTGGCATACACATATAGAGAATTATGTAGTCTATCCCACTGGGGCAACACAAGTCTTAGGGGATGTGTCATCCTTCTTCAGATGTGGGAATGAGAGTTAATCCCCACTTTCATACCTGAGCTTTTTGGTCTGCCGATCATGATGGAGGATCTGTATGACCCTCTGCATGGACACTGGTATGATCACTCATTTCAATTGATTTCGGATGCTACGAGGAGTTATTGGATTTAATTTCTATTTGTTTTTCAATATTGATGTTGTATATTATAGGTGGTGTCAGAGGAACAGTTTCCAAGAAGTTCTAAGACACCATTTGGGTGTTTATCAGCTCATGTTGGACTATCCTTTACCTAACCGGATATGTATATAAAATCTACCACTGTCTAAAAAATTTAATAATAGCATAATTTTCTGTTTTTAGTAAGGAACTTTTTCGAAAAATGTCACATGTCATTTCAGATTGCTTGGCTTCCATACTGGACTATTATGGATTAGTTGCCACCATACTACACTATTGGGATTTAGGATTCAATGACTATAGTTCCCCTCATTCGCTTCAATATTATTGATTGGCAGTAGCCTAACAGATTCATGCATCAGTTTTTCTGTGCTCAACCAATTCCACTGCCGACGATACAAACATAGAAGCTTCCTGGAGTGAACATAACATAGATTCAAGATGAGGACTAGCACCGAGTACATGTTAGCCTTTTCAAATACTAGTGTAAATGTGTAGAGTTTCAAATATAGTATGTACCTACCAATCAATTCTTTCATTCGGAGCAGGTCGAGTATGAGTCATGATATAGATTGAATTCTACACTGTATCTTACCAGACATGGTAGATAGATTCATAAGATTATAATTCACTAAATTTACCTATGTTTTTTGTTGAACTATTTTCTAATTCATTTTTAATCCCTTTATAGGGCACTCACTCAAATCATCTTTTTTGCACGAGTGATGAAGAGGAAAAGGGGGTATTTAGCTAAGTTTACATCCATGCTAAAGCACTAGAGTAGATGTCATCTTATCATGCCCTTTCCGAGAGAATCTTCGAGATTAGAACCTCGATAGGGGAGTTTCCCACCCCATAGGAACATCCTACAATAGCTACTGGTGCTGATGAGCCACAATAATGATGATGTAGATAACATCATGCCACACGTGAGGCCTCACCTATTCCATAGGCAGAGGTCGACCCTTTAGTAGTCCAGCCTCATCTGATTTAGGATATGCCTCAGGTGACATGAGATCCTTCTTTCTTGGTAGGATATCCGAAGTTATCTCTATATTGGGGTTCAAATCCATCAAATCCTTGGGGTCCAGATCCATCATAGCCTTGGGGTTTATATCCATCACAGCCTTGGGGTATAGCTCCATCGCATGCTTGGTTCCCCACTGCGATGATGGTAGGTCCTTCTAGCACCCTACTGGGAGAAGAATCAGGAGCACAATACAACATGCAGTTTACCAATCCTCCCACTGACACATAGGTGGAGGATGAGACAGTCGATGTTCCAGTTTTTGAGGATCATCCCTTTCCAGGTTATCAGACTCTACAACAAACTCGAAGGGGATGCCCTATTCGCAGACCACCATGTGGGACAGAATCTCCTCAGCATAGACATAGACAATGATTTTTATTGTTCATTTATATGTTTTATGTCTATTCAAATGAATAATATATTATTACAATCATCCCTTCTTATATTTTTATCAAGTGTTTCAGTTTTCAATAATATTTTAAGCACAATTTATATTTGACAGCTTTCAGAGTCGACTACTTGGAACATATGAATAATTTTTAAATTTCAAGTAGATAACTTTAAAGCATATAAAATATATATTATTAAAACAATGTAAATAAAATTTAAAATATATCCTAAACATCGATTTTTTTTGAAAATAAACATTTTCAGAAATTAAATAAATAAATGAAATTGAATGGAATGTAAGAAAAGTTACTTAGAAATGAGAGAAAAAGGAATGAATGTTGAGGAAGATCCAAATCCTCCTACTTGACATTAAAATACTATAACATATAGGCTATAGAACCGATTTAAATAAAAATTAAAACTTTTACTAATTCATATATGTTTAATCCATGTTTTAATTTTCATATATATTGGTCTTACAGTTTATATTTCATAGGCTAGAAAAGTCACTCACATTAAACATTGTTACGTTTCAAGTTGGTAGATTAGAATGATTATAAATTACTTTTCATCAACATTTTTAAAAAATTGTTTTTATTTTTTACTATTTATTATATGTTTTATCCAAGTTTTAATTTTTCTTTATATTGGTCCTATTGTTTATATTTTATAGGCTAGAAATGTCACGTACTTGAATCATTTTTTATGTTTCAAGTTGGTGGACTAGAATGCTTATAAATTGTTTTTCATCAACATTTTTTAAGAAATTATTATTATTTTTGACTATTTCTTATATTTTTAATCCATGTTTTTATTTCAATTTATATTGGTATTATAGTTTATATTTTATTGGATAGAAAATTCACATACTTGAAATATTTTTTAGTTTCAATTTGGTTGATTAGAAAGCTTATAAATTATTTTTCATCAACATTTTTTAAGAAATTATTTCTAATTTTAACTGCATAATATATGTTTAATCCATGTTTTAACTTTCATTTATATTGTTATTATAGTTTATATTTTATAGTCTAGAAAAGTCATGTATTTGAAACATTTTTATGTTTTATGTTGGTGGATTATAATGCGTATAAATTATTTTTCGTCAACATTTTTTTAAAAAATATTTCTATTTTCGACTACTTCATATATATTTAATAAATGTTTTTGTTTTTATTTATATTTGTATTCGACATTATATTTTATAGAATAGAAATGTCATGTATTTGAATAAGAGATAAATTCTGCTGAAACATTTTGTTTTATTTATATATATATAAATAAAAAATATAAAAATAAAAAATAAAAAATTTTAATATCTAAAAAATAATATTTAAAATAGATTTTCATTTTTTAGGGAAAATTCGGTAGCTCTACTACTGGAGATGCCTCCTTTGAGGATTTTTTTTTTTAAAAAATAACCTACACATTTTTTTTGTTCAGAAAACATATTGAAAAAAAATCATAGAGGAATACCTGAGGGGTTTTTAATTTTTGAATCCCCTAAACCATTTTTTAAAAACCTATCACACCTGTTTCTCAACATGTATTTTCTTGGAACTATGCATCTTTACCTGGCTAGCCATTCATTCCCTAAAGCTCCACCTGATGTCAATTCATTCTATCAATGACCCATTCATATCGTGAATAGCATATAGCTGCTACTTCCCAGTAGACTAACCACTTGACTCTTCCCCAACAACCTCATGAACCCCTGGGACACAACTTGAGCCATAAAACACATATAAAAACACATTTTAAGGTATTTCAAGTGAAAAAAAATCCAACTCAATCTCTCGTTCTAAAAATAAACCCTTACCTAAATGAGAAACTCAAATTCCCTCTAGAATTTACAACCCATAATGACATGGGTTGTTACAATGATGGAGTATGATATGGTTTGGTATTAAAGTTGTGATGTGGAGTATAACATTTTGGTAGTGGAATGGATTTTGGCATTCTGATTTTTCATTCCATAGTATTTTCTACACATTTTAGTATATTTATTGGAGTTGGGAAGATTAAGTCTACCCCATATGCCACTATAAATGTTTTATAATCAATATTTACAAAGATATAATGTTTCAGACTCTCCATGTATATTTTTTGAGATATAACTTTAATGATTTGAAATCCATATCACATGTGATTTTGGATTCTTATATCCCTAGAATAAAAATGTAGTACAAAGTAGGGAGATAAGGTGAGAGATTCAAGTGAAAATATAGTGCCAAATATGAAGAATAATATGTTTCGATATAGATAAGAAGTTTTTAATCCCCCCATAGGATAATTCATGAAGTTTATAAGGGATGTATAAGGGATTATCCCATGTGGATTTTAATTATATTTGAAGGTGATTGTATTCTAGTTTAAATTAGAGTAGATATGGATATGATATAAGAAGAAATATAAGAAAGATATGATATAAAAACAAGAGACATAGTTCAAGATTTTAGTTTATAAATAAAAGCAATTGTTCATTGTGAAGGGGATCTAAAACTGACTTGTTTGGGAAGTAAGAGTGGATTGAACGCAAGACTAGATATGTAGTTTAGTTTCTTGTTTTTTATTTTTCATTTCATTATGTTATGGTGGGATTCCTATGTTAGTCGTCAAATGTAATTAAAATGATTTTTCTTCTAATTTATCAATAAATTTATCTATATTATAATTGATATATGATGAATTATTTATTAATGGTTGATGAACAGTAAATCATGAGAGGATACATGTTATAGGGGTAAGTGGAATTGACAGAAAGTATTTATTTGTAATGTTTATAATTATTCTATGATTGTTCAATTGTAATATTAATTAGTATTTTATTATTGTTAATCTATATATTATTCCCTTATTACCTAGAAGGAGTGAGGGTGTCTAGGGATTAAACTCAATATGATAGAGATAACTAAGGGAGTGAGCGATGACATAACTCTACCTTTCACATAGTGATTAATTTTAATTCATCTAGTTTGGTTATAGGACACTTTAACGAAAATGACCAGAGATCCTAGATTGTTTTAGTTTGAGCTAGACAATAAAAAAAAAGATACCCTAAGAAGTCTCACTATAATTAATCTAAATTATTTTATAAGTGATGTTGAGTTGTCATAGATTATGAAAAATCATCCATGAATCCAGTTTTCCTCTCTTTATCCTTGTATTTTTCATTTAACTTCTCACCTAAAATTCACTTATTTAGTTTATTTTAGTTTAAAATTTCATGAAAAGTATTAACTATTGAATAATTTTTGCCTTATTCCCTGTGGGTTTTAACTCAAGACTTGTATATCAAACATTACTTATTGATAGTTCTAGTGATTTTTGGTTTCATGATTATAAATTAAAAATATATTTGAGACCATAGGAAGTAACAAAACCTAGGAGGCTATTCAATTTTGTATAGATGTTTTATGAGATATTCAGTGTATTAATTCAATATTTTATCTCAAAGATTTTACCCTCAATTCTTTCTGTTTTTTGATTTTATAGTGGATTTTTATTGTGCATTTCCTTTTTTATGTTTAAGATATTTTTTTGGTTGTATGTGTAAGAACAAGAAATAATGATTCCCCACATCCATATGATTATAAAAATGTAAAATATATCACAATATATTGATATAATCAAAAAGAAGAATAAAGACTAGGGATGGGAGCAACAAATTCAATCATGGGTTCCAAAACCATACCCGAATCCAAATGTAAAGCTCCTATAAAGTATGTAAGAATATTTAAACAATTTTTTGAAACTCTTAGGGATAATAACCAATGATGTAAATAAATCAAATAAAATACCCAAGGAGGAATCCAATTTTGCGTTAACACTTGAGGAGAAATCAAAGAGTGATATTGAGAGTGGAGATTAATTGAAGTAATCTTTCTATGATAAATCAAAATCTATATTTCCTGAAGAATACACCATCACAATTTCCAAGGATAAGGAATAAGAAGAAGAAGTAACCTCTAATGAATAATATAAGTAAAGGGTGGTGGATACTATATTTTGGAATAATACGATGATTGATCTTATTATCGATGTAACTTCATGACCTGGGCACCACATGTTGATGCCCTGAGCTAGTGGGTCACATGGTCTTAAGTGCCCCTCCCCATATACCAGATGCTTCTGACTATCAGTGAGGCCCTAGGGTGTGTTTGTGGGGAGACTAATCTCTCATGTTAGAGTGTAGCACAACAATAGTATACAAAACATATAGAATCCCGCCTTTTTATCACATAATCATTCATTACATTTTTCAAAACTAAGGATCTTTAAGGTTTAGTGTCTTGGAAACCAGGAACTTTAAACATGAAAACATAAAACATTATTCTAAAAAACTTGAAAGGATTCTCCTCATGTTAATCCTAGGTTCATTACTGCATCATATAACCTGGGGAAATACATCAAAAGAAAGGGTGAGCAAAAAGCCCAGTAAGGGAAACAAGAGAAACTTTGTACATGTGAACTTGAGATACTTCAATAAGGTCATGAAAAGAACTTTAAGGCATGAGAATGAAATCATGAGGCACATCATAATAAAATTAAAATTTTCATAACATGAAGACGTGGCTACATAATTTAACATAGACAATCATGAACATATCACCAAGGTCCATCCCCCAGGTGTCATTTGAAAATTACCAAGGTTATTCACCAAGGTATCATGAAAATTGTAATCTCTAGTTGTTACATCATTACCCAATGCATTGGAGCGCTATCAGGGCGCACCCTTAAATTTGACTTTATTATCATGTGAGCCACATTTATCATCATAAATCATTTCATAAACAACCCATATAGCATAAAAGAAATGGGTTTAATTTCATAATCATAACATTTTAAAACTGCTTTAAATACATGATCTTTATGTCACTTTAAAACCCACAGAAAAGGAAGGTGGGTCTCATGTATGTAAATCACACAATTTAAAATAGAAAATTTTGGTATATATGTGAATACCCCTTTAGAAGAAATAGCTTTGATTATTCACTTAATAATATAAAAGAACATTATAAAAAGAGAGAGACATTTTGAGACGGAAATTCTGCAGCATAACGGCTATGTTTCGGGGTTTTAGAAAACTTTGAAAAGAGAGGGGACATAGGTCACCCACTCATAAATGGTCGAAAGACAGTATATGGACATAATATAATGGATATAAGAACATGGTAATGATATTTGAAAAACATACCAATGAAATGAAAATCATGGAGGGAAGACAAAAATAAGATTTCTCTTATGAAAATTCGGCAGCCTAACGGCGTCACTTAAACTTCAACAAAATGAATTGAAGAGTTAAAATAGGGTCTCTCATCATATGAACATATAATATCATTATTATATATATAGAGATCATACCCCAACATAATAAAAAGGAACATTAAAGACTTGACATGAATGTAGAACTTGAAAACGAGAAGGGTGAAAGAACCACTTATAAATTCGGCAGCCTAACGACGCCACATAAAACCTCAAAATACTGAATTGAAGAGATCAGATGGGGTATCACATAATATGATCATAAAAGATCAGTATGAAAGATATATATATCATAACCCAACATAACAAAAAGTAACTTGAAAGAATTGAAATGAATGTAGAACTTCAAAACGAGAAGGGTGAAGAACCACTTAAAAATTCGGCAGCCTAACGGCGCCACTGAAAACATCAAAATACTGAATTGAAGAGATCAAATGGAGTCTATAATAATATGATCATAAAAGATCAGTATGATAAATTTAGAGATCATACTCCAACATAATAAAAAGGAACTTGAAAGACTTTACATGAAAGTAGAACATTGAAAAATGAGAAATGTGAACGAATCCCTTGAAAATTCGGTAGTCTAACGGCACCACTTAAACATTCATAAAACGAAATAATGAGAGTAAGAGGGGGTCTCTAATAATATGAACATAAAAAGGACATTATAATGAATAAAAAAGAACATACTACAAAATATGAACATGGAGCATAAAAGAAATGACATAAAAGAGATCACTTGAAAAGAAAGAGAGAGGTCAGATCCCTTACCTTAAAACGTAACTCTTAAAACTCAATGGTTGGTACCATGAGGGCTTTGGGGCACCTTGGGGGGGACTCCTTGGGAGGTAATGATACCATAAATTCGTTGGGGGGAGAGTGGGGAGTCGAATTGATGATAGGATGACTTGGTATTTATAGGGAAAGTGAGGGGACAAGGTATTAATGGCCAAGGGACACCTCATTAGTGGTTTTGGCAAAACCATGGGCTTTCCCCTGGTATTTTCCCATGGTATTGGCCACTTGGGACACATAATACCTTATCTTACTATTCATAAGTCGAACATATTGATTAAAAACTTAAAACATCATTTAAGGAAGTCATTAAACACCCGTAACTTAAAAACGTTATTTTCACTATTCATCGAAAAGTCAACTTTCTCAGAATAATCCCAAAATTTCACCTTAACCAAATATTAATGCTCTGATTTAAAAAATGAACTCCATTTTATTAAAATAATTTTCTAAATATTTTTAATTTATTTTTTAAATAAATACACTATTCACCGAAAATTCAGTTTTTCAGAAAAAACCCCAAAAATTACCATAACATGATATCGGTGCTCTGAGTTCAAAAATGAAATCCATTTTATAAAAATAAATTTTTTAAATATTTTGAATTTAAATTTTAATTAAAAAAACACTATTCACTCCAAAAAAACTAATACTTGAATAATAATTTATGAAACCGTTATTTAACCATTTTATTGAATCACATTACTTAATAAAGGTACCTAGATTATATTAATACTTTCTTTAAGTGAGATTACTAATCCATTTGGACACATTACTAATCCTAATCATAAAATCACTATTCATAATATACTATTCATCAAAAATCAAGTTGATCTTATTGGACTCTAAATTTCCTACTGAACGTAATTGTAGAAGACAATTTTTTGAAAATCATTACACATTTTTAATTATTTAAGGTTTACATAAACATTTTTAAAATATCCTTTTTCTAAAATTAATCAAAAAATATGCATACTATATTTATCCGGTCATTTAAAAATTCATAAACTTCATCATAAGAAGAAATCCCAATTTTTATTTAAAACAAAGGATTAACCAAGGTAGTTATGGTCTCCTTACATAACCCCTTATCACACCAGCATAGGACCTAAGTGTAAGGTGTGCTAAGGTGAGAGAATCTGAGGGAGGCTCGGCTAACATCGCACGAGTAGTAATTTTTATCAGTTTGAACTTCTCGTAAAGGAGATTCCGTTATAGCTTCACACGATTAAGTTCGTCTTGGGTTTGGTCTAGAGCAAAGCCCAGTGGTGCTACCTCCTTCCCAAGTTCTGTTAGATGGGCTTCGATCGGTCCAAGACTACTGGGTGAGACCATCGAATCTTCTTTCTATATTAATTAACCAATATTGCTTGTATTTAGAGAAAATAGTCAAGATGTTTAGTTTCCAGCGGTCATATTGACCAATGGTCAAATAAAATTCAAAACCCAACAGTATCATTTTAATTATACTCATGTTATCAAATGAAAAATTTTAGTTGAGTATAAAAATAAAATAAAATAACATATAAAATTAGGAAACAGGATTTATTTAAAATTTCGGGTTGTTACAATCTTCCCCCCTTAAGAAATTGCGTCCTCGCAATTTTTAAAATTGGGTTTTGAAATTTCATTAAAAGTCCCACATCAGAAAAGGAGTCAGTAAAACTATTACTTTAAAAGAAATAAAGGGAGGTACAAAGGTCACCCGAGTTAACCCACACTAGGATTCTATGTAGGAAAACATGGACATGGAGGAGAAAACAAAGGGTCAAGTTATGAGGGAGTGCGATAGAGAACATGGTTAGGAGAAAGTTAACCATAAGAAAATCCCAAATTTATGATGTGTGTAAACGGTCTTTGATTATCTAGTAGGAAACGTAAACCAACAACATTTTTGTTTTATGTTTCTTTTCATAATTTTGAAGAATTCATTTAATACATAGAACAAAAACATAAGAAAATATACCCACCTTCATGTATAGTTTCATCCATAAACAAGTTTATACCCAAAAATAATCTTTTCTTCAAATGATGAGCATTCAAAAACACTTGGTCTCATCAAAACACAGGAATCATCTTCTAGAGAATTACATAATCCACAAAAGATTAACCATCTATTTAATCTATCTTTAAACATTAACAAAAAAACAGAAAGGGTAAGGTAAAACAACTCTTCAAAAAGAAATAATCCCATTGGAATGGAAACTGCTTTTAAATATTCAAAGTTCCATGGTACTACCCAGAGTTCATCATAGACCATTCCGTAAATAACTGTCCTTAAAAATCCTCAAAATATCCCAAACTATGATTGAAACCCAAATACAAGAAGGATTTTATAACATAGTCTTCCAATGTAATCTTTATCATTCATCTCCAAACAACATCAACCACTCCTAACATCTTATAACATAAGTAACTAACCTAAACATATTTACCCCAAGATAGGTTAATCATTTCCATAAGTAACCTAAATTACTATAAGTCCGCCTTAAATCCATCGATTCTTCAAAATATAAGTCGACCTTACTCCTCAATGAAAATACCGTGCTAATCTATTTACCTTGATCATATAGGATCCCAAAAATAGTGAACGTCTTCCAAAATAATAATCATCTTTTAATCCCCTAATCATCTCTGTCATATTAATACGGAAGTCAACGCATTTCCTATCACATTGGTTGTTGGGACATGTTCTTCCATTTCCCACCATTAACTAAGAAGATAAAGTATAATTAGGGGCTTAAATACTTCACCAATAATCATGAAAAGGAAACTTTAAGCATAAAAGGATAAACTTGTAGAATAAAAGTATATCCTAACTTGCGATCCCCTAGGTTCAAATCTCAGTTATCCATGATCATATATTCTTATGTGAATCATTATTCTATCTTATCTTTGTTCCTTTAATAATGGTTCATACTTAGCTTATGAATTTTCAAAGCATATCCCCCGGGAGTGTCGTAACCAAGAGTGCAGCAAGGCCCGCTATCGTGTACCAGTTCCCGTTCGAGTCTAGCTCAAAGCGGTGTTTTCGGGTTTTACCTCTATGTACATCTATGCCAGAGCCACCTCTACCTACTCGTATCCAGACAGGGATGTATTTTCTTGGCAACCCCTTACTCACCAAAATATCTGGAAGGCTTCCTATATTTAAACTTTTCTATAGGGTTCTTCCTAAAGTTTTCATATCCTAATTTCCACAAATAACTAAACCATCCTTTGATACCAACTATAGAATCCTGCCTTTTTATCACATAAACATTCATTACATTTTTCAAAACCGAGGATCTTTAAGGTTTAGTGTCTTGGAAACCAATAACTTTAAACAAGAAAACAAAAAACATTATTCTAAAACACTTGAAAGGATTCTCCTCATGTTTCTCCTCGGTTCATTACTACATCACATAACCTGGGGACATACATAAAAAGAAAGGGAGAGCAAAAAGCCCAGTAAGGGAAACAATAGAAACATTTTACATGTGAACTTGAGATACTTCAATAAGGTCATGAAAAAAACATTATGGCTTGAGAATGAAATCATGAGGCATATCATAATAAAAATAAAATTTTCATAACATGAAGACATGGCTACATCATTTAACATATACAATCATGAACATATCACCAAGGACCATCCCAAAGGAGTCATTTGAAAATTACCAAGGTTATTCACCAAGGAATCATAAAAATTGTAATCTCTAGTGGTGACATCATTACCCAATGCATTGGAGCGCTATCAGGGCGCACCCTTAAATTTTCCTTTATTATCATGTGAGCCAAATTAATCATCATAAATCATTTCATAAACAACCCATATAGCATAAAAGATATGGGTTTCATTTCATAATCATAACGTTTTAAAACTGCTTTAAATACATGATCATTATGTCACTTTAAAACCCACAGAAAAGGAAGGTGGGTCTCATGTATGTAAATCCCAGAATATCAAATAGAAAATTTTGGTATATATGTGAATACCCCTTTAGAAGAAAGAGCATTGAGTATTCACTTAATAAAATAAATGAACTTTATAAAAAGAGAGAGACATTTTGAGACAGAAATTCTGCAGCATAACGGCTATGTTTCGGGGTTTTAGAAAACATTGAAAAGAGAGGGGACATAGGTCACCCACTCATAAATGGTCCAAAGGCAGTAGATGGACATAATATAATGGATATAAGAACATGGTAATAATATTTTAAAAACATACCATATGAAATGAAAAACATGGAGGGAATACAAAAATAGGATTTCTCTTATGAAAATTCGGCAGCCTAACGACATCACATAAACATCAAAAAAATGAATTGAAAAGATCAAATAGGGTCTATCATCATATTAACATATAATATAAGTATGATATATATATGTATCATACCCAAACATAATAAAAAGGAACTTTAAAGACTTTACATGAAAGTATAACTTGAAAATGAGAAGGGTGAAAGAACCACTTATAAATTTGGCAGCCTAACATCGCCACATAAAACTTCAAAATACTGAATTGAAGAGATCAAATGGGGTATCTCATCATATGATTATAAAATATCAGTATTATAGATATAGATATCATACCCCAACATAACAAAAACGAACTTGAAAGAATTTACATGAAAGTAGAACTTCTAAACGAGAAGGGTGAAGAACCACTTAAAAATTTGGCAGCCTAACGGCGCCACTTAAAACATAAAAATAATGAATTGAAGAGATAAAATGGAATATCTCATCATATGATCATAAAAGATCAGTATGATAAATTTAGAGATCATACTCCAACATAGTAAAAAGGAACTTGAATGAATTGACATGAAAGTAGAACATTGAAAAACGAGAAAGGTGAAAGAATCCCTTGAAAATTCGGCAGCCTAACGACGCCACTTAAACATTCATTAAAGGAAATGATGAGAGTAAGAGGGGGTCTCTCATCATATGAACATAAAAAGGATATTATAATGAATATAAGAGAACATATTACAACATAAGAACATGGAGCATAATAGAAATGACGTAAAAGATATCACTTGAAAAGAAAGAGAGAGGTCAGATCCCTTACCTTAAAACGTAACTCTTAAAACTCAAAGGTTGGGACCTTGAGGGCTTGGGGGCACCTTGGGGGCATCTTGGGGGGACTCCTTGGGAGGTAATGATACCAGAAATTAGTTGGGGGAGAGTGGGGAGTCGAATAGATGAGAGGATGACTTGGTATTTATAGGGAAAGTGAGGGGACAAGGCATTAATGGCCAAGGGACACCTCATTAGTGGTTTTGGAAAAACCATGTTTTTGCCCATGGTATTGGACAATTGGGACACCTAATACCTCATCTTACTATTCATAAGTCGAACATATTGATTACAAACTTAATACAGCATTTAATGATCTCATTAAACACCCGTAACTTAAAAACTGTATTTTCACTATTCATCGAAAATTCAACTTTCTCAGAATAATCCCAAAATTTCACCTTAACCAAATATTAATGCTCTGATATCAAAAATGAACTCCATTTTATAAAAAAAATTTTCTAAATATTATTAATTTATTTTTTAAATGAATACACAATTCACTGAAAATTCATTTTTTCAGAAAAAACCCCAAAAATTACCATAACATAATATCGGTGCTCTGAGTTCAAAAATGAAATCCATTTTATAAAAATAAATTTTTTAAATAATTTTAATTTAATTGTTAATTAAGAAATACTATTCACTCGAAAAAACTAATACTTGAATAATAATTTATGAAACCGTTATTTAACCATTTTATTGAATCACATTACTTAGTCATGGTGCCTAGATTATATTAATACTTTCATTAAGAGAGATTACTAATCCATTTGGACACATTACTAATCCTAATCATAAAATCACTATTCATAATTTACTATTCATCAAAAATCAAGTTGATCTTATTAGACTCTAAATTTCGTACTGAACATAATTGTAGAAGACCATTTTTTGAAAATCATTACACATTTTTAATTATTTAAGGTTTACATAAACATTTTTAAAATAAACTTTTTCTAAAATTCATCAAAAATATGCATACTATATTTATCCGGTCATTTAAAAATTCATAAACTTCATCATAAGAAGAAATCCCAATTTTTATTTAAAACAAAGGATTACACAAGGTAGTTACGGTCTCCTTATATAGCCCCTTATCACACCAGCATAGGACCTAAGGGTAAGGTGTGCTAAGGTTAGAGAATCTGAGGGAGGCTCGCCTAACATCGCATGAGTAGTAATTTCTATCAATTTGAACTTATCGCAAAGGCGATTCCGTTCTAGCTTCACACGATGAATTTCGGCTTGGGTTTGGTCCAGAGCAAAGCCCAGTGGTGCTACCTCCTTCCCATGTTCTGTTAGATGGGATTCGATCTGTCCAAGACTACTAGGTGAGGCCATCAAATCTTCTTTCTATATTAATTAACCAAGATTGCTTGTATTTAGACACAATAGTCAAAACGTTTAGTTTCCAGCGGTCATATTGACCAATGGTCAAATAACAGTCAAAACCCAACAATATCATTTTTATTATACTCATGTTACCAAATGAAACATTTTTTTGAGTACAAAAATAAAATAAAATAACACATAAAATTAGGAAACAAGATTTATTTAAAATTTCGGGTCGTTACACAACAGTCAAATAGTGAAAGAATATATACTAATTGAAGAACAAAATAGATGAACATGTAGAAAACTCTAATAATAAATATCCAAAACCTATCCTATACAACATGATGATCATGTCGCGAGTCTATACAAAATGAGATAGAAATATTGGAACATTCATCCATTATAGTACATGTATTAGAATAAAAAAACCAAATGGAACTATCCTAGCTAGCATCACGAGCATAGATCAGTCCCATTATCCCATTCTCCTATGCTCAACCAATCGTGATTCGTAAAGTTCCCACTTTCCATGGTCCATATGTACTTCCATATTGTCTTTCTAGGTACCCAATGACAACCAGAACTGGGTGTGATATAACACTTAGTCAGCCACCACTAACGGCGTTTTTAACAAGTCCATCCGATATAATATAAGAATAAGAAGTGTTCAATATATATATATATCATTGCTATAATAGTAGTTAAAGTAAAGTTTGATCTTTTCCAGCCAAACATGGATCCTTTTAAACAATAGTCAATCTCCCATAAACAAGGATAACTATAAAACATAGATAAACATGTAATAATATATTGTCTAAGAACTAAAACCTTATAAATGCACCAAGGATATCTGTAAGGAAAGAAAAATATCCACCATGGCTACATTGTATAACTATGTTTCAAGATCGACAATGGACATGTCATGTAATCTAGTGTATAAAATTCCCAATGGCTATTCCATGTAATCAAATGTTAGACCTTGAAGTTCCAAATCCAAGGTATAGTAGACCAATACATCCTCATCGAGTCCTAGGATAATATTAATTGAAATTTGGTAAATACTTGGATGGATTCCAAGAAGCATGTCAATAAAGACTATGTAATGAATGTCCAAGAATATTAGATCTAAGGGGTAACAAGGCACATGAAATCCTTTGGAATCAGGATCCAAGGAGTACACATGTACAAGTCATCCACTACTGTAATCAATATCCATAGAGTAAAAATGTCCATGGAATCTAATGGAACCAAGATCTATGGAGATCATCCAAAACATCCACTACCATTATCAAAATCATCAAAAAATTCATTACCAATCCATAACAAATGATTTCTTCTAACCCATTCAAAAATTTACATTTAAATAACCAAATCAATTCACATAATGTAATCACATGGAAATAATGCATGACATTATCCTAATCATTTATTTAATTACCATTAAATTTATCAAGGCTCACAAAACCTGTGCCAATCTCAAACACAACCATTTGGGTGGTATAAAATAGGGAAGATACAAATGCACACCACATGGGTGGCCTAGTCTGGGGATAAAACCCTCTAACGATCACAAAGACAAAAGTGGAAAACATAAATAGGTTTCAAACAATTCATTTAAGACATTTAATTAATTTTAGGGTATTCACCAGAATGATTGGTATGCTGTACAACTAAAATAGTGTATATAAAATACCAAAACACAAGGGAAAGGTATATACCACCTACTGTATACAGGTGGTAGAACACTCATCCAATATCAACCTTTGATTTGGTCCATATCGAGAGAAAAATGAAGAATGGACAAAGAACCTAGAAATAGGACATATTAGCTTGCACATAAATAACTCCATAGATATGAAGGAAAATGAATAACGATAAAAGATAATTGAATAAATTATCAGCATGGATCTAATGATACAATTGATGATTGAATCGGATTTTGGATGATGAAATGAGAGCCAAGACTATAATTTTGCTTCAAAGGGGTTCACAATGTGAGGGGTATGTCCATCAAAGAAAGTAACCAAAATAAATTAGGTTATTATAATTTTAGAAGGAATTTTTGTTATTTTTCCCAAAATATCTAGGTTGCATGGTTTGACCACATGATTGGGTAAACCGTGAAGAAAACATGCATTCTTATCTACGTCAAAGGGACCCCGCATGATCATAGAACATGGTTAGGAAAATTGTGTGACAATATTTCATTAGGACTCTACTAAAAATTTCATAGACACCATATGGGTGTGTTCCCTAGTATATAGGGTTTTCTCAAACGATGCATCCTCCTGCTGCCCTTATTCTAGCCCAGCATGGTTACTTCTAACTTTGCGGCCCAGTTCACAGGATTTCTCCTAGTAGTGCTACCCTAATTTTTCCCCAAAAACCTTGGCTCTATGCTCTGAACAAGCCCCCATCACCCCCAAAAATTTAGTGACCTCATTAGAATTTCACATTAGACCAAATAAAATCAATTAAATTGAACTTAAAAATATATTTATATAATGAAAACCCTAGATATCACAATCCATAATTACAGCATCAAAGATAGAACACGACTTGAAAAAAATTCTTGAATAAAGGGAAATAAAATGAATAGTTTTCTGAAATCATTGAAAATATGAAAGTTCATCGACATGAATTGGATTATTATTGACTGATTATAGTAAAAATTTTATTATTTCAAAAGTCTTCCATTACATGGTTTGATCATTCTAATTATTTTAAGAATTTTTCAAAGAGGACGAGGAGTAAAACTACAACAGATAAACAATAATGTCAAAATTGCATAAATATGATATGGTTATATTTATATCACACTCTAATCACATGATCTAATGAGGTAAGGTATAGACTTATGAACATAAGAAGATTTCTTTACAAGAGGTAACATGAGTATTTTTATTTAATTTAATTCTAGGGATTTTTTATTTAATATATATATATATATCTTTTAGGATATAGTTTAAATCCCCTTATATTTTTAGCATAAATTCATAAACCTTGTTCTTTCACTTGGTTGTTTTATTCGATAAGTTTATGATGAAAAATGTATAAAATGAAAATATAGGTGGAGTTTAAAAAGAAAGGGATGTTTTTCTTTAAATTATATATACCCCATACATTATTTTGGGATTTCACTTAAAATTTCATTCACACATTTATTTTTTATATATTTTTAATCTAAGATACACAAATTTATTTGGAATCATATGATTACATGTTTTAGATTTCATTGTATAAGGGTATTAAATGAGTGAGATGGGAGGATTGAATGATTAGAGATATGAACATCAATATGAATATGATGAATCATGATTTTGTGGGATTTATTTATTTATTTAAATTAAATTACCATATAAATTTTCATTATTTAAATATCTAAAATTCATGTTGATTAGATTATTATTAATAGACATTACAAGAGTGATTCACGCATAAGAGAGGATCCCATTCCTCAGAGGATTCTAGACCTAATGTTTCTTATTATTTCTAAGTATATTTCTTTAGTGAAACATTGGACATATAAACCTTCTATAAATTTTGCTGAATCATGTCAAATATATGAAAATACAAAGCCACTTTTAAAATGAATAAGGAATTTTATTGACTAGATCTTATCCTTGAGTCCAACATTTACATTTTTATCAATATTTAAATCTATAGAATCCATGAATTACATTTTTAAGAATATCCACATTACCAGCCTAACATTTCCTTCCTAACCTTACTCATAGTATTTGGCATTATATTCAAAAAAATAAATATATAGGAGAGGTTGTACATGGAGGAAAGGGACATGATATATTGAGGATAATTTTTAAGTGGTAATTTTAATGGATATGGGTAGAAGTTTAAGATTTATCTATATTATTATTTTGTATTGTTATCCCTCTTGATTTTAAAAAAAATAGAATTTAAAGAAATGAACTAGTGATAAGAAACTATAAAAAAGAGTTGTGTATTGGGAAGGTAAAATATCATCATTACATAGCTAATGATGTTGTTTTAACTATTAAAATTAGTGTTTTGAAGAGATAATTTAGGGATCGGTAATGGTTGTGAGATTTTTGTTAAGTATAACTTTATATAAACAAAGCGAGAAATAAAAAAATATAATATTAATTCATTATTCTTTAATTACTACATGATATTTACATTGAGTTGGGAGTGGGATATTATCACTTTTGAAAAAGAAACATTTATTGAGCTTAATATTTGATTACCAAGCATGATACTTAAGATTTATATCTCATTTAAAATTCTTATTTATTTTAAAGACCATTTTCCTAATAACCTAAGCCCTATTTTCATATTTTTTTAATTTTCAATCCCTCAATATTACTTGTGATATTTGTGTTTATTGGGTGGATATTTGAGATCATTTACAAGAATATGATAAGGATCACATATTCAAGGTATTAATACAACTCCATTTATTTTTTACCTTGATTTATGTGTGAGAAAATTCATGGTGAGGTAAATCATAACATGGAATACGTAATAATTACAAATCAAGATTTTTGAATGGAATTTAGGAGAATCATGTCTATTTCAAAGGAGAAAAATAAATTCATAATTTATTAGTTTCTTTAAATAGTGAAGATTTTAAGAAATATTTGTAACACCCCAACATTAATAACATAGATCTGGTGGTTATTTTACTACTCAGGAATAAGATATAGGGATCACATTCCAAAGGATAAAATAGTTAGTTAGTATTGGGAGACTAACTACATACATTAATCTCACATTAAATTTACAAACAAAAAATAAAACTTCCAAATTATAATGAGAATATTAGTATTTATTATATTATATCCCTAAAATCATTAATAGATCTCTTTATGGTATCCTTGAGAAAAGAAAACATAATAAAGGGAGAGCTCAGATGCTCAAAAAATGTTATGATCCCCTCCCCCGAATTTCATCCCTCATAGACCAACAATGAGAGAAGATAGGTAATGATGTTTAAAACTCGACTCCAATAGATAATGGTTTGGTGGCAAGCACTGATGGTATATCATAAAAAGGGAGGTTTTACCATCTTTAATGATCATGAGTAATTAGATATAAGATAAAAATTCTTAAAAAACCTCACTCATATAAAAGTATATAGATCTCAGAACATGCATGTAATTTCATACAAACTGAATAATAACAAAAGAAACTACAAGAATAAAAAGTGAAATTCTTGACAGTGATCTTAAATCCCAAAAATCTCCTTAACAACAACACAAGCTAGTAATGTTCATGCTAACTTACAACCAACTCCTACAGACTTCAGAAATATTTTATATAGATATTGGATGAGTACAATAGATATAATCCTAAGGATCCTCCCTAGATCCTCTCATGGAAAAATAAAGAAAGAATACCAAATCCTAGTAGATAAACAATTGATGCTAACTTTTCACCTAATAAGGTATGATAAGTTCTCATCCTTACAATGGATCTCTCACTATGTATCACATATAATTAATAATATAATATCCAACAAAATATCAAATTAAGTTACCCTGCTACAACTTCTCCAAGAATTTTCCACTTTTCCCCAACATTCACGTCATGATCCATCTCTCTCCAATAAAATTAGCCTACCCAAAAACACATGGAAAAAAGTAACATACCATGCACCCTATATATCACATAATATCATCATCAATATCCACATATCTTGATACTTACCGAGTAGTTTCCAAGACTTCCACAACCCGTATGTCAATTATTATACCGCAATCCATCATAACTAATACAGAATATACCTATAATAATCGTTGAGAAACTCTGTCTAGAGATACATGTGTGTGAAAATAACCACAATCCATTAAAAACCACTATAAACATATATAGAAACGGTAACCACCATTCATACTAATACATAATACTATTAAGAGAAGAGATCATGGAAAGAAGGGTAGTCAGTTGTCTATTTCTTTCCAACATGGATTTTGGGGGGAAAACCCTCCAGAGTCCACAGGTGTTGGTCACCCTACTGAGACAGGTGAGGTAGAATATGAACTCAGATAACATAAAAAACATATGATGATCACAAAACACACTACAGGAAATAACCTAGCCTTAACCTCAACTAAAACTATCATCTCTCGGACACCGAGTTTCCACCACTAAGGACTAGATATCTTGTAATCACACAAACATTTCATGAGACTTTTCAATTAATTATTTATATTAATCATTTTATTTCTACTTTTATTAACAACTGGAACCCAATCCCTGCATATATAATTTAACCACTTCCACTATCCATCAAGATTTATCATCAATTCATATCTAGAAATACACCAACCCCATGGGTAAAATTATTTAACATTCATTATCATTCCATAATTCCATGTACTCTAGGACTTATCCTAAGCTAACATAATATATTTTTAAGCTAAGTAATACCACCCATGAAAAGTAATAAGGAATGTAATTTATAAAAGAAAACTGTCCATATGAACTTTAAAAAAGATTTATTATCAGGACACCATCTTAGATTTCATAAAAATAAACAATAATCAAGAAAAATTAATTCCATTCCGTCAATATTGATGTCATCTCTAACACCACAATGCACATCACAATCCATCCCACCATCATAGGTACCAACTACTTCCACAAACCCATGAATACCCACCAATTGTCATTAAAACATAATCCATCCCAATATCATATCATGTCGCATAAAAAGTATCCACATATAGACCAAACACACAAGGAAACTAAAAAATAAAAAATAGTTAATAGGGAAACTAGGCCTTAGAGACAAGGAATCCAACCGTCATAACCAAACATGCCCACCTATCCCCAAAACATCATCTTCATCAAATGAACAATTATTTACAATCATGAATTAATCAATTCATTTAGAATAGGTTAGAACCATAAGTAAGATAAGGAATCAACTATCAATAACTAATAAAATTATTTAGACATGTTCAAGCACAACTTTTAGTTTCATCAAATACAATAAGAATGATAAATTTTAAACATGTATATTTATTATTTAGCCGACAAGAATTACCAACATTATATTATTTATTCAATTACAAAAAAATATCATTCTATTCCTTAAAATAAATAATTGATATTACACTATTTAGAAAATCAAGAGGTGAACTGTCAATGAGATATTAACACATGCATTCACTACAACCAAAAAAAATTATTTAATTAATTACATTTTAATATTCATTAAGATTAATTATACCATTAACCAATGAGATAAAACATCATAAAATTATGAAAATACATAAAAACAAGAACAAGAAACAAATCCTCTACCTCGATTTATAATTTCAGCATTCTCTGAGAAAAAACAGACAATCAAGGGTCAACCAACACCATGAGAGTAATTAACCTATACAAATATCAGAGGAATGTTATTTAATATAAAACCACAAAATAAATCCTGATCATAAAAATATTAAATAGTTTACAAAACAATCATGTAATGTCATGGAAATTGAAACCAAGAAAAATCGAAACTCCAAGTACAAAAAGGGAAATCCTTAGCAACGCCCTCGAATCAAAAATCTCTTCTAAACAACTCCATGATCTAGTAATGTTTATCTAGATTAACAACCATCTACCGTATACTAGATAAAATATTTTACATAGATGTAGTGTGAGCATAATAGGAATACTTAGTAGTATCCTTCCCAGATCCTCTTATGTAAAAGATAAAGTAACCATACTAAATCTCAGTAAGTAATCGAGTTTGATAACTTATCACCTAAGAAGGTATGATAATTTCTATACCAACACTGTCTCTCTCAATAATTATCACTTAAAATTAATAATATAATATCCAAAATATTCATAAATGAAGGTACCTCATTACCACTCCCCCATTGTTTTTCTGCACTTACCCAACATTTCACGTGTTGAGCCATATCTCTCCAATAATATATGAATACTCAAAAACACTTGGGAAACTGTAACAGTCCATGAACCCCACACATCAAATCATATCTTCATTAACATTCCCATCTCATGAAAATAACCATATGGTTTTTTGAGGCACAGAAATCATTATATTGAGTATTACCCCTCAATCTATCAAAACCTATACACAACATACCTATAATAATTCTCATGACACTGTATCAAAATATACTTGTGTGTGAAAATAACCAAAATCCATTAGATCCCTCAAAAATTATACATGGAAAGGGTAACCATAGAACATTATATTACATAAAACTAATAAGAGAAGAGGGTAGGGAAAGAGGGGGTAGTCATCCATCCATTCATCACCAATATGGATGTTGGGGAAAACACCATCTAGAGTCCACTAGTGCGGGTCTCCCTACCAACTTGGGTGAGGTAGTGTATAAAATTACAGAACATAAAAAATATATATATCTCACAAACCAAACTTTGGGTAACTACCTACACGTAACTTCAACTATAGCTATCATCTCTTAGACACCTGGCTTCCACCACTAAGGACAAGATATCTTATAAACACACAAAAATATCAAGAGACTTTTCAATCAATTAATTCAATTAGATATTATATATCTACATTTATTACCAACATAAAACTATGAAATCCATTTATAATCCATCATCTTCCATGGTTCCTCAATATTAATCATCATTTAAATAATGACAATCCACCAAACATGTGGGTAAAATTATTTAACATTTATTATCATTCCATAATTTTATGTACTCTAGGAATAATCCTAAGATAACATATAATATTTATAAACTAAGCCCATCAAATCGTGTCAAATAGTGGGGAAAGGTGTATAGAAACAAGAAACCTAACTATCCATCCTTTAAAAGAAATTCATTATCAGGAAAATATCCCAACATTCTGCACAACAGATAATGACTAATCCCATCTTGAACCCATTTCACGAGTATCGACATCTTCCGAGATAGTGCTTTGTATATCACGACATATCCCACCATCATAGGCACCAATTACTACCATAAAACCATTCATCCCCACCCATTCTAATCAAACAATATTTCATCCCAGTCTTACATCATTTCGCATAACTGGTATCATCATCCATAATCAATACACAAGGTAACTAGGAAACAAACAATAGTTAACATGGAAACTATAACCTAGAACAAAGGTATCCAACCTTCATAAGAAACTAGGATCGCTCGACCCCAAACAAATATCATTATCAGTTAAACAATTATTTATTATCTTCAATTAACCAATTCATTTATTTTATGTTATAACCACTAAAAAACTAATGGATCTTCTATTAATAATGAAAAAAATTATTTAAACATGTTTCAAGATAAACTTATAGATTCACCAAATACAAGAAGAACAATAATAATTAAACATGTTTATTTATTATTTATTCAATAATAATTACACACATTATGTTCTTTATCTAATTCCATGATAATAAACAATTGAATCAATAACATAAAAATAGATATAACACAATATAGAAAATGATGTGGAAATATATCAATGTAACATAAAAATATACGATCACTACAACCGAAAAATTCATTAATTAATTCTAGTTAAACATCCATTAAGGTTAATTACACCATTACCCTTATAAATAATTAATGATAACTTTAAAATTTCACTTAAAAATGAAAATAAAAAAAATCCCCTACTGCAATTTAGAAGATTAACATTGTTTGAGAAAGAATAGAACATTGAGGGTGAAACAATACTAAAATCAATTGAATATTTATCAAAACCTAGATTCCGCAATCTATCATCAACCAAACATAGAACATATCCAAAAAATAGAGGGTTTGGTAAAATGAATATCCATAAAAAAAGGAAGGAAAAAAATGAGAAAGGGGAAGAAAAGGTACCTTGAACCAAGGGTACTCCATCATCGAGGCTCCAAACGTTAAAATCCTCAAGGATTCGATCATAGTTCCCCAGGGGTATAAATAACACTTACCCAGAAAAAACATTTTTCAATAGAGCCTAAACTTGGTAAAATTACCCAACCATGACCGAGGTTTGTTCTGGGAATTTTCAATTTGAAGGATATTCAAGAGGAGGAGTATGGATAAGTTAATACAGGATGGAATGAATTAAAGTAACATTAATTACCCTTCATAACCTCACATGCATTTACCCCATTGAACTGGTCAATATACATGAATAACAATAGTTTCTTCAGCTTCTCAAATTCCATTTCAACCATCACCACGACCTACACCATGGACTATTCTTTGATTGTGGTGTTCTTGAGCATAGCATTCTGACACAGCATTCTCCAAGTCATGTTTCCACATTATTGGATGTTTTCTCATCACTGTGAACAAGGCCACAACATGTTGAGATCTTATTCATAATTTTTGACAGGAGGTCCCCTAAGGTGACACGCCTAGTTCCACACCCTTTTTCCAACTGTTTGGTTAGCCCGTTTCTCAAAGAGACTCACTGAGGTCCAAAATTCCAACAACACACCCTATACTAGGGTGTGGTGACCCTTTTATTATCCAAAATACATCTCTATCCTTTAAAACACCTCAAAATTACCTCTCTACATGACCACGCCTTGGAAAAATCCAAGGTATGGTCTTTGGGAATCTGATCCCTCATAATAAGGGTATCAATATTATATGATCTATCATAGAATAAATAAATCATGAATAATATGGTAGTAATAAATGATAAATAGATATTCCATATAAAAAATATCATAAAAGAGGGAATATATCCATGGATAACATAGGAACATAAATAATTGAATGGATAATAATAAATGGTGTCATAATGGTGGAATTTATAATGGAGGACATCATAATCATACTGCCAAGGCCTCGTTTCAAGACATCATAAACATGATTTCAAATCCACATGTCAATAAATCCTACATAATTAGGCTGACATTCCCCAAATAGCTAGGATAGTTTGTCTCATGAAACTGACCAATGAATTGAGGGGATGCCAAATTTCAACACCTCCCTTCATCTACTAGTTCTAATGCATTCATCATAAGAAAATGAGTGAATAATAAATAAAATACATAACGAATATAAATATTCATATTTGAAATCTAGCATATAGAAATTCAATATTTTTTTTGTAAAAAATATAACATCATGATCATAAGATATCCAGAGTAATATGATAGATGGTATTATTCGAGTATATCCCTAGTAAAGAATAATTTTTTTCGAAGGATGTTGAAATTATAGAGACTTGAGCTAAACATGACATAAATAATTTATTAATTTCATGATTTAAAAAATATATCTCACAAAAAGTCACACAATGCAAGGACCTAAAGGTTTAATGTCTTAGGGATTAGCTACGAAAACATCTTAATCTACAATATTTTCTCCATAATTGAACTCCTTATAGAATCCCTTCTAGAATTTCCATGAGTTATACTTATCCTCCTAACATGGGAAAGGGAAAAAATAGAAAGTGTAAAGTTAAAAAATCTAGTAAGGGAAAACATATCAACATTTTATTAAGTTAAGATCATAAGAATATAAGATAACATGGGCACGAGAGAAATTTATTATTAAAAAGAACATGGAACAATAAGAGTTGTCAATAAGTCATGATAAAAGGACATGTAATATCCAATGAAAAAATATATTCCATGGAAAAAGTGTGAGTAATTATGATACATTAAACACTAGTCAATGAGCATAATCGTTGGCATAAGATTATGATATAAGATTTTAGCATAAACATAAGTCAAGGCTACCCACAAAGGCATTCATCTCATATTAGGATTGGGCTAACCTCCCATGTACCTTCTTAGTCTTAGTATAATCCTATCATGTGAAAGCTAGGGATTAGTATAAAAACTCTTGTATACCCCTTTGGCTTGGGATAAATTCTTCTGTATACCCTTTAGCTTGGGATAAATCATCTCGTGTACCCCTTGGCATGGAATAAATCCTCTAGTGCACCATTTGACTTATGATAAGTCATATCAAGTGAACTTTTGAGCTCATATGACATTAACTTAAACCAATTAATTTTAGGGTGATATAGGACCCTACCCATCATCAAACGTACATACGTGTTCCACTTAAAATCATTCATAAACATATCCTAATGAACATATGGGAAAATAATGGGTTTATTAAACCGTATAAATACATCACATAAAATGAAATTTAACAAATCATTGGATATAAAAATTAACCTTTTCCAAAATTACTCATATCATAATAAAATATAATGGATGATAAAAACAACACATCATGAGAGAAAAACCATGGAGGTAAAATAAAAGTGAAAATAAAAATGTTTTCAAATAACCTTTTAAACATTGTTATAAAAGAAGAAGTGATAATTAAATTCAATTTTTTTTTTAATAAGGTAAATCAAATACTTTTAAAAACCTTTAAATAAAATATCATTGAATAAACATATACCTTTAAAAAAAGTGTTGAGTGGGAGATAAAACACTTGATTTTGAATGGTTATAAAACCCTTTTTATTTAAACATCTGAGATACCTTTACCCACATCATAAAAAGAGTATTAAGCATTACTCTTGAAAATGTGTAAAGTGTATTATAGATATCCTAGAAAATAATCCATACCAGCTTTCCCAAAAAGAGAGGAGAACATTTGTGGGAAGTGGAAACATGGATATGGAAGAAAACTCCATTAAACTAAATGCAAATTATTCTGAAAAAAATTAATATTAACAAAAAAATTGAATAATCAAGGAAGAATAATTTGGCGTGAAACAAGATTTTCTTTGATATTAATGTCGTAATGCAACCTAAAATCATCATGGGTTATAATATATAAATCATTAATGATTATAGTTAAAGAAGAGTGATTATGACCCAAGGAAAAGATTTGAGTCATGGAAACCCCTTAAGACCATTTTAAATTTCATATCAAAATCCCATGAGAGGTATAACTCTAAATAGAACATTAAATATCCTCAAATATAAGAATATAATGATTCATAATTAAAATATGTTTGTATTTTAGAAAAAGAAACAATTACCTTGAATTCTCAATTAGTTGATCACACTCCAACCACCTATATAACTATCTTATTCACCTATTTGATAACCTTTTTTATATCCATAACCGTTGACAAACTTCATTTATATGGATACCCTTGAATGATATTAGAGTTGAAATATGAAAATAGAAAATCAAGGAATTATTTTTCATCATTTATGACTGAAAAATAATTATGAAATGGATTAGTTAGCAGGAAAGATAGTATCTCATCATTGGAGAACTATTAAGAGAGTAAAGGATTTATTTTGAACATGTGAAATCATAAATCAAATGGAAATAAAAAGTCTAATAATAAAAGAAGTTCTTGAATTTAAAATAGGAGGGAGATAATAAAGGAGTGATTTTGACATCATAACAACTGTACAAAAAGTTTTAAAGATATTGGAAAATTGGGTGCTCTAAACCCATCTTTATGGATAATTTTCAATTACCATTTCATTTTTATAGTTAGATATACATGATGTACACTTACCATTATAATGTAGATATTTTTTCATCCACTATTTAAATAGTATATTCCCTAGATTATTTTTCATATCCAAATGTTATAGTAGATCCTAGGTTAGCCTAAGAAGCTAGATATACCATGAAATTTGCCTTAAAAATATGTCTTATAGTCTAGATACATCACATAGATTGGACAGAGTTGATGTTTGACTATCAGGTGCTATGGGATCATAAGCATTGAAAATTATTCCCATGAAGTTCACACTTGGTGATATCTAGTAATTGAGATCACAAGGATAGAACCACTAAAAAGAAAACCACATGTTTCAGGTTTCATTGGTGGTTATTATCTATGGACTTGTGTATTGGTCTCTTGACTTGAGATCATTATCAATGTCTGCCTTTTGATTGTGTACCTTGATGCAAGGAAAACACTACGATAAGGAAATCATGGTGAGGTAGCTTATGTTGGGGGCGTCCATGGTGGCATGTCATTGGTTGAATGGTCAAGATAGAATTTGTCACTTCTGTGTTTATGAATTAATATATATCGGTCCTGGTTGATCCTGACGGTCATACCATCATAAATAATTATCCACAGTATTTTTAGGTAAGTGTATTTAGTTATACCAAAAAAAAATAAACAAATAAAGGATGATGAAATAAGTGTGCATCCTTCATTATGAAATATTGAATGACAAAGAGATTATACTACATAATTCATGTTTGTAAGGTGATTATCATTTCTATAATAATTCCTTATATCATTAGAGGACTTGATGGGTTGAAAAAATCCTCTCTTGGTCTATGAATACTATTCGATTCTATCAAGATAAGGGCATAGAGGGTCACACACAATAGAATATTCAAGAATCTTCCCTATTTTGGTGAAGAGGTGTACAAGACATGGTGGGGACCACTATGGGGTCTGAGTGTTGTCCAAGCATTATCGACCACAAATAAAAAAATAAATACATTATCATTCAAGTAAAAAATAATTTGGTTGAATTTATTAATTAAAATAATTCATAAGGTATTTAGTGAATACATGGAAAATATTATATGAATAAATATTACTTTAATATTCCAGGTTCGTTTAATATTAGATGAAATTATGAGTCGAATTAAAAGAAAAAGTTTTGTCACCTAATATATTTAATATATATTATAGGTATTTGATAAAATATAAATAATATTTATGACACAGTTTAGTTCTACAAGATTTTTTATTTTTTATTTAGTGGGTGTTTTATTTCTGGGGTCTGGGGAAACCTATCCTAGTATTTTATCAACCCACTATATAAGTAGGAGAAGAGAAGATCATTATTGGGATGTTCATTAAAATGGATGAGAGATGCTCTATCTAGACACTTCTTAAAGAGAGAGATTCTCTCTCTGAGTGAATGATCCAAGGAACATTCTATGGATCATATATAGAAGACCGTGGTGATCATCGTGACATTGAAGAGATCGTTGGAGCTCCGTGACGGCACCCAAAATTCAAAGAACGATGTTCATGAAGATTCTTAGAGAATGTATGGGAGATATAAAGGGTTTAGTCTTCTGATACTTTGATCAAAAGTTTCTGGTGACAATATTTAGTTGATTTCACCCCAATTATGAATGAGGTACGCGTTCTATTTATTTTTTACAGGATATTTAATTCACGCAAGATCCTTAGTACCATACCGGGGCTCAGATCTATAGAGATGACATGTTTTGTCATCTTGGCGATGAAAAATTTTATATTCTCAGACTACTAGCTTCCATGGCTCAACTTATATCCTTCAATTAGTATCAAATAAATCAAAAAAAATTCTAAGCCATGATATTTTATCGTTACATTAAAATTAACTAGAGGGAAGATCCTGCCACACTACTACCTATAATTCCGCCTGATGTGGGAAGATCCGGCTATACTCAAGACCGCACTAGAATACCTCCCACATTCGGCGTCTAGATCCAGCTACCCACATCCTCACACTTCCCTTCACATTTCTTGGTCATGGTACCGTGACCACTAGGTGAGGAACCCGTTAACGCCTAGTCCGCAGTCTCTACCACCATCCGAACTGCTAACCACCTGTAGCTGGTCTGGTTTCCATAATCTCCCCCATTTCCACCCCATTTTCCTTCACAAGACACCACCCACCCATGTGATATCTTAGCAGTGAGGTAATAGATCTTCCACATGTTTTCTTGGTTCAACGGATCAGGTTGGACCCAATCCGGCCTAAAACGGGCTTAGGTGGGTCTTCATGACCCAAAATTAGTCTGGGCGGACCGACCTGGCCTAGAATACCCCTTTCTATAAACTAGAATGGGACTATGTGGGTTCAGCCCAACCCATACGGGCCTTGTGCATGGTTTTAAGGACTGGGAATATTTTATTTAGTCCAAATTAATTAATTTAATTTCGGTATTATATTAAATTAATTAAAATTAATATTGGTTTAAAATATAATTTTAAATACACTGGAATTTTTTTATTTATGTGTTAAATAAAATTTATTAATTAATTTAATTTTGGGAATTAAAATTAGATTTATTATGGGATCAAATTAAATTAAATTATTTGAAATAATTAATTCATTTAATTAAATTAAATACTATCATACTTTATTTTATTAAAATTTATCTTTTCTCATGCATTTATTTTACCCGCTGACTGGTCTTTATTATTGACCATCCTATGTATATTTTCTTTTTTTATATAATTAATTATTTAATTATGTGTGATGATTGTAATTAAATATGACAGTCTTCACATATTCTTCGTTTCCGTCAATATGTATAAGGTCTTGTGCATTAAACTTTATATATTGTATATTGCACTCTTTGAACCCATCACCTATGTGCGAGTATACATGTACTTTTGATGATGACACTTTAATGAGCGGACCCTGCCAATGCGAGGAAAAATCTAGACGATTAATGGATATAATGGATGGGGGAATAAATAGATCATTAGTCATGCTACGAATCAGTTATGTTTCCTCTACATCATGGTTGATCCATTAATTTTAAATGGAACAACAACATGGATTGAGCAACAATCATAGAAATGAATTACATCCATTAAGTGAAAAATATAAATAAAAAACTCTCAATGAAATATTATTTCACAAAACACCATCCATCATTTGAATTTGAACAAAACTAGGTGTTCGGGGTGCTCTTCTACCAAATTTGAGGGCTTCACTTACTATTAGAGAGTTCTTATGAGAGTGATGTGTTGACTTAATTGAAGTTATTAGTAATGAAGTAACCAAATCGTTCTTGCTACAACATTATAGGCATGCATTGAGAAAATAATTTTATGATTTAGAATACAGGAATTCAGTCAACAGATCAAGGAGTCATGATTTAATGTTGCTAGCTAGTCAAACACCTACCTTGAACTCTCTAAGTTGTGGTGTAGCCAAATTTTGTAGAGTTTGAGGGGTGGTTCATGTATCATTTCCACAAGGTTCATTTTAGCTGTGTCTCGACTAGGTTAATAATATTTTATGGGAATTCACTTATGATATTTTATTTATAGGTTTAATTTTGGGGTGGTATACATATATTATTTCTCACCATTTTACATTCACATAGGTGTGTGTTCAGACCTTATGTCTACATTTCAAGTTGAGCATAGATAAAATATGGATAGGGATGAGACCTAAGGTTACATGATCAAGTGGAGCCACTAATGTGGGTTTTTATGTTCGGACAAGATCAACTTGATGGTGTCTTGGAGACCCGGTTTGTGACATAGCTTTTTGTTAGTTATACAGACCTTTATTTTTATTTTCGTTTCTGTTATATACTCCTTCATGTATGGTCGACACTGTGGGGGACCAGTGTTGTATGTATAACATGGATTTTTAGACTTTATTGATTTTAATTAATTATTATAGAATGTTTTATTTGTATTTATTTTCTTATTCCACACTCTATTTATTTCATATTAGGATTATATATAGATATTTTTGTTTTTTCAATCTGAAATGAGATCATAGTCTCTCCACCGACACACCATCGCCCCTCACTGCAAGTTGGAATCCCCTAGCATATCAAGAAGTGTGTTTGAGGCCTTTTTGAAAAATAGTTTAGAACATTGGTTTTATGGCAACCTATTCGGGATGTTATAATGTGGTATCATAGGTGTTACTTTCCTTTTGATTTACTATTTGGGATATAGTAGACATTCATATTAGTAATGTGTCAGAACCTATGATGGATATTGGATTTTTGCGTTGATAACACTTATTTTGGTAAGAAGTTATAGTTTCTAAGGGTATGGGATTTCTATTCTACTCTTTGGTTTAATAATTGTATAAGATTTTTTCTTCGATAAACACACATGTTTTGATGATGTGATGATTTATTATGGATTTCTATATCTTGTCCTATTTTAAAGAGGCTAGTGATTGATTTTGACTATTGGATGGAAAAGGAAATATGCCTCTCATGCATCATATTTTTCACATAGGATTCAGATGATATAGACCTTCTAGTGTGAGATTTTCCGGATGATAGTGGAAATCTCTTTAATGGGTAAAAAAGTGGTGTTTTCCCATATATTTTCATAGGTGAATTCTACTCAATTACGCCAACATGGGTATATATTTTATTCTGATGGTGGGATATGTGGATCTATAAGCTACATTTGATGTCGAGACTAAAGAAAGAGTCCTTATGCCTGAGAGGTGGATTGATCCTTGTTGGTCATTTGGTCACATGATTCCAAATTGTTGGACCCCTTTTGGTGGTTTTTTATTAGGTTCAGTTATTTAAAATGTTCGTAAAAATATATATAGTGTTTCTTTCATAGATTGGAATAAAATTATTCTTAACCAAAATTAATTATGGTTATCTCTTTGGATCGATGAGTACCATACTAATAGGTAACCTGATGTTTCTGGTGAGCTGGACCTTGAGGGAGTATTATCATAGATAGGTTCCTGATGATGGTTCAGTTCAGTATCACTTCTTCATTAGAATCGTGACATCGAGGGAGAAGTTTCTTATAAGGATTCTTAGTGAAGACCAGGGCCCTAATAGGATTATTATTGATAGTTTGACCCTCATATGTTAGTGTTTTCTACCACCCTTTGAAAATTTTGATCTTTTGGGTTAGGTGGAAGACCTAGAGGCCCCTAGTTTTGACTCATAACCTTGGTGGTCGATGTTCATTTTGAACAAGGGAAACCTGTGAGTAGGGTTTTACCATGTTTCTAGATATATTTTTAGGAAAGAAGGTATGTTATAAACTCATATGAGAATGATGAATGATTAGTGCTTTAGTTTTTTGATATAGGCATGTTGATGCCTTTGGATTTTGATGAACCACCTAGCATGATTTGTTTTTGAGACTTACTTAGGTAGGTAGAAATATTTGGGTGCCTAACCCTATTGACCAGTTTTTATACTATTAAAAAGTGTTCATAGTGTGGGTATGTTCTCATGAATAGAATTACGCTGGGTGACAGGTGGTCATGGAATAAAATGTGGCATGGGTAAGGTTCCCCCTTTTAATGATGATTTACAAGGGAGATTCTGAATTAATGTGACTAACATGTCTTATAGTATGGTAAATTTGGTTTTAGTAGCAAACAAATCGATAGAGTATGATTTGGTTGATAAAGGCACATACTGGTTGTACGCGGTTCCGTTTAAATTTTAATTCAGGGAGTTTCTATGTGCCAAGTAAGGACTGATGTTTTCATGACCTTTTGTTGATATGAATTCCTAGGAGTATTGGTTAAATGATGAATTTCCCTATAAGGTAGATAGAAATTTGGTAATGGATCAGGTTTCATGAGGCAGTTATCCCTTGGTTGGACATATAAAATCATTGTAGGTAGACATGGTGTGTGAAGATTGTTATAGGAAAGTGAATCCATTTGGATGTGAGTGAGGATTGAGAGATATATACACGCCTTTTAAAGAAATCCTAGAATAATTATCATCACATACAATCATTATCTTCATTAAAATAATCTTGAATATTGTGATAGAGCTTTGGTTATACTTATAGCTTCTTTTCTTTTAAATTTATTTTCTAGATAAACAAAGGAACCTATTGAGTTTGTGATCGAGGAGCATTATAATGTAATCCTTATGGTAGGGATTACATGACTGGCTATTCAAGGGTGGTGACCCTTATCTTGATTTGAAATTTAGTTTTTTGTGGTCCATTGATATCGAGGTTGGGTTATGAGATGATGATGATAAGGGTATTTCTATAATGGGGAGTACTATATCCGTCACAGTTAAGCATCTCCCAAGTAGGTGACAGTTGTGATTATTATGAGACCAGTCATCAGACAGTCAAGATATCATGTTGTATTGATGATCAATTTGATGTAATTGATACATTTAACCACCAAGGATTCTAAGTAATGATAAGGTTTATGGTGGTTAGGGTGTAACGACTCATCTTTTTTCAGGCTATAAATATGAGTAGAAATTTGATTTTTTTCTTTTAGATGCTTATAAGTGGTAAATGTTCATTTTACCCTAGAATAAAATCTCGAATGATTATTAGAACCACTACATTGGTCCTATAATACAGTTTATTTAGGATATGAATTTGGTATAATTCCAATCTATTCTGATTTTAGTGGAATAATTAATATTTAATATATAATTAATTAAATATTAACTTATTCCCATTCATTAATTTGGATATATATCTTAAACAGAGTGTTTTATAGAGATTCTATCTATTTCATTGAGTATAGAGGAATAATTTTTTCTTATGAGGGTCATAAAATCATGATGTGCACTAGGTCTAGGGTCAAACGCCATTTTCATATTTTCCTTTTTCCTTTCTTTCATCCTTTTATTTCATTTATTTTATTTTCCCTCCCCAGATTCTTATGCACACACCTCTACGAGTTCCATTCACTTAGGATGAGAGTGGATAGGGATAGGGATATAGATAAAGATAGATATGGGAAGATATGTACCATCTAAGATCTCAATATGATCTGGATCGTCATGCAGTAGCTGTGGATAGTGGAAATAGATGATGATTTGGCGGATTCCACCCAAAGGAAGGCCATTTTTAATTTTTAGCATAAATCACAATAGATTTATTACTTTCTAATTTTAAACCTTTTATATAATTGATTTGGACCCCATGTGGTAGATCTAAAAATTTTGAGGGGAAAATGGGTGTTTCGGGCGATTTGAAGGGTTTCCTGCATGGAAGTCCCTATCACATGATGTGTGGTATAGGGGACACACATAGTGTATTATTCCCATTCAAGAAAGTTGATATTTTCATAATACATGCTAGGTATGGGGTTTAAACACCATTTACTTGGACTTGTCTGTGTATCATAGTACCCTTCTGGACAGCCTGTTTATGTGCACATTGCCATATATAGTACATAGCTTGACCTTGTGTGTGTCACATGTCGTGTAGAGGTACACATCCAGGATATATAAATGTCCAGGCCAGGTGTGGTACATAGGAAGGCACCGCATGTAGGGTAAACACCATGTACATGTTACACACGTTGTGTACTTGGTTTTTCATATGACAAATCTAGCTTTAGTACACAACCATGTGGAGCTTCGGGAGTAAATTCCATATCCTAGGTATATACGCCATATAATTCTCCGTTACTACCCCCCTTAAGGGGTTTTGTCATAAGCACACCATGAAGTTAGAACTGAAACTATGAGTAGTCCATTTTGAGTATATTTATACGCAGATAATGATGTGGGAACCGTTGAGTTTATTTGAGTAATCCTATTATGTGTTTCAGGAATTTTACTAAATGGATAAGTTCTTCCTCTGGTAATTTAATCTAGCTATCTCTTGAGAGCGAGCCCCTTTCATATGAGATGATCCATGTGATATATCTCTTGATCGTTTCTTTCTTATGACTCAAACTAGGAAAATATACCTTGTGATATGTTCTCTTATATCCTAGGAGACAACAAGATTATGTGTCTATGTGGATGCATTATTAGATGCCTCCCCTTAAAAAATAATTTCATTAGTAATCACATGGGAGAATAATATAAAGAACACGATATCATAATATATTGGAAATATAAAAAAATTGGAACCATAAAAAACATGACATGGGAACAATTCATAGATAAATTATAGGGATCCAAGATTTTCATACATAAATATCACAACTTTTAAGTTCAATATTCAATATATTTCACAAACACATGCCCATGGACCATAATAGTTTAGTGTATTTAGAGACTAGAAACAAAATATTCTTATTTCATGAAATATCTTCAATAATCCCAAAAATATTTTCCCATATATTACTCCTCTTAGGAATACCTTTCCTAAACCATTATTCATTTCCTAGGGAATGAAACATACGGTGAGCTCAGATTCTAAAAAAGATCAAACATTGGAGATATAAATCTCTGATCATATAAAATCATATGATAATAATAAGGTTATTTGATTAGGAACATAACTTAAGAATTTAATACCCAACCAGTCATATATCATAATCATGATTCAATGTATGCCACATTATCATTTCAAGAAACAATTTCCCGAAGGGTGATAAATCATTATAAATCAATAATGAAAATTAAGCTAATTTTATAAAGATGTAGAACCATCATAAATATATAAAATCATTGCATATGTCAAGGTTAAATAATAAGTCCATCAACATTTTGGATTACTACTTATCATTATTTTCACATATTAGGATCTAGATTCTCTTGTTTCCCATAGTAGATCAAGACTCACCTATTCCCCATATTGGATCAAGCCCATAGACTTATTTCCAATTATTATCTCCTAATATATAAATCTTTACCAAACAACTTTTAGGGATATATAGTTCCTACCCATATCATAATGAAAACCATAATTATGTGTTCCAAAATATCCTAAAACATTCATCATGTCATCATAATATATCCAGTGTAAAGAAAATGTGCTTCATACACATTTCTTCAATTCACCATAACATAAACAATTAAAAATAAATGCGGTTTATAAAAATTTCATAAACATAGAATTTAAGAATCTAGAAAAATAATAAGGATGGTATCATTCAATCTTATCCCCAATAAATTTTAAATAACATCAGAAGATTTCATCTTAGATGGAAAATTATTTTGAAAGATCACTTAAAAAATTTCTTTAGGAAAATATCCTTCCAACATTGAAAAAAACTTTTTAAAAAATTTAGTATTTTCAAAATAATATTATTTTAAAATAACCTTGGAAACTTATAAAATAATCATTAAAGAAAATTTAAAACACTTCTTGAGGTAAATATCCTATCCATTTTGAAAATAACAAAATATTCATAAAAAAATTGGAAATACCATTATCTAAAAATAAAATTCAAAATGTCAAACATAATATTTAAATATATCTGTTGGTCAAGATGGAATAAAATACTATTCATGTCATCCCTAGTAAAACAAAGATTCCTTTTACATTTTTAATAAAATATGAATGGGAATTATTTAGAAAAATACATGAAGATTCCTTTTAATTTTTTTTGTAAAAAGTCAAACATCGGTAAAAAATTATTTAATAATTCATTTTCATAGTGTTAAAAATATTGTGGAACACATTTTTAGAAAACATGGTTTGGGAAGAAAAAATGGTTTTCAAACTAAGAGATTAATAAAAACAATGTTTATTAAAAAAATACTTTTAACTCTATAGTATATAATAAGAGGAAAATGAATATAAAACATGTATTACTTTGGCATGACTGTAGGATAAGAAAACTCATGAGTTTATTGAGATATGGATCATAATATTTCCTTATGAAAATAATAAATGAAATTCTTGGTTAGGGATATTAGCACTTACTTGTAAAAATTCTTTTGGTTTGCACCAAAAGCATTAATAGGTTGGATTTATGATCAAAATATGGGTTATAAAAATATATTTGAGAATTGAGGAATTTATTTGGGTAGTTATTGGACAAGACAAATAGTTTTGGAAGTGTGAAAAAGAGAGGAGAGCGGGTGACCTTTTATATGTGGCAAGAGTGGTACACTTGTAGTTTATGGAAAGAAAATGGTGTGCCCACATTTTTTACATTCCAAAAGGCTCTAAAGTGGGATATTATAGAACATTAGATGTGATAGGTAAAACTATAGACTTAAAATGTGTTTTTTACAAGTATTAATTTTATTTTAACCCCTATCATTTTTGTTTGACCCCCTTCTAGTAAACTAGTTTTAACATTTACTGCGGTAATTAATTTTTATTGTTTTTACTATTAATTATGTTAAAAAATAAATTTGGCCTTATTATATTACTTAAATTATTTTTATTTCAAATATGGACTAAATTTTTCCATATTATATTCACATATGTGAAATTTTTTTACTTAAAATCAATCCCATATACACGGTGAAATAGTGGTTTTCCAAAGAGAAAATTTTAATAAGTTAAAAAAATATCACAATTCAAGATGAAATTGATTACAATGACATAAATTTGATTAATGCATATATAATTGAACCAATTTTATATTTAAAACTACATTTAAATAATTTTATTGTTTTAAAATTCTTTAAAAGAAATGGAAATTGTTAATAAAAATTTATATCTGTCACTATTCAACAAATTTTTTTATCTTTTCATAAAATTATAAGAATTTAAATTGAAGTAATTTTTTAAATTTTTATTTAAAAAAATATGTTTTTTTCAAATTTTTTCCTAAAATATACAAAAATAAATTTCAAAAAAAGTGTTCAAATTTTAGAGATAACTAAATTTTTTGTATAATATAGTTTTTAAGTGTAGAATTTGATTTATTATTATTACTTTTATAAAAAACACATAAGATGGATTTTAAAATTTTTATTGAAAATTTAATATATAAATTTGAATAAAATAACTCACAAAAAGTGATTGTTTAATTTATTGATATAAAATGCATTTTTGTGTAGGATTATAGTTTTTCAGAAAAAGATTTACTTTATTATCAAATATTTTTTATTTTCATTTAAGATTAATTGTTTTCCAAAGAATAAATTTTATATACATTAGAAAACCATATATATTCAAAATTCCGTCAATCTTATTCATACCCTCCATTCCAATAACAAAGTGGTAAGTATACTTTTAAATAATAATATTTTAATAGTGTCTCACATTTTTTTAAACATGGTGTTGTGTGTAATAAATGATAAATGACGTGTTATGTGTAATGCAATATAAAAATATTATTTCATTTAATATAATATAAACTCAATGTTGGGTGTAACAAAATCTAAACTAACTATTGTGTATAAAAAAATATCGAAAAGATTAAATGTATTTGAAAATATATATATTTCACAAAATCTCAAAGTGATACTTTGTACCCTCCCTTAAAATGAAATTTTCCATCAAAATTCATCACCTTATTACATAAAATTGAGGATAATTATTCTATATCACATCACCATCTTCCAACATAACTTTCTCAAGATGGTAGTTTCACAATAAAACTTTTACAAAGTTATTGGTTTTTTTTAGAACATTATTTATATGATCAAGAATATATACCAGTTTTTCCTCATAAGAAATATCAATCTCCATAAGTATGACCTCTAAGTTCATTATATGTGATTAATTAGCTATGTAATTCCTCAGGATATATTCATGGATCATATCATGAACCTGATCGAGGATTGGTGGAATCTCCAAAGTGATAAAAAATAGTCCTGATACGATCAAGAATTTTAATGGGATCGATATACCAAGGGATTAGTTTTCCGTTCTATCATCTATAAAGAAATTCATAGAAGAAACTTCTCACTAACTTCAAATTCTAGATCACATATATGATTATCATCAAAATACATTTATCAACATTATATTTCTCTTATGTGTTAATGAATGGATGTAATCATCTCTTCGATTTTACCAATTAACATAGGTCCCAATAGCTTTATTTCTCTAACTTAATTCTAGTAAATTGTAGTTCTACACTTATTTACATAATTTGATTCATAAGAAGCCATCTGGATTCTTGAGAGAATGTTATTTTTCTAGGAAAACTATATTAGAGTATGGTTATGATCCCAACAGCCTTTTAAATCCATAAAAAAAGATATTAGTATATCCGCTAGGGATTTAATTATTATCATAGAATAACCCTCTTACTAAGGATGATATGAAGTGATGAAACTCAACTCCATATCAAGATCTTAATAATGATATTTCCATAACTTCTTGGTAAACCTGGTATCCTAATGAGATACAGTTGAGTATGGTACTCTATGAAACCTTACAAAATCCTTAATGTATATTCTGGAAATCTAATCTAAAAAGAAATATTCGACAATCATGATAATGTTTACAAACTTTTTAAGGTGATTGACTGTATCCCATATATAATTGTTCCCTTTAGATATTTTGGGTATTAAAAAAACCAAATACAAGGCCATTTTTCCCATTTCAATTATTTTATGGATAATTTTTGTCACATCCCCTTATACTTATCTCTCTAGGCCCTAACCTTGTTGATATACAAAGTACCATGATACATAATCAAAAATATATCTCTTGTTGTTGTCTCACTAGAAATATTTTTTCACATAGTTCTGTGGTATGCCTTATACCCTTGTCTTCATTTAGTTGTGGGTTCAAGCCTCTGGTCCTTGTCTAATGTGATAGGTTTCCACCAAGAATGTGGTTTATATTATCCCAAAAATCATATTAGTATAATTCTTGTAATGTCCAAAAAATTCAATAACCCATAATTACCTCAAAATCATAGATAAGGTAAACCCTAATGGTTTCCAAAACCTTTAATCTAATGTAAAAAAAATTAAATTCATTCCTCCTCAAATAAAATTTTCACTATAACATAAACAAAACCCTAGGGTTGTATTTTAAAAACATTATCCTACAATTTATAATCACTTATCCCATTAAAACAAAAAAAAAATAGTTTTGTGATATTGGAAATATGATCAACCTTTAAATCATGATAGTATCCCTGACTCTTAATTTAATACTACTTGGATACATATACACTTCTAAAATAAAATTCACCACATGTTCCAAAAAAAATCTCTAATATCATACAAAATCATTTTTATTAGACTATTGGGTTCATCCTTAAATCAATAGAATATAAAATTTGATTTCATTATTACAAAATCCATGTATAGGGAGATAATCGATGCTAAATATCACATAAAATTTCACTAAAAATGATCAATAATATTTTCATCAGGCTCATTCATAAAAAATAAAACATGAAATTTCCAAATGATGAGGGGAGGATAAGTTTACCCAAATTATAAAGATTCAATTATTCCATTTTGATTCCATAATATTTCCCTTTTTCCTTTATCATTATAGTATGTTATGGATTATCATCCTCATTATCCCTTGTATTGTGGCATTGATTCACATAATTCCCAAACTTAATACACTTAAAGCACTACCTTGTGATTGGTGAATTAGTTGGAATCTTCTTCTCCTCCATTTCAGTTACCAAGCTATTAATTACATTTCAAAATTCACATTCTTTATGAACCACCTTCTTATATTTAAGTACCTATCGATTCCATTCGTGAAATTCTCTGGATTCTTCGTACATTATTTCTCAAATATAGGTGGCTGTAATTTCTTTCCACCATGTTATTTATTTGATTTTTCATGACTCTTGATCTTACTTTTCATATCAAATCCAAGGTAATTGCAGGAATCATTAATTTTTATTTATACCTTGAGTAGATACCGAAATATCTATTTTTTTATTAAAGTCACTTATAACCAATTCCTTTTATTTAATTGGTTTTAATCCACCATATAATAGAAATTTTTTTTATAGACTAATGATTATTCAAAATGAATACCTTGTAACGAACCATGTTTTTTCATACATGAAATTTGAGAAGAAATTTGAATTTATTCTTATAGATACTTATAAGGGGAAAATTTTCATTTTACCCTTTTAAAGATCTCAAATGATTATTATAACCACTCCATTAGTCCTAGAATATGAGTTTTACTATAGAACATAACTTTTGTATAATTTTAAATCATTTTAATTTCCATGGAATAATTAATATTCAATATTTAATTGATGAAATATTAACATATTTGAACTAATTCATTCTGATATATATTTTAAATGGTGTATCATATTGATATTTCATGTCTTTAATTTAGTTAATAATGGTGAGTTTTTTATATATAGGGAAAGAACTATAGTTTTCCACTGGGGATGGGCATGGTTCCCTTTTTCTTTAACTTTTACTTTTTATTTTTTCTCCATTTTCATTATTTTATTATCTTTTCCTTACCTGAATTCTTACGCACTCCCCTCTATGAGTTTCCCTCACCAAAACATATAGAGGAGAGAGATAGAGATAGAGGAATATGGGAATATAGGTACAACTATAGAGCTCGGGATAATCCAATTCATCAGACAATATCAATGGTTTGTGGAAACAAGCGAAACTTTATCAGATTCTACCCAAAGGTATTTCATTTTCAATTTTATCCATATAAACCTATTTATTTAACATTTTCAATTTCAAAAAATAATTATGACATCGTAGGACCCCTTGTGGGTTAGTCTATAACTTAGGAGGAGAAACATTGTGTTTGGTGCATTTTAAGGGGTTTCCCATTCCGAAATCCCAATCTATGACATGTAGATCAAGGAAAACATAGTGTGTGTTCTTCTTATTTAGGGAAGATGATATTTTTAGAAGTAAATTCCATGTAAGTGGTATACACATTTTGTAATGAGAGTTATCTGTGTAGCCGAGTACCTTGATAAATGACATGTGTAGGTGCACTTGGTCATGTAGAGTGCATAACCAGATCATGTGTGGGTCGTACATCATGTAGAGGCACAAGACCAGGTTATATACATGAACAAGATTGGTGAGTTACCTTAGAATGTACCCCATGTAGTGTACAAAGTATGTGTGTGGTACAAAAATTGTGTAAATTGGTTCATACATATCAATCCCAGCTATAGTACATGCCTAGATGGATATTTGAGAGTACACGTCATTTACTCGGTATACACACCATATATTTCTCTCATGCTACCACTTTTTGGAAGATTTTCACATATTCACACACTAGAGTCAGAACTAAACCTATGAGTTGACCATTTTGAGTATCATTCCCTAAATATCATGATGGAGAAAACCATGGTGACATTTGAGGACTCCTATGAGTCATTTCTTGTGTTTTACTAAATGGATAGGTTCTTCCACTGGTAATTTAATCCATCTATCTCTTAAGAATGAGGCCCTTTGATATGAGATGATCCATGAGATATCTCTTTTATCAAGTTATTTCATAGATCGTCCTTTTGAAGAATTATCCATTATGAGATAATACCTTATAGCCTAGGAGGCTGTGAGAATAGTTGTTAATAAAGATCCCATATGGGATGACTCTACATACATTTCGACCTGGAGAATCCTGTGTAGGATTAATCTATCTTCTTAATATTATTTAGGGTCCATTTTGGGATTCCTCTTCTTACATGATGAACTAGGGAATCACTTGTAGGATTCCTCTACCGATTTACTCTTTTCAAGGACACCATTTATGATGACTCTGTCTTATCACTATTATTGAGGGTCCCATGTAGGATGTCTATTCTTAAATACCATTACAAGGATCCTATGAATGCTACCTTTATTCTCTCAGCATTATAGGATCCCATATAGGATTTCTCCTTTTACCTTCATTTCTGAGGATCGTAAGTTGGACTGCTCTCTTGTGTTATGAATTGAGGGACATAGTGGGTGCTTCGATGATTGATCGACCATAAACATGTACATCAAGTTTGGGTAGAGATGATAATAGGGTTCAACTTATATATTGGGAAAAACTTATAAACCTGGGAGGAAGTGGTAGTAGTGGTGGGTTTAGGTATTCATCCACCATCACTCTTTATTTATATATTCACATGGTTACTGTTGATGCAACTATGATATCTAGAGGTGCCTCCTGGTTTGTGTCTAATAAGCCAGATGCGATGCGACATTTATCTTTTGGATTCCCAGTTGTACTTCCTAGGATCCATTTTTTATTTTACTGGTATTTTAAAGTGTATTTCCTAGGGTCCATCTTTTGATCCTTTTATTTGGTGATTATTTATATAATTGGGATTCCTAGATCTCCTACCCTTGATCTGACTTTTGGGCCTTATATGTTTTGATGTTATCCGCATACATTTTTATGATGATGAGGAACATTCCACTCTCCATGATTTATTGTATGATGATGTTGATTTCACTCTCCTAGATCAATTTTATAGTGAGGATAATTCCACTCTCCTAGAATTTTGGTTTAATAAAGATGATTAATCTCTCCTCAATTTGGAATATGATGATCATTCCCAGATGTTCGTCCTGGGAACAATCTTATGATCCTTACATCATCCAAGTGGTTGTGTATGATATATCATAGACCTGATTATTGTTGGTTACGATGTTTCACATCAGAGACCTCAAGGGGTGGGAATGATGTCTCATGGGTGATCTGTCCTTATACACCTTAGTATCATACACTTAGGTATTATTTGAGTTATAAAGTCATGAGCCCCTATGAACGTGGACCTAGGGATTAGACATCAATCATGATTTATGTGGCATGAGTGACATGATGTCCAACTCAGTAACCATTTAGATAATTTTTCATCATTATATGGAATCCCTCATTATAGTGATTGGGGGAGAGTATGGTTTAACCCAAGGGTAGGAAACGTATCCCCCTGTGGTGATGTAGACTTATTAGAGATATTCCAATTATAGCCCTAGAAATTATTGTTGACCAGAATTACAGAACTAGAGTCTGCATTAATTATGTATGGATTGAGTGGTATGACATTCAGCTTAATTCCTTTTTCACAGGATGTACAGGAGATCAAAATTATAGACCCATAGATCGACTTCTATTGTTATGTTATTTTTCACCTTACTCATGTATATTTATATTTATGTGTATAAATATATGGGAATATATATGTATATATACAAAAATAAATTTAAATATATATGTTTCCACCTTACCCTGTTGACTTGGATTACAAACATGAGGATCAAATATGGTTTCATGTAATTTACATTATTTATCATTTCAATTGTGTCTCTGATAGGTTAAGAATATTGTAGGGGTATGCACTTATGATAGAATATTTATAGTTTCATCATTGGGGTATCCTACTAAGATTATTTCTCACCCATGTACATGAACCTTGGTGTGTTTTCGGACCTTATGTATTCTACATAGGCTGAGACTAGAAAAAAAATATAGATAAGGGTGAGGCCTAGGGTTACATGGTTAAACAATTCAATCCTATGGATTTTTATGATCGGGATGGAGAAGGTTGACAGTGTCTTAAAGACCAAGTATGTTATCTAGTTTGGAGTTAATTCTAGAGACCTATAATTTTATTTTAATTTCTTTTAAGTACTCTTACATGTAAGGTCGACCCAGTGGGTGACTATTGTTGTATTTATGACATGGATTTTTTGGATTTAAACTAATTTAATTTATTATTATTGTATATTATATTTTTATCTATTTATTGCTTACACACACTTTTTATTAGGGATTTGGATTATATATATATTTTTTTTTCTTACTCTGATATGATAGAATATTCTGTCCACTTACACACCCTAGGCCCTCACTACTAGTCGGCAGCCTCTAGAACATCGAGAGGTGAACTTCAGGCCTTATAGAAAACCGTCTTGGAACACTTGTTTTTTATAATATGGGATGGGTTGTTTCAATGTGGTATTAGAGGTTTTCCTTTACTTTTTATTTAGAATTTGGGATATGGTAGACATTAGTTTTAAGAATATTTCATAACCTTTGATGGATATTGAAGTAGTGCATTAAGAAAACATGTTCATGTAAGATGTCATGATTACCAAGGGTATGAGATTTCTATTTTTATTTGTGATATTATATTTTTAAATTATTTTTTCATTAAGAAATGATTTTTTTTGGATTTAATGAATTTTTTGGAATTTTTGTTTCTTGGACCCTAGGAATGTGGCCAATGATTGATTTTAACTTCTGGGTGGAAAATAAAAGAGGCCTCTCATGCATCATAATTTTCACATAGGATTGACATTTTATAGGCCTTATAGTGTGTGATTTTGTTAAAGATATATTAAAATTATTTAATTATTGCAAAAAACCAAAATGGTGTTTCCTATATAGGTTATCGGTGGAATTATACTAAAATAGGCTGACAAGCAAAGATATTTGCTTCTGCTGGTAGGATATATGGATCTAGAGTGAGATATTTGATAGTGAGATAGATGACTCAGTCCTCATGAATGGGAGGTTCATTGACCCTATATTTTCATTAGGGAACACAATTACCAAGTTTTGAACCATTTGTCGGGAGATATTTATTAGGTTAGGTTGTTTAAAATGTTTTTTTTAAAAAAATAATGTATTTTCCCGTATATCATGGAATGAAATTATACTTAACCAACCTCTATTATGGTGATCTAACTGGATCACTTAGTATGATAATGATAGGTACTAGGATTTTTCTAGTGAACTTGACCTAGAGGGGGTATTATAGTATATAGATTCTTAGTGAGTGTAAGTTCAGTATCTCTTCCACATTGGTATCATGATCTCTAGTGAGTAGTTCTTTATAAGGATTATCATTGAGGACTAGGGACCTTGTTCAATAATTATTGATACTTTGGACCACTATATGTCAATTTCTTCTTTACCTACCATTGAGAAGTTTGATCTTTTTGGATAGGTGGAAGACCTATATTCCATTAGTATTGAATAAAACCATTATATTTTGATGTTCATTTTGAACAAGGGAAACCTGTGGTTAGAGTTGGCCCAAGTTTACGGATTCCTTTTTAGGAAAGGATCTATAATATATGCTCATCTGAGACTAATGCATTTTTAGTGCTTAAGTTTTGTAATACAGTCATTTTGATGCCTTTGGATTTTTAAAAACCACATAGAGTGCTTGGTTTTTCAAACTATATTTGGTATATCAGACTGTTCGGGTGCCTAACTATATTGACCCATGTTTCTTCAATTAGCATGTCTACATAGTGTAGGTAGGTGGTCATGACTAGAACGACGCTAGGTGAAGGGTGGAATTGAATAAACTGCGGCAGGGGTAAGGTTTCCTATTTTGAAAATTATTTCTAATAGAGATTTTGAATGAAGGATAATGAAATCATGTGTAGTATGGCCATCTTGGTTTTAGTAGGAGACGACTCATAGAAGTATGAGTTCGGTGATAAAAGTACACACCAGTTTTGTGTAGTTCTATTTAAACTCTAATTTTGGAGTGTCTCCATGCGAGGTGAGGACCAATGTTTTCAATAAAAATTTTGGTCATGGTTTCCTAGGAGTTTTATTTAAATGATGAGTGTATCTATATGGTAGAGGATACATCAGTAATATTTCTTATGTCATAAGATAGTTGACTCGTGGTTGGATCTGTACACACATTTTTGATAAACATAGTGTTAAGGGTTGGTTATAGGAAATTGTAGAATTTTGGATGTGAGTATGGATTGGGAGAGATAAACAAATTTTTTTATGGAATATTAGAATACTTCTAGTTAGATAAAATAATTTTCTATCCTGAAATCATTCGGGGCATGTTGTGAAAGATTTGGTTATACGCCAATGTTTTTTCCTTTTAAATATCATTTCTGGATTGATAATGGAACCTATTGAGGTTGTACTAGCAGTGCAATATAAGATGATCCTTTGGGTTGGGAGTACACCATTTGTTATTTCAGGGTGGTGACCTTCATCTTCAGTTGCAATTCAGTGTTTTTTATGGGGAATTTAGATTTAAGGTGGGTTATGAGATGATGATAAGGGTATTTCCATAGTGGGGAGTACCAGATTAGTCATAGTTAATCATCTCTCATGCAAGGGACAGTTGATAACGCTACGAGACTAGATGTTTTACAGTAGAGATTACATGTTGTGTAGATTATCAAGTTGAGATAATGGATACATTTGACCATCAAGTCTTCTTTGGGAAGAGAAGGTTTATGTTGGGGATGTTTTAATGACAAGTATTTTTACAGATTAGAAATTTGAGATGAAATTTGAATTTTTTTCTTATAGGTTATTGTATGGGGTAAAATGGTCATTTACCCCAAGAAAAATATATATAATTATTATTATGTCCACTTAATTGGTCCTAGAATAGTTTTTCACACTATGATATGAATTTGGTAGAACTACGAACTACTCGAATTTCTTGGGAATATTTAATATTTAATATTCAATTAATTAAATATTAACTTATTTCCATGTATTTTTTATCTATATATTTACTACTGAATTTATATGTTTTACATTGATTCTATAATAAGAAGTTCTTCTTAGGTGGGTCGTAAACTCATATTGGGCTTTTGGGATGAGTATGGGGCCTTTTTTCTTTTTTTCATTTGTTTTCTTCATTTTCTTTCATTTCTATTGTTTTCCTTCCCAATATTCTCATGCGTGAACCTCTATGGTTTTACTTCAACTTTTATGAGAGAGGATATGGAGAGGGATATATTCAAAGATTAATATGGGAAGAAGGATACCATCTCGGAGCTCAGATGGAGTTGGATCCACAGGCGACATCCGTGAATCATGGAAACAGGTGAAGCTTTAGAGGATTCCACAAAAAATTAAGTTGTTCTTATGTTTTTCCATAAATTCCCATAGATTTTATATTGCCCTGAACATAGTTACCCAGAGTCGGTGCATTATTACAGAACATTGGAATGATCACAAGGGATCAAATCCTTAAAGACTTATCAGTTTAGTAGCCTTGGTAGTTCTAGATACATACATAAGTTTTACATTACATTATGATATGAAAAACCACTACCTTGTGTCTCCTTTGAACACACTCATATTCCTTATCTTATCCCTGTAATTCAGTCATAATACACTTCTTCGCATCCAGGAAAAAATAAAACATAGAATGGGGTGATCTCATATGCTCTTTAAGGATAAAAATATTGCAGAAACTTTTATAAATAAGCATGAACATTTAAGGCAAAGTATAAGACTAATACAAAAGCCTTTTAAATATAAAATTCTGTATAAAATGGTAAATATAAATCAAATAATTCCAGTTACTTATTCACATGGATATTATACTACTCGAATAATCACATGTGATATCAATAGCTAATTTCATACTGATGGAATGTATAATGTCGGACATCATTACCACATAGTCAAGGCCATGTGCGAAGACTACCAAAAATATTTTTTCAAGGCCTTGTTCCAAGAAACTAGTTTATCTCGTGAGACCTACCAATGCATTGAGGGGCTATAGTGGGCCCCTCCTGTCACTTACTATTCCTAATTCATTCTTCATATGAAAAGGTTGAAACATAACATAAACATTTATATTAAAACTAGCATACAAAATGTTAATACTTTAAAAATAAATCATAAATGGTATAAAAATTTCAAATCCACTATCAAATATATCACAAAACCATCAAATAAATATGGAATATTTTATCATAATAAATCAAATTCATACATGCGTAAAATCTAACAATGGATATTGACATAGATGAAGAAATATTTGAGGGAAATATATATTTCTATTTTGAAATCATTTGAAAGTCATGTAGTTATGAAAGAAAACATTTATTTTGAAAATATTCATATAATATTGTATGGGAAGCTTCTAAAATGTTATAATTGTGGAAAATATCTATAACCACTGTATAAGTTAAAAAAAATTCTTTCCTTAATTTGTCGAAAAGGTCATAAAGTACCTTTTTTGGAAAGCGACAAAATGATTAATTTCCAAAAAATTTATAAAAAGTAAAAAAAGGGTATAAATGACTTTTACCCATGGTCTAGTAAATAGTAATAATGTTTTGAAACACATTTTAAAGAAACACAGATGTGGATGAGAAATGAATCCCAGTAGATACTTACGTAAAAACAACCTCTGATAATAAAGAGAATGTAAAATTAAAATTTACCATGTAATTTTGTTTAGTCGAGGGTACTTTAACCTCATGTATAATGGTGAAATTATTTTTATTGAATTATACAAGAACCACATACCTAAATATTATATCGTATATGATCTTCTAATATTGCATTGTTAATGATATTTTAGTTGTATCATTGTTTTGGGTGCTAACTAATTCGTTTTCCTTTATATTTTTTGTTACGTAAGTCATGTTTGTTACGGATAAGAAATACTTTATTCACATAGAAAATGATATTAAGTTATTATCCATTATTTTTAATTATCAAAATTAAAATTATTCTTGAATGGTTACGATGGTGAATGAAATCTCATCGCGTCATGGAGACGGTAAGACGAACATACACATGAGTGACAATATCATTCTATTAGTGGTGAAATAGTTTGTAATTGGATGTTATATTATATATAAAAAATCATTACCATGTTATATTTATTATTTACATCTGTTATACTAATTATTATAACCATCCAAATAATGAAGTGTTGAATAACAAACTACACCAGACGTGGAGACAGAAATCCATACGTACACATGCATGGTGACTTTTTCATTCATAGGATAGATAGAATAATGAATATGGTTTCAACATATTTATAATAACGTCATAGTATGTAGAATTTACTGGATTTATTATTTTGGTATGTAAACAACAATGAAAGAGGAAGTGGAAGAAGAAAACAACTTCGAAAGAGATGACAAAATAATTATCACTTCTTCGTGTGTTTCCTTATTATTTGAACCAATGGGATCCATAGTTTGGCCTTATAATCAAACTAAGTACTCTAGGTTCAATTAAGGGTAGTTGGGAGTATATTTTAGTGGGGTTTGGACAATAAAAATGGATTTGAAGGTGTGAAGTTAAGAGAAAGGGGCGTACCCTTTTATATGGGAGTTGAGGGGCACTTTAAGAAATACTTGAAATATTAATTTATTATAAAATCATTTTCACTTTCTAATAGATCCAAATGAATTTATTTCTTGGATAATATGGGGATGGGTCGAAAAACTCTCAAAAAATAGGTTTTAGACAAGTTTAGGTCCCCATATTAACCTTATCTTTTTGATTTAACTCTTAGTTAAATAGTTTATCTTTAACCATGTCTTCTTGTATTATTATAATACATGGTTAATAAACTTGATATAAAATAAAAAATGATCATAAATTAGTTGATTAATGAAATATCAATAATAATATAAGTCCTTTGTCTAAACCTTAGATTTTTAGGACAATTATATAATTTAATAAAATAGTATTTGTTTTAAAAACTCATTAATGTAAAATTTGAAATTATTTAGTATTTGGTTTTTGTGAAAGTCATAAAAACATGATTACTTGAAAAAAATCATCGAATAAAACCTAACATGTCATTATAACCAAAAACATATGTGTAATGGATCAAAAGTATCATCCTACATTTATTTTAATATTTATAACATTAATTATTTTAATCATTAATTAATAAGGTAATTACTACATCAATTGTGTCATACATAAATTTACTTTTTTAATTTATGAAAATTATAAATAAAATACCTTGATTTAGGAAATATTTTTATATTTCTAATGAATATTTATAGTGAAATTTATCTTATGTATAACCCTATATTAAAAATGTCTTTCTTATTAAAATTTTAATTTAACAATTTTAAATCTTCTTTAAAAAAATATTATAAATGTCCTAATCTAATTAAAGTGGATAATAAAGGATTTTATTTTTGTCCTATGGTTTATTTTTTGTCAAAATTAACTTATCAGATACAATTATTACATGTGTTAGGGTAATTATAATATCATTCTTACCTTTAATTACCCTATTTACTATTTACGGTGGTAAATAAAATTCAAAAGATACTATTCAGGAAAACATATTTTCATCTTATTGAACCACATTTTACTGAATGATGTCAACCTTGTCTCAAGGATGTTTTAAATTCAATTCAATGAAGCTGTAAAATTATGTTTTATGAAAATTGGTAAATGCGCCTAGAAGGTCGGTAAAAGACGTTAAAAAATTAAATAAAAATTATATATATATAATATTATTATAAAATTATTCTAATGAATTACCTTGCATTAATATAGGTATTACTTATCCATTTTGACTTTAAAATGAATTTAAATTTAAAAATAATTACTTAAATAAAAAGTCGGTTTTAGAAAATAACACCGTGTTTTTTACTATTCATAAAAAATTGAATGTTTTCCTAAAAATACCAAAAATACACCCTAAGACAATTTTGATATTCAGAATCCAAAAAATGAAGTCCATTTTGAAAAGTAAAATTTTTTAAAGTTCAAAAAGTGGATATTACTATTCATAACTACTTTTTTAAATAGCTAGTTTGATTGGTCGTTGTGTTCAAGAACATGACGTTTCGTAAAATGCAAGATATTATATTATTCAAAGAGAAGTATATTGTGAAAGCATGGGGTTTTATATTTTTTCCACCTTCAAATAATTTCATCCTCAAAATTTCTAGAATATTACTGCCTGAAAAGATTTGTCTGCTTCTTCATCTTATGTTCCTCAGATTCCAATGTCACCTTTTCCATTTTATGGTTTCTCGAAACAACTTTGACCAGAAAAGTCATATAGTTTCTCACAACTTGTTCTCTAGTATCAGATATTATGATTGGATCTTCATAATAAGATATATCAGGTTCCAACTCTATTTCTTCATTGGTGAGTACATTTTTTGGGTCAAGCATGTATTTTCTTAACATTGATATGTGAAACACATCATGAACTTCGGAGAGACTTGGCTGCATTTCAAAACGGTAAACTAAAACTCTAATTTGTTCTAGAATTTTGAATTTTCCAATGTACCTAGGACATAAATTTCCCTTCTCACCAAATCCCATAACACCCTTCCATGGAGTTACCATCAAGAAAACATGATATCCTACTTTAAATTCCAAATCCATCCTTCGGTTATTGCCATAGCTATTTTTCATACTTTTAGCATCTTTGATGTGGGTTTTGATAATACTCACCTTTTCCATTATTTCCTTAACAAGTTTTGGGCCTACAAGTTTTCTTTCACCAACATAATCCCTACAAGTTAGTGTGCGATATCTATTCCTGTATAATGCTTCATATAGTGCAATCTGAAAACATGAGTGGAAGCTATTATTATAGTAGAATTATGCCAAAGGTAAATAATGATCCCACATACCTTGAAAGTCAAGTGAGAAAGATCTCAACATGTCTTCTATGGTTTGAATAGTCGGTTCTGACTGTCCATCAGTTTGAGGGTGGTAATAAGCGCTCAAATAAAGTTCACTATCTTGGGATTTCTTAATACTTTTCCATAATCATGATTTAAAGTGGGGATCATGATCATAAAAAATCTATAGGGGTACACCATGGAGTATTACAACTTCATTAATATATTTTCATGGTAAATTTTCAAGTGGTAAATCTTCTCTTATAGCAAGAAAATGTACTGAATTGGTAAGACGATCAATAATACCCCATATTTCATCATTCCTTCTAGGATTCTTTGGTAGCCCCATGAAAAAGTCCATCATAATATCATCCCATTTCCACTCAAGAATGAGAATAGGTTGCATGACTCCTCTAAGATGTTGTCTTCTAGCATTTACCTATTGAAAAACCATACATCTTGACACATAATCAACAATCTCCCTCTTCATGTTGTCTTACCAAAAACATTTCTTCAAATCTCTATACATAATAGTACTACCATGGTGTATAGAGAAATTGGAGCTTTGAGAATCATCCAACAATTCCCTTTTTAGAGCAGTTATATTGAGAACACAATGCCTTTTCCCAAATTATAAAATTCTCTCTTCATATACGAATTCAATCAATCTCCCATCATCCATAGATTTAATCATCTTTTGAAACTCCTCATCCCTAGTCTAAGAAATTTTTATCCTTTCTAGTAAAGATGGTTTGGAAACCATTTGAAAAAGTATCAATGTTTTGGTTTCCATGATTATTCCCATATCCATCTTTACTTGATCCATGAACATATGATCCCTTTCAACTCTCATCTTGTTCAGAACACTATGATCCTTTCTCATTAAAGCATATGCCACCTTATTTTCCTTCCCCGGGTGGTAGTGTATATGGAAATCATAATACTTGAATATTTCAAGCCATCATCTTTACCTCATGTTGATTTCTTTCTGTGAAAAAATATAGTTCCAACTCTTTTGATTGGTATATATCTTGCATTTTTTACCATATAGATAGTTTCTACATATCTTCAAAGTAAAAATTATAGTTTCTAACTCAATATCATGAGTATGAAGGTTTTTTTCATGATTTTTTAGCTACCGTGATGTACAGGCAATAACTCTATCATTATTCATAAGGACAAAACAATGTCCTTTCTCTGAAGAATCACTATAACTAACAATCCCATCATTCCTTGATGGTATAGTGAGAATATAATCATTGCATAATAATTACATTATTTGATCAAAAAAATAGTCACACACTTTTTTCCAAACAAATTTAAGACCTTTACATGTGAGCTTGGTTAATGGGTTATCCAATTTTCCAAAATTATGGACGAAATGCCGATAATAACCTACTAAATCAATAAAACTGTGTACCTCTTTTATACTCGCCAGTGCTAGACAATCCTGGATTTAAATTTTCTTAGAAGGAGAAAAAAATATTCTATACATAGAGACAATATGGCCAAGAAAATAAATCTCTTGAATCCATAATTCACACATGTGATACTTCACATATAATACATTTTTTATTAGATTTTTCATAATACAACACAAGTGATTTTCATGAACTTCATCAATTTTGTAGTGTACCAAGATATAATTAATAAATACCACTACAAATTCATCAAGACATTTCATGAAAAAACTATTCATTAGATCCTTGAAAATAGGGGGTTCATTAGTTATTCCAAAAAGAATTATTGTAAACTCGTAATGCCCATACATGGTTAGAAATGCAGTCTTTGGAATGTCTTCCTTCTTCACACAAAACTGATGGTATCCAGATCGAAGGTAAATCATCGAAAAACATTGAGCACCATGATGTTGATTGGATAAATCATCAATGAAAGGTATGGTATACTTCTTCTTTATTTTTATAGCATATTCTCCTTATAGTTAAGGAACAACCTCATAGATTCATCTTTCTACTTAACAAAAAGAAAAGTGGCTCCCCGGGTGGAAACACTAGGTAAAATAAATCCTTTACTACCAAATTCTTCTAGTTGTTAAATTAGTTCCACAAATTCTATAGAGGACATTCTATAATGGGTCTTCGATATGGGTGTTGAACCATAAATTAAGTCAACAGAAAAATCAATTTCTTATTCTAGAGGATGGCCAGGTAAATCCTCTAAAATCACATCAACATATTCTTTCACAATAGGTACATCCCCTAATTTTACATTCCTTTCCTAATCCAAAGTTATTTAACTATCTTCCTCCCTAATAATTGCATTTAGTAGAGCTATTGGGGATGGATCTAGATAAGAATCAGATGGTAATGTTTCTTCTCTAAAGATACGAAATTATTTATCATCATAAAAAATTGTAACCTCCTTATTCTTACTATAAATTTTCGCATCATGGTTCGAAATCCAATCCATACCAAGGATTATATCAAATTCAATCGTGGGTATGACAATAAGATCAGTAGATAATGCACATTTATATGCCATAATTACAACTGATTCACAAAACTTTGTTGCAATGATACTTCCCTTAGGAGTTTTGACTGGAAACTCCCTCATTAAGTCAAACTGGAAAAATTTATTTTTGTTGGAAAACTAGGAAGATATGAAAGAATGCGATGATCTAGAATCAAATAAATCATTTCCTAATTTTTAGGAAATGATTAAAGTACCTTCTACCATGTTATTTGGAGCTTCCACCTCAACATTAGTGATCCTGTAATCTTGGAATCTCTCCATTATCCTTTTCTAAGGTAAGTTTCCTTGGGGATTAGGACATTAATTTTCAAAACACCTCATTTATCTACAATTATAGAATTCGACATTTAAAACCTCTTTCTTTCCCTCGGAATCACGAACTTGGTGGATTTTTTCTCCACACTTGTAACAAACTCAAATCCCCTTTAGGAAAGTACCTGGGTGTTTATTACGACATTTACTATGGGGTGGAATGTCAACTTTTACCTTATTCCCCTTATTTCATTTTTCAGAGTGTTCATCAGATCTCTTACTCTATTGCTTTTCTTTAAAGTCATAAGACTTATAGAATTCCTTTTCTGTCTTGATAGTACATGAGAATATATATTCGTATGATGATAAGTGTTGTGAGACTAATGCTAGATAGATAATTGGGTTTAATCCATCAAATAATAAATCAATATTATTCCTTGGGATATGTATATAATATGTAGCATGCCTTGATAACCTTCTAAATTTAGCCTCTTAACTTGTGACATTCTCAAACTCCTTTTCCATCAGACTTAGAAATTGCCTTTCTATATCCATTCAATGTTCACGAGGAAAGTATTTCTATAAGAAAAGCTCTTTAAACTACCTCCAGTATATATTTGATACTTCTTAATCCTCCATTGTGTTTTGAATTAATGGACACCATAGATTTACATCCCCTATTAGGTGATAAACTTCCATGAAAACCTTTTCCCTTTCGCTACTCCCTAAAGAATGAAATATTTTATCTAAGGAACATATCCATTAGTTATCAACAAATGGATTTGTAGTCTCATTAAATTTTTGTGTTTGTTTCCTCATGAAATGGTATAAAATTGATCCTATGAATTGTTGATTAGGGTTCTCCATATAGGTAATGTTATTATTCATAACCTGAATGATTTGTTCGATAATGTATATAAGTTGTTCTGCACCAGCTGCATCACCAGCTCCACTATAATTTTCTACAGTTAGAAGGAAATTCCTACAAGGATTATTTGAGTTGATACGGTTTCCATTCATTCCACTAGACACCATTTCTAAACAATGTCATACAATATATTAGTTTATGAAGTGTAATGCATAATTAAAAACTTGTAAAATACCTAAAAATAATTCAACAGTTTATATATATAATCTAAAATCATAAAAATATATTTTTTGAGGAAGTATTTGCTCATGAATCCTTCATAATGGTTTTTAAAGAAAATATGAATTATCCTAAGAATATCCCCCATGAGTGTCAATACCAAGAGTGCAGAAAGGACCTTTTTCGTGTACCATGATACCACGAGTCAAGCCCGAAACTCTTTGTCAGATTTTTAAATACTAGGTACATCTCTGCCAGAGCCACCTCTACTAGTTTTTATCCAGACATGGATTTATTTTCTTGGAAAACCCACATAATACTTACACTACCAATTTTTTGGATGTTCTTGTGTCCTAATCCTCAATTTCTATCTTAGGGTATTGTTCTCTTATCATAGTTTTTCTAAATCTAGTTTCCATGTTTTCTACTAAACTTCCTCTGATACCGAACTATAATGCCCCGACCCTAGTTAATTAGAGTCAGTGCATTATTACAGAGAATTTTCATGATTAGAAGAGATCAAATCCAAAAAGTCAGACCAGTTTAGTATCCTTGGAAGTACTAGATACATACATAGGTTTTACATTACATTATGAAAAGAAAAACAACAACATTATGTCACCTTTGAACACACTCATATCCTTTCTCTTGTCCCTGCAAGACAATCATAATATACTTCTTCACATCCGGGGATAAATAAAACATAGAAAGGGGTGATCTCAGATTCTTAGTAAGGATAACAATATAAGGGTAACATTCATAAATATGCACAGACATTTAAGGCAACATATAAGACTAAAACACAATCATTTTAAACTTAAAATTCTATATAATATGGGAAATATAAATCAAATAATGCCATTTAGTTATTCTCATGGATATTCTACTAGTCTGATAATCCCATGTAATATCAATATCTTATTTTATAATGATGGAATGCATAATTTTGTACATCATAACCATATAATAAAGGCCTTATTCCAAGACTACAAATATGATTTTGTCAAGTCCTTGTGCCAAGACACTAGTTCATCTCATGATACCAACCGATGCATCAATGGGCTATAGCGGGCCTCACCCATTACTTACTACATCCAATACATTCCTCATATGAAAATTTTGAAACATAACATAAACATTTATTTTAAGACTTGCATAAGAAATGTTAATACTTTAACCATAAACCATGAATGGTATAAAAATATCACATCCACATTCAAACTAATCACAAAACCTTCAATATAATATGGAAGATTATATCATAATAAATCAACTTTAAACAAGCATAAAATCCAAAAAAGTATGTTGACATAGATGAAAAACTATTTGAGAGAAATATCACTTTTTATTTTGAAATAAATTAAAAGTAACATAATTATGAAAGAAAATAGTTATTTTGAAAATATTCATATAAGCATGTAATGAGAGTTTTGAAGGTGTTATAATGGCGGAAAATAGCTTCACCTGCTGTATAAGTTAAAAACACATAATTTCCTTAATTTTTTGAAATGGTCATAAAGTAACTTGTTTGGAAAGAGGTATAATGAATAAAATTCATTTAAGGGAATAAATTACATTAACCCATAGTCTAGTAAATAGTAAAACTATTTTGAAATACATTTTTAAGAAACATAGATGTGGATTAGAAATGATTCCCAGAAGATACTTACATAAAAACAACCTTGGATAATAAAGAGATTATAAAACTAACCCATACCTTGTACTTTTTAATCATCAAATGACAATAATTCATGAATGGTTATGATGGTGAATGAAATCTCATCGCGTCATGGAGATGGTAAGCTGTACGTATGCACGAGTGAAAATACCAATCAATTAGGGGTGAAATGTTATATAATAGGACGGTATATTATATATAAATAATCATTAACAAGTTATAGTTATTATTTACATTAGTTATAATCATTATTATACCCATCCAAATAATGAAGTGTTGAATAACAAACTACACCACAATGTGGAGACGGTAATCTGTACGTATGCATGTATGGGGGATTTTCCATTCATTGAATGGATAGAATAATGAATATGGTTTTACCATATTTTTAATAAAATCATAGTATGTATTAGGTACTGGACATATTATTTTTGTATGGAAATAACCAAGAAATAGGAAGTGTAAGAAGAAAAGAACTTTGAATGAGGTGACAAAATAATTAAGTATTCTTCCGGTGTTTCCTTTTTATTTGAACAGAAGGGATACTTAGGTTGTCTTTATGATCACATTAAGGCCTCTATGTTGAAGTGAGGGTAGTTGGGAAGATATTTTAGGATGGTTTGAATGAAAAAATGGATTTGGAGGTGTGAAGTTAGGAGAAGGGAAAGTACCCTTTTATAAGGGAGGTGTGGGGCACTTTAGGATAAGCTTGAAATATTAATTTATTATAAAATAATTTTCGATTTATAATAGCTCCAAATAGATTTAATTTGAGTATAATGTGGTTTTGGGTTGAAAAACTCTCATCCAATTGGTTATAGACAAGTTTATATCACCATATTAATATTATATTTTAGATTTAACACTTAGTTAAATAGTTTATCTTTTACTGGGTCTTCTTGTAGTATTATAATAAATGGTTAATAAACTTACTATAAAATTACAAGAGGACCTAAAATGGTTCATTAATGACATATATATAATAATATTAGTTATTTTTCTAAACCTTATATTTTTATGAAAATTATATAATTTAATAAAATAGTATTTGTTTTAAAAACTCATTTATGTCAATATTGACATTATTTAGTATTTGGTTTTTGTGAAAGTCATAAAAACATAATTACTTTGAAAAAATTAATTTAATAAACTATAAAATGTCATAATAACCTATAAAATTATTTTAATTCTTCAAAAGTATCAACTGATATTTATTTTATTATTTATAACTTCAATTATTTTAATCATTCAATAATAAGGTAATTACTTCATCATCACTGTGTCATAAATAAAATTACTTATTTAATGTATAATAATTTTAAATAAATACCATTATATAGTAAATCATTTTATATTTAGAATGAATATTTATTATCTAATTTATCTTATGTATAACCCAATATTAAAAATGTTTTAGTTATTAAAATTTGAATTTAACACGTTTAACTATTCTTTAAATAAAATATAATAAATGTTCAAATATAATCCATTTGGATAAAAAAAAGATCATATTTTTATCAAAAGGTTTATTTTTGTTGAAATAACCCTATCCAATTAAATTAGGACATGTGTTATGGTAATTATAATATCATTTTTACCTTTAATTACCCTATTTACTTTTAACTGTGGTAAGTAAAATTCAAAAGTTACAATTTAACCAAAAATATTTTTAATCAAATTGAACCAAATTTTACTTAATAATGTCAACCGTGTCTCTTGGAATTTTTAAATTCAATTCACAAAAGAAGTAAAATTATGTTTTATGAAAATTTGCAACTATTCCTAGAAGGTTGGAAAGACGTCAAAAAATTCAATAAAATTATATATATATATAATCATATTATAAAATTATTCCAATGAATTAAATCAGATTAATATTGGTATTATGTATCTATTTTTACATTAAAATAAATATAAATGTTAAAATAATTATTTGAATAAAAATTTTGTTTTAAACTACAATATAGTGTTTTTCATTATTCATCAAAAATTGAATGTTTTCAGAAAAAATACCAAAAATTAACCCTAATCTAATTTTGATATTTGAAATCCAAAAATGATGTCCATTTTGAAAAATAAAATTTATAAAATTACAAAAATAGGGTATAAATATTTATAAGTTTTTTAAATGACTAGTTTGATTGGTCATGGTTTGCTAGAACTTGATGTTGCATACAATGCAAGATATTATATTATTCGAAGAGAAACATACTATGGAATCTTGGGGTGTTACATATTTAACATTTTCAAATTTTACACATTTACTATGACTACTTATGATCCCTAGTGGGTTGATCTATATCTTTTGAAGAGAAAATGGATGTCTCAAGTGATTTGAGGGGTTCGTCGTTAGAAAATCTCGAACACATGACATGTGGTTCCAGGAACTCATGTCGAGTGTTCTTCCTATTCTGGTAATATAATTTTTTCATAATTACACACCATGTATGGGGTATACTCACCATGTACTTGGAATATTCTATGTAGCTGAGTACCTTACTAGAAAACTCGTGTCGGGGCACATGGATGTGTATAGTAGTCGGCCAGACCCTGTGTGGGTCACACACTATGTAGAGGTACCTAGCAAGGCTATATAAACATCTATGTCATGTGAGGTACATGGGTACGAACTCCATGTTCGGTACACATAATATACATGGTACACATCCCATTTACATGGTTTTTTACTTGCCAAGTATGGCTGGAGTACATGCCCATGTGGAGCTTTGGGAGCACAGAACATGTAATAGGTATTCACACCATGTATTTCTCCCTTTCTACCCCTTGAGTGTTTTTAACATCTTCACTCCCCAGATTCAGAACTGAACCTATGAGTAGTCTATTTTGAATATCTTTCTTTATAGATCATGATGTGGAAGTCCTTGAGGTGATGTCAATACTCTTAGTAGGTGTTTGGGTATTTTACTAAATGGGGATGTTCTTCATCTAGTAATTTAATCTCGCTATACTTCGAGTGTGAGGACCTTTGATCTAATATGAGGCATTAGAAATCTCTCTTGATTGGTGCATTATTATCTCTTAGTTTTAGGACATATCCTTTATTATATGATCCCTTCTCTCTTAAGAGGCCATTAGATTAGTTGTTTCTGAGGATCCACAATTAGATGGCTATGCTTACATTTCCACTTAGAGGATTCCATGTAGGATACCTATATCTTCTCATTATTATTGAGGGTCCCTTGTGGGATTATTTTACCTACATGATGACCTAGGGAATCCCTTGTAGGATCCCTCTACCTATTTACTCTTTTAAGGTATCCCATATAGGATGCCTCTGTCTTATCCCTGTTATTGAGTGTACCATGTGGGATGCCAATTTCTATATTTCATTCCAAAGAACCCATGTAGGATGCCTTATATTTCATAACAATAGAGGATCCGATATATTATCCCTCATTTTAACCTTCACATCTAAGAATTCTCAGTTGTATTCCAGTCATATGTTATGAATTGAGGGACCCTGTGGGTGCCATGAAGTTTGACTGATCCTGAGGTAGTGTATCGAGTGTGAGTAGAGATGGTAATATGTGTCACATTATAACTCCTGAAGAACTTCTAATACTTGGAGTATATGTATGCATTGGTGGGATTAGGCATTTATCCACCATCACTCTTTATTTATGCATTCACATGGTTACTATTTATTTGGCTATGATGGCTATAGGTTCTTCCTTGTTTTGGGTTGATGTGCCTGATGTGATGCAACATTTATCTTTGGGACTCCTAGACGGATTTTCTAGGATCAATCATATTCAATTATTGGTATTCCTAGACATATTTTTTGGGGTCTGGACTCTGATACTTTTATTATATTACTATTTATATATTTTGGATTTCTATAAGTGATACCAAGGATCCTGATTTTGGGCCTTATATTTTTTGATGTTCCCCACATCAATTTTGATACTAATGAGGATGAATATACTGTCCTCTATTTATTGTATGATGAGGATGATTAATTTATCATTGTTCTATATTATAGTTAATAAGATTCATCTCTCCTCAAATTATGGTTTAATGAGGATGATTATGCTCTCCTTGATTTGGAATCTAATGATCATTCCTATATGTTCATCCTAGGAATATGCTTTTGAGAATTACATTATCAGGTTGGATGGGCATGAAGTATAACACCCATGATTGATGTTGTTCATGGTTTTCAACATTAGAGACATTGAGGGAGTGTGTGTGACATATCGTAGGTGATCTCTCCTTATAAATTGTTTAAGGGTGAGACCCTTATATATTATTCAAGTTACAATTTCATGACTACCTATGGTCTAGGACCTAGGGCTCATACATCGAACTGTATTTACATGGAATGGTTTTCATATAGTCCAGAAAAATAACTATATGTAGGATTTTTATTTAGTATACATCATCCTTCTTTACAGTGATTAGAAAAAAGTATTTCTGAACTCAGGTTTAGGACATGTATCCCCCTATGTTGACATAACTTTCTCAGAGATATTCTAGTTCTATTTAAAGAATGTATTTTTAACTAGGATTACAGACCCATAGGTTAACTTAAATATGCATGGATTGAGTGGTACAACATCTTGATCAATTCCATTTTCATATAATTTCCAAACAATTAGGATTATGGACCCAAGGATCGACTGTTATTATTATGTTAATTTCACCATACTCAAGTCTATTTATGTGTTTGTGTGTGTGTGTGTATGGGAATATATATATATATATACATATAAATATAAATGTATATGATGTAACCTCTCTGAGTTGACCAGGATTAAGGACCCCCGGATAGACCATGGTTTCAGGTTATTTATTTTATTTATCATTTCAATTGTGTCTTGGCTAAGCTCATCATATTTCATGATAATTCACTTATAACATCATAATTATAGATTCATCATTGGGGTGGCCTACTAAGATTAGTTTTCACCCTTGTACATGAACATCAGTGTGTGTAAAGACAAGTTATCTACTTTTTAGGTTGAGTGTAGATACAGGTTAGATTGGGATAAGGCCTAGGGTTTCATGATTGAACAGAACCACTCGTGTGGATTTTTAGGATTGAGCTAGATCAGCTTAGCTGTGCGGTGGATACTGGGTATAGGAGATGGATTAAAGTTATTTTTAGAGCCCTATAATTTTATTTCAGTTTCTTTTATTTACCCCAACATGTATGGTTGGCCCTGCGGGTGAGCAGTGTCGTATATATTACATGGTTGTTTGGGATTTTATTACATTTCATTTATTATTACTCCATTTTATATTTCAGTTTATTTATTTCTTTCTCACTATTTTTTTACTTCATTGGATGATTTATAGTTATTTTTTCTATTGTAAATCTAATATGAGGGAATAGACTCTCCAAATACAAACCCTATGTTCTTGCTACTAGTCTGAAGCCTATGACATATAAAGAGTTGGATAAGTTCTTATGGACAATCTTCTTTGAGAATAGATTTTTCTGAATTCAGGTATGGATGTTAAATACCATGCATGCCTTTTAAAATTTTCTTTATAAGTACCAATAGATTCATCATCTTTCTTCTTAATCTCATGGAATTTCTTATCAATCCATGAATATATAATATGAGAAAAGTACTTGATGAAAAATACCCCCTAAACTAATCTCATTCCTTTTATTCAATTACATCTCCTTGAACCATACAATTATTAAGGTTTTATCATTGATTCACCTTCCAATCGAAAAACAGTTAATGAAACATTTTCATGTTTTAATCACTAGAGAATAAAGAATATGTTTTCAATGGTTTTAATCCACCACTAAACTAATTGTGGATATGAATACCCACTAAAATAAACTAGATGCTGTCTCATGAAGGATTCAATAGAATGTTGTTCCATAATTTTATGATTTGGAATTTCATCATGGTTCATAGATTAAGAAAGTTGGGTTTGGATAGTAATGAGATTTTCCATTAAAACCCTCATAATATATGGTTTTTGGGTAGGAAAATCAGTACACTATCTATTTCACTCAACATTAAAATGGACCCTTTAGGTTCCACTCATTGAATAAAACAAAAAATCATATTTTAAGCAACAATAATAATATTGTGGAGTCACATAATCATAAAGAGATCTCTTATAGGTTTTCTAAATCATGAAACATTATTTTAAATCTTTGAAACCTTATGTTTAGCATAGGTCAATCTTAGCCATTATTAAAATCATTCAGGATGGTTTTTAAAGAGTTTTTGAATTTCCAAATCATATCCCTAAGGAGTGTCAAACCAAGTGTGAATCAAGGATCATTTTTATACACCAGATAATGATCAAGACCAAAAAAATGTGACCTTTGTAGAAATATTTACACTAGGTACTTATGAGTGATAGTCACATACACTTGTAGTTTCTTGATAGCGATTTAATTTATTGGAAACTACTCATTATATCCTTTAAAAAAATTCTAGTATTTCTCATTATAATTTGATTTATCCTTTGACATATCCCTAGATATATCTATATAAATATCCCTTGGGACCCCACAATTTTTTTTCATCCTAGTTTATAAATGTTAAATAAATGATTCATATGATACAAACTATAAGGACCTAGGCTTTTAATAAATAAATATCATGTCCGTTTATATGAATATTCAATACATTTAATAAACACATTACAGAGGACCATAATAGAATAGTGTCTTTTGAAACAAGAAACACAATATTCTTATTACATGAAATATATTTAACATCTCCCAAAAATATCTTCTCACATAGTACTCCTATTAGGCATACCATAGCTAAATATTTCATGATAACATGGGGAAGGAAAATAAGAAAGGGTGAGATCAGATGCTCAGTAAGAGTAAACAAATGTGATATCAATCTATGATCATATGAATGAATAAGACATTCATAAGGGAATGAAATCATGAAAATTACATTCAATGTTCATAACCAACCTATCATAGATCATAAATATGAGTCATGGTATAAAAAAATATTAATTCATAAAACATAGACCATAAGAGTGATAAATCACCATAAATCAACAATGAACCAAAATATAATGTAATAAAGTGTGTCACCCTAAAAATATATAGAAATAAAATTTATATTTCAATGTTTATGACCTAAACTGTCATTGAAGTTGGTCAAAGTTTAATATTTATTTTCCTACAAACTACAATAAATGTGGGAAGCAGGGTCGAACCCATAGGGAAGGCTATTTTGGACACTATTCTATAAAAAACTAACTAAAGACCCACAGTTTTCATTAGTGAGGTTGAATTTCTAATCATTCTATATTTTTAAATTTTTTACTATGAGGCACAAATGAAACAACACATGTTTTTAGATCTGTTTTTTATCTAAACTATATCAAACAAGAAACAGGCTCAAAACAAAAAGTAACAAAGAAACATTGCACTAAAAAGTGAACAATCTGGAGAAAAATGTTCGGGGAGTATATCAACTCTACTGGTTTTGAAGGTATACTTTCTCATGACATTGATTATAACTAATACCACTAAAATGGAGTGATTTATTTCCCTTTCCTAGAGATAATAACTCAAGCTAGCCAATTTCAGAGTTCACCACCCTTATATTAACCAACATAAAAATTCAAGTTCGAAAAGGACACAGAACTATCTCGCCATATGTCCTGTAGCCTTTTATTTACATTTAAATGTTCAATAAAATCAAAACACATTTAAAATAATCGTATAAATGTGGAAATATTAAATTAAGCACACGTGGTACGTTGTAATTTATTGTAATCAAAACTGATCTCGCCAATCAATTCCAATCACATTAACAGTATAGTGAGAAAAGAAAAGAACGATAACCACTAGACTCAATTCCCCCCCCCCCCCGAACTGTAAGTATTTAGCCTAACATTTCTTTCTTTATGTGTTCTAAAAACATTCAATTACGGAGTAATAGAATTGAAAAAGAACAGAAGAAGAAAAATCCCTCTTCTTGCATGAATTCCTCCTGCTCCAGGCCCTCGGGTCTCCATGGAATGGTTCTCCGAGAGTCGCATCAGGTTCTCTGCTCTCCACTGCTGTTTTTTTCCGAATGAATGTTTTCTAAAATTCTGTTACTGCTCTATTTTAATATCCCCCATCATCTTCTGTTTGTCACCGCATTCCTTCCACCGACATTAAGTTTTCTTCACGAGCACACCGCTCACATGTGTGTGTTCGTGAAAAGCATGTCGTGCTAACTTTACTCACGTAACTAACTCTCGTTGACTTAGTTACATGCACATGGAAGTGAACTCACTTCCCATATGAACCTGCACAAATTAACACACAAAATAATTAGAAAAGAGAAGTAAATAAATAAACATTTTGAAATTATTATTTTATTAAAAGTCTTAAAATAACTGATTATAAAGTTATCTATTTTTTAAATTAGAGATATTAATGTTAAATTAAAAGTTTTTTATTATTCATAAATTAATTTATTTACTAATATATGTTCATTAGATTAGTTTATTTAAGTTTGAAATAAATTATTATTCTTAATTTAATGTAATAATTTTTATGTGTGCCAACTTAAAATATAATTAATTTATGATTAATTAAAAAATTCTAATTTATTAGTTTATCTTAGTTAATGATTTAATAAAGTTAATTAAACTATTAATTCTACTTTAAAATTAGATATTTAATATTTTTTTATTTATTCATAACTATAATTTTTTTACTGTTTAAGTTAAATTTTAATTATCAATATTATTATTTTAAATTGTATTTTTGTTAATGTATTATTTTATGTGTTTGTTGTTTTTTTATATTTGTTTATCCTCTCCTCGGGTCTCCTGTTCAGCGCCAAGATAGATAATTAAGTCTCCTCTTCCTGAGGCGACCATGTCCGGTGGTGCCTCGATGATGGGAGACTTTAGCTCGGCCCCCACTCCTTCAACGCGGATGATGTCTCGATCAGCTCCTTACACAGCTCCAGTTCTCCACGGCGAGCAGTGGACCCTTCAGACTAATGACACTCATGCCGGTGACCCCTAATCCTCTCACAGCGCCGGGCTCCAGATATTCCTCCTCACAGAACAGCAGCTTGAGCAGCATCTACTCGAGATCTGTTAACTCACCACAACAGAAAATCTGATTCCTCAAGTGGCTCTTCATCAAGTCTCCATCCTAGCTTGTCTGCAGCTTCTTTCTCCTCTTATCCAGCAGTGGCGACTTCATCAAATTCCAGTAGTGGCGGAATTTTAATATCTTGATGGCTTTGGTTGAGAAGTGATTGGAGAAATGATTTTATTTGTTGATGATTTTTTGTGTCGGGTTTTGATGGAATTGTAGCGACAACGCGGCAGAGATGCTGGAAAGAAACAACAGTGTTATTAATGGGGAATGCTGGAAAGTTATGATGAGACAACTATGGATGGAACCGTGAAGAGGATACAGTGACTGAAACCGGTGTGAAGGGTTAGATGACGAGACAACTTAATTGGTTTCACGGAGACACAGGTAATGTGTGTGAAGTGGTGACACGGTAAAGGGTATACGGTGCGTGGTGTAAGGGGCATCTCGGTAACAAGATAGTGAGACACAGTAAGGGGGTGTTACGGTGAGACAGTTAAATAGAAACGGTGGCAAATGTTACGGTGTCATGGGTTACTGTGAGACAGTAAAGAGACCAGTGCATGGAGACACCGTGATAGTTACTGGGATAAAACAATTAACCTTCAAAAGAAACATAGTAAATAAATTAAATTAAAACACAAATAGAATATGAACAAAGTAATTAATAAAAAAAACTGAATTAAAACAAATGCAAAATTAATTTTCAAAATAAACTTTAATAAATTTATATAAACAATTAAACATAAATTAAATTCTTAATAAATTTAATTACATAACATAAATTATTATTATATTAAAAAGAAACTGACTTATTAAAAGTTAATATAAAATTTAAACATTTTAAGACATAGTTAAATAGTTAAAAAATCAAATTAAATTAATTTAAGGTAGAAAGATAATTATTATATTATTAAACCAATGTGTTACTTGATGTAATATAATTTAAAGAGGCTTAATGATTGAAGTTGGTCTACAATCATTTATTTTAATTAATCAATTATTGAAATACATCTACTAATTAGGTTAAATTAAATTAATTCTTAGTACATGCAATGTCAAATTAAGACTACATATTTAAAGTGAAAAAATAAAACTAATTAATTATTTAACATTAAATTATTAAATATGCAGAGAAAAACATCAATCTTAATAAATAGTTAAAATTCTATAAAATTAAAGTAAGAAATAAAATAATTATTTTAAAGCTTAAAATACACTATTAATTGTAAAAATTGTTTAATTATTAAAAATAATAATAAAAATACAAAAGAGCCTTTGTTTATTAAAAAGTACTAAAATAGGTAATTAAATTAATAAAAATTAATTAAAAAGATGTGGCGAAACATGTGTTTTTAAGGCCACATCAAATTCCCCAAAACTTAAACATTGTTTGTCCTCAAACAATCTAATGTTTTATTTTATTTGAAAAACAGTAAAGTGTATATTATTATTTAGATCAAACTGTAACAGGTCCCACACTCAAAACAGAGGACACAACATCATAGTAGGCTTTGAAAATGAATCGCTCATATGAATCTTGCCTAGAACAAATTCTCACCGGTAGTCTTGAAAACTATGAATCATCAAACCATGAAGATGTCATGCCTCATATGTGGTACTACATAGTGACTAACTTCAATCCAGCCTCAAGTTATAAATCCAAGAACGACAGGAAGTAAAATTATAATGGAATTAAGAACATAACCAGAGGACCCTTGTACATTGACTTTTTCACAAAGGTTCCAAAAATAATTGATTTTTTTTGAATCACCTCAATAATACAACCTAAATGATTTTCATATAAACCAATTGATCCCTTCTTCATTTGGAGTTGATCATTCCCCTCACCTTAATGAGCTCATTTTTTACCATAGACACTTTATTTATTTTTCCCAAGCCATGTGTCATTGTGCTAAGCACTGTGCAATGCACATATTCAATGTGAACATAGGGCTTATTAGTAAACAGAAACTCACCTAGAATCTAGGGTCTTAGAGACTCACCGTGGGATCCAAGATGCCCAAATTACTCTAGTTTCAAAATATTTATTTAAAATTCATTTACACTGGCTCATTAAAGTACCTAGTTTTAATAATTTAAAAGAAAATGAATGAGGCCCCTGGAATCAGAATCGAACTTCTAGTTCCAAATCAATGTTCATTGTCCCTTAAAAAATGGCACCCATATAAATTCCGGAGGTAGTTCCTAAACCGAATTTCCATCAAACCACTGATCAAGAACACTCAGCAATCATCCAAACTGATTAATTTTAGGTTCAAAGCAACTATCAACTATCAGCAAAGCACTGTCCTTAGGCAAGACTCATTTGAGAAAAATAGTAAAGACTAAAATTATGTAAGAATTTTGAAAAAATTTAACCATTTTTTACAAAATGTTTGAGATTGTAGTGGGAATTGATGGGCTTTCAATTAAGCACAGTTTAGCACAGTCAATAATTGACTCCCTCCCCCAAAATTAAAACCCAACTTTTCCCCAAAGTTGACTTCTAAATATGGAGAAAAACAATTAATCAATTAAGGTTCAAAACAGATTTTCAATTAAGTAGATTAATGACATGTATAAAGGGTCTCAATGAAATTCAAAAATATTATTGTTTTCCACAATAAATAAATAATCAATAGGTTCATTAGAAGGTGTATGCATTAACATTTATGTATAGAGAATATATATTTTTCAATTCAACTCAAGAAATATCATGTACTTTTTGGGTTAACTATTAATTGGTTGTAAGCATTTCAACAATGTACAATTCAAAAAGTTGTTCAATTAAGCAGTATGATGCATGCTAAACACCCTATAGACTAGTCAGATTCAAAAGACCAGTAGCATGTACCCCCCCCACATAATTTCATGCAGTGAATGAGTTTTTAACAAAAATGAAATTCAATTTTTTCAGCAAGAGGCACATGAAGAATTTTAAATCTAAGAAGTGACAAACAACAATATAACATTCCAATACGTGCAGTATTTTAAACATACGCAAAATTTTAAAAATTTAGTAGCAAGACATGCAACATAATTTTATACAGTAAAAATGTAGCAGAATTTTCAGTACACATGTAGCAGATTTTTTTAATTCAAGCAAATTTTTTTTAGAAAAAACAGGACTAGAATGATTTCTTCTAAAGCATTAAGGAGTAGAATAATGAAATTCAGCGGTATCAGTGAGATACTTCCCTGACTAGTTCTTTTCCAAAGATGATCATGGGAATTCAACTTCATAGATGTCAAAGCAGCAGCATCGTAAAAGATAGAGCACAGAAACAAAGAACAAGCGGTATAAAGTATTCTACAAAAACGGAGCACAGAAGCAACACTTTATTCAACACTGAACAGTACAAACAAAAATGAATACAAAGAAAGAGCATGGGTTGACTCCCATAATGCACTGATTTTAAAGTCTTCAGTTAGACATTATTTAATTACAAATTTTTTATTTATTAATAAGAAAAGAACCATGGGTTTCCTCCCATGAAGCGCTAGGTTTAAAGTCCCCATCCAGACTTCATTCAAGAACAGTGAAGGCAGCCAAGCCCTTCGGCATCCCCTCAAAATAATGTTTCAATCTTTTTCCATTGACCAATATGGGTTTATTTTCTTCACCAATAATTTCAACAGCTCCATTCTTCAGCACTCTCACAACAGTAAACGGTCCAGACCACTTCGACTTAAGATTTCATGAAAAGAGTTTGAGTCTAGAATTAAAAAGGAGGAACTTCTATCCAGGTTTGAATTCCTTATTTTGAATGATAGAATCATGAAAAAATTTAGTCCTCTATTTATAAATTCTTGGGTTATCATAACTCTCTCTTCTAATCTCATCTAGTTCACTCAGCTCAAGCAATCTCCTCTCACCAGCACTCTTAAAGTCAAAGTTTAGAGCCTTAACTACCCAATAAGTCTTATGTTGCAACTCCACAGGTAAATTACATCATTTCCCAAACAACAGAATGTAAGGAGAAATACCTATTGGGGTCTTGAAATCAGTTCTATATGCCCATAAATCTTCATCCAGTTTAAGAGACCAGTCTTTCCTAGAGTTTGACACAGTTTTTTTAAAGATTTGTTTTAGTTCTCTATTTGAAATTTCCACTTGTCCATTGGAATATGGGTGATAAGGAGTTCTAGTTTTATGAACACAACCATACTTTTCCATCAAAGATTTAAAATTTTAATTCTTAAAGTGTGTTCTATTATCAGTGATAAAATCTATTGGGACTCTAAATATTGTAAAGATATTCTTTTTCACAAATTTCATCACACTATTTGCTTGATTGTTGGGCAGAACTACTACCTCAACCCATTTAGATACATAATCCACAACAACAAGAATATACTCATTCCCATGAGATGATGGAAGTTGACGCATGAAATCTAAACCCCAAACATCAAATATTTCTACCTCCAAAATACCCTTTTGGGGTAACTCCTGATTCCTACCCACATTTCCCAGCCTCTGACTCCTATCACCAGCAACCAAAAAACTCCTAGCATCCTTAAAGAGTGTAGGCCAATAAAAACCAGATTCTAGGACTTTTTGAGCGGTTCTCTCACCTCCATGGTGACCTCCCCAAGGTGAAGAATGACAACTTTCAAGAACAGACAACATCTATTCCTTAGGTACACATCTCCTAAGAATACCATCAGCACACCTCCTAAACAGTATAGGGTCATCACAAAGATAATATTTAAGTTCCGAAATGAATTTCTTTCTTTTATTATTAGATTGATTTCTAGGAGAGACTCATTCTGCTAGAAAATTTGCAAAATCTGTAAACCAGGCAGACTGCCTGACTGACATAGATAGAAACTTCTCACCAGGAAAGGAAAAATTTATCTCCCTTGGATTCCCAAATTCAAATTGGTTAACAGGAAGCCTAGATAAGTGATCAACAGATAATTTTTCACCTCCCTTCTTATCCCTAATCTCTAAGTCAAACTATTGTAATAAAAGAATCCATCTAATCAACTTGGGTTTGGTTCCTTTATTAGAGACCAAGTACTTCAAGGTAGAATGATCAGTGAAAATGATGACTTTTGAGCCTAACAAGTACTGTCTAAACTTTTCAAGAGCAAACACAATGGATAAAAAATCTTTTTCAGTAGTGATATAATTCCTTTGAGAATTATCTGGTAGTATGCTTCTATAATAAACCACATGCAACCTCTTATCTCTCCTTTGTCCAAGGTAAACACCTATAGACATGTCACTAGCATCACACATGAGATCAAATGGTAGTTTCCAATTAGGTGCAGTAATGATATGTGTTGTAGTGAGTTTCTACTTAAGCAGATATATGATTTCAAATAGTTTTCATCAAAGTTGAAAGTAGAATCCTTTACCAGTAATGAACACAAGAGATTTGTGATTTTAGAAAAATCTTTTATGAATCTCCGGTAGAAACTGGAATTCCCTAGAAACATTTTAACACCTTTAACATTAACAGGAGGTGGCAGTTTTTAAAAAACTTCAATCTTAGCAGTATAAACTTCAAAACAACTCTTGGACACTTTATGAACAAGGAAAATACCCTCTGTAACCATGAATTGACATTTCTCCCAATTAAGAACAAGGTTGGTTTCAATGCATCTCTCTGAACTAACCCAAGATTTCCTAAACATGTTTCAAAAGTACTTCCCACAATAGAAAAGTCATCCATGAAAACTTCAATGATTATCTCAATAATATCAGAAAAAATATCCATCATACACCTTTGAAAGGTGGCTGGATCTCCACACAACCCAAATGGCATCCTCCTGTAAGCAAATGTTCCAAAGGAGAATGTGAAAGTGGCCTTCTCTTGATCCTCCAGATCAAAAGGACTCTGGTTGTAACCAGAATACCCATCCAGAAAACAGAAAAATTCATTTCCAGCTCGCCTCTCAAGGATTTGATCAAGGAAGGGCGTAGGAAAATTGTCATTCCTAGTGGCTGCATTAAGCTTCCTATAATCAATACATAATCTCCATTTTGTGGCTTTCCTAACTTGGACTTCTTCATTGCTTTCATTTTTTATAACAGTGAAACCTCCCTTCTTTGGGACAACCTAGACAGGGCTGACCCAAGCACTATCAGAAATGGGGTATATCATTTCAGTGTCTAACAATTTAATAACTTACTCTCTCACAACTTCTTTTATATTAGGATTTAATCTTCTTTGACACTCTACCCTAGGCTTATGATCAGGTTCCATAGGAATCATGTGCATACAGAATGAAGGACTAATACCCTTGATATCAGCTATGGTCCAGCCTATGGAAGATTTAATCTTTTTTCAAAACTTCCAACAATTTTTCTTCTTGGTTTGCATTACGTTCAATAGAGATTATTACAGGTAAAGTAGAGTTCTCACCTAAAAATGAATATTTAAGATGGGCAGGGATGGGCTTCAGCTCAAGATCAGGTGGTTCTACACTTGAAGGAAGACTCTTGGGCCTAGGAGGTCCAATATCTTCAACATATTTCTTATAAGGAGTATTAAAAGATGAAAGATTTTCAATTACAAGCTCATATTCAGAGATAATAGTCTTACTATCCAAGGTGGGTAGTATGCTGTCCAGACATTCTAGATCAGAATTCAGTAGGTTTATCAACGAAGAATCATCTAATTGTATTAACAGTTCTCCCTCAGTATCATAAAAGTGTTCAGAATGGTTGGTGTTAACAGAAACACCCACAAATTCACTCAGAAAACTCCTAAGTTCCGAAACCGGGGACTCTCCTACAGCAGAAACTAAAAAGTTGTCCAATTCTGAAAAATTTTATAGTTTGGTTGTTACAGTAGAATTTCCAGCTTCGAGAACAGATTCAAAAAGACATTATGCTTCACAAATGTTTTCATCAGAAAAGGATTGTTTTTTATATTTTTCAATGAGTTCAAATTTATTTTTATAGGAACCTTCAGCTTCAAGAGACTCAATTTTTGAACAGTTTTCAGAATATGTTGGTCCCTTAATATTTTTAAAAACATTGAACTCTTCTTGTTGTTCACCAATTTTGAATATCAGTTGACCCTTAGAGACATCTATAATAGCACCACCTGTGTCCAAGAAGGGCCTGTCCAAGATGATAGGTACCTCTTGATCACACTCCATGTCTATGAAAAGAAAGTCAGTAGGCAAGAATAGCTTCCCAAATCCAACTAGTAAGTCATCTACCCTTCCCACAGGATGACTGAAATATATATTAGCTAATTGTAGTATGACCGTGGTGGGTTGAAGATCACCCAGCCTCAACTGTCGAAATTTTGAGAATGGAAGCAGGTTAATGCTAGCACCTAGATCGCACAGACAGTTGAGATGACCAGAATTTCCTAGAGTATAAGGGATGAAAAAAATACCTGGGTCTTTCAATTTAGGTGGGATTTTCTTTTGAAGTAAAGCACTTCACACTTCACTGAGGCTGTAGGTAGAAAATTCTTCAAGGGTATTTTTGTTTGAAACAATTTTCTTTAAAAATTTCAGGTATGATGGGATTTGAATTAAGGCTTAGATAAAAGATGTGTTCACTTGAATCTTAGAAAGGAGACCAAGGAACATATGTATTTTATCCCTGGTGTAACTTTGAGGTTTCATCTTCTCAGGGAAAGGGATTGGTGGGAAAAAATTCTTCAAAACAGTAGGCATGTCCCTCACTTATTCCACAACTTTTTCTTTTCCTTTATTCATTTGATTTTTAGAAGAAGTTTCAGTTTGAGATCTAGGTGATAGACTCAGTTTCTCATCATTTTCAACATTTTTTTTTGTGAATTTCCAGATTGTGAACAAAGTTGATTTTCATTTCTAGATTCAAACAGTTTCTCATTTTGGGAATTTTTAGAGTTTTTTCAGCAACAGTTTTAGTATTAAGACCACTTTTAGTAAAAAAACCATGATAATCTCCCTATGATTAAGTTCAGTGGTACTAGGCAACCTACCTTTATACCTAGAAGCTAGATCTTTAGATAATTGTCCTAGATGTGTTTCCATGTTCTGCATTCTCACATCAATTTTCATCTTGTCTAACTCATATTGATTTTCTTATTTATTAAGTTGATTCATGTACATTTCCTCTTGTGAATTTATTTTATTCAAGATTTGATCCAATTTAGAAGACATTTTATTATTACTACTTCCTTGAACATTTGAAGTCTCGCCCCTTTATTGATTTTGAATGTTTGGTCTTGGTTGGTTCTAATAATTAGGGGCAGTGGATTATTTGATGATTCCTTGCACTTTTTGTGACAAATTTGGATGGTTCCTATAGCCTTGATTGAAATTATTTGAAAATGGATCATCTTTTTGAGGCATCCTAGGACAATAATTAACAATGTTAGATGTTTCAGATTGTTGGGTAGTTAGATCAACATTGATACAAAAAAATTTCAGAGTGCCCAAACATACCACATTGAGTGAATTTTTTTCTAAGTGACCGATACTGGTTCTAGTCCTCAACTTGATTAACATTTTGTTTGAATTCTAGTTCATTATGTTTTGAAGTTGGTTAGTGATTTCATCTAGTTGACTTTGAGTATTGACTACTGAACCAGTATTAACATTCTTATTGACTATCTTTCTTCTTGATTTCGTATGTTGAGAATTAAGGGACATATTATTGAAAATTTGTCTCAAATCCTCATCAGTCTTATCATTGTAATTACCCCCAGTAGCATGAGCCACTATGTTCTGACCAGATGAGGAAAGCCCTTCATAGAAGGTGTCCATGAGGAGATGTGATGGGAGTTGATGATGATGAAACTTCCTAAGAATGTCCCTAAATCTATCCCAATATTCATGAAAAGATTCTCCATCCTCTTGATAAAAACTAGTGATTTTAGTTCTCAGTTCTCATTTTAATCTTTGGGGATAAAATTTCATAATGAATGAGTTATAAACTTGATCCCAGTTCTCAAAAATGTTTTCATCTAGACATAAAAACCAGTTCCTAGCATTCCCATTAAGGAAAAAGGAAAAAACACTCATCCTTATCCCATTTTCAGTAATTCCAAAAAGTGGTAATTGTTGCACAATGCTATAAAAATCTCTAATGAAGTCTAAAGAGTCCCCATTAGAGATCCCATTGAATGCAGGCAGTAGAGAAATGTGTGATTTTTTAAGCTCATAATTTCTGGATCTAGGACTTAATATAATGGATGATGGGTGGCTTGAGATTTATGGGAGTTGAAAATCCCTCACCCTAGGCCTTTCATGATCATCTAAGAGTTTTGGATGGTTATTTTGAAAGTTATTATTCTCAGAGAATCTACTTTCTTGATTTTCAATTTCAATTTTGTTCTTTCTTCTTAGAGTAGCTAAATGTTTATCTAATTCAGGGTTTAGGGGCTCTAATCTAACAGAAGATGTTCTTGTGATCATACAAATAGTGGTAGACAGTTTCTAACAGTAACAACTTAGAATGAAAAGTAACAGTTTTTAAAATTTCCAATTTTTTTTTAAAATTTATATATATGTGTTTTTAGTGTTTTTTAGCAATGGCTCGTGCCTTCCCCAGAAATGGTGCCAAAAACAAGACTTAACTATCGTTGAAACTGGTAAAAGTTTAATATTTATTTTCCTACTAACTACAGTAAATGCGGGAAGCAGGGTCGAACCCACATGGAAGACTATTTTGGCCACTATTCTCTAAAAAAACTAACTAAAGACCCACTGTTGTTAGCAGTGAGGTTGAATTTCTAATCTTCTATATATATTTTTTAATTTTTTTCTATAAGGCATATATGAAACAACACATTTTTTAGATTTTTTTTATCTAAACTGTATCAAACAAGAAACAGGCTCAAAATATCAAGTAACAAAGAAACATTGCTTTAAAATGTAATCAATCTGGAGAAAAACGTCCAGGGAGTATATCAAATCTAATGGTTTTGAAGGTATACTTTCTAATGAAATTGATTACAACTAATAACACTAAAATACAGTGATTTATTTCCCTCGCTAGGATATAATCACTCAAGCTGAAAAATTTTAGAGTTTTCCACCCTTAGATTAACCAACATAAGAATTCAAGTTCGAAAAGAACACAGAACTAACTCGTCGTATGCCCTGTAGCCTTTTATTTCCATTTTAATTTTCAAGAAAATCAATACACATTTAAACTCACCGTATAAATGTGGAAATATTAGATTAAACACAAGTGGTACATTGCAATTTAATGTAATCATAACTGATCTCGCCAATCAATTCCGATCACATTAACATGATAGTGATAAATGAAAAGAACGATAACTAGTAGACTCCATTTTTTCACCGAACTATAAGTATTTAACCTAACATTTCTTTCTTTACATGTTCTAAAAACATTCAATTATAGAGGAAGAGAATTGAAAAAGAACAGAGGAATAAAACTCCCTCTACTTGCATGAATTCCTCCTGCTCCAGGCCCTTGGGGCTCTAAGGAATGGTTCTCCGAGAGTCGATTTAGGTTCTCTGCTCTCCAGTGGTGTTTTTTTTTCCGAATGAATGTTTTCCAAAATTTTGCTGCTGCTCTATTTTAATATCCCCCATCATCTGCTGTTGGTCACCACTTGCCTTCCACCGACATTATGTTTTCTTCTCGAGCACACCGCACACGTGTGTGTGTTTGTGACAAGCACATCACGCTAACTTTACTCACGTAACTAACTCCCGTTGAGTTAGTTACATGCACTTGGAAGTAAACACACTTCCCGTATGAACCTTCACAAATTAACACATAAAATAATTAGAAATGAGAGGAAAATAAATAAATTTTTTGAAGTTATTAGTTTATTAAAAGTCTTAAAATATTTGATTATAATGTTATCTAGTTTTTTTTAATTAGAGTTATTAATGTTAAATTAAAATATTGTTATTATTAATAAATTAATTTATTTACTAATTTTTGTTAATTAGATTAGTTTATTTAAGTTCAAAATAAATGATTATTATTAATTTAATTTAATAATTTTTAAGTTTTCCACCTTAAATTATAATTAATTTATGATTAATTAAGAAATTATAATTTATTAGTTTATCTTAGTTAATGTTTTATTAAAGTTAATTAAACTATTAATTCTATTTTAAAATTAGTTATTTAATAATTTTTTATTTATTCATAACTATAATTTTTTATCTTTTTAACATAAATTTTAATTATCAATATTTTTATTTTAAATTATATTTTTGTTAATGTATTATTTTATGTGTTTGTTGTTTTTATATATTTGTTTATCCTCTCCCCATGTATCTTGTTCCGTGCCAAGATAGAGAATTAGGTCTCCTCTTCCTGATGCGAGTAGGTCCGGCTGTGCCTCGATGATGGGCGACTTCAGCTCAGCCCCCACTCCTTTAACACGGCTGAAGTCTCTATCAGGTCCCCACACAGCTCTAGTTCTCCATGGAAAGCAGCAGATTCTTCAGACCGACAACACTCACGCGGGAAACCCCTTATCCTCTCACAGCGTCGGGCTCCAGATCTTCCTCCTCGTGGAACAGTAGCTCGAGCATTGTCTACTCGAGATATGTTAACTCACCACAATATAAAATCTGATTCCTCAAGAGGCTCTTCATCAAGTCTCCATCCTAGCTAGTCCGCGGCTTCATTCTCCTCTTATCCAACAGTGGCAGCTTCATCAAATTCCAGCAGTGGAGGAGTTTTAATATCTTTATGGATTTGGCTGAGAAGTTATTGGAGAAATTATTTTATTTGTTGATGATTTTTTGAGTTGTGATTTGATGGAATTGTAGCGGCGACGCGGAGGAGATGCTGGAAAGAAACAACAGTGTTTTGAATGGGGAATGCGGGAATGTTACGGTGAGACAACTATGGATGGAACCGTGAGGAGGATACGGTGACTGAAACCGGTGTGAAGGGTTAGACAGTAGGACAGATTAATTGGTTTCACGGAGACACATGTAATGTGTGTGAAGTGGTGACACAGTAAAGGGTATATGGTGTGTGGTGTAAGGGGTGTCATGGTAGCAAGACAGTGAGACACCATAAGGGGGTGTTACGGTGAGACAATTAAACAGAAATGGTGGCAAAGGTTACGGTGTCATGGGTTACTGTGAGACCGTAAAGTGACCAGTGCGTGGAGACACCGTGATAGTGACCGGGATAAAACAGTTAACCTGCAAAATAAACATAGTAAATAAATTAAATTAAAACATAAATAGAATATGAACAAAGTAATTAATAAAAACTAAAACTGAATTAAAACAAACGCAAACTTAATTTTCAAAATAAACATTAATAAATTTATTTAAATAATTAAAATTAAATTAAATTATTAATAACGTTAAATCACATAACATAAATTATTACTATATTAAAAAGAAACAGACTAATTAAAAGTTAACATAAAATTTAAACATTTATAAGACATAGTTAAATAGTTAAAAAATCAAATAAAATTAATTTAAGGTAGAAAGATAATTATTATATTATGAAACCAAAGTGTTAATTAATGTAATAGAATTTATACAGACTTAATGATTGAAGTAGGTCTATAATCATTTATTTTAATTAATGAATTATTGAAATACATCTACTAATTAGGTTAAATTAAATTAATTCTTAGTACATGCAATGTTAGATTAAGACTACATATTTAAAGTGAAAAAATAAATCTAATTAATTATTTAATGTTAAATTATTAACTATGCAGTCAAAAACATCAATCATAATAAATAGTTAAAATTCTATAAAATTAAAGTAAGAAATAAATTAATTATTTTAAAGCATAAAAATACACTATTAATTGTAAAAATTGATTAATTATTAAAATTAATAATAAAAATACAAAATTGCCATTATTTTTTAAGAAGTACTAAAATAGGTAATTAAATTAATTAAAATTAATTAAAATGATGTGGAAAACATGTGTTTTTAAGGAGACATCAGTTTACTACCAAGTATATCAATATAATGGATCAAGACTTATCACTGGTATCCAATTGTGGATCAGGATGCACTTATTTCCCATAGTGGATTAGGAGACACCTGCTTCTCATAGTGGATCAATCTCATCAACTGTTTCCCGATTTTTTTCTCATGACATATAAAGATATATAAAATAAATTGAAGGGAGATATAAGTCTTACTGATCTCTTAATGAAAATCATACTTATTTTTTCCACAATATCATAAAACATTCATCGTATCATCACATCATAACCTGTAAAAAAGAAAACATGACTCATAAATATTACATCAATTTACAATATCATAACCCTTGAAAAATAAATGGGTTTTATAATAATTTAATCCCCATATACATTAACCATATAGAGATATAATATGGATGGTATCATTCAATTATATCCCTAGTAATAAATAAATAACATCAAAGGATGTCATCTTAGATGGAAAATGATTTTCAAAAATTTGTTGGAACATTTCCAGATGAAAATAGTCATTCCAAAGTGAAACCCACTTTTAAAAACAAAAAACATTTTCAAAATTCATATATTTTAAAATAACATTGGAAACTTATAAATAAATCATTTAAATCATTTAAATCATTTCTTATGGAAAATTTCATTTCCATTTTGAAAATAACATTAAATTTATATAATATTTTGAAAATTATTTTATTTTAAACATGTAAAGGAATATTTAAAACAATGATTTGGTCATGAAAGTGTAAACTATAATTCATTCCATACACCATGAAACAAATATTCTTATTTATTTTTTATAAAATCCAATTGTAAATTGTTTAATTGGAAAATGACATGAATATTACTTTCAAATGTATTTGTAATAATTAAAAAATGGTTAAAATTTTATTTAATAAATCATTGAGATAATTTTAAAAAAAAATTATTTTTTTAAAAAACATGGTTATGGAAGAAAAATAATTTTTTTACCGAAGAGAGAAATATTTTAAATTTTAAATTTTTTTTTAAATATTGAGTACATAAATTGAATAATAATATGATAAAAAATGTATTATTATAAAATAATGATAGAATAATAAAATTCAAGAGTTTCTTGAGATATAGATCATAATATTTCATCTTCAAAAGCATAAACAGAAACAATATCGATAAACAACGAGATTGTTCGCTAAAAATATTACCACTTTAATAACATTGAATCCTAATACACATGAAATACAGATACTAAAATTGGTATTTTAATATATTTTTTAGGATAATGATCATAAAATACCTTTATGGTCATTATATACACCCCATAAAAGAAATTTTTGGTGAATATGATATGTTTCTCGCATATGTGAAATGTGAGGCATAAATGTCTTACATTATGTCTCAAATTCCTTCATAAAAATTTGAAACTCAAGTATAATAAATTTAAGTTTATTATAAATGTATTATATAACCATAATTATATATATCATACCATATATGATTTACGTATTCACTTTAATTACCCATTTTTTAATAATTTCATGTTAAAGTCATGTTTTAGGTAATAACTGCTTCGTTTTTCATGTATGTTTTAATTTGGTATTTTAGATCATATTATGTTGATAATGGTTATACTATATCATAAATTTTCAACATGGTATTAATATAAAATAAATTCATTATATATGAATTTACATTAATTTATTAATGTTAGAGATATAAAAGGATGTTTCATAGAGACTGTAATTTGTAGGTACACATGAATGTGGTTTCTATTTTCTCAACAGAAGAAATTAAAAAAGTTAAATATTATATTACATTTAAAAAATAATTTATATTTCATATAGATCACTTATATTAATTAAATTTACCCTTATTACCTTCTATGAAAATCATTAGTGAAAACGAATCACATCTGTTCAACAAGTGGTAGTCTGTTGTACATAAGAACTACGTTATTGTATTCCCCATGGAATGGAATTTAAGAAGTTATATGTAATATAATAATTAAATAAGTATAATTATATTAAAAATATCATATATTTCTCTTTAATCTATATATATTACCATCCAACTAAAATATAAATGAAAAAAACATCACGTCAGTTTGTGAGGTGGTAGTTCGTCATAAACATGAGCGACGTTATTATTTTCAAAAATCATGGGAGGTAAAAAGTTATATGTTTTATTATAATTAAATACGTATAATAATATCATTAATTTCATATATATATATATATATATATTAATTATACTATATTAAACATGTCTGATAGGTGATGATGGAAAACAAATAAAATCTGTTTGCGAGGCGCTAGGCCACCGTATAGATGATCAAAAATTTTGTTTCCCACTAGAGGGAGGAGGAAATGGTTTTAAGTAATTACCTTAAAATAAAAAAATTTAAATATATTTATTATAATTATGTTATTAAACCATCATGGTTTAATTATACCTTAAGGAGGTGGAGGAAGAGATAAAATAAAATGTTTGATTAGGGACGTTACCTCTTCTTCAGACAACATCTTTTGTTTTGCAGAAAAAGTAATCCAAGGATGGATTTATAGAAAAAAATAAGGATTATAGGATAATATGATGAAATTATTTAAGGGATTTTTGTAGGTATTTTATAGCCAAATTGTTTTAGAAGTGTGATCAGTAGAGGTTTTGTTGTTTCCTTTTATAAGTGAGGTGAGTGGCACACTCATAATTGTTTGAAAGAAAAAGGTGTTACCATTTTTTCACCATAAAAAGGATAAATAATTGTTCATTATATAACCTTAGAGTTGAAAATGATGAAATATTTGGATAATTTTATATGTCGTTTAAGATTAACCCCCAGTAAACTCATCTTAAGCATAACCGCAAAAATAAAATTTTCTGTTATTTATATTCCTTATGCTAAAATATTAAGTATACAAATTTGTATAATATAAATTATGACTATTACAAATATTTAATCCATTTTTATAAATTCCATTCACATATCCTAAAAAAATAAATTTAAAACTAATTCTGCAAATGCAATGAAAAATCAGTTTCGCAAAGATAATATTTTAAAAGTTTAGAAGCTTTTATTTCAAAATTCAATATTAAATTCATTTCAATAATTGAAATTTTATTAAAATATATATAATTTAACAAATATTACTTTTCAAACCATATTAGAAAAAAATGTTATATTATTAATTCTTTAAAATAATTTAACATTTTAAATAAAGACTGTATTTTTTATCTATTCATCGAAAAATTTATCCTTTTGGAAAATCCTCAAAAATTAACTCTAAGATAATTCAAAATAGATAATTTAAAAAATGATTTTTATTTTTTAGAATAAATTTTTTAAAATTGGAAATATTTATTTTTCAAATAAGTGCGCATAAGGAAATAGGAATGATTTTTATAAAAAAATATAACTTTTATCATAAAATTTTATTTTTCTTATATCTTGTCCAAAAAATTATAATATAAAATTTCAAAAATTTATTGAATATATAATAATAAGATTTCATTAAAATAATTCACAAATGGTTTTTTTTAATTTTTTGAGGTAAAATGCATTTGTGAGATAACAAACAGTTTGTCAAAAAATATTTCATTTATTTTTATATAGATTTTATTTTCATTTCAAATTAGATGGTCACTTATTAATTCATTTTATACAAATTTCTAAAAAATATATTTTCATATTTTTTTTACTTATTCATACCTTAAATTACAATGTCTAGGTGATAACTGTCATATTAAATAATAATACATTAATAGTATGTATCATTTCATTTAAACATTGTGTTGCGTATAATGGAAGATAAACTTTGTTTTTTGTGAAAGGTAAGATAATCTCTATATTTCATTTAATGCAAGATAAAATAAATATTACATGTAAACAAATCTATACTCGGTGTTATGTTTAATGTCAAATATAAAAAAGGGGAAATTTATTTGAGAAAATATGTTTCAAAAAATATTTTGGTGTTACATAACTACCATGAGAACATCACAAGGTAGAAAGAGTTCCATCATGGATTAGGTTTACTCCCTAATCTCATAGATGTGGTCTAATGAGCTAAATACTTTTCCAAAAGCATTTTAGCTTTATATATCTTCACCCATCAAACATGAACAATATTATGTGTTCCACACAAAAATAAATCAATAGTAATAATTTACTTCGGAAAGAAATTGGTTTCATATTATTTCCTAATATTATAATCAAAAAATATTTCTTAAATAATGCATTTGAGAAATGAACATAAGACGTGTATTACATCATCAAAGGAAGGGAGAATAATCTTAGTCTATATGTGATATAATTATATATAAAATTTATAATCATAAATAAAATTATATAAAAATATAAATTGATTTAGAGAGATAGTGATCATAAAACAAATAAAAAATAGTGATTTAGATAGAACTCTTACAGCCATAAGAAATTTTTTTCCAGATATCAAAATATCCATTCCATTTAATTCACTTTTTGAAAATACATAGAACAATGGTAAGGTTGATTTCTCTTTGAAGAAAATATGGAATATTATAATGGAATATGAACTTCATGGAATTTTTATGGGAATGGTAAAAACAATCATGTTTTATATGTTAAGATAGGAAATTTTTTTCTTTTATAAATAAAGTCAAAAAATTCCATATGAAATATATAAAATTATTTATTTTGTAAAACATTAAATTAATTTCAAATGAGACAAAAAATTTCCTTCAAAAATAATTTATTTCCATATAAATACATTAGTAAAATAATTTTAATAATATGGAGATGAAAGATAGATATTTAGAAAATAAATATTTGAAACATATATAATGAGGTTTTTAATGTACAGTATCCCTTACCTCAAGCTTGAATCATCAAGTTAATTCCTAATATTCCTCAATAATAAAATTATATTGATTATTTAATTGATTAAAAACCTTTTTAATTTTTATTATTCATTTTATTTCACTTATTTTAATGTTATTTTCAATTAATTAGTCAATTTAGTCTACATCGGATGTTTTGACGATATTTGGCTCATATGTCCAAAATGAATTCGACTGGACGACTATGGTCAAAGAGGTCGTTATTTAATCATGTAAATAATATTAATCATGATATATTTATCATTTTTATCCATAATTTATAAATTTAAAAGCGACCATAAAATATGATGTTGAAAAATGAACAATGTTAAAATCATGGTGACGGTAGGTTCTATGTACACATGAGAATCGTTTCAATTTTTCCACGACCATGATGTAAATAAGGTAAGTATTATTTTATTATTATATAATTATAATTAAAACATAATCACAATATTATTTTTTTAAACAAATATATTTATAAAATCCATGTGATTTGGTAATGAAAAGAAGAATTACATCACTTCGTGGAGGTGGTATGGAACACATACGCATGAATTAAATTATCATATTCAATGACTGGAATTTTAATAAAATAGGAAATATATTATCTTTATATAATGATAAATATTTCATGAATTTAATATATATACATTAAATCCATCATTACAACCATCCATGATATGCGTTGATGGAAGCAAATTGCGTTTGTTCGCGAGGCGATAGTCCATCATACACACGAACAATGGTTTTGTTTCCCCTTTAATAGAATAGAAGAAAGATGTATGATATTCCATTAACATAATAATATCTAATTATATAGTATATATTTATGTTATTATAAAATCACGTTTGAATATCATTTTAAGGCAGATGAAGAATAAATTAAACAAAATCATTCGTTTAAAGACTATAACTCTTCTTCAAACAGTCTCCTTTTCTTTACACCTTAAACCTTCTAGGGTTGGTATTCTGGATAATCCATGAACTATATACAGGGGGTGTTGATTTTATTAATGTACATGGGTAGTTATCTTCTTAAAAAAGGATTTTTATGTGTGAATAAAATAAGAGTGGAGGTTCTCTTTTATTAGAGAGGGGTGTGGAACTCTTGGAATCTCTTAAATAATTAAATTAATATAAATTATTTATCATGGAAAAATGGAACCAAAATGATATATTTTCAATATAGGGAAATTATGGGTCTAAATAATATCATAAAATATAATTTTTTTACATGTATAGGTGATTTTTGTTCCATTATATTTTGGTTTTAACCTCTGCTAACCATTTTTATGAATACAACTGTAACAAAATATTTTACTCTTTTGGAGTCAAGATAGTTACCTTAAAAGAAAAATTGGATAATATATTGGCCAAATTTAATATTTTAAAAAATATCCTAATTAATTAGATGAATATAAGTTTTTTAGTAATTTTAAATCACTTAATATAATATTATTTATTATAAAATATGATTATTGTCATATTTTTAAATATCCATTTAATTTGAATTTGAAAACAACATGAAAACAAATTAATTAGAGTATAATACTTTCAAACATCACTATTATTTTATATTTATCTAAATAATTAATGAAATTTAAAAAATAATTGAAAATGTATTACAATGTATATTTTTAAAATTGATTTTTTATTTTACTTTTAATTAAATAAACAACATGTTAGCACTGCGTAAGCATTTAAGGTAATTTTTTCATGAATAAAAATTATAAATAAATTAAATAATAATAAAAAATTTATATTTCAAATTAATATTTAGAAATTAACATTATTTTTTCACATCCCTATTATAAAATGTTATACTTATTAAAAGTTAAAAAGGGACATTTTTGTCTTTATATTGACTTAAATATTATAAAGGCCAAAATCAAAAGAAAAAAATATGGCACCAAGTGGACATATATTATAAAATTAGATGGAAATGAAAAAAATTAAACTCATTAAATTGGATAGAGAAAATTGTTATGGTCAATTTTTATTCCTTATCATATTTTTTTTACCTTATTTTCCAAATTTACCCTTATCATGGAGATAATTATTTTCTATGGTTACTTTTCAAAATGACAAAAAAATAGGGGATTATTTACCAAATATATAAATCCCAATTTCAAATATTTAAATAAATTTTCAAGATTCAATTCATATAAATGTAGGATTTTTTTTAAAATCAAACTCGTAAAATGTGAAGAAATGTGATTTTTCAGAAAAATGGATTTTTGAGAATAAATATATTTTTATACAGCATTCAAGTATAAAATTAATTATAAGGAATAAAAATAAATTATATTTTATCAAAATAAACTAATTAAATTTTAATAATAATCCAAAATAAAATATAACTTCGTAATCACATCAAAATAAAATACAGTTTTTAATAAAAACATTACTTTTCACTATTCATTGAAAAATCAAACTTTTCAGGAAAATTAATAAATTTAAACATAATATAATTTTAATATCATTATTTAAAAAATTATACCTTTTTTTAAATAAAATTTCAAAAAGCTGTGTAAATTCATTATATTATCCACTCAAAAAAATCAAAAAAATCATTTTTGAAGAAAACATATATTTGAAGAATAAAAATAACATTACTAAAAATAGTCTGATATAGAGTAAGAATTTAACAATAAATTTATCTTAAGTGTAGAATTTATATAATTCACAAATAATTCAATTATATTTATACCCACTAATTTAATGATTATGCTATAACGAAAATATTTAAATAATAATATTTCATGGCTCATTTTAAGCTCAATGTTGCACGTCATTTACCTTATCAAGCACTGTCTTATTTCAAAATCTCAAGGTGTTATAGAATTTTTAAAATGATGGTACTAACTTTATAAAATCCAAGGACATGGTGATTACAGTTATTTTTTTCTTCTAATGTCCTCATTAAATAAACTGGGAAAATATGATGGCTTAAAGTGTACATCATGCTTTATGAGATATCACGGCGGAAATAGATTACATTACATAGTGTTTATTAATAAGAGGTTGTTTCTTACATGACTAAACCTTATCTATTTATGGGAATTCATAGGTTACCATAACCACATATGTTATGTGATTATCACTCACTTCTATAAAGATAAAGGCCTATAGGTCCACACTAAAAACATTATAACAAGCTTCACCCATTCTAGTGAATTTGAGATATGGACATGGTGGTCCTGATAGAAGTGGCTAGGTAATTCCCATGTTCATAAAATTGAAAAGTATATAACTAAATTAAATATTATTGGAGTTTATAATAATATCCATTGAATTTATTTACTTGTTAAATTCATGAGTTAATTAGTGAATATTAAGAAATAAATTTTTTAATTAATATTTAATATTTAATATTATAGTTTTGTTAAATATTTTTGTGGGAGAAATAAGTCAATTTATTTTCACGTATTTATCACATGCAATTATATTAGTCTGATAGGTATTTGATAATTTACTTATGATGTTCATGACATGTTTTTGAGATTATAAGTGTTATTTTGGATGTTAAAGGAATGGTTGACTTACTAAAGAGCATAATTGAAATTTTAAAAAGTTCTAAGATTAAAATAAATCCTAAAATAATCCAAAATTCATGAGACTACTTATTTTCTTTAATTTGTGAGATTCTCTCACCTCTCTCTCATGTTATAGAGAGATACATGGAGGTTCAGGGCATCTAGATCCAACTTCTCCCACCCTGATCAAAGAAATAATGATATTGTGAATGGTTTGACATCAAAACAACCATAAATTATTAATTATTAAATTGAAATAAAAGATAGATAATATATAAATATTATAGATCATGTTTGGGTAAACTATGGGGTTCTATGTTTTGTTCCTTTGAGCGATGATTCCTTACGATGAGCATAATATGTTTCTAATCAAAATTTAAATATATATGATTTTGATTTATTTTTTTTATAAATTAAATTACTTGAGATCCAAGAGTAATAATAGAGTTGTAATTATGTTGGAGATTATGTCACAGAGTCGATCCCAGTATAAAAATTTTAATTTCTTAATGTTTTGATCTTTTTATTTTTACCTGGTGATAATAATTAGTATTTGAGGAACCAAATATTTGACAAACACTGTTAAAATTAAATTTATATTAAATCATAATATCGTAACATTACGGTCTCATCAGTGTAGATAAAGATCATATCATATATCTTATGGCCAAAATATAACTATCCAAAGATCAAAAGACATATTTATTGATTATAAAATTGAAGGAAAAAATTAATATTATCTGGTTTGGTGGGCAGGGGTATTTTTCTAGTGATTCTAGGTGTTACTACAAGGTTCAAATAGCCAGAATATATTTTCTTCAAGATGTCTTAATTCTAAAAATTTATGGATTTTTATTTTTTTTATAAAAAAACAAAATTCAAATTAAATAGGATTTAGAAAAATATGGTCAAACAAAAAAAAAATAAATAAAATGGGGAAGTGGGAAGATGTGTGCTACTTAATAAAAGATGTATATAAGGGGTTGGAAAAAAGTTTCCTCATGTATTCGCTCCCCCGCAAGTGGAAGGTTCTATTAGACATAACTTCCCACTGATGGTGGGTGGAAAAATTTTAATAAAATAAATCTTTTTTTCAATGAAGACTAATGGTGGTTCTTTCTCCTACCACACCCCACTTTTTAATGAACCATGCACCTAAATGAGGGATCCTCCACTGGATGACCTATCTAGTTTATGGGTTATCCTAGCCCCATCCAACATCTTGACAATTTTATAAAAAATTTCAAAATTTCAATTTCAATTTTTTGAATGGTTCAAAAATTGCAGGGACCATATGTTATATATTATATTAATTAAAATTAGTGGAAGTTATTAAATAAAAATTTAATTCCCATGATTTCATATTTATCATAGATTTATTTTATTATGAATTCACTTGTTGTGTTGAGTAATTATGAGTGGTGACTGGCTAGTGCATGTCTGGATTTTATTTATTAATTTAATTAGTGAATTCAGTTGATGTTTGTTGTAATTAATTAATTAATTTGGTGTTTTTAAAATCATATTCTATTCTCTATACATGTAAAAGGTTCTTCATTTCCTCAAGAGCAATATTTCTTGTGTATTAAACATTTTAAGATCTCTTCTCTTGTGTGAGAGTACTTATGTTTTATGACAAAGATGAATAAATATGTGGACCATGCCGATGTGATCAGAAGTTCTATTCCAATTGTATAACCCTTGAACAGGGGTGGTCGCAGAAACAAGAGTTTGACATGACTTATGTAATTACCCCAAGGGTCAAAATTGATCCATTATTCCCAATTGATTAACTTTATGTAAATGTTCATGATCAGTCATTTTTTTATGAACAATTTATTATTACTTTGTGAATGTGAAAATATACATGATCACATAGAATAATAAACAAGCATATATAGATAAAATAAACATGACCGGTGAATGTTTTTTATATTTATAGAATTGTAAAAATATTAGTGAGGTCATATAGAAAAATTATTCGTAAATATAAATTGATTTAATTCACAATGAAATAATAATACCTCTTAAATAAATATGAAGTCATAATGTCTTTATTGCATAAATTTGGACAAAATCGAATATATGAGGTGTTATTAATCATTAGATGAGGGTTCCTCTTACTCTGAGGAGTTATTCTAAATGTTATGGGTTGACATAATTAAATTTGGTAGTAAATTAATAGACACAACTAACTTGTTTAAACATTAGAGTCAATTATTGGGCAATACAAGGTTATCCTTCAAAATAGATGGGACTCTACTCAACAGATCACAGAGCCACAAGTTAATGTGGTTGTCCAGAAATAACCATACCTTAAAACTCTCTATTTATTGTTATAGTCAATGTGTGGACTATGATGAATGTTTTTAAATATCCTTTCCACTATAATACCCAGCTGATTGAGTATTCTGAATTTACTAGTTAAGGGATACTATGGTTTATAAAATAGTGGGAGGAATTTAAGAGAATATAATATATAATGAATTATAACTAGAAATACTAATAAATGTAATAATATTCTTATGATTAATTTTTTATAAAGTGAATGTCAATACCATAGATACAATATGATAAATATTAGACAAAGAACAAGTCCTCATTGGAAAAACATTCCAATATCAATATAGGCTCTTTTGCATAGTATGACAATTTAAAAGGAAATTATATATTCTTGGGTACCTGATACATGATTATAATTCTAATGAATCAAGTGAGGATGAAAATAATCTTACTAGAGACTTTTGAGTGATGTATTTTATGTTTATATGGTAATGATAACATCAATTCTCAAAGAGTTTTAAATGAAACATGAGGACATGGATGGTTATACAATGTTATATAATCTCTAATAAGTCTATAAAGAGAAAGTGAAGAAATAAATCAATGAGATAATGATAAAACTTATCACATATATATTGATATATGGAACTCAATATGATACTCATGTACTCAAGATATAACTTCTCGGTCTTAAATATTAAACAATCTAGTGAATTCTTTTAGAATTCACTTTCTTATATTCCAAAAGATCTTTTCAGTTTATAGTTTTATAGAATTATGAAATAATTCATATATATCAACCCATAAGCATACAAATTGGGTACTAATAAAATGGTATCTATTTAAACCATAATATTTTTTTAATAAAACAAAAATACTTTTCATGAAAAATATTTACAACATTTATCTTGGCATCTTATTTTCTGTTATCTATCCTTAAACACTGTGAAACCCATTTTAAAACTTTTAGTGAGAAAAAAATATCCTTAAGGGACATAAAAATAAGGAAATAAATCATTATCCCATGAATACATGAAAATATATGGAATCATTTTCACAAAGACATACTTCTCTCCCATAAAGTATCATATACATTTTGAAAAAAAGAGATTTCCATGAAACATAGAAAACATAAATAAAAACATAAATTTAACATTGGTAATTAGTTAATTAATATTTTAAACCTCAGGACTACTATTTGATTTTTATCCCTAACAACTACCTTATAATGTAACCATCACGTCTACTTTACGATGTATCCCACAAATCTACCTTATTGTGTAACTGTCGTCGTTACACTTAGAATAAACATTATGGTGAACTTCCAACATAAACATACTCAACTAATTGGAGGGAGATATAGGTCTCACTCTTCATCATAAAAAATTCCCATGAACTATAACATAATCATAAAAAATTAAAACTTGCATCCTGAAAACATTTCATGAGGAAAATCGATTATTTTAAAAGAATACTTCACAAATATATATGAAATAATTTTACCTATAAATAAACATGTAATATTGTTGAAAAAATAAAAACATTATGATGTCATGAAAATGTGATAATATTTTCATAATGTATAAGTTAATAAGAAACATTCTTTTTTTTTAATTTTTTAAAAAGAGACATTGAAGTGGATTTCTAAAAGGAAAGTCCATAACCTTGGGTTTGACTTCCTTAAAATTTGTTCAAACCTATTGTATAATGGCTTAAAAAGTGTTATTAATTTATTACATAATAGTATTAATATTTATAATATCTTATATGATATTTTTATATAACCATTCCTCCCATTTATTGATAATATTTTGTAACTTTGTTCTTTCAGATGTATTTATTTCATGGTTTCCATGGTTGGTTCATTATAGGTTTTCTTGTTGAATTGAAAAAACAAAATAATTGGATAGAAATTGTATTAATATTTTTCTATAATTTTAAATGATACAATATATTTTTTTTCTTTATATGAGGATGATTAATTAGATAAATCATTAATGAAAATGATTTAATTTATTTTTTTTATTTTTTATGACCATCACAAACATATATCATCTTATTTAATATCATGTTTATATATTGTTTATAGAACATTATATAACATATAATTTTTTTTAATAAAATCTTATTTCACTATTATAGTGGTTTTATTAACAACATTTAATGTTTTAAAATAATATTATATCACATCGTCCACATTGACAGTAAATCGACACATATGTGACAATGTTTTCATTTTTTATAATAAGAGGAGAAGTGGATATGTTTGATGATGGATATTACATTAACACAATAACATTACAATATATGTAATATATTAGATTTATCATGTAACATGAATTTGGATTGGATATTTTATAATAATAAAACAAAAATTTGAAATGAAATTTAAAAGAAAATGTAAGAGGATTTTACCTCTTGAACATTATCTCCTTGAGAAGACCCTTAATTAACTTGGTTTTGGAATTTTTGTGAGACCAGAAGGTATTGGATGTGGTTAAGAGGCCTGGGAAGGTAATTATTTATAAATTAAACAAGATACAATTCTTTTGAGGTGTGAGAAGAATAGGTGGCGAGGGTTTGTATTTATAGTGGAGTAGTGTGGTGTTCTTTATTATTATATTCATTAGTTTATTATTTTGGATCAAGTATATGAATAGTTTAAAAATTATCACTAAAAACATTACATTGATTATGTAGATTTCAATTTTATGTTCTTCCATCATCCATATATCATTGATGAATTAATAATTCATGTATTTGTTAAAAACCATATATTATTGTATTTCACAACTCACCAAAAAATCATCTATGTTATAAAAATCACAAAAAATTACTATAACCATCTTTCAATGTTTAGAATTAAAAAAATGAACTAAATTTTATGAAAATTATTTTCAAAATATTATAAAAATAATTTTTAATAAAATTCATCAATTATTCAAAAAATACTTATTTTAACAATATAACTGATTTTATGACACTTTGAAAAATTATTTATGATCTTTTGAAATTATCTTATAATCACAAGACAACAAAATATTAATTTATAAATCAATTTTTTGATTATAAATTTTATTTTAAATCATCATATTAATTATAAATTTGTAAATAAAAAATTATTTTCACATAAATATGAACACTAAATTTATCATTTTCAAAACATTTATTTACTTATTTAATGGTATAAATATATAATATTTTAATTAATAAGATACCTAAATTTTATTCATACTAACATAGGTGTGGTTAATTTTCAATTTTTATATATTCCTTAATTTTTATAAATACCACTTATTTCATTATACATTTATAATGAATTTAACTATTTTATTCCATATTGAAAGAGAACATATTTTTAAGTACCATGGTTGTTACACGAGAAGATACAGTACATTAATAAACTAGAAGAATTTGATTTCAAGAAAATTCAATAACATTCAGTACATCTCATTATAGAACCCTTACAACCAAATTTATTCAGTAACATTAAAATTCATCAAATGAATAGTTTGGTTAAACCACTTATATATCTATTAGGAATGGTTCACTAAGAAGATTATAATTTTAATAAAGTTACATATTTAATTATTAAGGTGCATTATAAGAAATTAAAGTTGAAAAGGATAACTATAGGTACACATCCAAACGAAAATTTTCAAATTCTTTCAAATAAACCTAATTTAAAGAGGGGGATAATTGAATACAAGGATATTTTATTTTCGCGTGGAAAGATTAGTCAATGTAATTGAAACTGTAATAAATGGAAGAAAAATAAATCATGAGATTTTACTTAAATCATATACATCCTTTACTGTAATATTTTATTTTTAATCCTTGGGTATTAGATATAATACATCCTTAAATATTTTATTTTATAAATTCCTAGAACACATTTTTCAATAAACATTATTAAAAGTCCAGGTGTGTTCTCTAAGAATTTGAGAAGATACGATACGTAAATTAGTTGAGAGAAGTGCATGATTTTATTACCTGGTGAATGTATATTACAAAAAAAATAATTGTGAATTGAATTATACTAGATCATTAATTTGTTATTTTTTTATGATATTTCATACATAATTAATAGTTACAAAATACATGAATCATTGTAAATAAATAACGATTATAAAATTTAATAATAAAATACCAAGTTATGGAAAATAATTATTTTTCACGTAAAAATAAAAGTCGTTTTCAAGGATATACATAATATTATATTTAGACTCTTAATAGATAAAATCCTTAGGGTATTATTGATACAATCAAATATCTAGTTTTGGATAGTGAAACCTTCATAAATAAAGCTGATTCACAAAGGATTCAAAATTATTTCATGTAGAGGGTGTGAACTCTTCCCAGAAGAAGTTGGAGGAAAATACATATAATTATTGAGATTAATTTAAATGGTGTTAAGTAATGTAAATATGAAATTTGATAAATTCATGTTTAAAATATATTTATTTCTCTGGGCCCTTATTTTGAAGAATATGTCAACTATACATTCATAAATCATTACAAATATAGAGTAGAGAAATTCATAAACTTTCATTCCCTTATTCACTAAAATATATGATGTCAACAAAAGGAGGATTAATGGGTAATATTAAAATCATGCATTGATCAATAAAATTAATCATGTAAAAATTCTTAAACACACATTTCCTTATACACATTAGAGTCACAATGTTAGTAAAAATAGCATCAACGATCGGAATTATAAGCATTGTAAAATATTCTTTTATCTTTCAGAAAAGATTTCTGAAATAACATCATTTACCAATAACCATATCCAGATTATAATGATAAATTGTTATTATATGTTTTATAATATTAAAATAAATCCACTATATCATACTAACATGTGATATTCCACGAGTTTTTTAGGTAAATAAAAAAACCTACGTCAATTAAAACAAAAATTGTATCTCCATTATTATCCTAATATACATATAGGATATTATATAACCTCTTAAAAAAGAAAAATGATTATTAATAGATAGATTATATTTCTATAAAATGGATCAAATATCTATCGGAGATAGTGGGATAAATATTGACTTAGTTTAAGTCAATGATAAAGATTCAAAAAGTTATTGGAACATGAAAAAATTATACAAGAGCTTATAGAAAGTGACTGTTCTATAGAAACAAACAGCGTATGAAGGATAAAACCATAGGGGTGGTTTTCAATTAATTATGGATACTTATAGATTATTCCTTGAGAATAATAAATCCTATAAGGAATTTTTAAATATAAATTAGTTATGATTAAAAAGTTTATACGAATTTAATGAATGGATTCCATGTACCACAATCAAGTCTATATTTTGGTAGTTTCTTCAAATGATGTATATAAATTGGTGGTATTCAATGGAGGATATACATGGGTGGTATAATAAAGGTAAAAATAAGGCACAGTTGGTTATACCATGTCATCATTATTAAACCCATTAGAACTGTACTTATCATAGAAATATTCTATTATCAAAATATTTTGAATAATGTTTCATGACCACATTTCTTGCAAGGTGTACATAAGAGGTAACCTAAAAGGGTTGATGAAACAATGGAATTATAATAATAGTAAATTCATGTTACAACGTTCCATTTATGAACTAATTTAATAATTTGGATCATAGAAAAATTCATTTGGAATGAATTTGTTCAAAGTTTCTATAATTGGATATTGGGAGGACAATAATTTTCCAGGTATAATATTTTGATAACATATAAAAAATAGTTATTTATTCTTATATTTTGTTAAGATCAGAAAGAAAGTAACTATCTAATGATTTAATTAAAGTATCAACCTAATTCTATGGTACAAGATCTACTAAGGTAGATCAAAGGGTTTTTTAGACCAAGTGAAATTATGTATACTAACAATGTATTGAAAAATACATATTGGATCAATTTGAGAGAGAATTTTTACCAATGTCACATGGTATAAATCTCCCCAAGGATATATGTATGAGACATATGAGGAGATTAAATTTGTAATTATAATTATATAAGATCCAATAATGGATCTGTCATATATCCTATTCTATGTAGTAGATTTTATGTTTCCAACATATACATTATGGATGAAGTATATCAGATAGATCTATAAGAACTAAATGTGTTTCATTGTAAAATATAAAATTATACTTAGGATATTGTAATGGATATATACCTAGTACTTGGATAGAATGTAATGCTTGTTTTTATAGGTGGGGCTAGTCTTTCCCGTGATACACATGATTTAATTTCATAGTTTGGAAAAGTGAAGGAGCTAGAGATGCGATTCTATCTAGTGGTAACCAAGAATATAAATATCGAGTATATTATGGCTTCGGATACAGCTAAAAAAGCATAAAATATGTAACGATCGATTCAAATTCTAGGAATCACACTTTGTAATTTTAGAATTATCATAATATAAATTATGACAAACATAATAAAATGGTTCTATCATCAATCAGGGAGTCTTACTCAAGGAGGTGAAGACATAGAAATAATAGTATCTATACAGAACAAATGGGGTAGGCCTAATGATTAAATCCATAACATTATAAAAAATTGTGATATTATCATGTGAGAGCTCATAGTTTGATAGTTAGAATGTTGGATCTAGTGAAAGTGGGAGTGTTGTAAAAGTGGGTTCCCTAGACCAACATGAATAGTACTTTTCGATTGTCATATCATATATACAGTGAGCTATGCATGATGTATTCTTACTATAATAGTTTTTATATTTCTGTGTTCATTATTTAAATGGTAATTTACATGTATTATTTATCATATCAATAGGTTATTGGAGTTCATATCTATAATGATAACTTTTAGATACAATGAAAATGATCTTAAACATATTTCTTCTAGTCCAAATACATTATAATAACTAGAAACATATGATTTATGACTATTAGGCACTAGGGTTTCATATGTAATGTGAATTATTCCCATGATGTTATCACTTGGTTATCTCAAGTATAGGATATTATGAGGACTAACCCTCAAATAGAAACACCACTTGTTTTAGTTGTCCCTGGTTTTTCTTATCTACAACCATGTGAATTGGAATCTCAACTCGAGATCATTATCAATGTATACCACTTGACTACATACATTGATACAAGATGAAAATAATTGAATTTTGTTTAGTGTGAGGTAGTTTTTGTTGGGTGCATAATTGGTGGTAAGGAATTTATTAAATGATAAGTCACTTTAGAAAGGATGAGATGTCTTAGCATCAATTTTTTGGGATGGTAGTACCTTTATTAAAATCTATGGATACAGATAATGAAGTTATGTTTATCTAGTAATGTCATGGATGAATAAATCAAGAAATTATTATGAAAAATGTATACATTATACTTTATGAGATATCATAAGACAAAGAGATTATATCACATGATCTATGTTTATAGGAGGTTGTTGTTAATATGAATAATAATTTTCTCCTTAGGGGCCTTGATGTCTTGCTAGAATCCTATATTGGTTTAGGAGTATCACTCAAAACGATAAAGATAAGGTCCTAGAGGCTAACACACAAAGGTTATTTAAAACCATGTTGAATTATAGTGAATTGGAGATTAGTACATGGTGGTCCTGACGGTGGTGGCCAGGTAATTTCCTTGTTTATATGATCCTAAGGAATAAATAAATTTTTTATTATTAGAGTTTATAATATTAACCATTGACTTTATTTAATTGTTATATTTATGTGATATTTACTGAATATTAATAAAAATATTTTTTTAGACGAATATTAAATATTAAATATTTGGGATTTATTAAACATTTATATGGGTGAAATGATTCAATTCAATTAATTTAATTTATCATGTAACATTATTTTAGCATTACATGTGATAATTTATTTATGATGTTTATGACACATTTTTGTGGTTATAAGTATTATTTTGGGAATTAAATGATTTTTAATCTTATTAAAGGTATTAAGATCAATTTTAATAAGTTTAAACCTTACTAAAAATGCCCAAAAGGACTAATTTATGGATAAAATTCATTGCCATGAATTTTAGAGGCTCTATAACCTCCATGTAAATTTCAAGATATATAGATGGAGGTTTGGGGAATCTTGATCCAAGTTCTCACACCTAGATCAAAGAAACAAAAATCTTGTGATCATCTCATCATCAAAACATCCTTTGATTATCTACACTATTAAACAAAAATCAAGGATAAATAATCGAGAAAGCATTTGGGGTAGGTTTTGATGACCTAGAGGGTTACATGTTTAGTTCCTTTTAGTTATGATCTCTGATAAGGAGCATAACATTGTTTTAATTGGAATCAAAATAGTTATGGTTTTGATATTATTTTCTTCTTAAATTAAATTTCACAAAATACATGGGGGTGTAACTGGGCACTAATTATGTTGGTGAATATTTCATAACATCAATAAAAACATAAAAAAAATTATTTAATGATTTTTTGGGTTTCTACTATGATCCCATTTATAAAAATCTTTAAAAAACCTATGTCCATTTTACCATGTACTGAATAACCATGAAGAAGAAAAGGGAAATTACCTCCTATGATATTTTTTAATGTCTTCACCAAAATCACTATATTCAGGATGGATTTCCACATAACCTCGCGTGTTCCTCCTCATATACAATAGGTTTCTAACTAGAGATGAGGGACTAAGAGTGTGGTGGGGAGACTATAACCTTGGTAATAATAGCCATGAATTATAATCATAAATAAAATATAACAACCCAAAGTATCAAATAGAAAATAAAGGAAACGTGATGTAATAAAAAATTTCATCCATTTCAAACATAAAAATAACCTAGGATCCGAATGGGTAAAACCAAACAAATATATATAATGAATAAGTAGATAAATAAATAAAACTAGTAGAATCCACCAAATTTCTTCCCCATAATGCAACCAACTCCATGATTCATATATCAACTATCTATTGTAGGAATTTTTCCAATACATAGATCTTGAATTATGAAGTCTACATGTGAATCAATATTCCAGTGTGGGGTACGAGTTGTAAAACATTGTAGGAAACCACCAATGTTTCCTTAAATGTTTTTCACAAGTATAACTTGTGTATTCAATGATAACAATTCATTATCAAGCAAGCATAAAAAACATATATCAAACGTTGTTGTTCTAACCAAGCCACCTTGATCCCCAATCGTACCGTATTTGGCTCTATATCTGAAGAGATATCATTACAAAATTAATGTTCATGGGTTCATCATAAATCCAACTCTCATGTCTATAATCAGCCATAAGGCTAAGAGTCTCAGGTTAAGCCACAAGGTCATCATGACCTATCTCTCTCATAAACATGGGTCAGGCCACAAGTCCAACATATCCCTAAACTACATTAGGATAGACCACATTATAACCGAATCGCCATTTAGTAGCGGTTTAAACCACTGCCTAATAGGGCGTCAACAATCTATTAGCGGTAGTTTTTAACATTTAGCGGCGGTTTCAGGAAAGCGTTGTTGGTGCCTCATTACGTGGCGGTTTTCCTAAATTTAGCGGCAATTTTACGAGCCTTAGATATCGCTTTATTCGCGGTGGTTATAATGCCGCGAATAAACTCAATTTCCAGCGGCAGTAAAACCGCCGCTAAATTCAAGTAAACCGTCGCGGAATGATGCAACCACAATGCTCCTATTTAGTGGCGGTTATAACCGCCGCTAAAAGTAAATTTTATTTTATGTTTAGCGGCGGTTTAAACCGCTACCAGTATACATTTCGTGGCGGTTTTAACCGCCACGAAAAGGTGGCCAGAATAAAAAAAATAATTCTTGGATTCTGCTACACCACTGCCCTGAAAAACAAATAAAACCAGAAAAAACAATCAAAGGTTCCAACACATTCCTCATACTCATGTATACAATATCCTAAATAGTAAATAATAGGAAGATAAAACTCCATTGATACAACATTGTAACATCCTAAAATGGATTCCACTAAATCTTATAACTTCACTTTCTTAGGATAGATCATCCATAGCGATTCCACTCTACTTATAAAAATTGATAATTGATGAATTAGTAGTTATATTAGTACCAACCCATTTATATAATTATTTTTTGGGTTTTGTGGCTTTGAAACCATCCTTAATACTTATAATAAATTTGAACTGATGAAATAGCTTAAATAACACATTAGAAAGATATTGTTATAATAAATCCTATTGTGGGAACAGTTTTAGAGTTACATTGGGATATAGCTTTTATAGGAATTGGGATATTTCCAGTGAGTCTTATTTTACATCTTTTTATGTTGAAATATGGGTTAGTTGGTAGATTCTAGTGACCTTTTAGGAACAAACCTAGAATTATAGTTGATTCCTCGTGTTATGTGAGGGGTTAACCTAGTTTTTCTAGCATCCTTGGAGATATTAAGCATCATGGGATGAATATTTTTAGTTTTTGGTCATAGAATGTGTTTTTTAATGTAATTTGGGATTGAGTAGGACTCTAGTTGTGGAATGATACCCCAAGTTGGTAGACGATCATGAGATAAGTAAAACATCTAGGTGTTATGAGCATCTTTAATGCTTGAGATTAGTGGGACTGGCATGCCAATTTAATTTTATTTAGTTTAGTTAGTTGTGTGAGTTTAATTTAAAAGGTGTATGACTCAAGAAGTCATCATCCATGTTAAATGGTTATGTAGGATAACGTGACCCTTGGGATTGATTTTTTGAGTAGGCTAGAAAATACCAAGAATGCATAGTGTCATTGGTCCTATAAATTATATGAAATGGGTGTTCCCATTTCATTGATGTAACATCAATTTAGTATTCATTATCATATAAATTTCCTATTTAATTAAGGTTTGGTGGAGAGAGTTGTGTGGTGTTTTGTGAAAAAATTTATAGTCTCTGAGAGTTTGAGGGATGAAATCGTATCTAACACCTTGTGGGGGTATTATCACATAACTACTTGGTTTAGGGTTGTGGGATCTAAAAAGGTTGTGTTAACTGATCACTCTTGGAGTGAGGTTACATAGGTATTAACTACGTTGTGGTGAGTGATGTAGACCAGAGTTTTTAGTAGAAAAGCTAAGTTATCGTAGTTCTATGGATGACTATGTAAGAGGATCAAGTTTTATAACATCATCAATCTGGTTTAAAGATCAAGATGTAGTTATTGATGTTGATTGAATGTGTGAACATGGAATGAGGATTGCATATTACATGTGATTATGAATAGACCACTTCTATTTATTATTCAGTAGATGATGTAAATCTACGTGGTAGGAAGTGAACCATAGGTTGTTCAAGGATGGAATATTAGTTCCAGATGAGGCTTCAGCATATGCCAAGGATGCATTGTCATTATGGAACATGGTATAATTATGTGGAATCACATCCATAAACCATGTTAAGTGGTGGAAAAAGTGTTTTTCATGTGAATTAGATTCCAATTTTTATTAAAATAATGAATATTAAAATCCTATGGTGGGGAGAATCACACAGGTCATGGAAAATGTAACCTTTGGGAGAGTGGTTTTAGAAATAATAGTCATGAATGGTAAAGAATAAATTAATGGAATTCCAGTAATTAATGCTTAATGACTAGATACCTTGTAATGAATCAAAAAATGGAATTAAGAATCATAATATAAATAATTCAGGGATATAATGATAGGTTATAATTACCAGACCGACCATGATTAAATGGAAATTGTGTTGGGAATGCATTTTAAGTCATGCAGTAACAGTTCAGTGATCAAAATAGTTATGGTTGGAAATGGTCCATTGTAACTATCCTAATATTGAAGAATTTAGTAGAAGTTATTTTCTAAAAATTCATGTTTTTATAATATATACCAATTGTGCGTCAATTCGACATCTATCTTCGAGATTATATTTTAATTTATAAAGTATTCTTGCCTATATTCATGGACTTATGCTAATTCATAACCCTTCAGTCACACCAATATCTTAGTGAAAAACCCTTGATTTAGAACATTCTCATGACATTTTAGAAGAGATAGTGCATGTTTAGATACTTTTGATGCTTAAATCAGACATTTTCAACAATGGGCCTCACCAAAGTGTCCACAACACTATCCCCTTGATCACTATGAAATGACCCAATTTGTTCAACACATCAACAATGGGTTGAACTCCTAGTCATCCAAAATCTCTACTACTAATTCTAACACAGACCTAAATGGAAGGATGTATACCACACTCGAGAAATGAAGACCTAAAAACAAAAATCAGAAATCAATAAAATGCATAAAAAGAAACGTGAGAAATCAAGGAAATTTTAGGACATGAAAATGTGTGGTGGAAACTATGTGCCACTAATGTTACATATACAAACCAACTGTTTCCATTTTTGTTCTACACATCAACAGTACAACTACTTAGGGTCCGATGATGCATCGTCACCCTCCCCACCTTCATTTCCACTTTGTGTTGTCACCTTTAAGAACATTATATTGAAAATTAAATACGGTTACATATTGATATAAAAACTTAAAACAAATGAAAGTTAGCAAACTAAACGATTCTGATTTTCTGTGATTTACCTGCATACCACCAATCGATGCACTCCCACAGGGGGCATATCTACTCATCTATTGACATAGTTCAGTCAACTCTTCTTGTAATGAAAATATCTAAACCCCCTGCTGGTGAACTGTGTTTCATAAAGAAAAAATCTATTTCTTAGTATCATCAGGATGACAAAAGTCAGGAGTAGATACAGCAACTATCCTCGGTGGCCTGCTAAAAACCTCAGTCAGTGTCACATTTGAGGTCCTCCCAACTGATCGGCCAATAGCAGGAAATATTTTGGATTTCTGATTTATTTGAGATTGAGTCGATGTGTCATCAACACGTCCAAATTGATTAAATCTTGTCTCAATATCATCCAAGTATCGAGAAAAAAAGGTAAGATACTCTTCAACCACATAGCCTTCAGTAATTGAGCCTTCTGGTTTATCTTTATTTCTCACGTATTATTTCAAATTCCCAAGATATATGTGAAATAAAATAAACATAATTATTCATTTAATTAAGTACCAAAAATTGTTTACTTAACTGGAAAACATATAAATAAAGTACCTCTCAATTGGATACATCCATCGATAATGAATGGGGCCTCCTAATTTAGCTTCCTCAACCAAATGCAGAGTTAAATGCATCATTACAGTAAAAAGGAAGGAGGAAAGATCATCTCCATTGCGCAAAGGGTCAATACAAACCTTTCCTGGAGGTTGTCAAGCTAAAATGGATGTAGAGATTTCTCACATAGTTTTCAGAAAAATGTGCAGAACTGGAGTACAACAGCAGTAATTTTTTCAGGTAATAATGTACGCAGTGCCAATTGTAGTAACTGTTGTAACAAAATATGTGAATCGAGGCTTTTCAATCCATGTAACTTACGATTCCTCAAGTCAACACACCTCAAGATGTTACTTGAATACCCATAAGATACCTTGACATTATTTAACATTCAAAAGAATGTATGTTTATCCCAATTTTGCATTGCAAAAATTGCCGGAGGATACTTTCTATTCTGATCTGGCCAGAGATCGCGTTTTATGTTCATTTATTGAAAGTCTTTGCGAGCATTGAGATGATCCTTAGAAATTCCATGCTAATTAAGCAATGTGAAAATCAAATTGTCACAGAAATTCTTCTCAATATGCATCACATCAAGATTATGCCTCAACAAATTAAATTCCCAATACATATGTTTGAAGAATATACTTTTTTTCTTCCATTGTTGCGTTCTGGTTTCACTAGACGATACACTTCGGACCCGTTTTATGATATCATTCAAATGATGAACCTTCCCAAATTCTGTTTCAACATTTTCAAGCAGTGCCAATATTTCAAAACCATTTAACAACTTTGGAGGTGGTCTATGATCAATGGAACCATTAAATTTTGATCTATTCAGTCGAAATCTATCAGATGCATCGAGAAATCTTCGATGTCACAAGAAGCACCATTTTCTACTATGAGGTAGTTGTTTGGGTTCAAAATCAAAGTTACAAACGGGACAAGAGAAACCCATGTAAGTGTTCTAACTAGATAAATTCCTATGCCTAGGGAAGTCACTAATGGTCCACATTAAAGCAGCATGCATTTTGAACATTTTTTTAGAAGAATCATCAAATGTCTCATCATAGTTTCTCCATAACTCCTACAATTCTTCAATCAAAGGCTTCAAGTATAAATCAATATCATTTCAAGTCATTTGTTTTCCTGGAATAATCATAAAAAGGATAAAAGATGTTTGTTGCATACACATCCACGGAGGCAGATTATAAGGGATCAAAACAACTTGAAAAATTCCATAATTGGTACTCAAAGTCCCAAATGGATTGAATCCATTGGCATCCAATCGCAATCGAACATTCCTAGGATCAGTTGAGAAATCAAGATGTAATGAATCAATTGTCTTCCACGATTGGTATTCTCCTGGATGTCTCATTAACCCATCATTTCTATTATCTACAGAATGCCACTTCATGTGTTCGGCGGTTTTCGATGACATGAATAATCTTTTCAATCGAGGCATCAAAGGAAAGTAACGCAAAACCTTTGCAGGTGTGCTCCTTTTCTTCATCTCCATGAAATTATGTTCATTCAGGCTTCCAACATCACCCTTTTCCTGCCATCTAGAAGAAGAACATTTCTTGCAATTCAGTCTAATTGAATCCTCTCCCCAATAAAGCATACAATCATTGGGACACGCATGTACTTTTGTATAATTCAGACCAAGATTGTTAACAAATTTTTTCATATCATAATAAGATTCTGAGATTTTTGCTTCAGGAAATGCATCACGAATCAATTCCAATATCATGGACATTGCCTTATTTCTAATTCCACATAGACATTTGATATGGTACAACTTCAGCAAAAATAAAAGCTTTGAATTTTTCAAACACCCACTGTACAACTCTTGATTTCCATCATCAACTAAATCATGAAACACATTTTCCAAAGTGATGTTTTCTCTTACATTTGGCTCCGCAGAATCAAGAGGAGGATCCAATGATATGTGACAATCATGATCTGCCTGTGTTATAGTCTCAAAAACATCACATGTCACGTTGCAATTTGTAGCACCCTCTTCTGGTTGTTCTGATATGTTTTGATGCTGATAGTGGTGTCTTACAGTGCCGAATGCATCATTTATTAGGTTTTTCATTTCATTTTCCATTGTCGACGATCTTGGGACCTCATTATGCGGATTAACATCAGTGCTCAATCTTTCTATAACGTTCGATTTTCCATGCCAAATAAAACAAAAATATTGAATAGGGAATTGCTTCATTATTAAATGTTCATACACCTCATCTCTCTTCAACCATGTTCTAAATTTACATTTATGACATGCAGAATTTATCCTCCCTTCAACAGATCGATTAGAAATTGCAAAATCTAAAAACTCATTCAAACACTTAACATACTGAGGTGTGTTCCTCGGTAATGTGATCCAGCTTTTATCCATGTAGATCACAATGTGCATACACAAAAAACAAGGAATCAAACATGAGACATCTTCTATAACCCCATCATCAAAAAAAATTATGATGAAAGAAATTTCCATAATAGAGAAAAATTCAATGATATATCAAGAAATGGGTCTCAAAATTCCTCAAAGTCCCTAAACAGGAAGCACAAAATGGATGAACTATTTCTATAAAAATGGGCCTTTTCATCATGTTATGGTTCATCCTGCCACTACTCCTTACACATTGGATTCTATTCATTCCCACTATTAATTTGTTGCATACCTAATAAAACTAAGGAATTAACAACCATCGATTTCCAAGAATATTTAGCTTTCATTCACATGTCCCTAGTGACAATCTCTAAAATGGATGTTATGCCCAAAGAAAGTAGAGACGTACCAAGGTCTGGGTGAAGACCATCACCAAAGAAATGATCATTCTCATAATTGATGACGCCTATCTTTGGAGAATATATAATAAACCTTGAAAGGTTATTGACATAATCCCATAATGATCTGTCACCAATAAAAATTCTCATGAGCTCAGTCAATTTCTCTACATTTATTCCCTAAGGAAATAACCATTAAAAAGATCAATCTTGATGAGATTCCAATTCATACATTCCTGAAGTTAAGATGGTACCACTGACTTCCACAAGACTCTACTGAAACTATAAATATAGTTCTAAAAAATTCACACACAAAAAGTATCAGGTTCCCTAAGATAATTGAGGATCACCTCTATTTGTTCCAACTACCTAACTCCTTCCACTAACCCTTGAAAAACACTTAATTAAGGAAGATAGTGATTCAGAAATCCTATGATGGTGTCCAGGATTGAAATTGATTTAACATCAACAAATCAACACGTATTCTAGGTCGGAATAAGAACTAAATAATCCTTTTTGAAAATTACAGTGGACAACAATAACATCTAAATGAACTATATCAATTAAATACATAAATTATATTTATAGGTTGATATATGATAGGATATCTAGATTTATCTATGTATACTATAAGAGTTGGAATCATGCTCTTTGTAGTTCTGATAAAGTGACTATTATATAGATCATGCTCAACCATTAAAGGACTGAATTTTAAATATAAGTACATTGATGAATAAGCCTCTAGTGAAATATATCGTGTGGAAATATATACTATATATGATTGGGGACATCATTAACATACCATGGATTCATGGGTATGTGAACATGTTTATATTGAGATATTTTATTTATCTGACTCTCATGTACATATTTATAGCTAATAAAGTTATTATAAAATAACCAGATTGAGGTCATGTATAATTTACTATATATCAAGCTATTTTTTCCCATGCAATGAGGAAACAGTACCCTTAGGTTGTTCATGAGTATAAAATTTGTGATCTAACACTATCCATGTTTGAGTGGCGTAGTGTCTATATCCATATTTTTTCTATGGTTGAATGGTTGTCACTATGTAATTTTTATTATTTATTTTCACTGTAAATTTTTCATGAGACATAAAATGTGGGTTCTAGTGGGAATAAAAACGAATTTATAGAAAGATACACTTTTTAGGGGTTTAACTTGAAACTTTTTATGGATTTACCATTTTTATTGAATTATCATACTTTTCATATGTTTTTCAATGTGCATTCAAAGCAGGGGGGCTCAAATATTTCCCTAGGTTCTTATTGTATTTTTCTAACATAGTTAGTGCTATGTATTGTTCAATTAGTATTTTAAATTATTGAATGTTAGCCCAATTTTTATATTTTTTTGGAAATTCATTTTTAATCGAATGTGAGGTGGATGGAATTTTGAAATATGTTGAATAAAATTACGTGAGTTTGGTGCCTAATTTCATTATTGTAGAAAACCATGAGGTGTTGTGCACATATTTTAATGTAATAAAAATAAAAATATTTTTATTCTATTTTAGGTTCAGATGTATTGAAAAAATATTATTGTCTTTTAATCTCATATATCATGGATATAATATGCGGGAGTGGAATATTATAAAACAATGAAAATGAGAGAATTACATGAATTGTGATCCCAATGATCATATAAACACTCTCATGGATATTCACACTATGTTTAATTTCATTGTTCATAGACCAATATATGTATAGATTTTAAGGGAATGTATCCTTGAAAAACATTATGTGATATATATAGCGATATAAAAGAGGAATAAAAATATGATATGGATGTAGATATTGACACACATATGCATATATCCTTAGGGGATGACTCAGATATTTTATGGTCATGGTTCTCAGACCTGTAGCTACAAACATTTTTATATATAGAAACATAGAACTAATGATTTGTTAGTCTTCATAGATATTCCAAAACACAACCTGATCTGAATTAAGGATTATTAGTATCATATAATACCTTGGAGGGGTACATTAATTTTATGGTCATGATGTTTCGACCATTGTGTCACAATGTTTAATATCCTATGAAAAGGACCATGGTTTTGATAAGACAATAAAAAGGAGAATATAATGTTATGTATTTGGGGTATCCAAAAGAGATTCATACCCAAATTGGAAGGTTCAGAAGAATATAATTTCATAATTTACGTAACTATTAAATTGAATCTCAAATGTTTAAACTTCTGGGTAGAACAATTACATTCAATAGAATGATTTTGGAAGGTTTAAAACATACATTATGAATGCCTGAGTCAATAGGAAATAGAGACCAACTGGTGAAGAATGACCATTACAAATAGTGGAATACTGATACCATTCTCATTCAATAGAATCTAATGGTAGTAGGTTGGATATTTTCTCAATCAGTCCATTGATTGATTATGTGTTTTAGGTGGATCTGTCTTCCATGAAAGAAATATCCCATAGGGATAACTTTATATGCTTCAAGGAAAGGTGTGATATTCAGTATCAAATCCTAATAGGTTAGCTCCAAATAAATCCACATCCAAAACCAATTTTTAAAAGATCCCTACAGACCCACTATAAAGGGATATCCCCCAAGGCCTCATTACACCTTTACATACTGCCCTATAATGATAAAACCAGTAAAATAATCATTTAAGTGTAATTTAAAATAAAAGATGTAGAAAAGGAGAGTGAGAGGGGCTATAGGGTGTGAACAAATCTCAACACAAAGAAATGGTTCAAAATAGTGTAAGGGGTATCCATCGGTTAATGAGAGACCATCCAAAAGGTGGAATATGGTAGAGGATGGAACCATTCATTAAATTATAATTGTGGAGGCTATCATTAACCATCCCCACCAATAATAATGAAAAACATATACTATAACTATCATGGTATTGGGAAAATAGGATCAATTCAAATTATCTAGCATAGTTTCACTTCAAGACGCCATGATATGGTTTTGTACTCTGAATCCATATTCGAATTCAAGTACATGATTGGTATTGGGAACTTAGATAACTTTCATGGGTTCTTCTATATCCATTTCAATGGCTACTATGGTGTCCCTTTACTTATTTTAAATGAATAAATTAATGATATAATCTAATCATTCTTTTCAGACCACATTGTCACCTCTATTCACCATTAGAACACCTCGTCTTGGTACTTTCTTGGTCTTCATAGATGTATTTCTCATAGTGACAAATAGAATTCTTGGAATCTTCTTCAAGACTATGGGACAATTTTCTTGGAACGATTTGGTATGTAGAGGACATTACAAAATTAGGTTCTATTCAAAAAATAAACAGGGTGATAGTACACTCCACGCCTCCATGATGTAGTTCCATCATACAACAATGAGGGTAGGGAATACTAATATGGGAAATGTAGATATTCCATAGACTTGGTTCTGAGGGAACATGATCAACACCTTTAATACTAAACAACTAGACCATTTATTTGGTTTGGGTGAATGGACTAATTTATTCCAACTTTCCATATCTATCACTTGAGACATAATACCTTAGATATTACCCAATTATTTTTGAAACTACATATGGTTAAAGAGACCAAAACATGTTCAATACTCACCATTTGAGATATTTGTTGAAAAATAAAATGAATGTGATGATGTGAATCGAGATAGCCGGATGGTCGATAATCCTGATACAAGAGGATATTCCCCATGTATCATGAAAACTTTAAATGTTGAGAGATTCCAAATTTTATCATCCTTATAAAAAGTGTTTTATCATTGAAATAAAATTGATGGTGTTATAATCTCACACTCCTTTCGATATTAACCTATCAAAAATATATTAAATTGAAGTAGATATGGATGAATCAATCCACAATAAGATAGGATTCTAGGATACAAATGAATATGAATCCCATATTAAACTATATAGTAAAAACCTACCTACTGGAAAACCAAAAAAACCTAAAGAAGGAGAAATAAAACCCTACCTAGAGGGGAAGACAGTGCAGCTTTCGGGGTCGTGGGGGGCCGGGGTTCGCAGGGTCATGGGGTTGCCGGGGTCACGTAGGGTCACCGGGGTCGGGGTCGCCGGGGGAAGTGGGGGGCCGGGGTTGCGGGGGAAGAGGGGGGCCGGGTTCGCTGGGGAAGGAGGGTCGGGTGATAATAAAAACCAACGTTTCATGGCGGTTTATTATAAACCGCTGTTAAACAGAGGTTTTGTTGTAGTGCCACAACGACATCATATCAAATCATTGTGACTCTGGTTGGGCCACAATGCCATCATACCTTAATGTAACTACCATGGGTCTAGACATAAGGTCATCATTCCCCTAACCTATGTCTAGGTCCATCAGTATCATCATCCCAAGTCCTGTGCACTCCCCCTCTAAGGGATAACCATATCATAATGGTCTACATATTTTGAGTACCAAAATCAATACCTGCAAAGTAATAGTAATACATTAAAAAAGGTGAATAATATAAAAGAGGACCACTGAATTTCATGATGAGAATCAATAGAAACAGACAAGTACTTGTGATCAAAATCAAACATGGATATCAAGATACATAAGCATACTCATGGAATCAAACATAATATATGGGTCTCATGGGATAAGTAGGCACACACATGTGATCACTATTAGCCATGGTAAAACAAGATATGTCAACATAAATGTCATATAAAGGTAATAATAGTATACAAGGGCCCCAAGATGGTAAGTAACTTCCTACCTCAATATTATTTATGATAAACTCATGACCTGTAGAGGTATGATTACCAAAAGACACATGATTTGAAATTAAATTGAACTTGAACACCATGAATCCCTAAAAATGATCCCAAATAAAACATATCATGGTTCTATAATGAGATTCAATAATATTATATGCTAAAATAGAATGGTTTACACTAACGTATCTCTCTGGTTCGGTCAATAATTCTAGAATTGAGATTAATAAAATGAGGATTCATCAACACTGAAAATTTGCCACCATTTTAGTAACAATACAAGATGACATCAATAGATTGAATACGAATATATAGATAATGAAAAAATGATTTATTTATGATTCATCTCAAGGGAAGATATTGGTTCAAGGAGAAGCATGAAGAATTGAGGTTTTTAGATCACATACCTTAATTCATGATCATCAACACCACTGAATATGTGAAAATCATTCATGGAAGTAGAGGAATTTTCCAAGGAAGAGTTTCAGAGTCTCTAGGTACGATAAGTCTATAAATAAGAATAATAATAGTTCATAATTTTTCAATAATATCCATTAAATATGTTTTTTGGAACATTATTTGATGTGTACATGGTTTGGACACACGGATTAACAAACCGTACACCAACCATACAAGGCTTACTTCCCCTCATGGGAACCCACATGATTTAGTCACACTATTCTTAAAATCATACACCATAAATTATTTTATCAAATAAATCATTTCACAATACTTTTGAGGTTAGGCCTCATTGTTTGATAAACCATGATCCTTAACCATGTTCCACCCTAGGTGCTTTCGCCTCTTGCTACACCCTTTCCTGGAGGATCAACACTATTTTTTAAAAACACGACAGACCATATACCTTCAAAAAAAGAAATTAAAACATTTCAAAATCAACTAGAAAATACCATAAATGATCCAAAATAAAACATAGTTCAAAAATTCATGTTTAAAGGCATAAATTATCTCATAATTCACATAAAAATTAGATTATGCTACAAATTCTATACCCTATTTGTAAATTATAAGTTGAAAATAAGATAAAATGTTATTATTATATATAGTTAGTGAAACCATAAATTTTTTTGGTTTTAATACTTATTTAAATTGTTCTTTGATGTCACCATTTATGGACCATAACTAGTACGTGGTCCTTTTTTAATACAAAAGACACATAACATTTAATCATCACCCAAATATAAAAATATAATTTGAGTGGTTATTTATTTAATATAAATGAATCTTTAAAAAATATATTCTTCATACCCATAAAGTTAAGGAATAATATAACACTTAATTTCTCTATATTGAAATCTTTGTGAAAGATATGTTTTTATTTCCTCACCCCGAACTATCTTCACTTTTGTGAAAACAATTATTCATATATGAATCTAAACATTGATGTTGTATCATAAAAAATGTTTATGAATATATCTAATAAAAAATAAACATTAGTATTAATTTGAATAAAATTTATATAATTTTAAAAAATATGACATATTTACACAGAAAAGTGTTTCATCACTACAAGGTCTAACATATATGTAGTTACATGATACAAGGTATATATCTTACAATTAAATAGAATATAATCACACCCACAAACATAAGTACTCATTAGATACTCATAAACATCTAAAAACATAAATTCAAATAATGATAACCGAGAAATTCCATTATAAATAGTAGTATCTGAAATCAAAGGGTCCTTAACATGTAGTTGATTTATATACAACATTTATTTATCTTTAATATATTCCTAGAATATATATAAATTAAAACATATTAAATATAATTTTAATAGAAATGATTTAATCTATTAATACCTTAATTATAAGTTATTGGATAAGTTTATGTGGTCAAAGTAAAAATATCTAACACTTTTTTCAAATATAGAAACCTCATTAGTATGGAATAGAACTCTAGACAATGCATCTATAATATCATGTACTGCTACCTTAAGATTATACATATCCATATGTTAATGATGTAAAATAACCCTAATATAACTTATGAACTCATCTAATATAATATTATAATAGGGATCTTCAACATAAAACTCAGAGTCGATGGGAAAAAGTGGAGGTGGAGGTGGAGGAGTGGAATTGTAAGTAGAGGTGGAGGATTGAGATATATCACCTGAAACTGTATTTTTAGCTTTGTAAACATCGCCCGTATTAAGAATATAATCATCTCCTCAATTGTATAAGCTATATCTTGAACATTGTCTTCAAAAGAGTCTATGTATTCCTTATATACATACTCTCTCGAATAAGTTCTACAATGAAAAAAACAATTTCTATAAAATAATCCTACATCAAATCCCTATCCATTTCCGATTATTATTCCTTTCCTAATGTAGTATCCAAAATATCATTCATTCCCTATGGTTTGATGGTCCCATGGGTACTATTATCATCAAGTTATTCTTATAAATAATATTTTAAAAATTATGATTTTATTTACAATGTATATAGATTTTAGAAATAAATTCTTGCAGTTTTATCAGTAATAGTCTTTAACTCCTTGGTAAAATATTTTCCATTTTTGATAATTCAGACCGTTTTACATTTTTCATGTCTAGTTAAGGGGGATGGGATATCTCAACAAAACCTAATGACTCATCTCTCAAATTTTCAAACTTTTCATCTATCATATGTTCTTCATGTAGTGGATACCCTCCATGAGATAAATTATGAAGGTATACATTCTTCGATGGGATATCCTGATGATATATCTACTATTATAATTTTTTAATAAAAAAACTCATTTATATAATCATTTTTATTGATTATATAAAAATTTACTTCCAAATGTTGACATCTCACTTACCAAAAAATAATTCCCGATTCCTACATTCAAAAAACTTACTCAATGTGTCTCCATCAAAAATACTATATATTTCATATGGATTATCATTTTTATTAATTTAAAAATAAAATATATATAAATTTTTTATTTTAAATCTCTTTATCCCCTTGAAACAAAAGATAAACATCTCATACTAATTTCTTTAGTGTTAGGTAAACCTAATGTTATCTAAAAGTGGGAAGAAAAAATAACCAATATTACTAAAAAAAATTCATGATAAATTAAATAATAATAAATTATATTATCAATGTGGTCTCTTATTGTTTACCTAGTTTCATGTGGTTGATACCTATCCATTCGAAAATCAAAATATATACTTTTTATCTATCTTTGTCATCCAAAAAACATCTAATATTTTTTTTGAATTTTGACCTTTAGTATTATCATTGTCATCAAACTCAATAGATATCCTTTGATCATATCTATAAGAAAGTGTTAATTTAGGTCAAACTGTGCTACCTTGTCTACCAAATTGGGAATACTTCTATTTAACTATAGAATTAGAAGGCTCCTCTGAAAATAAATGAGGGGGGTCCTATGTAAAAGAATGTGGATTGTTCTCTATAGAATATCTGGAGGACTGAGCAATTTTATATGAATCATTACTAGAAAAAATTTAACAATTTTTTTTAAAGATGATAAAAATCAAAATGTTACCCATAAAATTTAATAATAACATGAAAATGATATAAAAATTAAACTAACCTAAACCCACTAATAATCATATTCATAAAAATAGTTGACTTAAATGAAAAAAATGTTGACAACATTTATCATACATGAGATTGAAAGGTTCAAGGTGCTCGCAGAGGAAGGCGAAGGGCTACGAATTTTAACATTTTTCATCGATGGGTCGATGGGACTTGTCGATGTCAAAGATCCGAGCCCCGGTAATGTCTGGGGATCTTTCTTAAATTATAAAAAAATACAATGAAAACATACCTGTTTCAAATATGAATCCATTGTTGAATTCAACTAGTCGATAGTGATCATCTCTTGAAGGATCCTTAGTAATATTCCTATAAATCATCCACACACACTTCAAAAATCTGATGGAACTTCGATCGTCGAATTCTGGGTGCTATCACTACGATCTGATGATGTCTGCGATGTCCCGACAATCACCACATCTAGATCGTGTCGTTTCTTGTGGGAGATCTTGATCCATTCTCTTGGATAAGCTGCTTCCCTCTCTAGGTAGTGGGAGGAGAGAGATGATCACATTTTTTATTCTATAGAATTAATGAATAGTTAAGAGGAGAGAGAACCTCACTTTAATGTGGAGTTGGTAAATACCCGGTTGGGATCCCCGGCCCCCATTTATCTTAACGTCCACTAAAATAAATAATAATTATGAACTAAACTACACAAATACAATTTATTATTTTATCATATACTTTTAATTTAAATATAATATATTATGTGATACAAACTAAGCCCCTTAACTTGAATCGATGTCTCGTTGAATATTAAATGAACCTTGAATATTAAAATAATATTCATTCGATTAATGTTGTCTTGTATTTGATAAACTTGTAAACACATTAAATAAACACAATCCCAAATATTCATAATAAGAATATTAATTAATTAATTTAATTTATTGGTGATCATTAACTTGAACAATGCTAGGACCCCATGGTGGGGCCCACCATGATCAATATACATATTCTTCTGAATAGGGAGGATTCTGCAATATGTTGTTGTGTGTGACACTTTAGGATCTTATCTCGATAGTAGTGAATAAATTTCACAGACCAAGAGTGGAGTTTAGCAACCAATCATGGCCCCTAAAGAGATAAGGATTGTCATAACAATGACTACCATCTTACGAACAATGTCTGTGTACTATAATATATTTGTCATTAAATAACTCTTAAAGTAGGATGGTCACTTGTGTCATCATTCTTTTCTAGATTTATTATTTTCTGATCTAGCCAGGTGGATATATCTTTATACTAATTCAGAAAAAGGCCTGTGAAGTTAGCACCATCCTAATAAAAAAGGCCTAAGATATACAACTTCTTAAACGTGGAAATGAAAAATCCTTTCTTATCCATTCAACTAATGTCATACCACCAACGACGCACCCAACACAAGCTACATCACCACGATTTCAATACCATGTTTTTTTCCCTGCATCAAAGCACACAATCAAATGATACACATTGGCAATGGTCTAAAGTTATGAGGCCAATACACATGTTCATATACATGAATGACCAATGTCACCCAAAACATGTGGTGTTCCTATTTATAGGTCTGTCCTCATGATCTCATTACTAGAGATCACCAAGTGAAATCATTATGAGAAGAAGTTTCAGTGCTTATGAGCTCCCAACACCTGGTAGTCAAATATCTATTATGTCCATTAGTAAGATGTATCTCGATCATAGAACATGTATTTAATATTAATGTCATAGTATCTCGAGGCTCCCATTATAGAATGGTATCTTCAATAACCTCTCTATACAACAATTAATCTTTAGACATTACTATTTCAATAGTGGTTTTAGAAAATTCCACAATATAATGGTAAGTTGAAATCATGAATAACTAACTATATACATGATATGGTAATCAAAATTCATGAATTTCTGGGTCTAGAGAACCCACTATTTAAACAGAGATGATATTAGAAGAAGAAAACAAAAGATAAGTAATATTTTAAATGATACAAATATAATGAAAATATTAATATTCATATGTAATTCATTTTCAAGTAATGAAAAAAAATTATCTTGATTTTCAAACTATGTGACTTAAATAAACAATTAAATTATAAATAATATATCTCACTTTTATTACAATTTGATAAATAATAATGGAAATAAATATACTATACATGTAATATTAGGATATTAATATGGTATTTTTTCCCATATTCCTTCTCAATGATTGTTTCATATGTCAGGAACCATATCTACATCATGGCAATCTTAATCCTCTAAAAATAATTCCAAGGCACCAAGTATCTCACATAATTCATCATTATCATCAACTTTTTTATTTCTATAATTTTTTTTCTCGATTCAAAACTGCATGTCGCTACATTTATTATGGATCAAAAACATTATAAATTTGTTTCACGTGTGTTTTCATGATAAAAAGGTTATCTATGTTTCTCAATCTATTCATATCTACTAGTTTCATTCCAAATTAATCGTGTTTATCACTAATGTTACCAAAACCCAAGTATTCAAGAACTGATGAAATTAAAATTTAATGTAATCAATCTCCCATAGATTTTCAATAACTTTATAATATACACTTGATATAGAGATCATGTTTTTTTGTTTTATCATCAAAAAATGCATTGCTTCAGAAAACACCAATACACCATTGTTTTTTACTGCACATCTACTATTTTGGTATGTGGGATAAAATATATATCCTTTAATTTCATACTAGGATCATGTTATCACATTCACACTTGGACAACACATTAACCATATTTATGTTTCTGATGTATCATATAATATATGCATGGTATTTCATTGAATCACCACTATAAATAAAACATGCATTTGGCTACATTTTTTAACTGTGTTTTCTAAAAAGTTGGATAAATCTTAATTTTGTTACATTTTATGAAACATTGCTAATTGGATGCAATTTAAAACATTTATAATTTAGATTCATTTTAAAACATGGATTATAAGAGTGATTTTTATTTTAAGTGTGTTTTAAATGTGATAAATATTAAATAAAAAATTGAAATCCATGTTATGTATATATATATTTATAATGGTATTATAATTAATTAATAAAAAATAACAATTTACTAAAAATGTATTTTTAGTAATATTAGATATTTCTAATTTTATATATAATTTATATATAGGTATATACACATAAAAATAAATTTATTTAAGTGTACATGCATGCATGTATGTATGAATGTATGCATGCATGCATGTATGTACGTATGTATGTATGAATATGTATGTGTGTGTCTGTGTTACATTATAATATATATATATATATAATAATTTATATATATTTATACATAGATACCTATATGTGTGTGTGTGTGCGTACATGAATTTATCTTAATTGAACATGTTATATATATATATATATATATTAATTTATATATATATGTGTGCACCTATGTGTATTATTTTATAATAATTTTACATATATACTTAAAATAATGTTATGATTTAAACTGATATTATAAACTTGTTATTATTTATATTTACACACAAACATATTAACATATTTATAAATATAACACACACACACACATAAAGACACACACACACACACATACATAAAAACGTATATACACATGGACATTTAATTTCAAGCATAATTATAATAAAATAGTAATAACTACATAAATGATCAGTAATATTTATGTTAATATATATATATATATATTTATATTTACATTAATTTAAATATATAGAGAGAGGGAGATTGATTAATATATATATTTATATATTAATAATAACAAAATAAATCATCATTAATGTATAAATTAATATATACCTAGACACGTATGTAGATATATATATCCAAGTGTGTGTGCTTATATTTATATTTATAAGTATATTTATATTAATTTATATACAAACACATTATAATTAAATGAGAACTATAATTAACTAATAATAAGAGAATAAATGATCATTAATATATATATATATATATTGATAACTGTATTTGTAATATATATATATAGATAGATAAATTAATTTATATATTTATTAAAAATAAAAAAATAAATGACCATTATTGTATAAATTAGTAATATATATGTAAATATATAAATTTATATGTATATTTATGATTTTTTAATTATATATATATATATTTACATATAAATTAATATTAATATACTTATATAGTTATATATTAATTTATATATTAGTATATGTATATATAAATATAGTTGTATTAACATATTTATTAATATATAAATATATGCATATTAATATATTAATTAATATGTTAATTTATGAGTATAGTTATATTAACACTTATATGCATTTAATAATATACTTTTAATATATTACTATACATATACATACATGTGTACATGCATATATAAACCCAAGGAAGCTTGCTAATGTTTAATATATATCAAAGAATCACTAACATGGATATTAATTTACATGTATTAGTTTGCACGCACACACACATGTGTGTGTTTTTTAATATATACAATATATATGTATGCGTATATGTATGTATGTATATGTGTGTGTGTGTGTGTGTTTGTGTGTGTTGGTGTGTATATAAATATATATGTTTGTGTGTGTCGGTATGTACATGTATATATATATATGTATGTATGTATATGTGTATAAACATATATGTGTGTACATGTGTATGTATATATATATATATATGTACCTGTGTAAATAAATAAATAAATAAATATTTATATGTATATATGTATGTATTACTTCTTATATATATGTATATATATTAATATATTAGTTTAAATAGAAGTTCATGTATATTAATAAATTAATTTACATATAAATTTTTAATATGAATTTATATATAAATTTATTAATATGTATAAATTTATATGTATATATATTAGTGTATATATATATGTTAGTATTTTTTATGGATAGTAATGGGAGCTCGAAGGAGTAGTCTGGTCACCCCACTTTCATCCTCACACCCCGGGTTCGAATCCCGAGCATCACATATTTAATCCCTCACGTACACATCACGCAAGGATCTCGATATGGTGTAGAGGTAGGGGTCATTGGTGGGGAGCGTGCAGCTAGGGAAGGTTTGTAGAAGTGGCAGCGAGCCATGGGGTGGGGGTGTACGATGGTAGAAAAGAGGGCCATGGGGTGCCTTGAGTGGTGGTGGGGTGTAGGTGGTGGATAAAACAATCTCTTTTAAATCATAATTGAAAAAATATATCTAAATACATAAAACTGAAAAAATATTTAAATAAACAAATATAAATTTCCCATTTTTGGTAAGTTAGTTACTTTCATTTAAGAAAACATTAATAAATGATGTTTGGATAATTTTTATCATTTATAAACAAGGCTAATTAGCAATGTTTATAAATGACACTAATTAGAGATATTTATAAATGATGCTAATTAGATATATTTATAAAATATATTATTACCCACACACCATTTACCAATATTTTTTATAAAAATCGATAAATCGTTTAGCCATATTTTTAAATGCAGCTAAATGAAAAACCAAAATGTGACTAAATTCAATTTTATATATAGTACACGATTCACTATTCTTTTTCCACCAACATAACACTACTTTAAACTAATTTTTTAAAATTTCAAATGTAATAATATATTTTAACGTTCATTTTTTTCAACCGGTAGTGGTTAATACTATTAAAAAGTGAATTTTAGTAATTTTGAAATTTTTATTGTAGGTGGATGTGATTTGGAGGGTCTAAACTACATGGAAGCCCTACCACACATGTCCACTAGTTTTCATATTATGAAAAATTTCCACCTAATTGGTTAGAAATTTTATTGGTAGATCACTAACAATGTTTAATACCACTATTATGAAGAAACCTAAGCTCAATTAATCAATATTTCTTCTTAAATGATGTGATCTATCCAAAAATATGATCTTCTTTAATTCACGAATACAACTCATTTTTTTGTGAATATTTATAATTCTAAAATTTGAATAACCTGAAAATTTTACAGGGATAGAAAAAATATATAAAAAAACTCCTAATTTTATTTTAAAATCTAAGATAAGTTCTTTTATAAGTATAAAACCAAATCCACCAGTGGTATTAATAAATATCTATGAAAAAACTACTACCTCCCGTTTCCTATAAAATAGAAACCATAGGTACCTCATTTGTAAGATCAACATGGGTTAATTCAATGAAATTTTAGAGATCCAAAGTGGTTCTTCTGTTATCCTAGAATTCTTGGATCCCCCTTTACTTAGAGTGAGATCCAGTATGAAGGAGGAGTTCTATATGGTCCTTCTCCTCTTATCAAGGGAGATCAAATTGGTTAGTGATCATTACAAGGAAGGTATACTCTTAGAAAGGGAGTTTAAATGTTTTTTTACAACCCATATAGTTTAATTTTTTTTCATATAAATTTTCATTTAATTATTTATTAACATGTTTTGAATTTTAATTCATTTCCTTAGTTTGATTTATTAAAAACATTATTTCATAACTGATTGGTTTGAAATTTCAAGTGGGAATATAGTGTTTTCATGAATGGACAAAATATGACACTTTTTATGTCACACATACTTGAGATCTCAATATAATTTGGGGGAACCCATTCCAAGTATAAGTTAAAAACCTTAAAAAATTTATTATTGTTTCAAGGGTTAGATCTAAGTGAATAATTCTAAAGGAAATATAAGAGAATCCAGATCATGATTACTCTCAACCAATGAATTTAATTAAACCAATTTTTAGATGAATTAATTATCTAATATGTGTACATAACTTTAAATTTTTTCATTCTCACCTAATTATAATATTATCTTTATTTTCTAAACTATTAAGATCTTTAATTAATTTCTATTACTTTAAAACATCATTTCAAACCCCCATATTTTCAGTTTTATGTTGAAAAATCATATTTATAATACACACTTTAATCCTTCAATTCACATTGAGAGATGACCAATTTCCTTCCATAAACTATTTTAAATCATATAAAACCTAATAATTTTCACATATTATGATGTCACATTCAAACTTTGGCATCATTTTTTAAGAGTTATTCGGTTTTTAATGATTGTTTTTTATAATATCTTTGAGTATTTTTCCAAATATATGTCTTTATTATCTTCTAGTTTTATATATATTGTTGTATTTTAACTTATTATATATTCAGGTTGTATGTATGATGTTTTATACTCTAGGGGAACTACTACTATTAAAACCCAAACCAGAGTGGATCCTACGTTAGTGAAACTGTGACAAATAGAACAACTCTTTGAAAGGGGACACACAACCCATAAAAAATAGCATTCTAAAAACTTATTATTCTAGAAATAATATTGAAACATAAAAAAATTTCATAACATGGAAGAAATTAAGAAAACATTAAAACAACTAACTTCACCTGATGTTGATATTCAACCGATGTATATTTTAATATGAGGCCAAGAACAAAACATAGAGCTAAAATTATGCCTAGATCACTTATGACTGAAATTTCACGGACTTTATGAGAAGATCCTCATAATCATTTAATGTAATTTGATATTGTATATTGAACAATAAAATTAAAAAATATGGATGAGTAAATTGTAAATATTAGGCATTTTACATTTTTATTTTATGAAACTAAAAAAATACTAAATATACTTTCTTAACTCCCTAATTATATACTAGGAAGACATAAAATCTTGTTTTCTTGAAAAATAATTCCTAACCCCTCAAAAACAACAATAAGAAAACAAACCAGCATATGGGGAAAATATCAAGGTGAACACTTCTTGAATAATAGGAATGGTTTAAAAGGTTATGTTTAATTCATCCATGCCACTAAATAAGTGATCAACATTTAATATAGATTTTTTATGAAGTTTTAATACTTGTTGATCATACTATGATTAATGTTTCTACAATTGGTTCCCTAATGGACAAGACTCCATTCATTATAAGGAACCACATTAAAATTATGGAACATAACACTATAAATTTTGGTTCAATGTTCAATATACTCTTAAAAGTAATCCATGATGTGTAGAGTTTATATTTTTTGAAAAATGTGGAAACTAATTTTAAAGAGGTAAATACCCAAATTGAATAACAATATCTTTATATTGGGAAATCTCAACCACCTATGTAAGTTAATTGTGGTGACTATGTCTCTATAAATCTATATTATGATCAAAAACCTTAATTGAGATACCCTTTTGAGAGTTTCGAAGAGATATTCCCAGGACAATTATACAAACAACGTATCAGGAAAGAACTATACTACCCATATAAATCTAGATTGAATGATAACCATACTAGTAGAAAAGCATTCCAACCAACATCAGCAATCATGGATCCACTCAAAATAGGGTAGTTATCCTCCACCACTTCCCAAACCCCTCAACCACCAAAAATTTATTTCTAATAAACCCCTCCAAAAACTATTCCTCGATTAAAAGGCCTAATGAAATAAATAGTTTCAAATAATATCCAATTCCAACAAACAACCCAAGTTCCTATACAATTCATCACAACTCAATTTCGATAACTTTCCAACTATATAGAAAAAAATCCAAAGTCAAAGTTCAAGTAAACTACATTCTCAACCCATACTCAATCCTAGGGATAATATAAAGGTTATTGCCATCACTCATTGAAGTAGTAATCTACTTTAAAACAAATTTTACTCTCCACTAAAGTCATATTATCTTGAAGAAAATACCATTCAAACCACCTTTAAATATCTAAATGGGGAATATCCTTTTCCTGATAAAAGTGCCACCAAAGGATAGATAGTGTCTTTTGACAATCCCCATAGCCCATAAATTCCTCTTTCATTCCCCCAATGGAACACCCAATAAAAGATTCCAAAATGAACGACACTTGATAATGATATATTATAATCCTTAAAAAAGTACAGGTTAACATTCATTTGATTGATATTGTGAAGAAAATTCCATGATGTTCCAAGTCCTTGAAGATTAAATACACACATCGATGGAAACGTAAAGGCGGTGAAAAGGATTTATTAGGGGGGAATGTATCCCAATTGATCTATACAATACTTCCCTCTAAATGAAAGAATCCTAAAACATTTTCAATTCTATATACCCTAGGCGAGTATTTATTTTCTAATGACATGTATTATATGAGTTCTTCTTTAAATGTGATTCCTCACCTTATTTTAACATGATTGTAGGTTGGGGAGCTAAATCCTATTGAAAATTTTGTTCAATTGGATAAGTAGGGTATTGAACACTCTATTGGTGTGATAGAGAATATTATTCTGTGGGTCAAAACACAATTTTTCCTACTATTTTTATGTTCTTAAAGTGGAAGATGATTGAATAACATGACAATTTTCTGAAACTTTTCATTCAAGTAATACATGAGGATGATGATGGTGTGATTTTCTAATTCCATTATAGTCTTGATGTGATATTATTTCACGGACTAGTATCACTTCCAAGGTGGTAGGTTGGTTACCCCACATTAATACTTTCCAAAGGTGGGTGGACTCTACCACCATGATTGGTGATGTCGACTACTTCATTGAAATAGGATGATGGTATTTTGATTCCTACGTAATGGGATTCCTCCTTAGAGGTCATTTTATAATTTGGGTCTCCCTCATATATTTAATTCATGTTTGAGAATCTCATTCCAAGTACCAACATGTGGCGATTTCTAGATAATTACAATATTTCTATCATGATTTGGAAGCTACATATTGTCATAGAAAAATGTGACATTGGTCTCATCTAGACATCTGTAGACTCTGGGGAATTGAGAACCAGTAAATCCTTCTTATTTTAATATCGAGGGAATATCACTTATAAGGTATCTTTGGTGTGAAACCCAAGGAATCCTATTACATTCATGAGGTAATTTATTCCAATGTTTTAAATAATCTATGTCTTATGACCCTAGGAATCACATATTTTTTCAAATGAGGTTATAATTATGATGATTCGCGTGGGGTTCATAGGTTTAAGGACTTATGTGGACATGGTCAAAGATTTAGAGTATTTTGGGGATAAGTTATTATCGATTTACCATCTTATAGTGAATGGTTGGATATAAGTTTAATTTATTGTTTGTGGATATTGGTGAATAGTATAAAATATAATGGGTATAGGTTGGTCACTTGTTGAACGTCTTGTAGGGATAGTTTTTTCACAAGTTAAAAGTATTGTGGGGATGGGTTGGTCAAAAGTTTAACATCTTGCGGGGATAGGTTGGTCACTATTTTAATTTCTTATGGGGAGAGTTTGTTCACAAGTTTAACACCTCATGGGTATGTGTTGGTCATAGGTGTAATGTATTATGGGGTTATGTTAGTCACATGTTTAACATCTTGGGGGGATGGGTTGGTCATTGTTTTAATTTCTTTTGGGTATGGGCTGGTTGGTTGGGTGTTTTTATATTCCCATAGGGAAGATAATAACACTCTGAGGTTGTCACATTCTAGGGGGAAGACATGAATATTTCAGTGTGATTTTTGGGATTGAACCTCATAGAGGCATCCTATGTATGTTGAGATTTAGCCATAGTAATGCATCCTACATGCCCTATAAAAATATAGGGATCAAAACCCAAATAATTTGTTCACATGGTTCAAGGTTATGTAATAAGAATGGTCCATATATTTTAACATCAAGTGGTAAGGATGCTCATGTCATGTATGGAGTGAAAGCAAGGGATAGTGTGGTGCTTTCACATAGAGTATTCCTATCATTGGCGACTCATCCCATGATAATGGGGGATGGTGTGGGGAATCCACCTGTGGGATTCCCATTGAAAGTTTCTCATCTCTTAGTGATGGAGAAGATGTCATCCCATGAAGATCATATATGGGTAATACTATTTTCAATGCATAGGGTAGGCCTAAAAGTTAACATCACGTGTTAACGATGTTGTCGTGTAGTTTAATGATGTATGACTAGAATGTTAGGCTATGTAGTTTTATGTCTCGCAACTGATATGTTGTAGGGCCTTTTCCCAATGGGAATATTTCAGATAAGAATATAAGGATATAAAAATATGTCTCTTGACAAGTAATGGTTGGAATTTTCCCTTCGTGATTCCATCTTCATGACTTAGGTGTTAACTACACATGAGCCTCTAGGTGGAACATGGTGTAAGCACCACTATGGTGAAGTAGAAAATGGTGATTCCAGCATTAGGGTTCCTATTCTTAGAAGAAAAAGATGATGAAATCGTTTTGGTCATTCTTTAAATAAAGACGACAAAAATGATGGTTGTAAAAACCATTCATGATAAATATTAGGCATAGATTAACCATGTTTGTATGGGTATAAGACCACTATGAACTCAAAAATAAAAAGGGGGTCTAATAAATGGAGAAATATTGTAGGGACCATCCAGATGGGTTTAATGACCGTAGGTGGGTTCATAAATGTCAATGTGTTTTTGAAGTCATATGAGTTCATGATGGTCTGAGTTTTAGAGAAGTTAATAGATTCATGAAATAGGGTGTCATTGCCTTAGGGTAAAGTCTTGTCTCCCATGGAGAAGGTTTCACAAAGAATAATTTTCTCCTAAAACTCCAATAATTTTGAGGGTTTTATTTCTACCGTGAAGGTCATGATCCTTTATGAAATTTATCTCAACTATAGAATTTGGATTTTAAGAGCTCATGGGAGGTATTTTGTGAAATATGGATACCTATAGAGATCTATCTATGGAATTTCGTTCAATCAATGAAGTTTCAAAAATTAAGAGCCTCTAGAAGAAGTCCAAAGGTTATGCACCCATAAATATTGGATGAAGGGAGGTATTTATAGGTTCCATGGGGTTGGGAAGTTTCATTTAAACTATGTTACCATTTGAGAGGTACACATCATGAAAATATGAACATGGTTGGTGTCCTTAAAGTGTATACTTACATTTCATAAAGAATATCATCATTTGTATTAGTTATATTTAATGATGGTTGAAGGACCATCATGATGCACATTCTGTTCATGAAGGCTGTGAATTTCATTAATCTAGACCCTTTGGGGGATTTTAGGACAATTTTAGCTCAAATTCACCTCATCATGTCTGTTCATTCCCTAAAAGCTTCTACAATGAGTGTTTTGGGCTCAACATGTTCATGCTGCAATTATATTGGTTACACCTTCAATGAAAACTATCAAAACCATAATTATGGAACATAATGTTACATTATCTATATTTTTTTTACATTTTCCACTTTAACATCATTTATTCCTTGGAGTATCCCTTGAAATATAATTCCCCACAATCAGTTAATTTAATTAATGCATTCCCTTCCCCCATAAAAACATATCTTCATTCACCTGATCCCCATTCTTAGGTTTCACTATTAATAGACATGTTAGGTAATGATTAATGTGTTGATTAATATAATATTCTATAAAAATTACAATCATGTAAGTATATTGATTATTTCTTACATCTTGGGAGTTTTTAAAACCATTGATGATTCTATAATGACCGTTGATATTGAATCTGTCTCTATGGAGAGTGATAATGAGTGGATATATGGTATAAATGAGATTATTCCCACAAACTCATTTCTTACTATTATTAAACCACGTTTTATTGAATTAAAACTACTATAAATAACATAAAATATGGATTTCATGATGGTGTAATCCAATTACTAGTCATTATTTCTTTAACTGCTCTCCAGTGCATGAAATAAAACCACTTGATCTTTAGAGAGAGTGTAAAAATCCAATTAGATGTAAGTTGGATGGTTTCTCTGAAATTATCCCATCCATAAGACTTCTAATAAATCCCCTTGATAATGAGGTTAAACCAATAAGTAAACCAAAATATAAACCAAACCCCACCCTCTAGGAAATTTCCAAAAAGGAGGTAAGAAACCTATTAGTAGTTGTGATCATATATCCTATCATTGACCATAAATTGGTTGTTCTAATAAAACTTATGCCTAAAAATATTGTTCTTATGGTTGTTTATAATGATAATATTTAACTAGTTCCCATAAGAGTAAAAAAATCTATTTAGACTACATAGTATACCACAATATTAAGCATTTCACTTGAAAGGACCATTATCCATTACCATTTATTGATAAAATGTTGGAAAGGGTTGATACATTTCATTACTATTTCATTAATGGATTATCTGGATACTTATAGATATATATAACCCTGGAGGATTAGAAAATACAACATTTACATTCTCATTTGGAACATTTTCATATAATAGGATTTCATTTGGCCTATGTAATGCTTCATGTAATTTCCATTATTACATGGTTATCATATTTTTATATTACCAAGAGAATTTCATAGTGGTTTACATAAAAAATTTCACTATTTATGGTTACTCTAATGATTAATTTTTTTTAATATTTTTTTTAATCATTGGTGCAATAAAAAGAAACTTGTTTTAATTTATGAAAATGAAATTCTATGGTGGAACGAGGATTTTTTTGGGTTATGTTATGTCTAGGGAGGGTATCTTGGTTGAGAAGTACAAAATTTGATGTTATTTATCCATTAATCTACCCAAATTGTGGGCAAGGTGTGAATTTATTTTAATTACATCCTAGTTTTTATCATTTAATTATTAAATATAAAATTTTACACAATTTTTCAATGTAATTACTCATGGATTTTTGGTAGTAACATTTTGATATGAATTTAAAATTTTCAGTTTGTTTTGACATATGTTTTGAGAATTGAAACTTACACTCAGGTTTTGATAATTTTAACATCCCTATGAGGTGTTTTTTATGAGGTTCATGGATTATTAGGCGACATAAGGGATTGGGAAAGAATAAGAGGAAGGATCATGGTGTATGGGGTTCTAAAATTCAACAAAGAGTCCATTGGTAAGTTGGTAATCTACCACCATCAATCTGGTGGGCTAGCTAGTCTCCTAGAGCCCCTAATGGGATCAACAGTAAGCTCATGAGTCCGCACTGGCTATTCAGTGGTCTCTAGATGCGTTTTTTGGATTCACATGCATATTTTTTAGGACATGGGCCTTCAGGTTTTAGGTGTGGGAGGGGATATGAAGAGGATATTTTCAAGTTGAATACCTCTCCCCTTCGAATATATTAACCCCAACATGAGGTGGGATTGTTTTAAGTTTGATATAATGGTGATATGAGGTGAGAAATTCTATTTCATTTAGTTGTATGTTCTCCATTTCTATCTAAATAATTTTGGATGTATTTGGGCTATGTATTGGAGTTGATTATTCTGAAGTATGGAGGAATCAACTAAGATTCATGGGGTTTTTCCCCAACTTGTATTTAGAAGGTATCGAGACACTATACTGATACCATTGAAAATGGTTTTGGTGAGTAATGTAACCTCATTAAATTTTCATAGAGTTTTTTCATAAATTAAATTAATTTATTTAATGGTTAGGTGTTGATGGTTTGGTCTTTTATCGAGTGTGTGTGGCAGACCATCCTTGTGTGGTTGGTCAAGGTTTTGATGTGATAGTGGTTCTTGGTAGGTTATTTGATGAATATTTGATATTGTTATAAACTATGTTATTAATTATAATTTTTTATAAATAATTATTTATAACATGCGACATGTGGAAGGAACACTGTTGGTATTACAATCTTGGGAGAGTCACAGAAAAGCTTTTTCGAGGGGTTATAAACCTTGTCTATAGTGGTAACTCCATTTTGTTAGAATGTGTTCCTTTTAATACAAATCAATATATGATTTTATACATGATTTATAGAATTTATTCATGTTTATGGGAATGAATATGTGTATAGGGACCGAGAGGGCCTTGTGGAAGAGATATAGCATGGTGTTTAGCCTCATATGCTTGAGATAAGTTCTCTCGAACACTTAGGTAAATTTGAATCGCATGAAGGAATTATAACCAAGGGTTTAGGATGGTGATAGAGATGAAATGAGGCTTTGAATATGTTTTGGGGTACAATATGTGGGGTGTGTTTCCTAGGTCAGTTTTCCTAAATCAAATAAGCATGTGATGCGGGATTTGGGCCCAAGGACAATGAACGAGATGGTTGAATTTCTTATGTGGGATATAAACACCATCTTGATGGTGTTTCAGGATCTTGGTGAATTTTTTTGACTAGGATGACTTCTTTGGGACCGGAAAAGTTGTTATGGTAGGTGTTTCCTCTGAATGATAAGCTCATTGATCTCCCTTTGGAGACGTGATATAGGATCTAGATACAAATTAGGGGAATATTTGGGACTAAGAAATAGAATTATAAGGGGTTTGCAGTGATTTTACATTGGATGGTCCCTAGGTAGGAGTAATAGGAGCATTGAAATATATTTATGGGGATGTGTAAGAGGCAATGGGGTCTGGGTCATAGGATCCTTCAATTAGGCATTTCACTGGTGGGTTATAAGTATTAGATTGCATCAATGAGAGAGACTGATATGTGTATATAGTTCATGATGCAATAACTGATGGGTAAGATGATATTGAATTCGTTGAGGGGATTGGTCTCACGAAACTAGAACCCTAGGATCATATTGTGAGATGTCTGATGGGTTTGATCCATGTATGGTTATGCATGTGTGAACATTCCTTGACCAGGTATGGGTCAGTGTGATTAATGTGACCTCCCTAGAGTCTATGAGGATAGGTTGGTGTGATGATTCTTCCTTGAAGCTTCAATTATTGGGTCTAGGACCCTTCCATATGTGTCTTGGGTTAGTGTAAATGTAGTCATATCATAACATTAGTGATAGGGAAGTGGTTGTGGAATGGTACTTTTCTTTGATTATGAGGGCTGAGATAACCACATACTGAGTGAGAGGGCATGGGTTAATATATTGTGATGGAAATTACCCAATAGGTTTGGGTTATGGTAGATAAAAAACCTGAGGGTTGGGTATTTTTGTGGTGTGATGAGACCATTTAACCAATCCTAGAGTGATTAAGTAGTTGGTAGAGATATATATGTGTGATCATGCCCAGTTCCTATTGGTAGTGGGTCAAGGTTTTAGATGATTCCTTACTCTAAGTCTTCGAGTATATGGTTGGCTTCGATTATAGTGACATGATGTGACAATGAGAATATATCTTAGTAAAAAATAGGTAGATTTGGGCATTTTGGTTTCTTGACAAGAACAGAGTAACTATAAGGACCTGACCTTAAACCTTACATAATTTTTAATTAAATGAATAATTCACATTGAGGATCATTTCAGGTTTAGAGTTTTAGAGAATTAGGTGATAACTATTACATAACAACTTGAATATTACAACTAGACACTACTAATCAGTATCCATTTTTTTATAAAATAATAACTCTTAAAAAGACACATGTCTAGTTTCATATTTTAGACAACATAACCTTTCCTTGATCCCATCCTTGAACCTACTCATCTTTAAGTCCTGTGAAAAACATTTCAAAAACTTGGGATGAGAATAAAAAGCTCAGTAAGGGATACACAAAGAAGGAAAACTATAAGTTTTTCAAAACAACAATTAAACCATGAATACTTTAACAAAAGTAATACTTTTCACCCTTATGATGTACTAAATACTCTTCGCTAAATAAAAGATCATTACTTACCCATTTGTAACCAAAATATTACCATAAATCCCATATAAAGAACACATAACATAAAAATGTAACTTGGGACATAAACATACTTAAATGGAATAACCATATGATCAACTTCCACACATATCACTAAACGGAATAGCCATACGGCCGACTTCTATACCCAATGCATTGGAGGTTATATTGTAACCACCGGTCTTGATATTCAAGACACCACCCGTCATATGGTTTATCACGTAACCACCCGTCAAATGTCCAAGTACCCTCATAACACATAAAATATTGCAAATATAAAAATTTCACTAATAAAATTTCATTTTCAATCATCAGAAGTAATCTCAAGATATTGAAATAATCAATCCATTTTCAAAAACCATTTAAAAATTGATTTTTGAATCAAAGTGTCCCATACCACTTTGAAACTTTTAAATGAATTATCATTTGAAACATTAATGTCCATATAAATAAATATTAATTACCATGTTTAAAACATGGATATTAATGAGAAATATTTTGAAGAATAACTCTTTAAAACATTTAAAATGATATTTTAGTTAAAGAGTTTTTAGCAAAATAAAATACCCTTGAATACATATAATTGTGGGATATCATTTAATCAAAACATTATAATATCATGAGATTAAAGGGATTCATGATATAATATATCAAAGGACAGTATATACACCATATAAGAGGGAATTGGTGCATAACAACAATGAAGTCTCAATGGAAATGGAAATTGAGATAAAATCTATTATAAAGATGGTGTCCTTAAATTAAGGATAAATAAATTTCATAATTGAAAAATATAAATAAACCCAATATAAGTGGATATTATGTGTAATAAAATCATATTTCATTCACACATATTCATAGGATGTCATATTCAATAACTACAAGTTGGACCCAATGAAATTGAAATTGGGTTAAGAAGTTCCCTTGTAAAAATTCGATAGCCTAACGTCGTCATTTTAAAATTCAGAATATGAGTTGATGAGATAAAAATGTTATCTCATCACTTAGAAATAATTTTGACATCAATAATGATTTATAAAAATATATCCCAACATAATAAGATGTATATTAAAAGACCTAAAAAAGAAGTCTTTTAAAATGAGGAGGGTGAATAGTTCCCTTACCGATTTGGTAACTTACAAGTCATATGACACATGAAAGAAGAATCATAAAATGAAGATGTAAATACCCATAAATTAAAGTATACTACACAAAGAATACAATCATTGGCAGTAAATACACTACACAAAAGGAAGTAGTGGCAAATATAGCATGAATCTCACAGGGATAAAATTTGAGATGAAAACCCCTTACCACATTGTAATCAATTGAGTCATATGACCCAAAGTTAATAACCACCAAATTAATGATAGAATTACATGAATATAAGGATAATAATGATAATATATATCATAAGGTAGTACACAACACACCACATGCAATAAATAAGTGGCCAACAGTGGAAATCTCACGGAATTAAAAGTGAGATAAGAAAATCCCTTACCTCGTTGTCTGACTTCACTCGATCGTTCTTTAATCTCCTGAATAATAAACTAAAGTTAAATTATAATTTCTTAAGAACATTTTTCAAGTTTATTATTCATTTTATATAACTTATTTCCATGTTATAAACATTATGTAATCATTTAAGTTAATAATGTTCGTTTTGTCGATATTTGGTACTTGAGTCAAAAATGGACTTCTTATAGTTACAGGTTTTTCATGTGGTTAATGGTTCATTATATATAGAATGATATTCATGATTTGGATATCATATATATCATATATATACAGTATATACATGTATTTATAATAGTACATAACATTTGGAGGTAAGAAATGAAATGCACCGTTCATAGAGACAGTAAGCCGTACGCACGCATGAACGCTACTTTTATTTCTATTTATTATTTTAAATGGAATTAAAAAATAATTCTACATAGGTATATTATAATTCCAGTATAATATCATATATAATATCATTAAATCCATCTTATATACATCCCACATAGAATCATATCACTTTGAGGGGCGGTAGTCTGCACTTCCTCAAATGATATTATCGTATTTACCCATTATGGAAACCATAAAGTGTTGATATAATTGTGTAGTAAAGAAGAATTAGGAAATCATAAACATAATATATATCATATATAAATACAGTTCCATCATAATGGCCACTATGAGAGGCAGTAAGATGTAATTGAACAATCATCATTTCGTGAGGCCTTAGTTTTCCTTCCCCAGAAACATTATGTTCTTCATCCATTAGATGGAGGTGTGTGTAAGTGTAGATCGAATAATTCTCATAAAAACATCCTAGTATATTTAGGATACTGTTTTTTTTACAAAATAATCTATATAAAAAGATTTTATGGGTTTGAGAAGTAAAATAATAGAAAATAATTTAAGAGAAACTGTTACCTCTAATTTGAAAACTTCATTTGGTTTGAACCAAAAGGACTCCTTGAAGTTACATCTTCCTAAGGTAAGGATTTTAGGAGGAGTATAGGGATGTAGGGAGCCTAATTGGGCATAGTTTGGACGAGACAAATGGCTTGAAAGGTGTGAGGCAATTTCATAGAAGTGGGATCCTTTTATAAGGGAGAGGAGGGGCTCTTTAAGAAAGTGTGAAAACCCTATATTATTATAAACTTATCTTCGAGTTAAAAAGGTCCGAAACACATTAATTTAAATTATAAGAAGATTCATAACCTAAAAAAATTCGTCCAATCATAATTGGACATGTTTTGGATAATATTTTAATCATTATAATCTTATTTATTTTAATCATTTATTAATGAGGTAAATATTGAATCATGATTGTGTATTAAATAATTTAATTTATTAGATGTCTAAAAATTATAAAAAAATACTTTCATGTAGGAAATCTTTGTATATTTCCAATTAATATTTATAGTCTAAAATAGGACTTATATATCACCATATAAAAATTAATTACAAAACGATTTTTGTTAATGTCAATTTTGCCTTTACATTAAATTAATTATTATAAATTGTCATTTTCACCCCCATGTGGATCCATGGGGTCCCAAAATAGACCCAAATATTCACATGGTCATTAATGACTCAACCAATAATGTTTGGACAAGTTTTAAGGTAATTTGGAATTATTATAATATTCTTTTAACATTGAATTATCCTATTTACCTTTAACCTCTGTAAATAAAAGTCAAAAGTTACTATTCACCAAAAATTATTTAATCTTATTGAACCACATTTTACTCCTTGATAACAACCATGTCTGTCAGATTTTCTAAATTCAATTCACAGAAGTGGTAAAATTTCATTTAAATGAAAAAATTAGTTTTTTTACTTCTACTAAGTGGTTTCACTATTCATCGAAAATTGAAGTTTTCCAGATAAATGCCAAAAATTAAACCAAATCATTATTTGATATTATGAATTAAAAATTGATGTCTTTTTTTCCAAATTAAAATCATAGAAATGGCATTAATTAATTTAAAAATTAATTCCCGTTGTTAGAACAAATATCAAGTTTTTAAGAAACAATAACTATCAAAAGATTGATACTGGTTTATGTCCATTTTCAAAGTGAAATAAATTACAGTGACCAACATTGGATTAAATGGTAAATGTATATTTCAGTTTCACTATAAAACCAATTAAAAAGACAATCTAACCATATAAATAAATTAGATTAAATGTCACATTTGAATTAAAATACAATATTTTTCACTATTCATAAAAATGAACATTATCAGAAAAATACCAAAAAATTACCAAAAGTAAATTTTGATGTCCCCATTCTAAAGAAGGATTTTATTTGGTCAATTAGAATTTATTAAAGTTAAAAAAACTATATTTAAAGAGGGTTCTCCATTAAAAGGTGGTAAATCGACCTTTTAATGTAAATTATGCTTAAAATTAGATTTATTCACATTTTAAGCCTATAACATTTATTGTATAAATGTAAATACATTATAAAAACATGTATATTAATATTGTAGTTAGTTGTGTTCATTCCCTCCAATACAATGGTAAAAAGTTAACTACCATATAAAATAATAATATTATATTATTAGTGTGCAATGTAAGATTTCAAAAGAATCTGTTGTTGCGTATCGGGTACACTATCGAACATAGCAACCCTTTCAAATTAAAATTTATATTTAATTAAAAAATATTAATAAATATGAAAATTTCATATTCTTTATTTTCCTAGGATTTTACATCCTTCCCCCCTTTTGGGAATTGTGCCCTCACAATTTCAAAACTGGGCTTGGAAACTTCATTAAAAGTACGACATCAGATAAGATTCAACAAAACTATCACATTAAAATAATGAAAAAGAAGTAACAAGGTCACCTTAGACAACAGATACTAAGATTCAATGAAAACATGGATATCGAAGACAAACTAACTCTCATAGATTAATAGAGAGTGATAGAGAACATGATCACAGAAAGTGGACCACCACAATACCATAAATTTGAGGTTGGGTAAATGTCTGATGATAAAAGAGGGCTTATATCATTTTTTCTTCAAGATAATTTTCATAGATTTGAAGAATTTTATTAAAAACAAGACTAATATCATAAGGAAATATAGTTACTCATCATGTAGAGTGTCATCCTTTAATAAAATTCTACCATAAACTCATCTTTTCTCCAAACGGTAATTATTCAAGATGACTTGTTCGCATTGAAAGAACTATAATCAACTTCTAGATAATAACATGATCTACAAAATATGAACTATATATTTCCTCTATCTTTATACATTAACCAAAACCAAAATTGGTTAGTACGTGATCAGATAATCCCCAAAAGGATAATCCTTTATAAAAAGATGTTCTGCTTTTAATCTCCAAAATTTGTCAAAAAATTCCCAAAGTTCAACCAAGACAATTCAATAAACAGTTATCCATAAAATTATTCAATGTAATATGAACTAAGATTTAAACCCAAATCTACAAAGGATTTAATCACATAGTGTTCCAAGATAAATCATAACATTTATCTCCAAATAAAATCAGTTACTCTTAAAGTCTCATATTGAAAATTAATTAACATAATCACATATCCTCCCTAATAGGTTAATAATTTCAATAGATAACCCAAGATCAATATTTTTTAATTCATAAAATCATCTTACTAAAATGAATTAGTCAAACTAACTAGGGACTTCATGTAGTCCAGTGGTAGGCGATAAATACCAGTCGCACTTTGGTTGTGGGTTCGATTCTCGCAGCTTCATCCGACGTGACGGGTTGTCACACGGTCTGCGTGTTGTTCCTTTTCAAAAACTATATAATTTTATAACATTCCAAAAAAGAGATAAATTTATCAAAAATAACCATAGAATATTTTAACCACAATGGGTTTCTAATAACATTAATTTTGCACCCCAAAATTTTATTAACCTATAATTTCCTCAAATTCAAGGATCATATAAACCCAAATGGTTCTTTATAACTATATCCACAAAAGTAAAGATAATTATTCCTTGATTAAAATTTTCATATATCAAACATTAGGGATACACATACTATAAAAAGTCTTCTAATGTAATTCCCTTCATCAGAAGAGTCTTAATACTTTTAAGCATTTCACCATCCTAAATTCTACCATAACTCTTGAATCCTTTATATGCTGACTTCTTACTCATTCAACATTCTTTATGATCAATTATCCATTACTTTCCAACTTATTCTGAAATAATTCTTTCCTACAAACAAAATCATGAATCATATCCTATGATTTCAATAATAAGAAAACATATGTTAAGAGATAATCCATACCTTTCATTGGTCATTGACAGTTTCTTCATCCTCAATCGGAATGGCATTAGGTATTGGTAACCAAATATATGTACGATCCTGGTGATCCCATTCCTGAAACATGTTTGTAGGACATGTGTTTGTATAATGACTATTCACACCCCATTTAAAACATTCAATTTATCCCTCAGAAAGAACTTTTTTCCCTTTCTTAGAGTCAACTGGATTCTTTCTTTTTCCAAGGAAGGTTCTTGCTTTATGACCTTCATTTCCACATCTATAGCATCTTCTCGTCCCATTGAAGCATTTTCCTAGGTGTTTCTTTCCACATCCTTGACACAAAGGTTTTTGAACATACTTACCTTTATTATTATTATTTGAACTTCCATAGGGATTTGTTTCTCGCATATATGATGTCTTATAAAGATCGCTATGGTTCAAGTGGTCAATCATGACTCCAGATAGTTGGTTAAGAATAACCACAAGAGTTCTCATTGTAGCTCCCATATCATTCAGTTGCTCATTCAGAAAACCGTCATAGTTTTCTTCACATCCACTGTTACATTGGTTCCTGCTATATCCAGCCATTTACTAAATCCAAAAAGGTCAGTGTGAGTATATTAGTAAAATCATCATATAATATCTTATGAGGAGGGTAAACACTAAGATATAATTATTCATGTCATCTTAATATCATTAACGTTGTCTAAAAAAACAATGACTCTTTTTGAAATCTTAAGCATAATGGTAATGTCACTTATGCTTAAAGAATTTCCTAACCTCTAAAGTTATCTAAACCAACCTCTGATACCAACTATAAGGAGTCAGCCTTAAACCTTACATAATCTTGAATTAAATGAATAATTCACATTGAGGATCTTTTCAGGATCAATGTTTTAGAGAATTAGGCCATAAATATTACATAACCACTTGAATATTACAAGTAGACACTACTAATCAGTATCCATTTTTTATAAAATAAAAACTCTTATTAAGACACATGTCTAGTTCCATGTTTTTGATAGCATGACTTTTTCTTGATCCCATCCTTTAATCTATTGATCTTTTATTCCTGTGGAAATCATTTCAAAAACATGGAATGAGCATAAAATGCTCAGTATGGGATACACAGAGAAGGAAAACTGTTATTTTTTCAAAACAACAATTAAACCATGAATACTTTAACATAAGTAATACTTTTCACCTTTATGAAGTAGTAAATACTCTTCTCTGAATAAAAGATCATTACTTACCCATTTGTAACCAAAATATTACCATAAAACCCATATAAAGAACACATAACATATAAAGGTAACTTGGGACATAAACATACTTATAAGGAATGACCATACGGTCTACTTCCACACATATCACTAAATGGAATAACCATACGACCGACTTCCATACCCAATACATTGGAGGTTATAAAGTAACCACACATCCTAGTATTCAAGGCACCACTCGTCATATGGTTTATCACGTAACCACCTGTAAAATGTCCAAGTACCATCACAACACATAAAATATTGAAAATATAAACATTTCACTAATAACATTTAATTTTCAATAACAAGAAGTAATTTAAAGATATTGAAATAACCAATCCATTTTCAAAAACCATTTAAAAAGTTATTTTTGAATCAAAGTTTCCCGTACCACTTTGAAGATTTTAAATGAATTATCATTTAAAAACATTAATGTCTATATAAATAAATCTTAAAACCCATTTTGAAAACATGGAAATTAATTCGAAATATTTAGAAGAATAACTCTTTAAAAGATTTAAAAAGATATTTTAGTTTAATAGTTTTCAACAAAATGAAAGACTATTGAATACAAATAATTGTGGGATTTCATTTAATAAAAACATTATAATATCATGAGATTAAAGGGATTCATGATATAATATGTCAAAGGACAGTATATATACCATATAAGAGGGAATTGGTGCATAACAACAATGAAGTCTCAATGGAAATGGAAAATGAGATAAAATCCATTATAAAGATGGTATCCTTAAATTAAGGATAAATCAATCTCATAATTAACAAATATAAATACACCCAATATAAGTGGATATTAATTGTAAAATAATCATAGGTCATTCACACATACTCATAGGATGACATATTCAACAACTACAAGTTGAACCCAATGAAATCGAAATTGGGTTAAGAAATTCCCTTGTAAAAATTCGATAGCATAACGACATCACTTTAAAATTCAGAAAATGAGTTGAGGAGATAAAAAGGGTATATCATCACATAGACAGAATGTTGAAATAAATATGGTTATATAAGAATATATCCCAACATAATAAGATGTAAATTAAAAGACCTAACAAAAAGAAGTCTTTTAAAAAGAGGAGGGTGAATAGTTCCCTTACCGATTTGGTAACATTCAAGTCATATGACACATGAAAGAAGAATCATAAAATGAAGATGTAAATACCCATAAATTAAAGTATCTTACACAAAGAATACAATTATGGGCAGTACATAAACCACACAAAAGTAAGTAGTGGCAAATATAGCATTAATCTCACGAGGATAAAAAGTGAGATGAAAACCCCTTACCACGTTTTATTCAATTGAGTCATATGACCCAAATTTAATAACCACCAAATGAATAATATAATACCATTAATATAATGATAATAATGATAATATATATAATAAGGTAGTACACAATACACCACATGCAATAAATAAGGGACAAACAATGGAAATCTCACGGAATTATAAGTGAGATAAGAAAATCCCTTACCTCGTTGTCCGACTTGACCGATCGTTATTTAATCTCTTGAATAATAAACTAAAGTTAATTTATAATTTCTTAAGAACATTTTTCTAGTTTCTTATTCCTTTTATATCTTTTATTTCCATGTTATAAACATTATGTAATCTTTTAAGTTAATAATGTTCATTTTGTCGATATTATGTACTTGAGTCAAAAATGGACTTCTTATAATTACATGTTGTTCATGTGGTTAATGATTCATTATATCCAGAATTATATTCATTATTTTGATATCATATATATCATATATATATATTGTATATACATGTATTTATAATAGTACATAACATCTGGAGGTAAGAAATGAAATGCACCGTTCATGGAGACGATAAGCCGTACGTACGCATGAATGCTACCTTCATTTCTAAATATTATTTTAAATAAAATTAAAACATAATTATACATAGTTATGTTATAATTCCAGTATAATATCATATATAATATCATTAAATCCATCCTTTATACATCCCACATAAGGCATTAACGAATCACATCACTTTGAGGGGGAGGTAGTCCGCACTTCCTCAAATGAGATTATCATATTTACCCACTATGGAAACCATAGAAGCTTGATATAATTGGTTAGTAAAGAAGAATTATGAAATCATAAACATAATATATATCATATATAAATATATTTCCATCATAATGGCCACCATGAGAGGCAGTTAGATGTAATTGAACAATCATCATTTCGTGAGGCCTTAGTTTTCCATCCACAGAAACATTATGTTCTTCATCCATTATATGGAGTTCTGTGTAAGTGTAGTTCTAATAATTCTCATAACGACATCCTAGTATATTTAGGATACTGGTTTTTCTACAAAAGAATGGAAATAAAAATATTTTAGGGGTTGGAGAAGTAAAATAATAGAAAACAATTTAAGAGAAACTGTTACCTTTAATTTGGTAACTTCCTTTGGGTTGAACCAAAAGGACTCCTTGAAGTTCCTTCTGCCTAAGGTAAGGCATTTATGAGGATGATAAGGATGTAAGGAGCCTAATTTGGGAGATTTTGGATGATCCAAATGGGTTTAGAGGTGTGAGGAATTGCATAGATGTGGTCTCCTTTTATAAGGGAGAGGAGGGGCTCTTTAGGAAAGTGTGGAAACATTATTTTATTATATACTTATCTTCGGTTCCAAAAGGTCCTAAACACATTAATGTCGTATAAAAGATGCCACATAACCGAAAAAAATTCATCCAATTATAATTGGACATGTTTTGGATAATATTTTAATCATTATAATATTATTTATTTTACTCATTTATTAATGAGGTAAATACTGCATCATTATTATGTCATAAATAATTTAATTAATTAGAAGTCTAAAAATTATAAAAAAAATACTATCATGTATGAAATATTTTTATATTTCCAATGAATATTTATAGTCGAAGATAAGACTTATATATCACCATATAAAAATTAATTACTAAATGATTTTTGTTAATGTCAATATTGCCTTTAAATTAAATTAATTAATCTAAATTGTCATTTTCACTCCCAAGTGGATTAATGGGGTCCCAAAATCGCCCCAAAGATTCCCATGGTCTTTAATGACTCATTAAATAAGGTTTGGACAAGTGTTAAGGGTAATTTTGAATTATTATAATATTCTTTTAACCTTGAATTACCCTATTTACCTTTAACCGCGGTAAATAAAAGTCAAAAGTTACTATTCAGAAAAAATTATTTTCATCATATTGATTCATATTTTACTCCTTGATAACAAAAATGTATGTCGGATTTTCAAAATTCCATTCACAGAAGTGGTAAAATTTCATTTTAATGAAAAAATCATTTTTTAACTACCACTAAGTGGTTTCAATATTCATCATAAATTGATGTTTTTTCGAAAAAATACCAAAAATTCAACCTAAAAATTATTTGATATTATGAATTCAAAATTGATGTCTATTTTTACATATTCAAAAAATAGAAGTGGCATTAATTAATTTAAAAATTAATTCCCGCTGGTAAAAAAAATAGTGTGTTTTTAAGAAACAATAACTATCAAAAGATTGATACTTGTTTGTGTCCAATTTAAAAGTGAAATTAATTCCAATGAACAAAATTGGATTAAATGGTAAAAATATATTTCAATTTCACTTTAAAAACAGTTAAAAATATAATCTATCCATATAAATAAATTAAATTAAAAGGCACTTTTGAATTAAAATACAATATCTTTCACTACTCATTAAAAATGAACTTTTTCAGAGAAATACCAAAAAATTACCCAAAGTAAATTTTGATGTACCCATTATAAAGAAGAATTTTATTTGGTAAATAATAATGTATTAAAGTGACAAAAACTATATTTAAAGAGGGTTTTCCATTAAAAGGTCACAAATCGACCTTTTAATGTAAATTATGCTTAAAATTAGATTTATTCACATTTTAAGCCTCTAACATTTATTGTATAAATGTAAATACATTTGAAAAACATGTATAATCATATTTTCGTTAGTTATGTTCATTACCACCAATAAAATGGCAAGGCGTTAACTACCATATAAAATAATAATATTATATTATTAGTGTGCAATGTAAGATTTCAAAGGAACCCGTTGTTGCGTATCAGGTACGCTATCGAACATAGAAACCCTTTCAAAGTAAAATTGATATTAAATTAAAGAATATTAATAAATATGAAAATTTCATATTCTTTATTTTCCTGGGATGTTACAGTAACCCAATGGGTATATTCATGGCGATGATGATGTGGATTCCAAACTAGAATTGAATAAGGTTTTATTGGGTGTTATGGCATCCTAGTTAGAACATGGTGACCAGAAATGCAGGGAGTTGGGGTGTCCTTTTTAGCGCACACTTGTCTAGGGTGCTTGGGTGACATGTTTTTTTCCATAATTCATTCATGCATATGATGGAATGTACTAGGGGAATAATGTGATACCATAATGTGACATATTTCTATTATCCAAAACGAGTGCCCCGGTGTATGTTAAAGCCTAATGTTTACATTAAAATTTATTATAGGACATGTAGTGGATTAAGTTGGTCTAGCTCAAGAATATTTGGAGATAAGGCATGTGATGCCTGAGGTAAGCAGTAGGGCCAATGTTTGTGCATTGTATCTTTTTTTTATAGTGGTGGGAAATGGATTGTATGTAAGAATATATCACATTCTTATCACATTTATTGAAGCATTTTTTAATTAATATTGTGTATTATGATCTTTTTCATGGATGGTTGTTTAGTTATTTTCTATTTTTATATTAATCTTAATTGAGGTCATAATATCTCCATTATATGGATTAGGACCTCACCAATAGATGGAAATCTCTAGTATAGAGTGATGCATGATTTAGGCCATGTGGAACTCCTATCTAGGTACTGATTAGTGGCATAGACTTAGGGTAATAATTAATAACATCAGAGACTTTTCTTATTGTAGGATTTTGTTAGATAGTATATAGGTGGTCTTGGAAAGTGTTAGAACTTTTGATGGGCCTTTTACCGGTGAGTCATGGATATCATTCTAATAGAAATTACTAGTTACTATGGATATGGGATTTTTCTCTTCTTCTTCACTATTATGGATAATACATATATGAAAATTGTGGTTTTTTCTAGAGATTTTACTTTTAGTTTTTGGATATTATCCCATTTTCAAGAGTATTATGGACATACATTAGGATTAGGCACAGAGGACTCACATGAAATATGCCTTATTGCGTGTTATTGTATTTCATAATGATGTTTATTGTTTTTTAAAGTGTCAAAAACAACATATACGATGTTTTTATATATAAATTTTATTATAATTATAATCAACTAATCCATGGTATTTTCCTTAATGGTAGGTAATGTGGATCTGGGTTCATAATTTATTCAGTGATAGGGAAAATCTAGTCCCTTAATAAATGGATATATACAAACCCTTTGTGAGTTAGAATTGGAATTAAACTCCCTGAATGAAGAATACTAAATTGGGTGAGTAAAGGGATTGTAAACTCATTGGATTTATGTTGTGTAGTGCTTGGTTCATTTATATTATTGAGGTTTAGGTTTTAGAATAGGATCAATTGGATATGTGGCCCAATTGGTTATTAGGATGCATTTTATCTTGTACAATTAATCAATGGAAAAACTCTCGTTGATTTGAAACAATGACCAGGTGGCTGGTGGATGTGTAAGAGAACATGGAATGAGTAAGATTCAAAAATTTATAGGAGGGCATTGGGTAAACTCTAGTTGTATGAGACTTGGCTCCACGAGGATCTTGGTTAGTGGGTTAGGAATGTAAGACTGGTTTAGATTGGACTATACTCAATGGGCGAATGAGTTAGGGTGCATGATTAGTTTTCATGGGAGAATGAAGATGATTGGAAAAGAAAAACCAGGGTAGATAGAAGATGGGGGATTGTGAGTAGGTTCTCTGCACATTACACTATATGAGGTGAAGAGTCAGTGCCAGTGAATCTTTTGGGAAAAAGTATCTGTGTGTGAGGGTAGGTGCATGCTAGGTATGCACTGTACCCAATTGAGTATCGAATATATTAATGGGTTATGATTAGGTGTGTTGAGAATTTAATTGGCTGTGGATTACCCTAATTGGTGTAATATTTGTGGCTCTTATTCCGGATCGCTCTCATGGGGAGGTTACTTGAGTTTTGGTGAGACCCTTTTGTGAATGGTGGCTTAGATTTTGGTGAAATTAAGATATCCCTTAGGAGTGACAGGTAACCGTAGTGAGAGATCATGATACTATGTTATATTTAAGACAATTGGAGGTCTGGAAATGAATTCTTAGGGAGTCATGGTTTCATATTTTGATGGAGGTGAGTGTGGAATGAGAATACTGAAATCAGTGTGGTGATTGGACCCACTGAGGTTGGTGATCTTAAAGATGTGTATGTGAATCCATATGGCGTGGTTCACAAAATTTGATATCATAGAATGGTTTTCTTGGTGATCTAGGAGATAATGGAATAATTGATGTTTTATGTTTTTGCTTACAAATGAGCATGTTTTTCATAATTGGTCATTTTGGGTGGAAATAGATGGATCATCTGCTGTGGAGATTGGTGTGTGGAATTGAAGAGTGACGATAATGATTCTCTTATAGTGGGTAACATCATATAGGTTGTTGGTGAATAATATTTTCATTAAAAGGTTCATCAAGGAAGAGGTCAAATGGACGATGGATGGTCGATGTGGAACTTATGTGATGATTTTTGGGAAGATCTTAAGTGATATGGTTCATAATAAAATACCATATTCTGTATTTTTCTATGGTTCCAATTGGATTTTCTGCAATGGATTTTCTATTTGTGTTTTTTCAAGGATATCCAAGTGTGATTTAGATTAGAGATGAGCAGATTCTCAGAATGGGACCATAGTGGCCAGAGTAGGTGGTCAATGATCCAACTGAGGAATTACACTGTGGGTTGTGTTTGGAATTCATTACATATCTATAATGATTTTTCAATGACTTTGTTAATTAAGTCGTAATGATCAGGGCATGGGTTTTAGAGACACATGGGTGGGTGTAGACGTTCTTTTTGGAATATCCACCATAGGAGGTCTGATTGGTGTTGACCATGAGTTTGGATATAGTGGGATAGGAGCTACTTAAAAAGTGTTGTCCAAAACATGGTTAAGGGTTAGGTGACCACTTAATTTTATCTTTTTGTAGTCCATTCCAATTGTCGGAATAACCATGGCTTGGAACGATTCATTGTTAGTATATTTCTAGGTTGGGGAGCACCATCAGCATCGGGATTAATTAGGTGAAGACACCAAGGTGTATTATGAGATATGGGTACAGTGAGTTTCATCTCGATGTTCATGTTAGTTTCATGTTGGGGCATTTAGTTTATATGAATGGTGTGTTTTGTGTTTGGAGTTGTGATGTGAGAGTGTGGTTGAGAAATCAAGAGCAGACCACTAAAAATTATCTGTGAGTTGATAACTAAGGTAGGATGGGGGATGGTTCTTGAGGATTAACACAACATATTAAGTAGGATAAGAATTATGGTGGGGAGTATGTAATAACCTGTATATTTTCAGTCATTATGTTTTGTGATGGAACTTTAATCTTACATTTAATGGGTGGTTCATTTTAAGAAATAAACATTTATATCAGGTTTCAGACTTTCAAAAATCCATGATAGGTGTTTGGGATTCGTTTTAAGGCTTGGTATGGGAAGATGGGGCTCAATAAATAATCACAGGAAGTCTTTGTGTGTTCGGGCTATTGAAAATTATCACAATGTCCATTGTCTTACCAGTGAGCTATCACTAGCAAGTCAATAATCCAGATCCCCTATTGGCCTGAATAACTATTTGTTAAGATATTTCAAGTCATAGAGGTAATATAATAAGTATGTGGGCCAATTTGTTTTACAATCTTCATCTTTGAGACTATGAATCTTTTTGTCTATGAAGATACGACCCCCGATACGGTATTAGGATCTCACTAAAATAAAACAGAGAACAAAACATAAAATGAAAACATACCTTTTTAGATCTAAATATGTGAATGACATCTTCTTGTCACTGATGATAATTTCATGAAGGATCTGAAGTATAACCCCTCAATATCATCTACATGTGTTTCAAAAATCCATAGCAGCGTCGATCATCAAATTTCATGTGATGGCCTAGAGATCTGACGAAGCCTTTGATATCCCGATGATCACTACATCGATGTGACTTTGGTGTGTGAGGGAGAACTCGATATGAATGTGTAGATTGGGATTTCCTATCTCTAGGTAGTAGGATATGAGATAGAGTCTTTGGTAATATTTATTGAATAGTCTCTAGTGAGAGACTCACTCCTCATAAATATAGAGGATCCTCAAAATACCCGGTAGGGTTCCTGGGCCCTTGTAAATTTAACATCCACAAAATAATAATTATGATGAACTAAACTGTACCATAAATATTATTATTTTTCTATAAAATACCTTTAATATATATTAAATATATTATGTGATGAAACTAGTCCATTTAAATCGACTTGTAATTCCCTCTTAATATTAAATGAACGTGGAATATTCAAATAATATTCATTCAATAAATATTATATCTCATATTTACTTAACTTTTAAATTATTTTAATAAATAAATTTAAACAAATTATTCTTTACGTGAATAATAATTAATTTATATATTTATTGATGATCAAATAATTGGACAGTACATAGACCCTGTGGTGGGGCCCACAATGTCCAATATACATATTCAACCGAATACGGAGGATTATTGAATATGCTATTGTATGTGACCCTCTATGACCTTTTCTTGATAGCATGGAATGATATCCATAGTTCAAGAGCATAGTATAGAAACCCATCCAGGCCTCTAAAGAGATATGGAAAGTCATATCAATGACAACGAACCTACAGACACTCATTGTGTACTATAATATCATTGTCTTTAAATATCTCATATAGCGAGATTCATACTTGCATCATCACCCTTTTCTTCCTTTAATATATGTCGATCTTACAAAATGTGTTTAACTTTCAATTATCTTGTCCATGGATTTATAAATGCACTACCATCCAAATTAACAAGGCCCGAGATATAATACTTCCTTAACCCAGAATTGAAAAATCATTTCTTGAAAATTAAACTAATGTCATACCACCAAGGACACACCCAACACAAGTTACCTCAAAATGATTTCAATATAATGGTATTTACCATGCGACTAGGTACATGATCAAATATAACACATTGATTATAATATCAATTTAGGAGACCAGTACACATGTTCGTAGATAGGACTAATGTAACGACCTAAAATTTTAAATAAATCTTGTTTCCTAATTTTGTGTGTTATTTTATTTTATTTTTATGCTCAACAAAAATGTTTCATTTGATAAAATGAGTATAATTAAAATGAGACTGTTGGGTTTTGACTATTATTTGACCATTGGTCAATATGATCGCTGGAAACTAAATGTTTTGACTATTGTCTCTAAATACAAGAAATCTTGGTTAATTAATATAGAAAGAAGATTCGATTGCCTCACCCAGTAGTCTTGGACCGATCGAATCCCATCTAACAGAACTTGGGAAGGAGGTAGCACCACTGGTCTTTGCTCTGGACCAAACCCAAGCCGAACTTCATCGTGTGAAGCTAGAACAAAATCTCCTTTGCGAGAAGTTCAAACTGATATAAATTACTACTCGTGCGATGTTAGCCGAGCCTCCCTCAGATTCTCTCACCTTAGCACACCTTACACTTAGGTCCTATGCTGGTTTGATAAGGGGCTATGTAAGGAGACTGTAACTACCTTGTGTAATCCTTTTTTTTAAATAAAAATTGGGATTTCTTCTTATGATGATGTTTATGAATTTTTAAATGACCGGATAAATATAGTATGCATATTTTTGATGAATTTTAGGAAAAGGATATTTTAAAAATGTTTATGTACACCTTAAATAATTAAAAATGTGTAATGATTTTCAAAAAATGGTCTTCTACAATTATGTTCAGTACGAAATTTAGAGTCTAATAAGATCAACTTGATTTTTGATGAATAGTAAATTATGAATAGTGATTTTATGATTAGGATTAGTAATGTGTCCAAATGGATTAGTAATGTCACTTAAAGATAGTATTAATATAATGTAGGCACCTTGATTAAGTAATGTGATTCAATAAAATGGTTAAATAATGGTTTCATAAATTATTATTCAAGTATTAGTTTTTTCAAGTGAATAGTGTTTTTTAATTAAAAATTAAATTAATAAAATTTAAAAAATAATTTTTATAAAATGGATTTCATTTTTGAACTCAGAGCACCGATATAATGTTATGGTAATTTTTGGGGTTTTTTCTGAAAAAACGAATTTTCAGTGAACAGTGTATTTATTTAAAAAATAAATTAAAAATATTTAAAAAATTATTTTTATAAAATGGAGTTCATTTTTGAAATCAGAGAATTAATATTTGGTTAAGGTGAAATTTTAGGATTATTCTGAGAAAGTTGAATTTTCGACGAATAGTGAAAATACAGTATTTAAGTTACGGGTGTTTAATGACATCATTAAATGATGTATTAAGTTTGTAATCAATATTTTCTCCTTATTAATAGTATGATAAGTTATTTGGTGTCCCAAGTGGAGAATACCGTGGGCAAATAACATGGGCAAACCCATGGTTTTGCCAAAACCACTAATGAGGTGTCCCTTGGCCATTAATGCCTTGTCCCCTCATTTTCCCTATAAATTCCATGCCATCCTCTCATCCATTCGACTCCCCACTCTCCCCCAATGAAGTTCTGGTCTCATTACCTCCCAAGGAGTCCCCCCAAGGTTCCCCCAAGCACTCAAGGTCCCAACCATTGAGTTTTAAGAGTTACGTTTTACGGTAAGGGATCTGACCTCTCTCTTTCTTTTCAAGTGATCTCTTTTATGTCATTTCTTTTATGCTCCATTTTCTTATGTTGGAGTATGTTATTTTATATTAATTATACTGTCCTTTTTATGTTCATATGACGAGATACACCCTCTTACTCTTATCATTTCGTTTTAAGAATGTTTAAGTGGCGCCGTTAGGATGCCGAATTTTCAAGGGATTCGTTCACCTTTCTCATTTTTCAAAGTTCTACTTTCATGTCACGTCTTTCAAGTTACTTTTTATTATATTGGAGTATGATATATAAATTTATCATACTGATCTTTTATGATCATATGATGAGAGACTCCATTTGATCTCTTCAATTCAGTATTTTGATGTTTTAAGTGGCGTCGTTAGGCTGCCGAATTTTTAAGTGGTTCTTCACCCTTCTCATTTTGAAGTTCTAATTTCATGTCAATTATTTCAAGTTATTTTTTGTTATGTTGGGGTATGATATCTATATCTATCGTACTGATCTTTTATGATCATATGATGAGAGACCCCATTTGATCTCTTCAATTCCGTATTTTGAAGCTTTATGTGGCGATGTTAGGCTGCCGAATTTATAAGTGGTTCTTTCACCCTTCTCGTTTTCAAGTTCTACTTTCATGTCAAGTATTTGAAGTTTCTTTTTATTATGTTGGGTTATTATATCCATATATATCATACTGATATTATATATTCATATGATGAGAGACCCTATTTGATCTCTTCAATTCATTTTATTGATGTTTAAGTGACGCCGTTACGCTGCAGAATTTTCATAAGAGAAATCTTATTTTTGTCTTCCCTCCTTGTTTTTCATTTCATATGGTATGTTTTTCAAATATCATTACCATGTTCTTATATCCATTATATTATGTCCATCTACTATCTTTGGACCATTTATGAGTGGGTGACCTATGTCCCCTCTCTTTTCAATGTCTTCTAAAACCCCGAAACATAGACGTTATGCTGTAGAATTTCCGTCTCAAAATGTCTCTCTCTTTTTATAAAGTTCTTTTATTTTATTAATTGAATACTCAAAGCTCTTTCTTCTAAAGGGGTATTCACATATATACCAAAATGTTCTATTTTAAATTATGGGATTTACATACATGAGACCCACCTTCCTTTTCTGTGGGTTTTAAAGTGACATAAAGATCATGTATTTAAAGCAGTTTTAAAAGGTTATGATTATGAAATGAAACCCATTTATTTTATGCTATATGGGGTTTTTATGAAATTATTGATGATGATAAATGTGGCTCACATGATAATAAAGGCAAATTTAAGGGTACGCCCTGATAGCGCTTCAATGCATTGGGTAATGATGTAACCACTAGAGATTACAATTTTCACGATACCTTGGTGAATAACCTTGGTAATTTTCAAATGACACATTGGGGATGGACCTTGGTGATATGTTCATGATTTTCTATGATAAATTATGTAGCCACATCTTCAATGAAATTGTTATTTTTATTATGATATGCCTCATGATTTCATTCTCATGCCTTAAAGTTCTTTTCATGACCTTATTGAAGTATCTCAAGTTCACAAGTAATATGTTTCTCTTGTTTCCCTTACTGGGATTTTTGCTCACCCTTTCTTTTGATGTATGTCCCCAGGTTATGTGATGCAGTAATGAACCTAGGATGAACATGAGGAGAATCCCTTAAAGTGTTTTAGAAAAATGTTTTATGTCTTCATTTTTAATGTTCCTGGTTTCCAAGACACTAAACCTTAAAGATCCTCAGTTTTGAAAAATGTAATGAATGTTTATGTGATAAAAAGGAGGGATGCTATAGTTGGAATCAGAGGATGGTTTAGTTATTTGTGGAAATTAGGATATGAAAACATTAGGAAGAACCCTATAGAAAAGTTTAAATATAGGAAGCCTTCTAGATATTTTGGTGAGTATTGAGTCAGGGGTTTCCAAGCAAATACATCCCTATCTGGATACGAGCTAGTAGAGGTGGCTCTGGCACAGATGTACATAGGGGTAAAACCCGAAAACACTGCTTTGAGCTAGACTCGAACGGGAACTGGTACACGACAATGGGCCTTGCTGCACTCTTGGTTACGACACTCTCAGGGGATATGCTTTGGTAAATTCATAAGCTTAGTATGAACCATTATTAAAGGAACAAAGATAAAATAAAATAAAGATTCACATAAGAATATACGATCATGGATAACCTAGATTTGAACCTAGGGGATCGCAAGTTAGGATATACTTTTATTCTACAAGTTTATCCTTTTATGCTTAAAGTTTCCTTTTAATGATTATTGGTGAAGTATTTAAGCCCCTAATTATACTTTATCTTCTTAGTTAATGGCTGGAAATGGATGAGCATGTCCCAACAACCAATGTGATAGGAAATGCGATGATTTCCGTATTAATATGATAGAGATGATTAGGGGATTAAAAGATGATTATTATTTTGGAAGATGTTCACTATTTTGGGGACCCTATATGATAGAGGTAAAAAGATTACTATGGTATTTTCATTGAGGAGTAAGGTTGACTTATATTTTGAATAATCGATGAATTTAAGGCGGACTTATATTAATTTAGGTTACTTATGGAAATGATTATCCTATCTTGGGGTAAATATGTTTAGGTTAGTTACTTATGTTATAAGATGTTAGGAGTGGTTGATGTTGTTTGGAGATGAATGATAAAGATTACATTGGAAGTCTATGATATCAAATCTTTCTTGTATTTGGGTTTCAATCTTAGTTTGGTTTATTTTGAGGATTTTTAAGGACAGTTATTTACGGAATGGTCTATGATGAACTCTGGGTAGTACCATGGAACTTTGATGATTTAAAAGCTGTTTCAATTCCTATGGGATTATTTCTTTTTGAAGAGTTGTTTTACCTTACCCTTTCTGTTTTTGGGATAATGTTTAAAGATAGATGAAATAGATGGTTAATCTTTTGTTGATTATGTGATTCTCTAGAAGATGATTCTTGTGTTTTGATGAGACCAAGTGTTTTTGAATGCTCATCATTTGGAGAAAAGATTATTTTTGGGTAGAAACTTATTAATGGATGAAACTCTACATGAAGGTAGGTATATTTTCTTATGTTTTTGTTCTATGTAGTAAATGAATTCCTCAAAATTATGAAAAGAAACATAAAACAAAAATGTTGTTGGTTTACGTTTCCTACTAGGTAATCAAAGGCCGTTTACACACATCATAAGTTTGGGATTTTCTTATGGTTAACTTTCTACTAATCATGTTCTCTATCGCTCTCCCTCAGAACTTGACCCTTTGTTTTCTCCTCCATGTCCAAGTTTTCCTACATGGAATCCTAGTGTGGGTTAACCCGGGTGACCTTTGTACCTCCCTTTATTTCTTTTAAAGTAATAGTTTTACTAACTCCTTTTCCGATGTGGGACTTTTAATGAAATTTCAAAACCCAATTTAAAAAATTGCGAGGACGCAATTTCTTAAGGGGGGAAGATTGTAACAACCCGAAATTTTAAATAAATCTTGTTTCCTAATTTTATGTGTTATTTTATTTTATTTGTATACTCAACAAAAATGCTTCATTTGATAACATGAGTATAATTAAAATGATACTGTTGGGTTTTGACTGTTATTTGACCATTGATCAATATGACTGCTGGAAACTATACATTTTGACTATTGTCTCTAAATACAAGCAATCTTGGTTAATTAATATAGAAAGAAGATTTGATGGCCTCACCCAGTAGTCTTGGACCGATCGAAGCCCATCTAACAGAACTTGGGAAGGAGGTAGCACCACTGGGCTTTGCTCTGGACCAAACACAAGCCGAACATCATCGTGTGAATCTAGAACAGAATCGCCTTTTCGAGAAGTTCAAAATGATTGAAATTACTACTCGTGTGATGTTTGTCGTGCCTCCCTCAGATTCTCTCACCTTAACACACCTTACACTTAGGTCCTATGCTGGTGAGATAAGGGGCTATGTAAGGAGACCGTAACTGCCTTGTGTAATCCTTTGTTTTAAATTAAAATTGGGATTTCTTCTTATGATGATGTTTATGAATTTTTAAATGACCGGATAAATATAGTACGCATATTTTTGATGAATTTTAGAATAAGGAAATTTTAAAATGTTTATGTAAACCTTAAATAATTAAAAATGTGTAATGATTTTCAAAAAATGGCCTTCTACAATTATGTTCAGTAAAAAATTTAGAGTCTAATAAGATCAACTTAATTTTGATGAATAGTAAATTAGGAATAGTTATTTTATGATTAAGATTAGTGATGTGTCCAAATGGATTAGTAATCTCACTTAAAGAAAGTATTAATATGATCTAGGCACCTTGATTAAGTAATGTGATTCAATAAAATGGTTAAATAACGGTTTGATAAATTATTATTCAAGTATTAGTTTTTTTGAGTGAATAGTGTTTTTTAATTAAAAATTAAATTAAAAATATTTTAAAAAAATATTTTTATAAAATGGATTTCATTTTTGAACTCCGAGCACCGATATTATGTTATGGTAATTTTTGAGGTTTTTTCTGAAAAAATGAATTCTGGGTGAATAGTGTATTTATTTAAAAAATAAATTAAAAATATTTAGAAAATTATTTTTATAAAATGGAGTTCATTTTTGAAATCAGAGCATTAATATTTGGTTAAGGTGAAATTTTGGGATTATTCTGAGAAAGTTGAATTTTCGATTAATAGTGAAAATACAGTTTTTAAGTTACGGATGTTTAATGACATCATTAAATGATGTAATAAGTTTATAATCAATATGTTCGACTTATGAATAGTAATATAAGGTATTAGGTGTCCCAAGTGGCCAATACCATGGGCAAATACCATGGGAAAGCCCATGGTTTTCCCAGAACCACTAATGAGGTGTCCCTTGGCCATTAATGCGTTGTCCCTTCACATTCCCTATAAATTTAAAGCCATCCTCTCATCCATTCGACTCCCCACTCTCCCCCAATGATGTTCTGGTCTCATTACCTCCCAAGGAGTCCCCCCATGGTGCCCCCATGCCCTCATGGTCCCAACATTTTAGTTTTAAGAGTTACATTTTAAGGTAAGGGATCCGACCTCTCTCTTTCTTTTCAAGTGATCTCTTTTATGTCATTTATTTTTTGCTCCATGTTCTAATGTTTGAGTATGTTCTTTTATATTCATTATACTGTCCTTTTTATGTTGATATGATTAGATACCCCCTCTTACTCTCATCATTTCGTTTTAATAATGTTTAAGTGGCACCGTTAGGCTGCCGAATTTTTAAGGGATTCGTTCACCTTTCTCATTTTTCAAAGTTCTACTTTCATGTCAAGTCTTTCAAGTTCCTTTATATTATGTTGGAGTATGATCTCTAAATTTATCATACTTATATTTTATGATCATATGATTATAGACTCCATTTTATCTCTTCAATTCAGTATTTTGATGTTTTAAGTGGCGTCGTTAGGCTGCTGAAATTTTTAAGTGGTTCTTCACCCTTCTCGTTTTGTAGTTCTACTTTCATGTCAATTATTTCAAGTTCCTTTTTGTTATGTTGGGGTATGATCTCTATATCTATCATAATTATCTTTTATGATCATATTATGAGATACCCCATTTGATCTCTTCAATTCAGTATTTTGATGTTTTATGTGGCACCGTTAGGCTGTCGAATTTATAAGTGGTTCATTCACCCATCTCGTTTTCAAGTTCTACTTTCATGTAAAGTATTTAAAGTTCATTTTTATTATGTTGTTGTATGATCTCTATATATATCATACTGATATTATATGTTAATATTATGAGATACCCTATTTTATCTCTTCAATTCATTTTGTTGCAGTTTAAGTGACTCCGTTAGGCTGCCGAATTTTCATAAGAGAAATCTTATTTTTATCTTCCCTACATGTTTTTCATTTCATATGGTATGTTTTTCAAATATCATTACCATGTTCTTATATCCATTATATTATGTCCATCTACTATCTTTGGACCATTTATGAGTGGGTGACCTATGTCCCCTCTCTTTTCTATGTTTTCTAAAACCACGAAACATAGCCATTATGCTGCAGAATTTCCGTCTCAAAATGTCTCTCTCTTTTAATAAAGTTATTTTATTTTATTAAGTGAATACTGAAACCTCTTTCTTCTAAAGTTGTATTCACATATATACCAAAATGTTCTATTTTAAATTCTGGGATTTACATACATGAGACCCACCTTCCTTTTCTGTGGGTTTTTATGTGACATAAAGATCATGTATTTAAAGCAGTTATAAAACGTTATGATTATGAAATGAAACCCATATCTTTTATGCTATATGGGTTGTTTATGAAATTATTGATGATGATAAATGTGTCTCACATGATAATAAAATAGAATTTATGGGTGAGCCCTGATAGCGCTCCAATGCATTGGGTAATGATGTAACCACTAGAGATTACAATTTTCACGATACCTTGGTGAATAACCATGATAATTTTCAAATGACACCTTGGGGATGGACCTTGGTGATATGTTCAGGATTGTCTATGTTAAATGATGTAGCCACGTCTCCAAGTTATAAAAATGTTATTTTTATTATGATATGCCTCATGATTTCATTCTCATGCCTTAAAGTTCTTTTCCTGACCTTATTGAAGTATCTCAAGTTCACATGTAAAATGTTTCTCTTGTTTCCCTTACTAGGATTTTGGCTCACCCTTTCTTTTGATGTATGTCCCCAGGTTATGTGATGCAGTAATGAACCTAGGATGAACATGAGGAGAAGCCTTTCATGTTTTTTAGAAGAATGTTTTATGTTTTTATGTTTAAAGTTCCTGGTTTCCAAGACACTAAACCTTAAAGATCCTCGGTTTTGAAAATTGCAATGAAAGTTTATGTGATAAAAAGGCGGGATGCTATAACCAACTAATGACACCCAAAACTTGTGTTATTCCTATTTGAGGGTCTGTCCACATGGTCACACTACTATATATCACCAAGTGAGAACTTAATGAGAAGAAGTCACAAGGCTTATGATCCCCCAACACCTGGTAGTCAAATATCTGCAGTATATGGTCTGTAAGATGTGTCTAGACCATATGACATTTTTTTAAGATTAATGTCATAGTATCTCAAGGTTCTCATTATAGTATGGAATCTATTATAACCTTTTGAAATAAAAAATCAATCTTTGGAAATTACCATTAAATAGTGGATGAAGAAGTACCTACACTATAATGGTATGTGTACATCATGTGTAAAAAACTGTACCCATGATATGGTAATCAGGAGTAGTGTTCATGTTGGGTCTAAAGAACCCACTGTTTCAACACTCTCAAATTCACTAGAGTTAACTTTTTAACAATCCATGTTATCTATCACATGATTAAGATCATGTTTGTTATCACTAATGGATTTAGTTTCTAGTTATTCCAAATTTTTATAATGTGGATATTCTGTTATATGTGACCACATCTCCTTGAGTAAAACATCTCAAGAGATGTTATCCCCAGTTATATCCCTTTTTTCCACTGTCAAAAATTGGTATCTTAGTTAGTAACACTAACATATTTATAAATATGGTAAAACATTACTTGGTTGGTGCAATTCCAACAACTATAAAAAATCATTGTATATAATAACTGCTTCTTAGCTTCCTTAGAAGCTATAATATACTCGGTATTTATAGGTATGGATACCATTATATTTTTTGATATTATGTTAGCCATTATCTTAGTAAAACCATGATATTAGATGACACTAATATGAGGAATACTAGTTTGTGTCCCACTATATCTTGTATCCCATATTCTCCACATACCGTGTACAAATCCTTTAAACTTTCACAAGTACAATCAGATAGCTCTAAAAAACTATGTTTTAGTTCACCAAAAAATAAATGACAATTTCCTACAATAATTTATATGTAGGAAATATAATTTAATGGCCCAAACCTATCTCGTCCATTCCATTTCTGAAATATGGTGTTTAAGGTGTTCTAGGAGGTCAAGGTGACTCATCCCCCACACTTTTTACAAATTTTCAGTTCTGTGACTAGTGTTTCCAATACCAGTGACTCAGAAATAGCAAGTCAAAAATAGTGAGTCAGAAATGGTGAGTTAGAAAGGATGATTTAGAAATAGTGAGTTAGAACCAGTGAGACATCTAACGGTGTCATGAATAGTGTTTCCATAACGGTGAGCCTTTTTCCTTTTCCAAATATCCAGTTTTTCCCAGATTCGTAAAGTTTCTCTTGTTTGACATTTCCTTTGAAATAAAATGCATGAAAATATTTTTTTAAGGGATTTAAGGATGATTCAAATCCATAACTCCTATCTTAGTTTTCCTAATGGTTGGGAAGCCATTACTCGGTCAAAAAATGTGATCTTTGACAGTTCTGGTCTTACTGTAAAATCCTGTGTATCTTAAACCACTACTATGTTAAATCTTATAAATGGACAAAATATATTTCTCCCTTGTTCTTCCTTATTTTTACCTAGGGGAGATGCATGAAAATTTCCTCCCTTCTTATAGGATTTTTTCATAGTGTTGTATACTTGGATCATGACTTCCCTGGAGTTTCTTCCTACCGCATGCACCCCCCCATATCAGCGTAATCATGAATTGTAAATCAATGTTTAATATAAGTTATGTTCTACCATAATTATTATGTGTTCTTTGATAGGTTTATTCATGTTTCCCATTTTTATTTTTATGGAATGTTTTCTCTTTTTTCCAAATAGATCTTCTTGGGTTGTTGTTTATTGGGGTGGTGTATTTATGTCCTGGGGTGGATGCAGTCTTCCATGAGATTTGATCATGATTCGCTGCGTTTTCATGTTATTATTCAAATAAAATTGAAAATATTTTGAGGTGGGGGTTTTATGGATTCAATATTCTATTTACATGAAGTAGTAGAGTTATACTGTTTTAGCCCACTGGATCACAAAGGAATCAATATAATTAATTTATAAAAAATATTAAAGAATTGATATCGATCTTATGTTGTTGCCTCTTGTTTTTCTAGATAGTGGGTTATCCATGAACTTATTTTTAGCATGTCATTCTTAATAGAAATTGATAAAGAATGTAAAGTGGGGTTTATTGTAAACTAATTGGCGAAAGATAAAGATGCATGTTACTGAATCTGATTGTTTTTGTAAATTTGATGACAATCAAATTGATGAAGATTTCAATGTTTAACTAAATTTATTGATAAACCTGAAAGAAGTTGATCCTTGTTGATTAAAATAATATCAAATTGATTTTTTAATGAATATTTTTATAGATTACATTATATGATTCCCATGGTTAGAACATACAAATAATGAATCTGTTAATTTAATATGGATTAAAGAGCTGGTTGGGTGATTAAAGATAATGCATTGTACGGTTCTGATTTACCCTTCTAAAAATTAATGGCCTAGCGCCTTATTCCATGTAGTAGTGAGTGCGCGTTGTGTGTGACGGATGAATGCCTTGGTTAGGTTGAAGATCCCAATTTGTTTTATTTGTTTCTTGCTGTTTCTTTTGTGGTGTGATCTAGGTATGGATGACCCTGAAGAGATATTGTGGTTTGTGAAGGATGGGAGGTCCAATTGTTGTGGTGGCACTAGTTGACACCGAGAGTGGCGAGATGCATCAATTAATGCTTGTGGTTATCAAGAAGGACACCTGAGATGATGAAATGGGTTGGATGTGAATTTTGGATGCTTGTTGAATCTTGTTGTTTATTTATCTGATTTAAATTCCCCTTTTCTTGAAGAAAGTGGTATTTCTTACGCTCCTTCCAAAAGAGGTGAATATGCATGAGGTATGCCACATGATTTCTTTGTTTAGCTTCTTGATGATGGATGGGTCAACACTCCCGATATAGGTGGAGAATACTCAATGGGAAATTCATCTAATCACCATGTTGAGCCCCTCATGTTTGGTAGCTTAGAATGTTTTCTTAAAATACCTATAATTATGGAAAACTTATAATTATGAAAAATAAATGATTGAATAAAGGATGTTAACCCATGGGGTTGGAGATTGGTGGAATGCAATGATGTGGTTACAGTTTAAAGGAACTGTTGATCTTGGTTAGAATGACAATGAAATGTAATGTGGAATGATAATAGTTAATTAATAATTAAGTAATTAATTAATGTAAATTGAAACTGATAAAAATGGACAAAGTAATATAATGTTTCTATTTAAATGGTTGTGTGATTATAGGATACTTAGTCTTAGCAGTGACAACCAAGAGTCCAAGAGACCTTAGCTACACATGATTCTACAACTAGGTTATGCCCATAGTGTGGTTGTGAGCTATAGTCTATTCTATACTTTTTATGTTCCAATATTCTACTCCACCATGTCGATTTGGGAAACTGAAACCCTAGGGATTTGGAGCCATTGGGGGTGTTTTCCCCAAAATTATGATTGGATGATGGATGGTTGACTACCCCCTATGTCCTTCTCTCTTCCCTTGGTATTTATTGTACTAGTAGGAAGGTCATTTTGTTTTACCCATATATGTGTGTAGAGGGTTTTGATGGCTTGTGGTTATTCACACAAATATATTCTAGATATAGTTTCCTATGGAATACTATAGGTGAAACATGTATATTCTGTGATGTCTTAAGGATCCTAACTCGACATATGTGCTATAATGGATTAAGTTATAATAACTGATGTATGATACACATTATGTGAGCTGTTGTGGCTCTCTAAAACTAACTAGTTACCTTGGTTATGTGGGTGTAGTTTTTTGTTTCACAATGTTCATGTTGTGGTGTTACTCCCAGGTGTCTGCGGGAAAATCTTTTTGTAGATATATGCTTAGGATGTGCAACATTGGAGAAATGTAGCAAACCAAGGGGGAATTCATAGCAGGTTACCCTTGATATTCTTAATATACTATATACTATTGTATGCGATACATAGTGTGAGTATATATTATGAGGCTAAGAAAATAGTATACATGTTTAGGTGATGAGTTAGTTTCACTTGTTGTTCACTATTCCTTAGTAAGATTTCATTACTTTCTCTTGAGAGGGTCTAGTTAGCATGCTAGTAGGAACTACCATTTTATTGTTTTCTACTTGGGTGTATGACTTTTTTGACTTAGGAGCGACACACTCATTTGTATTACCTTCCCTTGTCCATTCCTTGGGACATGACGTAGAGAGTGGTCCAGTTCCCTTGGCATTGACTATGCCAATTGGAGGTCGAGATAACTTGTTTGAAGTATGCAGAGACTGTGAGTTAGTGTTGGGCCTGCACCACTCTCATAGAAATTTAATATGATTACAGATACAACCATAAGATTTCATCTTCATCATGGATTGGTTGTATTCAGTGTATGATATCTTGGATTTCTACTAGAGGTTGGTGGCGTTATTTGATACTGATGGAGAGATAAAAATGTTTGTTGGAAAGAGAGACCCTCAGATGGGCCAGAGGCATGTTCCTTCTTTTTCATCCTTTATGGATGATCTAATGTTTAGTTCATCAAAGGTTTAGAAGTCATTATTTCCTAGGGTTGTGGAAGTATACCCTGACATCTTACCCGAAGAGGTTGTAGCCATACCCCCTTGATGAGTGATAGAGTTTGGGATTGATCAAAATTTTGGAGTGTACCATATCTCAATGTCTTCATATCGTATGAAACCGTATGAGTGGTGGTAGATGTGTATACATCTCGATGGTCTATTGTAGTGCGGTTTTTTTTGGCCGAGTGTGTCACCGTTGGGTGCACCAGTTTTGATCATGAAAAATAATGACATAAGTTTTCATTTTTGGGTCGATTATTCTCACTTGAATAATGTGACAGTGATGAACCACTATCCCCTTTTGTAGATAGGTGATCTTCTTTATCAACCGAAGGGTTCAAGTTGGTTCTTGAAGATCAATTTGGGGTCCGAGTATCATCATATGTGAGTAAAAGATAAGTATATTCCAAATACCACTTTCTGTTATCATCTTGGGAATTAAGAGTTCTTGGCGATACCATTTATTGTAAAAAATGCTCCAACTCTGTTCATGGGGTTGTTGAATGCTGTGTTCCATTAGTTCCTGGATAAGTTCATGGTGGTTTTCATCGATGACATCCTTGTGTACTCCACATATGAGGAGGAGCATATAGAGCATTTTTATGTAGTTTTAAGCATCCTTTCTCGAAAAAAATCTATTTGGGATGTTGTTAAAGGGTAAGTTTTTTCCACTAGAAGTCTGTTTCATGGGGCATGTTGTATCTCAGTAGTGTGTAGATATGGATCCTTTGAAAATAGAAGCATTTGTGTTTGGGAATCCCCCAAGATAATAGCATAGGTGAAGAGTATTCTTGGTCTCATAGTATATTACCGAAGGTTTGTCACCAATTTCTCTCTGGTCGTGACTCTTATGAAATAATTGACTAAGAAGGACTAGGAATTCTTGTGGACTAATTAGTGTCATGCATCTTTCCGGTATCTTAAGGAGAATTTGTTCATTTATTCAGTTCATTGTCTTCCAGTAGAAGGATTTCAATTTGATGTTTTATGCGATTATTCACATCTAGGGTTAGGATGTGTTCTGATGAATCAAATACAAGTCATTTCATATGGGTCTCAATAGTTTCACACCCATGAACATTACTTTGAAACCCATGATCATGAGTTGGAGGGAGTTGTATTTTCTATAAAGTTATAGAGACATTACATCATCAGCGAGCACTTTGTGGTTTTCACTGACCATAATAGATTAAGGTATGTTTCCTCCCAGCATGACATGAACTTGCATGAACATCAGTGGTTGGAGTTATTATAGGCTTACAACTTTGAAATTTTTAATACACCTATAAAGGGAAATGTTGTAGCTGATAAACTAAGTAGGAAGTTGCATAGTGATACAATGCGCGAATCAAGTGATTCCTAGAGGGTGTTGGAAGAACATTCAGCATTTCATATGGATATGGGGATGTTGGGGGTATATGTTATATTTTCTAGATGACGGTGTAGTCATCTATGGTGAAGTAGAAAGAAGAGTCATAGTTGGGGGATCATGAGGTGGTGGTCTGGAGTGACTGAGTTGTTTATGTCAAGGCCCCTGATGGTTGGTCTGAGGATGGAAAACACTTAGTGTTATATCCGAGAAGGATATTCCTTTGGCGATGAGGGAGAGAGTTCTCAGGGAGTTCTATAGTTGTCCATTAGAAGTACATCATGGTGTGATGAATATGTAACATTCCTTGAGGAGTCAGTTTTGGTGGACTGGGTTGAAGCATTTAATTGTAGAGTTTGTGTCTCAATATTTAGTTTGTCATATAGTGAAGGCTGAGCACCATGTTCCTAGTGGTTTTCTCTAACTGTTAGATGTTCCTCATTGGAAATGGGATGACATATCGATGGAATTTTTTATTGGTTCACCTCGACCTCATGGAGGCTATGAAGCTATATGGGTGGTAGTTTACCGTTTGATGATTTTTTCCACTTTATAGAAATGAATGATTCAGTCTTAGTGGAGGTTTTGTTGAGAATGTATCTGGCATAGGTGGTGAGACTTCATAGAGTCCCGAGGATGATCATTTCCAATCGAGATCAACATTTTACCTTTTGGGTTTTGAGATGTATCTAGAATGTTTTTGGTTCTTAATTATTCCCTTTCACTACATTTTATCCATATACGGATGGTCAGACAGAGCGGACCATCCAGACTCCTAAAGACATGTTGCACTCTTGTGTCCAAGATTTTGGAGTTTCATTGATAAGGCACCATCCCATGTAAGAGTTATCTTAAAATAATAAATTTCACTCCACTATCAGTATGTTCCTATTTGATTCCTTGTATATACAACCTTTCGAATCTCCATTGTGTTGGACTGGGGTTGGAGAGTCTGTAATTCCCAGGCCAGAACTGGTACAGAATACCACATAGATAGTTCATGTGATTCGTGATAGTATAAAGACCTCACATGATCTTAAAAAGTCCTATGTTGACCAAAAGAGGATACCTCTAGAGTTTGATGTCAGGGATCATGTGTTATTGAAGATGACTCCATGTCATGGGAAATAAAGGATTGGTCCAGGGAGTAAGCATTCTTCCCAATTTTTGGGCCTTTCAAGGTGTTTTCTCATGTTGGAGTTGTGGTGTATCAAGTGGTACTTCCCCCACAAATGATCCATATACACGATGTTTTTAATGTTTCATATCCCCATCATTATCTTCATTATTACTCTCACATCATCGATTGGAGTGAGATCAATGATGGTGATGATGGGAACATTGAGGATTGTCCTATATAGATCCAAGACCATAAGGAGAAGGTTTTTCACATGTGTGTAATTCCATTGGTTCATGTCTTGCAGCATCATGGTGGTGTGGAGGAGAGTACCTACAAATTTGATTCAAACATATTCACTTAGTACCCCAAGTGGTTTGATGTTTATCTCTTTTTTTATAATTCTTTTCATTTTGTGGTTTTAGAAAATTTATTTTTATGAGATGTATTTATTTTGATTCTCATTGTGTGTTCCTCTATTTTTAGAAGTATCTCCCTTGGGGGAGAGTTTAGAAGATGGATGTGGTTGTCATTTGTTTTTTCATTTTTCTTTTTGAATCAGTTGAGATCCTTTGTTGGTGATAGCCTTGATAGGTGTCTGGAATAGTTGTTTCTCAGGACCCTTTTTCTATTTCCTATCTGGGTTGGTTTTAGATTCTTGAGGATGATAATGTTTTTATAGGTATATGATGTAATGTTTGAGACCTATCTGGTCCATTCCCTTGCTTAAATCTGGTGTTTGAGGTGTTCGGTGAGGTCATGCTGACTCATCCCCAATACTTTGCCAAATTTGCAGTTCTGTGAATAGTGATTCTAGGATTGGTGAGTCATAAATAGAAATATATAAATAGTGAGCCTTAAATGGATAGTCATAAATGTGGGTTAGAAAAGGTGAGTCATAAATGGTGAGTGAGAAAAAGTGAGTTAGAAATGGTGAATAGAAACAATGAGTTGGAAAGGGTGAGTCTGAAATAGTGAATCAAAAATGGTGAGTCAGAAATGGTGAGTTAGAAAAATTGATTCAGAAATGATGAGTTAGAATTGGTGAGACATCTAATGGTTTCATGAACATTATTTTCAGAATGGTGTATCTTTTTCCTTTTCCAAATTTCCAATTTTACCCAGATTCCTACAGTTTCACCATTTTGATGTTTCCTAGGAAATAAAATGAATTCAAATCCTTGTTTTAAGGTATTTATGACTAATTCAAAACAAATAACTCATAAATTATTTTTATTAATTGTTGGGAAGCCTTTACTCATTCAAAACGAACAATCTTGGACATATCTAATCCTAAAGGAAAATCCAACGTATCATAAATGGTTTCTCCATTAAATCATCTAAAGAGACGAGATATCTTTCTCCCTTATTCTTCTTTCTTGTTCCTTAGTATGAGATGCTCAATTCATTCCTTTCACCCCATATGAGTCATTCATAGTGTTGTATCATTGGATTGTTTCCTCCATAGAGTTTATTCGTGTTTCATGTGTACCCACTATTTCAGTGCAATCCATAATTTTCAATACGACTTTAATATAAGGTATGTTATACCATTGTTCTTCTGGGTTCCTGGAAAGTTTTATTTATATTTCTCATTTTCTTTATTATTTCATGTGTTCTCTATTATCTTATTATATCTTCATGGGTTGTTGGTTGTTGTTGTGGTATCTCTACTTCCTTGGGTGGATGCTGTCTTCTAGGATAGGTGAATGTGATACTTCATATTGGGATGTTCTCAAGAGAAGAATGTTGGAAAACCTTTGAGGCTGGGTATTCATGGACACCCTTTTCTATTTATGTGTAGTAGTAGAGTTATCATGTTTTATCCCACTAGATCATAATGGAACTTACCTAATAAATATATGAACCAGATTAAAAAATTGATATCAATCGTATGATGTTGCCACTTTTTTTACTAGATAATATGTTATCTATTCCTTGCTATTTATAAAGTCATTATTAATGGAAATTGCTAATGAATGTAAACTAGGATTAATTGTAAATTAATTTTACAAAGATAAAGAGGAATGAAAATGAATCCATTTGTTGTTGTAAATTTTATGTTAATCAAATTGATGCAGATGTGCATGTTTAATTGAATTGATTGATAAACCTGAATCATGTTGATTAATTTTTATTACAGGAATGACAAATTAATTGTTTAATTAATTAGGGATAACTTGCTGTTTAGGTTTCCCATAGTTGGAACCTCTAAATAATGAATTTGTTAATACAATATAGATTAAAGAACAAGTATTATGATAGAAGATAATACATAGTAGGGATCTAAATTAACCTTATTCTTTTAAAGGCCAAGAACCTTATTCCTTAGAGTAGTGAGTGCTCTTTGTGTGTGAAGTCTGAATTCCATGTTTAGGGACAAGATCCCAGTAGCTATTGTTTGTTTCTTGCTGTGTGTGTCGTGTTGTGAGCCAGGGAGGGATGATCCTGGAAAGATGTTGTGGAATGTGGGGTCTAGGAGTCCCAAAGGTTGTGGTGGAAGAATTTGACACCTATAGTGGTGACACACATCAACTAAGCATGTGGGTGTCGAGGAGTACACAACAGATGATGAAAGAAGTTGGATGTAATTGTTGGATTCTTGTTGAATGTTTTTTTTATCTTCTCTACCTTACCCACTGCATGAAGCAGATTGTCTTTCTTACCTTCCTTCAAAAAGATGCGAAGATACGTGGGGTATTCCACATGATTTCTGTGTTTAGCTACATAGGGATGAATGGGTATACACTCCTTCTATTGGTGTTGATGAATCGATAGGTAGTTCATCTACTCAAAGTGTTGAGCCTCTCATGTTTGTTATCATATAATGTTTTCATAGAATATATAGAATTATAGAAAAGTGATAATGTTGATAATAAATGATTGAATAAATGATGTCAAGGGGTTAGAGCTTGGTGGGATTAAATGATGAGCTTAAAATTTAAAGGAACTATTGGTCTTGGTTGGAATGATAATGAAATGTAATGTGGAATGATAATGGTTAAATAATGGTTAAATAATTAATTAATTTAATGTGAAACTGATAAAAATGGATAAAGTAACATAATTTATCATTTTAAATGGTTTTGTACTTATATGATACCTAGTATTAGAAGTGATAGCCAGGATTTCGAGAGACATTAGATGTATTTGAGTCTACGACTACGTTATGCTCGTAGTTTGGTTGTGAGCTATAGTATATGAAGGACCCAAGAACACCTTAAGAGGGGAGGGGTGAATCAGGGTGTCAAATTTTTCCTTTAAACCGAGGGATCTTATTACAACATTGTTATGGACCTGTTAAACCTGTATGAAGAGGAAGTTAAGAATAAAAAATTCACAGGAAAAGTAATGGTATTTCAATTTTAATTCTTTCCCCACTAAGGTCAATGTATGAGGATCACATGCTGACAGTGAGTCGATCGTACCAAAAAAAACTAATATTCACAAGTTGTGGATTAGAAGAGTTTAGCACAGCCACTTTGTTCCAGTAGCAATGCCTTTACATGGTTTAAGGGACATCACACTATATCCCAATAGAAACTCTAGTCTTTTACATATAACATTAAAATATTTGAAGCATAATTATACATCCGAGTAAAATCCAAGGATCGTAATGTCTAGTGTTATGGAAGACTAGGTACATAAAACTAAAATCATGGAACTAAAAAAATTATTTATTTGATCTTCAAATTGAGCTCTTAGCTTCATTTATACTCAAAAGTCTTCATAGGGTACCCTGGGTAACACATGAACAAAGGGGTGAGCTAAATAGACCAGTAAGGGAATAACCATAAGAATACAACATTAGCACACGAGATGGAAGGCATGACATAATGATATAAAAAGGCATGTATATAAACATAGAAACATATAATCATGGAGTCATAGTAATGTGGAAGAAACATAAAAATGGCTTTAGCATGAGTCAAAGCTAACATCTAAAGCCATTGCACATGGTATCACATGCCAAGGCTAACCATCAAGATCATCACACATGTCAGCACAAGCCAAGGCTAATCACCAAGACTATTGCACATAACATCTCATGAAACTCAAATTTACCCAATGCATTGAAGCACTATCTAGACACAACCATATTATCTTTTTAGGAACATTTTTTCCACATAACGAATCATATGTAATCAATATTACATAAACATAAAAGTTACCCATGGAAATAATTGGGTATCATAATCATGTCATAAAGCATAAAAAATAGGCATATCATAAGTGTCCATGAAATAAAGGAACTGAAATATACATGGAAATTAATAAGGGATAATAGGCATGTATCATGGTAAGTGATGTCAATGATACTTAGCAAAATGTAAGAATGGTATTTCATAAATTTTAGCATTAAAACGTTTTGTACAATTTTAAGGAAAATACTATAGATCCTTTAAAATAGAAAAAAATCACTTATATAAAACCAAAAGTGAACAAAAAAAAGTTATCATAATAATAAAGGCTGATTTTATAAATATATTGGTGGCTTAAAACAGAAGATAGAGTGCACTTAAAATCAGGTAAAAATTCGGGAAGTTCCCTCAAAACATATTTTCTTATTGGGACTTATTAAGGAGGGAATCACTTAACAACATGTATATACCCGAAAGTGAATGAAGAAAGGGTATTGATAATTTAATTTTTTACATGTACACAAAATTTATAGGACTCACATAAAAAGATAAGATAACTACATATTTGTAAAAGAAATATAAGGCAACCCAAAGGAACAAAGGCGGTTTGGGTAGAATCCCTTATAGATTATCGGCCTGGTATCAGGTGTACATAAGAGGGTTAATGAGAGTGAAAGGGGTTTATCGTCACTTATACATGTAACACCCGGAAATTTTATGAAAAATATTCTTTTTAATTTCACTAATGTATTGTGTTGTACACTACACCAAAAGGAGCTTGCACACCACGCATCCTTGACTTGCCTTGTATTACACGCTATCGCGACCTTCCTCGATAGCGTGTGTAGTACGCAATACCGAGTTTCACTAAACAACGATATGCTATTAAAAATATTATTAAAACTAGCCGTTATGAATAGTAATAACCACCTTTTAAAATTTTAGAAATTTTATCTATCAAGATGGACTTCATTTTTGGATTCGGAGTATCGAATTTAGCCTAAGGTGAAATTTTGGTACTTTTCGGATAACTTTCATATTCTAATGAATAGTGAAAATTAATAAATTTTAATTAAAAACAACTTTTTAATCGAAATAAATTATAGTGATAAATTATTAATTTGAGTGGTTTTAAAGTATATTTAGAATATATTTTTACAATTCAATACAATGTCGGTCATTGGATGTAATTTCACATTTACACCAGACATAAAAAAGTGTTAATCTTTTGGTAGTTATTATCTCTTAAAAACACGCTATTTGTTGTGAAAACAGAAATTAATTATAAAATTAATTAATTCAACTTATATGTTGGGAATTTTGTAAAATATAAATCATTTTTGAATTCAGAATATCAAATATAGCTTAGGGTGAAATTTTGGCATTTTTCTGAAAAACTTCAATTTTTGATGAATAGTGAAACTACTAAGTGGTAGTTAAAAAAATTATTTTTTTAATTTTACCGCTTCTGTGAATGGAATTTCAAAAATCCGAGACACATGGTTGATGTCAGTAAGTAAAATGTGGTTCAATGAGATAAAAATAATTTTTGGTGAATAGTAACTTTTTACTATTTTTACCACGGTTAAAAGTAAATAGGGTAATTAAGGGTACAAATGATATTAATATTACCCTAACACATGTCCTAATCCTATTGGACAAGTGTATCTCGGCCAAAAACAACCTTAAGTGTAAAATATTATCATTTAGTCCCACTTGGATTAGATTAGGACATTTATTATTATTTAATTCAAAGAAGAGTTAAAAGAGTTAAAATCAAAGTTTATTTACTAAAACATTTTTAATATAGGGTAATACATAATATAATTTCGACTATAAATATTCAATAGAAATCTAAAAAGATTTCCTACATAATGGTAGTTTATTTTTAATTTTTATACTTTAAATAGTTTAATTTATTTATGACACAACGATGATGCAGTAATTACCTTTTTAAGAAAATATTAACATAATTGATGTTATAAATGCCCAAATAAATGTAATTTGAGACTTTTTATGACATAAACTAATTTTCTAGGTTACTATGACAAGTTATTGTTTATTTAAGTCACTTGGTTCGAACTTATCATTCTGTTAGAAATTTCATAAAAATCATATACCAAATAGTGTCAAAATTGACATAAATTAGTTTTTAAAACAAATATTATATTATTAATTGTTATTTAATTCCTAAAAATATAAGGTTCTACCAAATGACTTAGATAAGGATATATATATTAATAATAAACAACTTGGGGTTCTTTTGGCTTCATATAGTATGTTTATTAACCATATAGTATAAGAAAACAAAAAGACACGGTAAAAGTTAAATTATTTATCTTAGAGTTAAATATAATTGATAAGGTTAAAATAATAACCTAAACTTGTCTAAATCCTATTGTATGAGAGGATTTCGTCCCATCCCCACTTTATCTTAGAAATAAGACCATTTGGAACCATTATAAACCGAATTTGACCTTAATTGAAAATAATATTTTGAGATTTTCCTAAGATGCCCCTCTCCTCCCTTATAAAAGGGAACCTCCTCCCTCTCCTCCTCGCACCAATTTGAGATTTCAATCTCAGCCAAACCTTGACAAAATCTCTTCTCCACTTCCCAAGTATCATCCTAGAGGTCATGGTATTCTTCAAAGACCATCCATAGTTCGTTAAGTTGAGGTTAAGTGAAGGCGCGTCAAAAAGAGGTAATATCCATTACCGATCTTTTTCAATTTCTTTCTTCTTCAACTTCTTCTTCTTTGGTTGTTTCATGATAAAGTAATAGCATCAGTATTTATTATATACTGATATGTTATTATAAATATGAAACAACTCTAATTAACCTTTTATCCATCCTATGGAAAAAGGAAATCACCGCGCGTGCGTACGTACTGAATACCGTCTCCACGCCGTGGTGTAATCTATTTTCCGCCACCACCTTAATTGGATGGGTATAATGGTGTAATGAGTAACTATATATGATTATTACAAATTGATATTGATACTGAAATAGTATACATACACTTCAACACAATTCCACGACCATGGGAACAATATCATCGCTCGTGCGTACGTACGGACTACCGTCCCCATGAAGCGATGAGATTCATTCTCAATGATTAACCATTCATGATTATAAAGTATATATAATAAGTACTAATGAAATATATGACATAATAATGATACTGGATTTATGTATATTTATATGTATGTCATCTACTTAATTCCATTCAATTCAATAAGGAAATGAAAACAGCGTTCATGCGTACGTATGGACTACCGTCTCCATGAACGGTGTATTTCATTCCATTTATCGATATATTATATATATATATATATATTCTGAATATATATTATATATAAATAAGGTTTTACATTCTGGATATAAGTAATCATGATCCAATTAATCATATTAATAATTACAAGTTAAAAACACGAACGACAAATGAGACAATTTTACCCAAAACGCTACTTTAACATGAATTTACAAAAGAACGGGTAAAATAAAGTAATAAGTGGACCATATATGATATAATAACAATGAATATGATTCTGGAATAAGTAAATAACATGATTTAAATCATTATACAGGAGGTTCAGACACTTACGAAGCAAATCGGACCTAAGGTAAGGGAAATATCACAATCTCCTTTTTATCCGAGATTGTTTATACTTTAGTATTTACTGGGGTATATTTTGTCATCCACATCCATGTTTCCTGAATATTTAATATTATTTCCATCCACCTACAATTGATTAAATCCAATTTTACCCTTCGGTGAGTTTTTAGTAAAGAATATGAAAGGAATCTTTTATTGTTTTTCGTACGAGGTACTTTTTGACTTTTCCGACAAAAGTACAAAGAATGTTTTTTTAACTTATACGGCATGAATGGATTTTTAAAACATTATTTCCAAGAAGCTACCTTTACAAGTTTTAATGTTTATTTTTAATCATCTTCTTTTAGATTAAAATTGTATTACATTTTAAGAAAGGAAAAGTGTTTTTGAAGTAGAAAGGATATTTTCCTCAAGAATGGAGTTCAAGTGTTTTATCAAAATTATTTTCCATCTAAGATAATAAAGGGTTCTGTTTATATCCCTGTTATTACATTGATTGGACTATGTTGTGATGGAATTATTTTTATGGATTCATTTATCTTATATGTATGGTTTTATGATGTCATGTTGTTTAAGAATCCCATTTTTATTACATGGGTTATGCAATGATGTATGATTTATGATTTTGTGGCACACATAAGAATGGTATAATTATGAGATGGGTGGGACCTATATCTCCCTCCAATGAATTGGGTAAAGATTTTATATCTCATGAGATAGACATGGCTGGAATGGTAGGTTATACCGGTTCAGTGAAACAGGACTGAAACGAGGGTGACTCGGTTCAAAATGGGACTTTGTCCACTAACATAGTCTTGACAATGAGTCGTTACTAACAAGAAATGATTCTCTATGGTTATATGTTTATGCCACAAAGTTTCATGATTTAGGTTATGATTATTGGGATTTCATTTCACATTATGATTTATCCCATGTTATGAAATTATGCTCTCTTTTGCAGGTTAAGATTTCCAAAAGTTATGTTCTTATGAATATGATGTGATTGATTTTTTTTGTTTACCCTTACTGAGCATTTGAGCTCACCCTTTTATGTTTTCTTTTCCCCAGGATATAAAGAAAGGTTTTAGGTTAAAAAAAGGGAATATATTTATGGGAGATATTGAAGATCTTTCACCACGATTAGAAGATTACGTTCCGAGTTTCCAAAGACACTAAACTATTACGATCCTTGTGTGTGTGTTTTTTTGTTATGTACTAAGTATTCCGCAAATGTAATGTAATGTCCATGTACGTCAGGCTTCGGGTCTCTACAGTTTGTATGAGAGGAAAGGTTTAGTCAACCTTTGGAAACTAGGATGCGAAAACGTTAGTGAGATCCCTAGAGATATTTCTATGGTCTGTCTAGGGATGTCCCTAAGGTTAAGTATACGTATAGGTTATAGTACTAGAATTACGCTAACGATCATAGAATTAAACCTAAGATGTTAGATATTGAAGGTACTCCCCCTTTATTATGTTGTTTTCCCTAGCATGATTTTTGCCTCTCACACTATTCTTTTGGGTTTTAGACGATGGCTGGAACCCGAAAGAACTGTGTTGATCAATGCAATGGACAATGCAATGATTGTCCTCCTGAACAAACAAATGTTATGGCAGATGGAGTGCAAAATCTTATTGCTATACTTACACAAGCTATGAATCATTCTGGACATCCAAATGAGTAGAGAAGGGAACAATATTCTATTGAGTCCTTCATGAGGCAACGTCCACCTTCTTTCAGTGGGTCTTCTGATCCACTTGTTGCTGAAAAATGGATCAATACCACCGAAAAGATATTTTCAGTTCTTCAATGTTCTGAACATGATAAATTCATCTTAGCAGTATATCGTTTGGAAGGTGAAGCTGATCAATGGTGGAATATTATCAAGAATACGAGGGAAAGAGATGAAATTGAGTCCATGGAATGGGACGAGTTCAAGAACTTATTTTTCAATAAGTACTTCCCTTGTATTATTCGAACAAAGATAGAGAAGGAGTTTCTTGAACTAAAGCAAAAGGATGATGAATCTGTTGGTATATACGAAGCAAATTTTAGAAGACTTGCAAGGTTTGCATCTGGCATTATCATCCAACCTGAAAGTAAAGTTGATCGATTTTTCAGTGGCTTAAAACCAAGTCTTCGAAGGGAATTGGCTATAAGAAACTTCAGTAGCTATGAAGAAATTGTACGTTGTGCTATCAAGGTAGAAATGGAAGTTGGTGTTACATATCCATCTCATGGTTTTGACAAGAAACGAAAGATGGAGTTCAAGGAGAAATCTCAGAATATTGGTGAAAAGAAGATGAATGTTTCCTTATGCACAAAGTGTGGAAAGAAGCATGGTGGAGATTGTCTTAAAGGGACTAGAAAATGTTTTAATTTTGGAAAAGAAGGTCATCGAGCAGCTGAGTGTCGAAGTAATGGAAAAAGGGATTCTAATGATGTGAATAAAGAAAACACTACAGAGAACGCACCACCAACACTTTAATGCTTCAAGTGCAAGGAAATGGGGCATTATGCTAATAAATGCCCTAATCCAAGGGTTAGTGATGATCAACATGAGCATCCACTGAAGGCAAAGGACAAAGGGAAGTCACATGCAATCACTATTGGCGATGTTGAATATGACAACGATGTGGTGGAATGATTAAGTGTTTATGTAATGGGATTCCAAAATAATGTGGTATCATAATGTATTGGAATATTTATGTGTTGGTCTAATGTGGTATTCAAAGTTATTGAGATATTTTTTTGGAAATAAGATGATATGCGCATAATGAGGGGAAAATGAGAAAATGAAATGTTTAACAGTATTCATGAGCTCATGATTGATATAAGGACTAAGTGATATCATGGTTTGAGTATATAGAATTTTGACTGCATTCATGTTTTCACTAAGGTATTCAAGAGAATACATGATTAAGGACATTGAATGTTTGGAATCTGACCAACAAAACATATCTTATGATATAAGGGGATCGACAATGGTGTTAAATCTCTGGTAATCATTTTCACTATGTTATGAGAATGGACTGCAGTATTATGGATAAGCCTAAAGATTGGAATGGCTTATGTTGGACATAAGTTAGTATTGTTTAAGGATAGATGTTTTTTCGATATTATTGATGGGATGTTATAGTAATATAGTTTTAGAAAAAGGACAACCTCCAGGACGGGCGACAGCCCATCGCGTCGGACAAGGTTGTGGAAATCGAACCCACAATCGAAGTGCGACTGGCCTTTATCGCCTACCACTAGCCTACAGGAAGTCCCTGTTTAGTAGAAACTAGTTTTATTATATTAAGCAGTATGATATATGAAGTATAAGTCCATTTTAGGAACCATATATGATTAATCTCTCTATAGATCGACTTATGTATATAATTTTTGCTAACCTTTTGTTTGAGACAGATGGAATGACCCGTCATTCTATCATATGATCTGCTAACACTTCACGAATAACAAATTCAACTTCATTTATTTAAGAGATGAAGTGTAAATTTTTCAAGGCACGAACAACAGTGAGATTGTACCAAAATGTAGTAAGTATTTATTCTAATTCAAATTTTCAACTTTAGGGAAATGATCTTGAAAACCAAAAATGTTGTCCTAGTGATCTTATACCTGATGAATCAGATGGTAACTTATATCATCACAAATCTATGGATTTGTGATTACTGGCTTTTCCATAGCCATGTTCTCTACCACTCTCCATCAGAACATGATGGTTAGATTTCTCTTCCATATCCATATTTTCACCTATGTGGAAACCTAGTGATTAGTTTATTTGGGTAACCGTTGCGTTTCATTCCTTTTGTTTTAAAGATCGGTTTTTGTATTCCTTTTTACGATGTGGGTTTCTATTAAAGAAACTTTCGAATAGTAAACCATTTATAACCCCGACGAATTTCGAGGGTGAAATTCATTTTAAGGGGGGTAGAATGTAACACCCCGAAATTTTATGAAAAATATTCTTTTTAATTTCACTAATGTCTTGTGTTTTACGCTACAGCAAAAGGAGCTTTCACAACACACGTCCTTGACTTGACTTGTATTACACGCAATAGTGACCTTCCTCGATAGCGTGTGTAGTACGCAATACCGAGTTTCACTAAACAACGATATTCTATTAATATATTATTAAAACTAGCCGTTATGAATAGTAATAACCACCTTTTAAAATTTTAAAAATTTTATCTCTCAAAATGGACTTCATTTTTGGATTTAGAGTATCGAATTTAGCCTAAGGTGAAATTTTGGTACTTTTCGGATAACTTTCATATTCTGATGAATAGTGAAAATTACTAAATTTTAATTAAAAACAACTTTTTTAATCGAAATAATTTATAGTGATAAATTATTAATTTGGGTGGTTTTAAAGTATATTTAGAATATATTTTTACAATTCAATACAATTTCGGTCATTGGATGTAATTTCACATTTACACCAGACATAAATAAGTGTTAATCTTTTGGTAGTTATTATCTCTTAGAAACACGCTATTTGTTGTGACAACGGAAATTATTTATAAAATTAATTAATGCAACTTATATTTTGGGAATTTTGTAAAATAGAAATCATTTTTGAATTCGGAATATCAATTATATCTTAGGGTGAAATTTTGGCATTTTTCTGAAAAATTTAAATTTTTGATGAATAGTGAAACTACTAAGTGGTAGTTAAAAAAATTATTTTTTTAATTTTACCGCTTCTGTGAATGGAATTTCAAAAATCCGAGAGACACGGTTTATGTCAGTAAGTAAAATGTAGTTCAATGAGGTGAAAATAATTTTTTGGTGAATAGTAACTTTTTACTTTTTTTACCACGATTAAAAGTAAATAGGGTAATTAAGGGTAAAAATGATATTAATATTACCCTAACACATGTCCTACTCCTATTGGACAAATGTATCTCGGTCAAAAACAACCTTAAGTGTAAAATATTATCATTTAGACCCACTTGGATTAGATTAGGACATTTATTATTATTTAATTCAAAGAAGAGTTAAAAGAGTTAAAATCAATGTTTATTTACTAAAACATTTTTAATATAGGGTTATACATAATATGATTTTGACTATAAATATTCATTAGAAAGCTAAAACTATTTCCTACATAATGGTAGTTTATTTGTAATTTTTATACTTTAAATAGTTTAATTTATTTATGACACAACGATGATGTAGTAATTACCTTTTTAAGAAAATATTAACATAATTGATGTTATAAATGCCCAAATAAATGTAATTTGAGACTTTATATGACTTACACTAATTTTATAGGTTACTATGACAAGTTATTGTTGATTTAAATAACTTGTTTCGAACTTATCATTCTGTTAGAAATTTCATAAAAATCATATACCAAATAGTGTCAAAATTGACATAAATTAGTTTTTAAAACAAATATTATATTATTAATTGTTATTTAATTCCTAAAAATATAAGGTTCGGCCAAATGACATATAAACGGATAGATATATTAATAATAAACAACTTGGGGTTCGTTTGGCTTCATATAGTATGTTTATTAACCATATAGTGTAAGAAACCAAAAAGACACGGTAAAAATTAAATTATTTAACTTAGAGTTAAATCTAATTGATAAGGTTAAAATTATAACCTAAACTTGTCTAAATCCTATTGTATGAGAGTATTTCGACCCATCCCCACGTTAGCTTCGAAATAAGACCATTTGGAACCATTATAAACCAAATTTGACCTTAATCTAAAATAATATTTTGAGATTTTCCAATGATGCCCCTCTCCTCCCTTATAAAAGGGCACCTCCTCCCTCTCCTCCTCGCACCAATTTGAGCATTCAAGCTCGGAAAAACCCTGAAAACATATCTTCTCCACTTCCCAAGTATCATCCTAGAGGTCATGGTATTCTTCAAAGACCATCCGTAGTTCTTTAAGTTGAGGTTAAGTGAAGGCGCGTCAAAAAGAGGTAATATCCATTACCGATCTTTTTCAATTTCTTTCTTCTTCAACTTCTTCTTCTTTGGTTGTTTCATGATAAAGTAATAGCATCAGTATTTATTATATACTGATATGTTATTATAAATATGAAACAACTCTAATTAACCTTTTATCCATCCTACGGAAAAAGGAAATCACCGCGCGTGCGTACGTACGGAATACCGTCTCCACGCCGTAGTGTAATCTATTTTCGGCCACCACCTTAATTGGATGGGTATAATGGTGTAATGAGTAACTATATATAATTATTATAATGTTATATTGATACTGAAATAGTATACATACACTTGAACACAATTCCACAACCATGGGAACGATATCATCCCTCATGCGTACGTATGGACTACCGTCTCCACGACGTGATGAGATTCATTCTCAATGATTAACCATTCATGATTAAAAAGTATATATAATAAGTACTAATGAAATATATGACATAATAATGATACTGTATTTATGTATATTTATATGTATGTCATCTACTTAATTCCATTCAATTCAATAAGGAAACGAAAATAGCGTTCATGCGTACGTACGGACTACTGTCTCCATGAACGGTGTATTTCATTCCATTTATCGATATATTATATATATATATATATTATGAATATATATTATATATAAATCATGTTTTACATTCGGGATATAAGTAATCCTGATCCATGTAATCATATTAATAATTACAAGTTAAAAACACGGACGACAAATGAGACGATTTTACCCAAAACGCTACTTTAACATGAATTTACAAAAGAACGGGTAATATAAAGTCATAAGTGGACCATATATGATATAATAAAAATTAATATGATTATGTAAGAAGTCAATAACATGATTTAAATCATTATACAGGAGGTTCGGACACTTACGAAGCAAATCAGACCTAAGGTAAGGGAAATATCAAAATCTCATTTTTATCCGAGATTGTTTATACTTTAGTATTTACTTGGGTTTATTTTATCATCCACATCCATGTTTCCTGAATATTTAATATTATATCCATCTACCTACAATTGTTTAAATCCAATTTTACCCTTCGGTGAGTTTTTAGTAAAGAATATGAAAGGAATCTTTTGTTGTTTTTCGTACGAGGTACTTTTTGACTTTTTCGACAAAAGTACAAAGAATGTTTTTTAACTTATACGACATGAATAGATTTTTAAAACATTATTTCCAAGCAGATTCCATTAAAAGTTTTCATGTATATTTTTAATCATCTTATTTTAGTTTAAAATTGTATTACATGTTAAGAAAGCAAAAGTGTTTTTGAAGTAGAAAGGATATTTTCCTCAAGAATGGAGTTCAAGTGTTTTATCAAAATTATTTTCCATATAAGATAATAAAGGGTTATATTTATATCCCTATTATTAAATTGATTGGACTATGTTGTGATGGAATTATTTTTATGGATTTCTTTATCTTATATGAATGGTTTTATGATGTCATGTTGTTTAAGAATCCCATTTTTATTACACGGGTTATGCAATGATGTATGATTTATGATTTTGTGGCACACATATGAATGGTATCATTATGAGATGGGAGGGACCTATATCTCCCTCCAATGCATTGGGTAAAGATTTTATATCTCATGAGATAGACATGGCTGGAATGGTAGGTTATACCGGTGCAGTGAAACAGGACTGAAACGAGGGTGACTCGGTTCAGAATGGGACTTTGTCCACTAAGATAGTCTTGGCAATGAGTCTTGACTAACAAGAAATGATTCTCTATGATTATGTGTGTATGCCACAAAGTTTAATGTTTTATGTTATGATTATTGGGATTTCATTTCACTACTATGATTTATCCCATGTTATGAAATTATGCACTCTTTTGCTGGTTAAGATTTCCAAAAGTTGTGTTCTTATGAATATGATGTGATTGATTTTTCTTTTGTTTACCCTTACTGAGCATTTGAGCTCACCCTTTTATGTTTTCTTTTCCCCAGGATATAAAGAAATGGTTTAGGTAAAAAAAAGGGAAGAACTTTATGGGAGATATTGAAGATCTTTCACCACGATTAGAAGATTACGTTCCGAGTTTCCAAAGACACTAAACTATTACGATCCTTGTGTGTGTGTTTTTTTGTTATGTACTAAGTATTCCGCAAATGTAATTTAATGTCCATGTACGTCAGGCTTCGGGTCTCTACAATACATTACGAGGGAAGTATGGGGGTGGTGATATATCATACCCAACCATTAGGTATTATAAAAAAAATATTCATAACATAGAGGACATTATAGAATAAAAGTGAAATAGGGAGGATCCCTTACCTTAAGTCTGATGGTGTTCTCCACTGGATATTAATTACCTGAATACTCAAATTAGGTTCATTAATTAATAATTAAAGAACCTTATATATATTTAAAAGATTTATTATATCCTTTTTAAGTTCATTATTGACCATTTTTATGGGTTAAGTGGTTCAATTTTATTGTTTGGGACCGTTTGTTTTATTGGTTTTTACGATCAGTTTACTTATTTTCATAAATGGAGAATCAAGTAAAATGTGGATAGTTTTCTAGAATTGGAGTTATATTTTATTATTGGAAATCCATAAGGTTACATTGTTTTATTTTTAATTTGGATACTTGTTTTGAAGGTGAATCATTATATAAAACATTAATCATAAATGCTTGGATTAATTTGGCAGCTTTGCTCATAATTAACCTGTTTTCTATTATTTTTTACACCATGTGATAAAAAGGATTATAGACCATAACATATGATAAAATACATATTTAAAAGTTTTTTTCAACTATAAAAATGTAATCATGACCTGAATTTATGATGGTAATATAAATTGATAACCTTCTGTCCTTGAATGTGATAAATTAACACATCTCAGACGATGTTTTCATTTCATTCGTAAAAGGAGTAGAAATGATAGATGATAATGAAATATCCTATTAGCATAAAAAAATACATTACATGTATGGTACTGTAGTTCTCATACCATTTTTATGAATAGAGGTTAGAAAATAAAACAGAACAAAAGAACATGAAAAGAAAATGAAAGAAAAGAAAAGAGGAGTTTACCTATTGATTTAATCTTCCTTGAGGGCCTCTCAAGGGGAGAGGATTTGATCTTTTGAGGAGACCAAGGGAATATGGACAAGGAGTAGGATCTTGGGGAGAGATTTGGGAATAATTTAGGGAATGGACAAGGCTGGATAGAAGTCCAGAGAAGATGGGAGTGCGGGTGGTTTTTATAATGGAGGGGAGGAGGGTTTTCTTAATATTTTAATCATCAGTTTGATATTTTTCAATAAGAAAATAAATTTTAGTGATTTATGTGTCCAAAAATAATAATATGGGCATGTGATTTTTAACTGATGGCCATTTACATCATCTATGACTCAAGCATGATGCAGAAATTCAGGTTTTAGCATTAATTGTGAATTGTTGTATTTTACTATTCATAAAAAAATCAAGTATTTTAGAAATATCCCAAAAATTCACCCTAACCATTTTTCAATGTTTTGAATCCAAAATAGAACTCCATTATTCAAAAATAATTTTTTTAAATCTGATTAATTTAATTTTTAATTAAAATCATAATTTAATTGAAATATACAGATTCTAAAACTACAAATGATTTTATAATTCTTCTAAAAATTACATAAGGTATTATAAAATTAAATTGAAACCAAAAGAAACAAAATTGTTAATTTATGAAAACCATTTTGAAATTATATTTTATTAAAAATTAATTAATCAATTGTTATTAATTATTTATGACTTAAAAAATACCAATACTTTTACTATGGTCTAATCATCACTTATAAGATACGTAAATTTTATTTATACACTCAAGGGTGAGGTTACTATTCTTTTGAATGATTTACTATTCATAAGGTTTATATTACTATTCATAAGGGTAGGTTACTATTCTTAATGGTAGGATACTATTCACAAAAAAAATTAAGCTTGTCTTATTGAACTTCAAATATCTTAATGATCACAATAGTGTATGTCAGATTTCCCAAATTCAAATCACAAAAGTGACAATATATTGTTTAAAGGTCACATAGTACTCAGTTGTTCATTGTGATGTGATTTAATTTGATTATATTACCCAATTATAAAAAAAGAATTTCCATTGTTAAAACATTTGGTCATTACACTATTCCCCCCTTATGAAATTTTACCTTCAAAATTTCATTTTTATATTCTAATCCATAAACATGTGCGGGTACCTTTCATTCATTTACTCCTTTAGTTCCCATGTTTCCTATTCAGATTTATGGTTCCATCATAGTACTTTGACTAGGTGAGTAGTATTTTTATGTAGAACTTTATCTCTACGATCCAAGATCTTCACTAGATGCTCCTTACAAGAAAGATAATTCTCTAACTGTACCACCTCTAAGGAGAGTACAAGTGAGGGGTCTGGTATGTACTTCCATAAGAAGGATACATGGAATATATTGTGTACATTGGAATGGTAGGTGGAAGTTATAGTCGATAGGTTGTATCCCTGACATGATCAAAAATATCAAAGTGGTCGATGTACCTGGGAATTAACATTACATTCTTCCCAAACCACATGACCTCCTTCCATGGAGATATACATAGAAATACCATGTCTCAAAATTTGATCTCAAGGTCTCGTTGACTATTTTCTGCATAACTGTTCTATCCACTTTGGGCTTACATGATGTGATGCTAAATGGGTTTCACCTTCTCAACCATTTCTTCGACCATTTCAGGTCCTAGCAGCTTACGCTCACCAACTTGATCTTAACATGTAGGTGTTATGCACCTTCTCCCATAAAGGGCATCATATGGTTCCATTCAGAAGGTTGAGTGGAAACTATTATTATAGGAGAATTTGTCGATTGGAAGATATTATTCCAATACTCCTATGAAGCCCATATAACATTATCTCAACATATCTTCTAGTGTCTGAATAGTTCGCTTAGATTTTACATCAGTTTGAGGATGATAAGCCATTCCGAAGTTCAGTTTAATGCTTAGAGCATGTTTAAGACTTTTCCAGAATATCATGGTGAATCTTAGATCTTGATCGAATACAATAGATAATGGTACTCAATGTATCCTTTCTATCTCCTTGGTATATATTCATGAAATTTGATCCAATGAAAATTCCTCTTGAATTGCAATAAAGTGAGCTATCTTTGTAAGAAGATCCACAATGACCCATGTAGTATTGTTTCCTCTGGATGTCCTTGGATGTTTAGTGACAAAGTATATGGTGATGTTATCCCTTTTCCATGTTGGTATGGGTAGTGGTTGCATCATCCCATTAGACTTCTATCTGTTATCCTTCACTTGTTTACATACCAGACACTCTGATATATATTCAGAAATCTTCTTCTTCATATTATCCCACCTAAAGTTCTCTCGGATATCTCGATACAACATTGTTCTCCCTGGGTGAATAGAGAGGGTTGAGATATGTTAGTCATTCGAATGCTCCTTTATTATCTCTGGATCTGATGGTACACATAATTATGACCCATAACTTACAACTCATTCATCATCAATATTGGACTTTGAGGATTTTCCATTTCTAATTTCTTTCACCTTCTTTTGAATTTCTATATATTTTCTTTGAGAAACACTTATTTTCTCCTTGAGAGATGATTGATAAATAATCTGGTAAAGGGTTGAGGATGTTCCTACCTTAATGATTCCCATATCTATCCTCTAAAAATATAATAAGATCAAAGCCTTTTCAATTCTCATCAATGATTATGATGTAGGATTCTATCTACTTAGAGCATCTACCACCTTATTTTCCTTACATGGATAGTAGTGGATTGAGTAGTCATAATCATTGATAAGATCTATCCATCTTTTATGACACACATTAATCTCTTATTGTATGAATTTATATTTGAGACTCTTGTGATCAGTATATATCTCACACTTCTCCCCCCTAAATAGAATACCTCCATATTTTTTATTCAAATATCATAGCCACCAACTCCAGATCATGCATAGAACAATTTTTCTCATGGATTTTCAGCTTTCTTGGGGTGAAGGCTATCACTTTATCATTTTTCATCAGCACACAACCTAATACCTTCTTTAAAGAATCACTATACACCCTAAAGTGTTCTTCACTAATTAGGAGTGTGAGTACTGGCACATTGATTCGCCTTTTTTCTACTCCTTAAAGTAGTCTTCACATTCTTGAGTCCATACAAACTTTACTCTCTTCCATGTCATCTTGGTAATTGGGTTTGAAAATCATGAAAAGTTATTCAAAAATTGTCAATAATACCATACTTGACCCAGAAAACTTTGGATCTCCACTATATATGTTGTCCTAGGCCACTCTTCAATCGCCTTTGTCTTGGTAGGGTCTACATATATCCCTTTATGGGTGATAACATGCCCCAAAATGATACTTCCCCCATCTATAACTCACATTTACTATACGTTTCATACATCTTCTCCCTTCACAATGTCTTTAACACAGTATTCAAATGCCCCTCATGTTCCTACATACTATTAGATTATATCCTAATATCATCGATAAAGACTACCAAAAATTTGTATAGGTAATCACTAAATACTCTATTCATTAAATCTCTAAAAATTTCTGGATCATTAGTGATTCAGAATGGCATAAATATGAACTCATAGTGTCTACACCTCGTTTGAAAGGAATTATTGGGAATATATTCCATCCTCACATTTAATTGATGATATCCTGACGGAATTTCCCCCTTAGAGAATTAACTGGCCCCACATAGTTGATCAAACAAGTCTTCCATCCATGGTAGGGGAGACTTGTTCTTTATCATGGTTTTATTGAGCTCACGATAATGAATGAAGAGTTGCATTGATCCATCCTTATTCTGGATGAATATTACTAGATCACCCCACAGTGAAGCACTCGGGTGTATAAAACCCTTCTCCAGATAATCCTATAACTACTTATTCAGCTCTTACAGCTCTACGGTGGCCATTCTAAATGGTGTCTTTGATATAGGCAGATATACATGAATAATTTCAATTGATAAATCTACCTCTCAATCAAGAGGAAGACTATACAACTCTTCAGGGAATACATTAGTCTAATCCCTCATGATGGGAATGTCTTCAAGCAATATTCTCTCCTTTGTCTCAATTATTTGATCTTGACATGCTTGATCATAAAAAATTAATATCCACACTTGAGAAAATTATTCTAAATGAAATTAATCTTAATCCGTATACTTTTAAATAATTATAGGATGCTTTAGGATGTGAATATTGATATCCCTTTCCTGAAATATGATGTTGGATTTTTATAAATATAGTCAATCCATTCCCAAAATAGCATTGAACTCCTCTAAAAGAAGTATGAAGAAATTTTTTGGGTGGTTCAATCCACTGAAATTAACTAGGATGGAGTTATAAACCATGGACATAATAATTTACCCATTAAGTGTTCTCATAAATAACTTATCCTCCAAATTTTGAGGTGGTGTTATAATAGTTCTTCTAAAATTGCATGATATGAAAAAATGTGTATAACTAGAAAAAAATAGTATGTTCACTATTTTTGAATGAATAACTTTTGTACCTATCACCACATTGTTATCCAGATCCACCTCAATAGTAGTGATAGCATAATCCATTCTTTTTTTACTTGGAGGTTATTATTGATTTCCTCCGACAAACCTCACATTAGGAAAATTGTTCACATAATTTCTATGCTCCTTGTAGTTGTAACACTGCACTACAGGCTGAGTGTTGATATGAACCTTCCTTTATTCTTCCACATTAGTGGGATTCTTCATATATCATTGGAAATTTTTTTTCCAGATGTCCTATCTTTCCATAAATATAGAAATTACTAGTTCCCTTTAGATAGTTCCCAGGATGCTTATTTCCACAATTTTTACAGGTGGGATAATCTAGATTCTTTACAACATGGAATTTATTTATGGGACCACCCATATTGGATTCCATTTCCCTCATCTTGTCTCTAGGCCCACGATTCCACTGAGAGTATCCAATATCCATTTCAACCTTAAGGGAACAACATATAATCTCCTCATTTTTATCAAAGTCTCAAATCACCAACACTTTTCTTATACTAGGATTTAGTCTGCTAAAGATGTGATCCACCTTGATTTTAGTGTTCATGAAAATTCCAGAGGCATACCTTACAATCCTTATATTGTTTTCTTCATACAACCCCCTTACTCATCTTCCTCCTAGTTGAGTCCAAGAAACTCTCTTTCCATATTGAGATGGAGGGCTTGGGGAAAATATTTATTGTAACATATTCTCTTGAATTCCTCCCATTCCATGGAATAAATTTCCTCTTGGGAATTCATATTATTGAACAGTTTCCACCACAGATCATCTTCCCCATCAAAACGATAGACTGCTAGTATGACATTCTAATCTTCTGAGCATTGGAGGATAGAGAATATCATTTCAATGGAGTTAATCCACTATTCCGTGAGGAGGGGATCATAAGATACACTAAACTTGGGAGGCCTTTTCCAAATGAATGATTCAATGAAAACTATCTCTTTCCTTAGAGGTTTAGGGTGTTCTACATGATTCAAATTATTATTCATAACTTGATCTTGATGAGCAAGTACGGTCATTAGATTTTGAGCACTTATTCCCATCATATCAGGCATATCATTAGGGAAGTATTTACATTACGTACGACATTTATTGTTTTCATGTTTTCTTCTATTTTATGGCATTATCTAAGATAAAAATGTAAAATTAGAGGGCATGAATACTTCACTATTTAGAATAAAAATGAAACATTGAACATAAGAGGTTAAACATGTAATGGAGAATTATATCCTAACTTGCGATTACCTATGTTTCAGTGTATGTTATCCTTGATAAATTTAATAATTTATATTCTAATGGGTTTTTTCATTCCCTAAATAATGTTTCTTACCAAGCTCATGAATTTATCAAAGAATTTCCCCTGGGGGTGTCAAACTAATAGTTCAACAAGGCCCATTTTTGTGCACCAGTTCCCATTCGAGTCAAGATCAAAGTAGTGTTTTTGGATTTTACCCCAAGTTACATCTATTCTAGATCCACATCTACCTATTTGTATATATATAGGTATTTATTTTCTTGATAAACCACTTTCTCAATACTTACAAAAATTTAGGGGGGTTTTCTTATACCTAGTCTCATCCTTAAGGTTCCAACTAAAGTTCTCTATACCTAATCTTCAAAAATAACTACACCATACTATGATACAAACAATAGTGACCCTAGCCTTTTACATATGAAATTACATTATATTAACAATAATTATACATCTGATTACAATACAAGGATCGTAAAGTCTAGTGTCTTTGAAGACTAAGTAAATAAAACTGAAAACGTGGAACTAAATAAAAAATTTCTTTATTTGATCTTAAAATCTGACCTCTTAACATACATTGTGCTCAAACATATTCATAGGGTACCCTATGGAAACAATTAAAATATTGTTGAGCTAAATAGCCCAGTATGGGAATAACCATAAGAACAAAGCATTATCACATGGGATAAAAGGCATGACATGATGACATAAAAAGACATGTAACATATGAAATCATAACATATAAGAATAGAATCATATAAACATGGATTCAGATTAATGTTAAAGAAACATAAGAAATTCATTTAGAACAATTCAAGGATAGCCTTCAAGACCATTTCACATTTTATCACAATCCAAGGCCAACCCCCAAGACTGTTACACATAGAAGAACAAGCCAATGCTATCCTCCAAGACTATCACACATAATGTCCCAGGAGACTATACTTCACCCAATGAATTGGATTTCTATCTAGGAACACTTTTCTTAACTTTTCAAGAATTTGTTTTCCACATAATAAATCATACATAATCGATATTACATAAACATAATGGTTACACAGGGAATAAATTGGGTACCATAATAATGTCATGAAGCATAAAAAATGAGCATATGATAAAAGTTTCAATGAAAGAATAGAACTAAAATATACATGGAAATTAATAAGGGAAAATAGTCTTGTATCGTGGTAATTTTTGTCATGTATATGTGAAAACATATAAGAAAAGTATTTAAAAATTTTTAGCATTAAATAATTTTTGTGCGTTTTAAGGAAAATACTATAGATCCTTTAAAATTGAAAAGGGAACAATATATTATATAAGAATAGAAGTGAACCTAGAAGGTTTTAATAATAAAAAAATAAAGATTTTATAATGATAATGGTGTCTTAAAATAGAATATGTAGTGCACTAGAAATTGGTTAAGAATTTGGAAATTCCATTAAAACATGTTTGCTTATGTGTATGTTTTGAGGAGGGAACCGCATAAAAACATGTATATCCCCAAAAGAGAATGAATAAAGGGTCTTGATAAATGAATTTTTTACATGTAAACTGAATTTAAAATATAAAAATAAAAATATAAGATACCTTTATTTTGTTAAAAGGATGATAAGGCAACCTGAGGGAACAAAGGAGGTCCGTGTAGAATCCCTTACATATTATCGGTATGGTATTAAGTGTACATAAGAGGGATTAATAATAGAGAAATGGGTTTATTATCTATTATAAATCATTAGGGAAGTATTGGTGAGGTGATAAATCATACCCCATAATTATGGATTACACATAAAATGGCATAACATAGAGGATATTCTTGAATAAATGTGAAATAGAAAGGATCCCTTACCTTAAGTCTGATGGTGTTCTCCACTTGATATTAATGACTTGAATAATAAACTAAGGTTCATTAATTAATAATTCCATAAAAAATTATATATTTGAACTATTTATTATAACTTTTTTGGTTCATTCATTTTCTTTTTTTTTATGGATTAAGTGGTTTAATTTCATTGTTTGGGTTCGTTTGTTTTCTTGGTTTTTACAATCGGTTTTCTTATTTTTATGAACGAAGAATATTTTAAAATGGGTATGTTATTGCAAAATTGGAGTTATATTTTATTATTTTAAATCCATAATGTTACATGGTTGTAAATTTAATTTGGTTACTTGATGTGAAGGTGAATCAATATATAAAACATTAATGATAAACACTTTTATTAATTTGCCATTTTTTACTCATAATAAACTTGTTTTGTATTATTATTTTACATCATGTGAGAAAAAAGTGTATATAAAAACACATAAGATAATATAAATATTTAATAGTCTGTTCAACCATAAAAATTATTCCATGTATAAAATTTAATATGGTAATAGAAATTGATAACCAGTCATCCTTCAATGTGATAAATAAACACATCATAGACGATCTTTTCATTTCATTCATAAAAGGAGGAGAAACTATAGAAACTCACCCATTTCTTCCATTACTATTACATAATTTTAAATACAAATAACATAATAGTATTACACATGGATGATACAAATGTTCAGTGTCTTGGTAAAACTAATACCATACATAACAATTACAACATCAAGCAAAAACATTTATTCAATTTCTTCCTCTCTAGCTTCTTACTAGCACTGGACCTCTCCTAAGTACATAAAGCCACCTAAAGATAGAAATAAAAATGGGTGAGATAGAATCCAAGTAAGGGTAAAAATAAGAAAAATATATCATGGGGTGATCATAATTATAACATAGTCAAAGAATAATGAACATGAGGGAATCATTAATAAAATACTTGAATTGTGGCAATGCATAAAAAAATTGAAACGTCATGTGTTAGTGGTTAACTACCACACATACTTCTGAAAAATGATATAATCTTGTTAATACATCACTTCACATTTAATCATGATATTCATCACTTTATCCAATGCATTGGAGCACTGTATAATTCCGGACGCACTGGTCACATTGAAACATTCATATTACACAATATAATTTCGGGCACACTCGTCACGCCATAACATTATAATTTATCATTAATGAGAAAATGAACATTTAAAAAAATTAAAATAATTAAACCATGAAATGTAATAGTTTTCATATCATAATAAAACATTCACAAACATTGGGTTCCCAAAAGAAAGAGGGAATAACATACATGTTACAAGAACTGTCAATCTTGAATGAGAAGTAAAAGGTGTGTTCTTAAAAGAAGATTTCTTCTGGAAAACATTTGTTTTGACATAAATACAAGTAAAAAACATGTATATCACAGAAAAGAAAAGAAAATTAAGAAAAAAATATTTTTATGGAGTAACCATATCAAAAAGGAGTGAAAGAGAGAGAACCTGAAGGATGAATGTTGGGTTCGAGAATTTCCACTCACATTATATCAAAATGATTATTTCTTTTTAATGTCCTGTATAATGACATTATATTCATTAATTAGAAATTAAAGAACCTTTAATACATGAATTGGGGTAATTTCAGGTTCATTATGTTATTTTATGGTCCTTTTGACGAGTTATAGAGTTTAAAAACATTGTTCGAGAATGTTCATTTTTATGGTTTTCTTGAGCGTTTCACATGTATTCATAAATTGAAGTTTTTTTAAAACATGGATAAACATCCAAAACATATATTACATGTCATTAATGATATTCCAGAATTTAAAATGATCCTAAAATGAATTACATTGTATTCCATGTGGATGAATCATTAGATAAGAATTAAATGAAGATTGTTTGAGTTAAATTGGGCGGGTTTTCGACCACAATGAACCTGTTTTGATTAATAATTTAGTAATATGTACATAAGATTTTTCTAGAGCATTAAATAGGAATTAATATATAAAAAATATTATGGTTCAACCATAAAAATGGTTACACGACTAGAGATGAAGGTAGAAATAAATAAAGAAAACATGTCGTTCTTGAAGGTGATCGATTAACACCTAACATGCACCGTTTTATTTAATAAAATAAAAGGAATAATAGAAGTGGGTTGGATTGTATAATATCCAATTATTATCATAAATTTCTAGTATCTATATGATAATAGAGTTACCATACCATTTGGATAAAGATGGGTGGAGAGAAAATAAGAAAATAAGTGGAAATTGAAAGGGAATTAAAGGAGAAGATGGAGAGAAATTAGACTCTTGATTCGTCTTCTTGAGATCCTTCATAAGAGACCTTGGTTTGGCCTTTCGATGATACAAAAACCACATGGATGTGGGAGAGGAGCTAGGAAAGATTCTTGGGTAGATTTTAGGCAATGCATGAAGCTTGATAGGTGTGAGGAAATGTTGGTGTGATGGGTTGTATTTATAGTGGAGGGTAGATGGGTTTTCTCAATATAAAATCCATTAGTTTTTTATTTCCCCATATGAAAAGCAATGATGAGTTTTCCATGACCAAGAATAGTTATTTTATCATGTGATACAGAACCAAGTGGGCTTACATCAACATAATATCAAACATGACTCTATTATTACCTTATTTATCTTATTTTGTAAATTATGGTATTTCACTATTCATAAAAAATTCAAGTATTTTAGAAAAATCCCAAAAATTTACCCCAACCATTTTTTGATATGTAGAATCCCAAAATGAATTAATTTTTAATTTTTTTTTTCAAAATATGATTAATTTATTATTTAATTAAAATCATATTTTACATGAAAAAAGGAGTTTTTAAAATTAAAACTAATTTTATAATGCTTTCAAATATTACATAAGGTCATACAAAATTATCTGAAATCTAGAATACATAGAGTTGTTAATTTTTGAAAACATTTTAATAAAATACAATTTATTTTACATTAATTAATTAATTTTAATAAATTATTTATGACTTACAAAAATACCAATACTTTAACTATGTTGAAATTGTCACTTATAAGATACCTTAATTTTATTTAATTTTTCAAGGGTAAGGTTACTATTATATTAGGAGATTTACTATTCATCAGAATCATATTACTATTCATAAGGGCAGGATACTATTCATTAGGGTATGTAACTATTCACAAAAAAATTATGTTGGTTTTATTTGACTCAATAAAATCATCTTGAACACAACTGTGTATGTCCAATTTTCGAAATTCCAAACAAAAAAGGGACAAACTTATGTTTAAAGGTAACTTAGCTCTTAGTAGTTCATTATGTTGTTTTTTCATGTGATTTTATGACATCTTTCTAAGAAGTTAATTTCTATTGAAAAACACTGAGTCGTTACATTCTTTCCCCCTTATGAAACTTCACCCTCTAAATTTTATTTTACACAAATAGGTTAGGGTACTTCTCCTTCATCACCTCCTCCAGTTCCCATGTAGCTTCTTCAAAATTATGGTTCCTCCACAACAAATTGACAAGGTGGGGTGTGTTTTTGCATTGAACCTTATCTCTCCAGTCTAGAATCTATAATGGTGACTCCTCATAGGAGAGATCATCTTCCAGCTGTACCACCTCTATGTTTAGTACATGTGAGGGGTCTGATATGTACTTCCATAAGGGGGATACATGAAACACATAGTCAATATGATCCATATTTAGTGGAAGTGAAAGACGATAGGCCAATGCTCCTAGGTTTGATTAATTAAATTTTAACATAAGTGATAATGTTTTATGGACTTCAAAAATTCAAATGCTAAATGGTGTCAAAATTGACATAATTGAGTATTTTAAACAAATACTATATTATTTATTGATATAATATTACTAAATATCTAAGGATAGGCTAAAGGACTTAGATAAGGTTATATATATTTATAATTAACCACTTACAGTTCTCTTGAATTTTTATAGTAAGTTTATTAAAAATATAATAAAAAATACAAAGAGACATGGTAAATGTCAAACTATTTATCTAAGAGTTTAATCTAAAAGATAAGTTTAATATGGTGACCTAACCATATCTAAAACCTATTGGTTGAGTTATTTTCTACCCATCTGCACCTTATCCTCTAAATAAATCATTTTAGAGCCATTAGAACCCAAAAATGTTTTTTTATAAAATAATATTTCATGCTTTTCCTAAAGTGACCCTCACCTCTCTTAAAAAAGTGTACTTCCACTTCACTTAATTTCACACCTCTAAAGCCATTTGGATCAGCCAAACCCTACCCAAATATCCTCTCTACTATCTACCTTTAAACCTAGATGTCTTAATTTGATCATAAAGTCAACCTAAGGATCCCTTATGATCAACTCAAAAGGAAACACCTGAAGAAGAGGTAATAATTTCACCACCCTCTTTCAAGTTCTTTTCTTCTTCCACTTCCTCTCTCTTTGTTGTTTCTAGGCCAAAATATTAACTCTAGTACCCTCAAAATACCGTGATGTTATTATAAATATGGTACAACCATATTTGTTTTTCTATCCATCCATAAAATAACAAAGTCACCATACGTGCGTACGCACGGCTTACCGTCTCCACACCGTGGTGTAGTTTGTTATTAAAACACAATATTATTCAGATGGGTATAATAAAGAGAATTAATAAGGTATATAATAAATATAACATGTTAATGATTTTTTATATATGATATACCATCCAATTACATACTATTTCACCATCAATATAATTACATTGTCGCTCGTGCGTACGTACGGCTTACCGTCTCCACGAACGCAATGAGATTCATTCCCCATCATAATAACTCGAAAATAAATTTCATTATATGATTAAAAATAATGTTTATGAATTTAATATCATTATTTATATGAATAAAATACATCCTATCCATAAAAAACATAGCTTATGTAACCAATCATAAAAAAGAAAATGAATCAGTTAACACCCGAAATGATTATAGTGCTGAAATATTATTAACAAAGAAATATTATATGATCATATATGATATCATATTTATGTATTTAGTTCGTTTAAAATATAATAAGAATGTTTTAACTTTTATAAATGAGGTTAACATAACATCGACTAAGGAAATGTACATGATAAGGGTTAATTCTACAATTTCTTAACTTATCTGAGGTTGTTAATACATAAGAATATATTGGGACCTCTTTATCATCCACATACGTGTTTTATTAAAAATGTAATTCAAAACATTTTTACTATTTACAAGACTATGGTTTAAAGTCATTTATACCCTTATTAGACCACATATGTTTTGAAAGGAATCATTCCATCGTTTTCCAATCAAGGTACTTTATGTCCTTCTCGACAAAATTAAGGTTAGAATGTATTTTTTTTAACTTATACGGAGGGTGTAGCTATTTTATACCGTTATAAAATCCTCAAAGCTAACCATAAAATCTTATAAAAATATTTTCAAAATAAATTTTTTCTTTTATAATTATATGAAATTTAAATGATTTCAAAATTGATATATATATTTCTCTACAAAAAAGTTTTTGATTTTATCTATGTTAACATCCTTTGATGGATTTCATGCTTGTTTGACGTTGATTTATTATGATAAAAATATTCCATATTATATTGAATGCTTTGTGATATGTTTGACTATGGATGTATTATTTTTACACCATTCTTGGTTTATGGATAGATTATTGACATTTTGTCTTCTAGTTTTAATATGAATGTTTATATTATGTTCAAACCTTTTCATATGAGGAATACATTGGACTTAGTAAGTGACAGGTGGAGCCCGCTATAGCTCCTCAATGCATTATTAGTCCTCATGAGAAAAACTAGTTTCTTGGCATAAGGCCTTGACAAAATCTTATTTTTAGGCTTGGAACAAGGCCTTGACTATGTGTTTATGAAGTCTGGAATTATGCATTCCAACATTATGAAATTGGATGTTGATATTACATGTGATTATTCGACTAGTATAATAGCCATTTAAATAAGTAAGTGACGTTATTTGATTTATATTTTCATATTATGACGAAGTTTAATTTTAAAATTCTTGTGTTTTAGTCTTATACATTGCCTTAAATGTTTATGCTTATTCTTGAAAGTCTCTGTAATATTGTTATCCTTACTGAGAATCTGAGCTCACCCCATTCTATGTTTTATTTTTCCCAGGATGCAAAGAAGTATATTTTGAATGACCTGTAGGGATAGTCAAAGGGATTAATGTTGTAAATGGAGACAATGTTGTTGTTGTTTTTCATTTTATAATGTATTGTAAAACTTAGGAATGTTTCTTGTACTTCAAGGGCTACTCAACTAATTGGTATTTCGGGATTTTGACCCCTTGTGATCATGAAAATGTTATGTAATAATGCACCGACTCTAGGTAAATGGGGTCAGGGTGTTACACTTTATCGCTAACTTTAAACTCCAAGTCTCTATGACGGTTGTCAGCGTAGCTCTTTTGTTGAATCTGAGTAGCTTTGATATGTTTCGGGATGACTTGAACCTTCTCTGTCATCTCTTCTACAAGATCGAGTCCAAGTATCTTTCTTACTTCAACTTCATCCCAACAGGTTGGAGTTCTACATATATTTACATAAAGAGCTTTATATGGAGCCATCTAAACACTCAGGTGGAAGCTATTGTTATATGAGAACTTAACCAATGGGATATGCGGAACCTATCCACCTTTGAATTCTAGATAGTAGGCTCTCAGCATATCTTCAACTGTCTGAATAGTCCTTTCAGATTGGCCATCATTTTGGGGGTGATAGGCCGTGCTGAAATTTAATTTAGTACTCAAAGCATGTTAAAGGCTCCTCCAGAATTTAGATGTGATCCTTGGATCATGATCAGAGACAATTGAGAGTGTAACACCATGTAGTCTCACCACTTTTTTCACATATATCGTTGCAAGTTGTTCAAGCGTGAGCTCTTCCCGAATAGAGATAAAATGGGAAGTCTTGGTGAGTTGATCATCCACAAGAACAACCTATATCATATTATTTCCCTTCGACATCTTTGGGAGACCCATGAAAAAGACCATAGTAACATTCTCCCATTTCCACAAGGGTATAGGAAATGACTGCATCAACCCTTTGGACCTTTTTTTCTATTCTTTAACTTGCTGACATACCAAGAACCTTGAGATATATTCTGGAATATCCTTCTTCATGTCATCCCCCTTGAATTGTTCTTGGAGATTATGATACATCTTGGTACTCCCTGGATGGATAGATAATATTGAGCTATGTGCATTGTCCAATATCTCCTTCTTTATCTCAGGTGATGAAGGCACACAAATACTCATTCCAAACTAAATAAAACCATCATCATTGATATGGATCTTTTGCAGCTTCCCTTAATTTGCTGTATTCACCCTCTTTTGTATCTCCACATCATCCCTTGGTGCTTCCTTAATCTTCTCTAGGATGGATGGTTGAGCAATCATTTGGGAAAGGTAGGATGTATCCCCTTCCCTTATGATTTCTAAATTCATCCTTTGCATATCCAATAATACAGTGTCATTCTCAATCCATAACATGGATAGAGTAGCAGGTTCTTTTCTACTTAGAGCATCATCTACCTTGTTCACCTTTCCAGGATGATAGTGAATTGAGAAATCCTAACCCTTTATTAGCTCTAACCAACTCCTTTGGCACATTTTGAGCTCCTTTTCTGTGAATATATACTTTAGGCTCTTTTGATCAGAGTATATGTCACACTTCACACCATAATGGTATTTCCACCATATTTTCATGACAAAAATCACGGCTGCCAGCTCTAGATCATGCGTCTGGTAGTTTTTCTCGTGGATCTTCAACTGATGTGAGGTGTAGGCTATCAAATTATAATTTTTCATGGGTACACAACCCAAGCCTTTATTTAAAGCATCACTGTACATCACAAAACGTTCTCCACATTTCGATAGTGTGAGTACAGGTGCAGTGATATTCCCTCTCTTTAGATCCTCAAAGCTTTCCTCACATTCTTCCATCCAGACATACTTTACCCATTTCCTTCTAAACTTAGTTAGCAGGATAGAAAATCAAGAAAATTTTCTCACAAAATGTCAAAAATACCTAGCTAATCCAAGAAATCTACGGATTTATATGACACTAGAGGGCCTGGGCCATTCCTTAATCAACATTGTTTTGGAATGATCCATCCAAATTTCCACACTTTTGATCACATGTCCCAAGAACATGACTTTCGTCATCCAAAAGTCACACTTTGTAAACATGGCATACAACTTTCCCTTTCTCAACATCACCAATACAAGTCTTAGATGTTCATCATGTTCCTCCTTTCTCTCAGTGTGGATGAGAATATCATCGATAAACACTACCACAAATTTGTCGAGGTAATGTATAAATACACTATTCATCAAATCCATGAAGATTGCAGGGGAATTAGTATGTCCAAAGGGCATCACCAGAAACTCATAGTGCCCATACCTTGTACAGAAGTCAAACTTCCTTCTTCACATTTAGCTAATGATATCGATAACGAAGATCCACCATTGAGAAGTATTGAGATTCTCTTAACAGATCGAAAAATTCATCAATCCTTGGAAGAGGATACTTGTTCTTTATGGCAATCTAGTTGAGTTCTCAATAGTCGATACATAGCCACATTGTTCCATCCTTCTTCTTCACAAAGGGTACTGGTCCACCCTAAGGTGATGCACTAGGGAATATGAACCCTTTGTCCAGATGATCTTGAAGATTATTCTTTAAGTCCTCCAATTTGATAGGATCCATCCTATAGGGACACTTTGAGATAATAGTTACTCCGAGTATGAGTTAAATTGAGAACTCTACCTCACAATATGGGGAAATTCTAGGTAAATCCTTGGGACATACATCATTGTATTCCCTCACGATGGGAATTTCTTCAAGGTTGGAACTTTTCTTCAACCCAACCATTTGGTATAGGTATGATTCTTTATAGGGAATCAAAACCCACACCATGGAATAATTTTTCAAATGAGATTCATGATCTTCCATTCATTTGTATAGGAGCATGGGATGGTTTGGAATATGAAAAGATATTTTCTTTTCCCGATAGTTGATATGTGCTCTATATAACGAGATCCAATCCATTCCCATTATAGCGTCGAATTCCACCAAGGGGATTATTACAAGATTCTATGGAAGAGTCTTACCACATACGCCAACATGATAAGAGTATAACACTTGGGTTGAAATGATTGCACCACTTGGTGTTTTTATAGATATCTCCACTTCAAGGATTCAGGGCTTTGATTCTATATATCATGAAAACTTTCAAGATATAAAGGAATGAATAGAAAAATAATCAAATAACAATTTTTCCATTATTGAGTGAATAAGAAGTGTACCTTATACGAACTCAATATATTGCTCCACTTCTGTAGTAGTGATGGAATAAGAATTCCCTTGTTCCTATGGATTTTCTGGCTGCTGATGCTGATTACCCTCGAGAACATGAGGATTAGTGCACTGGATTGTGTAGTATCCTTTCCCCCTATAGTTGTAGCATTGAACCATGGGTGGTTCTCTCTTTTATTCCACCACATTCTACATCCTTTTTATGTATTTTCGACACTCTAGATCATGGTGTCCTTCTTTCCCACACTTGAAGAATTTCCCTATCCATTTGAGGTTGTTCCCATGGTGAAACTTCCCATATTTTTGGCATGTGGGTTATTGAGTTTTCTTCCCACCTTAGTCATTAGATCCACCAGCTTGAAACTCCATTATTCGTTTCTCATAACCATAGCCATGGGACCATTCTCCAAACTCCATCCTTACATTGAGAGCACATCGAACAAATTTTTCAGTACTCATGATGTCTCGAATTGTAAGAGCCTTTTGAAGGTGATGTTTTAATCCAATAAAGAATATATCAATCTTTCTATCATTGTTGATAACAAAACCCAATGCGTACCTTGAAAGACTTGTGAAATTCCCTTTGTAGTTTGTGACAGATTGTCATTTTTTTGCGCGAGCTCTATGAATTCTCTCTCCATATTCGTGTGAAGAGTTCTTGGGATATATTTGTTATGAAACATTATCTTAAAGTCTTCTGATTCCATCTCTTCAATTTCCTCCCTTGTATTGGTGTTCTTAATCAAATCCCACCATTGATTGGCCAATCCATCTAGAAGATTAAAGGCTAGTGTAACCTTCTCTGTCTTTGAACAGTTAAGCACAAAAATATCTTCTACATGGAGTTGACCCACCATTCTACAACCAGTGAATCATAAGATCCACTAAATGCTGGTGGTTATTGCCGCAAAAAAAATTGATAGTCAGTTGCTCCCTCTTTAGTGAAGGGGGATGTTCCCCATTATTTTGGTTATTGTTCATAACATGAAATAATTGTGTAAGAATCACCGTGAATGTTTGAACTCCACCTCCCAAATAATTGGGGATGTCATTCGGGCAATTGTTACATTGGCCCTTACTGGAGTTGTTGGCCTGGTTTCTCCTGGTTCCCAACATTTTCTAAAATAGAAAAGGTTTGAACAAAACATAATTCAAAATGTCCTGAATAATATATTCATTTAAACAATTTATACTAATATAATAACAAAATGGATCCATGTGTAAGGATTCTTGTGTGCATATTTTTACTTAGTCTCATGCTAGAGGTTTTCTCTAGGGTTTGCTAATCCTAATTCCCAAATTAACTAAACATTTCCTCGGATACCAACTATAGTGACTCATCAATTTCATCAATTACATTTACATAATTTAAATGATAAATAACATAATAATATTACACATAGAATATCCATAGTTTTAGCGTCTTAGGAAAACTAGGACCATACATAACAATTAAAACATCAGGCTTAAACATTTATTCAATTTCTTCTTCTCTAGCCTCTTACTGGAACTTGAAATCTTCTTTTTACAGGTTTCCACCATAGGATATACAAAAAAATAGGTGATCTATAAGTCCAGTAAGGGTTCAGATAAGAACAATATACCATGGGGTGAGCATAATAATAACATAGGCAATGGATCATGAACATGAGGGAATCATTAATAAAAGACTTGAAATGTGGCAATGCATAAAAAAATTTAAACATGATATCTCAGTGGTTATCTACCAAAAATACTTGTGGAAAATGCTATAATCCTTTTAACACATCATTTCAAATTTACTCATGAGATTCATGACATTACCCAATGCATTGGAGCGCTGTATAATTCTGGGCGCACCCGTCACATTGAAACATTCATATTGCGCTATATAATTCCAGATACACCCATCACATCATAACATTATCATTTGTCATGCATGACATAATGAACGTATGACAATGATAAACATAATTAACCCATGAAAATTAATGGTTTTCATCTCATAATAACACATTCATAAACATTGGGTTCCCAAAGTAAATAGGGGATACCATACATGTTACAAGAACCGTCAATCTTGAATGAGAAGTAAAAGGTGTGTTCTTAAAAGAAGAGTTCTTTTGGAAAAAATTTAGTTTGATATAAATACAAATGACAAACTAGTATATCCTATAAAAGAAAATACAATAATGGAAAATGATTTTTAATGAGTAACCATATCAAAAAGGTGTGAAATAGGGGGAACCCAATGGATGCTAGTTGGGTTCGAGAATTTCCCATTACCTTATATCCAAGCACTTCCTTCGCTTTCATGTCCAGTATAATGACATTATATTCATTAATTAGAAATTTAGGAACATTTTATACAAGAATAAGGGTAATTTTGGTTTCATTATGTTATTTTATGGGCCATTTGATGAGTTATAGAGTCTAAAAACATTTTTTGGGAATGTGTGTTTTTATGGTTTTCTTGAGAGTTTCACATGTATTCATGAATTAAAGTTCATTTAGAACATGGATAAAGATCTAGAATATATATTCCATGTTATTAATGATATTCCAAAAGTTAAAATGATCTTATAATGAATTACATTGTATTACATGTGGATGAATCATTAGATAATAATAAAATGATGATTGTTTGAGTTAATTTGGGCGGGTTTTCGACCACAACAAACTTGTTTTGATTAATAATTTACTAATTTGTACATAAGTTATGTACAGAACTTTAAATACGACGTGATACATAAAACATATTCTGTATCAACCATAAAAATGGTTACATGACCAGATCTTGAGGTAGAAATGAAAAAAAACAAAACACGTCGTTCTTGGAGATGATATATTAACACCTCACGAAGAATGTTTTGTTTTATAAAATAAAAGGAAGAGGATAAGGGGGTTGGATGGTATAGTATCCAAATAGTATCATAAAATTACATTATATGTATGATACTTGAGTTAACATACCATTTTGAAAAATATATGTTGGGAGAGAATAAAAAAAGAACTTGAAATTGAAAGGGAATTAAAGGAGAAGAGCGAGAGAAATTACCTCTTGAATCTTCCTCTTGAGATCCTTATTTAGAAAATAAGGATTTGTCTTTTTATGAGACCATAATCTCCTAGACATGATGGAGGGTCTAGGGAAGATGATTGGGTAGAGTTTATACAAGTCTTGAAGCTTGATAAGTGTGAGGAAATGTGGGCATGAAGGGTGGTATTTATAGTGGAGGGGAGAAGGGTTTTCTCAATATAAAATCCATTAGTTTATTATTTCCCCAAAAGATAAGGAATAGTGAGTCTTCCATGCCCAATAATAGTAATTTTATCATGTGATACAGAAACAAGTGGTCTTATATCATTAGAACAACATACATGACTTTATAATTAGATTATTTTGCTTATTTTGTAAATTATGGTATTTCACTACTCATCAAAAAGACATGTATTTCAGAAAAATCTCAAAAATTCACCTCAAAATTTTTTAGATGTTTAGAATGCAAAAATGTATTCTATTTTTCAAAAATAAATATCTACATATGATTAATTTAATATTTAATTAAAATCATAATTTACTTGAAAAAAGAGTTTTTAAAAGTAAAAGGTATTTTATAATGCTTTCAAAAATTACTTAAGGTCTTATAAAATTATCTTAAATCCAGTAGAATATATTTGTTAATTTACGAACACATTTTAAGAAAATAGATTTTATTTTAAATTAATTAATTAGTTATAATTAATTATTTATGACTTTCAAAAATACCATTACTTTTACTATGTTAAAATTGTCACTTATATGATACTTTATTTTTATTTAAATATTCAAGGGCAAGGTTACTATTATTTTATTGATTTACCATTCATAAGGGTCATATTACTATTCATAAGGGTTGGTTACTATTCATAAGGTTATGTTACTATTCACCAAAAATTATGTTGGTTTTATTAGACTCCATAAAATCATCTTGAACACAAATGTGTATGTTCGAATATTCAAATTGCAAACACAGAAGGGTCAAACTCATGTTTAATGGTCACTGAGCACTTATTAGTTCATTATGATGTGTTTTCATGTGATTTTATGACATATTTATAAGAAGGGAATTTCAATTCAAAAACGCTGGGTTGTTACAGAAACTATAGATGTTAATGAATCATCCCAGTTGCCTAAAAAATTATAATACTTATATGGTACTTGATTTTTCCTACCATTTGTATGAGAAAAGCACATGGATGAATTTAGAACAAAGCAACATGAAAAAAATTGAATGAAAAGAAAAGAGGATTCTACCTCCTGATTTATTCTTCCTTGAGAGCCTCTTAAGGGGAGGAGATTTGGTATTTTGAGGAGACTATGGTCTACTAGACGTGGGGGGTAGGGGAACATTGGAAGATATTTGGGTATAATTTAGGTAAGGCACTTGGATTTAGAAGAGTGAAGACAATATGGGAGTGTGGGTGGTTTTTATTGTGGAGGGAAGGAGGGTTTTCTTAATATTTTAATCATTAGTTTATTATTTCTTCTATAATACAAGAAATAATAATGATTATTGTGACAAAAAACAGTAACATGTGCATGTGAGTTTGAACCAATTTCCATTTACTTCATTCATGACTCATGTATGATGTAGAAATTCAGGTTTTATCATTTATCATGAATTATCATATTTTACTATTTATCAAAAATTCAATTATTTTAGAAAAATCCAAAAAAATTAACCCTAACCAATTTTTTAATGTGTAGAATCAAACACTTAACTCCATTTATCAAAAATTGTTTTCAAAATATTAATCATTTAACTTTTAATTAAAAACATAATTTAAATGAAAAATATGGATTTTAAAACTATAATGAATTTTATAATGCTTTCTAAAATTACATGAGGTCTTATAAAATTATATTCAAACCATAAGACATCAAAAATTTAATTTATGAAGACCATTCATGAAAATAAATTTTCTTTTAAATTAATTAATTGTTATTATTTATTTATGACTTATACAAACACCAATACTTTTACTATGGTCATATTTTCACTTATAAGATGCATAACATTTATTTATACACTCAATGGTGAGGTTACTATTACTTAGGATGATTTACTATTCATAAAGGTCATATTACCATTCATAAGGGTTGGTTACTATTCACCAAAAAAATTATGTTTGCCTTATCAAACTCCAAACATCTTACTGATCGCAATAGTGTATGTCAGATTTCCAAAATTCAAATCACAGAAGTGAAAATATTATGATTAAAGGTCACATTGTACTTAGTTGTTCATTGTGTTGTGATTTAAGGTGATTATATGATATAATTATAAAAGTTAATTTCCATTGATAAAACAATGGGTTTTTACAATCCCTCAGACCAATTCCACTGAATCCCCCTTTGTCACTACATTGGAAAAATCATCACTCGGTTTATGAACTTGAAGGTTGCTTCAATGGATTAGCATTAAATCATGTATCCTCAAATTTAAATGGATTCTCTTTTGAAGTATCATTTTTACACGTATATTTAATTTACTTTCCTTCTCACTAATTGGTTATGGAAATTAATTTTGCATATGGATTTCGTCTTTTTTAGGCTTCCATGGGTGTGTTGTGTACCACCTTATATCAATCACATACAAAGTAATAGGTATGGCTCGTGGATCGCCCCTCTTTGAACCTGCTTAGTTTTCTGCCTCAGAAAAATTCCTCTGCGAACCGCGTTCATGAACTACCTTCACATTCTTCCTTTGACCGCTCATGCTCCACATACCACAAGAGCTCGGCGTATCACCCCAGTTTGTCGCGTACTGCGAGAGCTTCCTCCATGAACAATTCTCTCTTTCAAATAATTTTTTCATTATGTGGATCATTCTCTCTATGTACCATCTTCTCCTATATGATCCACTTAGAACATCAATAGATTTGTTCTTGAATTATTGAACTCTAATCCAACCATTTAAAAAAGGGGATTACTGATCCTAATATAGGAAGAAGTGGATACAAAAAATCATTTTATCCAAAATATAACAAATCTATGATTTTGGTATTGCCTTCAACTGGTACGTCTCCTGTCCCATGAACTGAATCTATCCCACGAACCACCAGCCTTCCACATACTACATGCCTTCATCCGTATACCTTCACCATGAACCAATTTTGGTTCTGCAAACCACTCTGAATACCATTATCACTATTTCATACATGGTCTGTGAACCATTCTAGGAGATGGTATGCAGTCCATATCCCAGACCATGTGGTTCCCACCCATTTCTAAATTTTTCACCATTCATCATTCAATAAATTCCTATGAATAGATTCCGGATTTTGAGGCCCAAAAATTTGGAAAACACTGGGAAACTATGCCACTTTTAATACTGATTTCAGCCTCAAATGTATGACCACATTACGTGGAAACTCCTTTGTCATCCATGTTTAGATTAAAAAAAAACCATACTCCATTATTATCAATGAACTACCTTGGTTCTAACAATATCCTCCTTTGGGTTTATTGTCTTTCTCCAGATAACTTCACTAAAGCGCCCGCCACAATCAAAACCTGAACCTTCATGAAATAACTCATCCATCAATCTAAGTCTTTGTGAGTAGTGATCAGTGTAGAGAACAACAAATAAGGCATTAATTGAGTTCTTATTCTTTTATTTTCTCCCCCATATCATCATTTTTTACATTCTCTATTTGCAATATTTCTAGTATCCAGAAAAAATAGATCACCCTTCATTGAATTTATCCATTCTCCACCATTGGAAATAAATCCAATGAACTGAATCTTGACTTGTAGATCTCAAAACCATGCTCCCCCTATATCTTATCTCCCCCAAAAACCCACATCACATCAAAAATCATATTAAAATCAGTTAAAAAATTGGACAGAGGTGATTTTCAGGACCTCCTTTTTTAGTTGGAGTGGGTTGAACCCCGAGGTTCAACCGATGTTTCTCAAACATGGCCACGGCCAGTGGCTTGGTAAAAATATCAGCTACTTTCTCATTAGTTCTGAAATAATCCATTTTAATCATGCCTTGTTCAACTTCTTCTTTGATAAAATGATAACTGATTTTAATTTTTTTTCTACAATGATGCTGAACATGATTCTTCGTAAGATCAATTTCTATCTTGTTATCACATCAAATCACTATTGAGTTTTTCACCTCATAAACAATGTCAATCAATTGATTCCTAATCCAAAGTAGCTAAGTGAATGATTTTATTGTGGATATATTTTCATCTTCAATAGGACTAATAGAAGTATTTTACTGGTTCTTTCTCAGCAATGCCACATACTTTTTCTCAACATAGATTGATCTACCACCGGTGGAATTTCTACCCACAATATATCTAACCCATTCAGCATAAAAAATTACGATAGTTCACAACCACTTCCTGTAGAAAAACGTAAGCCTTAATTGTTAGTACATTGAGTATAATTCATGATTCTTTTCACTACCGCCATATTTACTTATTTTAGATTACTCTGAAAGTTGTCTATGAAGCATGTTTCAATGAAAATATCTAGTTGTGTTTCTATCAGGTACAATAAACTTCTAATGTTTCTACTATACATTGTGGGATCCAAAAATGTACCATCTTCACGATTTTCAAGTTTTTGCCCAACCAAAATCAGAGTAAACATTGGTTTGTAATCATAGGTATTAAATTTTTTCAGTATATCTCTTGCATAAATTCCCTACTAAATGAAAGTGCAATCCTTCTTCTGAATCACTTGAATCCCTAAAGAGTATTTGAGTTCACCAATCATTGACTTTTCAACTTCTGATTTCATGTGATTTGAAAATTCATCAACTGATCCCTATCTAATTCCACTAAAAATAATATCATCAACGTACACCAATTCCATGAACTAATCCATATGATAATTATTCATATAGATATTTTGATCCACAACTCCTTTTTTTAAGTAATTCTTTTTAAATAAAGAATCCAGTTGAGAGCATCACACCTGTGGTGCCTACATCAGTCCTTAGAGTGATTTATTTAACCTGTAGAACTTCATTTCGTCATTTCCAAGAAGGAAACCCACCAGTCGTTCAATGTAGACTTTTTCCCCAAAAATACCATTTTGGAAAGATGCCTTGACATCCATTTGATAAACTTTATATCCTATTTGTATTTTTATGGAATGAAATAGCCTGATAGACTCCAATATAACCACCATAGAAAATGTTTCTTCAACATTGACGAATTTAATATTTGAATATCCATTAAACACAAATTACACCTTCTTTCTGATCACATTTCCATGTTCATCAAATTTATTCTTGAAAATCAACTTTTTACCAATCACATTGTGATTTTTGAGTCTCTTAACAATATCCCATGTTTCATTCTTGTCAATTTGATCCTCCTCTTCATTCATTTATTTAACCAATGATTCATCCTTTGCAGCTTCTTCAAATGAGGATGGTTCCACAACTGATAAGAATACATATTTTGTAGTTTTTCTTATTCTCATTGTTTGTGTGGGTGCAGTCCAATTCGTGATGATGTTGGATTGATCAATCTCTACTCTACAATTTATCCTTTGAGGTTCAACTGAACTCTCTCTAGAAATGATTTCATATTCTGATTCTTATTTAGAGAAAACATCATGTTCGGACACATGAGAGTTTTGTACACCCATATCTGCTTCTATATTGAGATCTGCTCCCTGCTCACATTCTTCTTTATTTTCTATGGAATTAGCATAAGAATTCCTCGAGACATTGGTTGTTTTATCATCAATGATATCTACATCACTGCTTTCTATAAATTTTTCATGATACTTATTAAAGCATTTATAGGCATTGATATTCATTAAATATATGTGGAATATTCCTTTAACTGTTGTATCCCCATACTTTCCTTGATTTCCTTATTTATTTCTGATAAAACATTACTTCTGAAAATGAAAAAGTACTTAAAAGAGGTATTTATTCCATTCCAAAACTCATAGGTTGTCTTGGTTTCACCCATGTAAATTCCTATTTTATTTTGAATATATACTACAACTTGAACGACCTATTTCCAATAATGGTGAGAGATACGGATCTCAATCAGCATAGTTCTGGTCATACGGTTCACTTGTAGATTCTGGGGCTCAAAAACACCATTTTGTTGGGGGGGGGGGGGTTCTTACATCTACCACTTGATGTTAAATTCCTTGTTTATCTAGGTAATTTTTAAAATCAATTGAGGTATATTCTCCTCCATTATTTTACTACAAAACATTGATTGTTTGTCCAACATCATTTTCGGCAATTAACTAATACGTTATCAAGTAATCCAGCATTTTCATTTTTCTGTGAATAACTATCACACATTAAATTAAAATGTAATAATATTTGAAAAAAAAACTAAATACCTTTCTCTATGAGATCCATCAACATTTATCAGGCCACAAACATTTTTATGGATAAGATCAAGAAGATTTGATTCCCTTTTCTTCTTTGGTTGATAGGAACTACAGACCAACTTCCCCCATTTGCAAGAATCGCTTGACTTCTCCCATTCATGTTTCAGGTTGTATATTTCCATGAAAATATTCTAAATTGATATATTTTCCATGTCTTTTTTATTGATGTACCATAATCTCTAATTCCATTGGTTTTTTGTTCTTCAATGGTCATGTAGAAAATGTTTTCTTTGCTATCAACCATATACAATTTTTCCAATATTATGAATCCTTTAATAATAGTATTCCATTTATATACTCTAACAGTAAAAGCCTTCAGATTGGATGTAAAAATAAGGACTGAGTCACAGAGTTGACTCAGACTCATAAGATTTTGGCACAATCCCTCCACAAAAATAACTGTAGTCTTCTTCCACTTTCCATTAGCCAGTTTAGTATTTCATCTTCCTTTGATCTTCAGAGCACTGTCATTACTAAAAATAACTATAACCTCAACATTTTTCTTGATATTCATTAATAGGTTTTTATTTCTTATCTTATAAAATGAATATCCACTATCAATAATCCATGTTTTGTTGTTCTTGGTAGCTTTTAGAGCTACTTCGGCAAAGTTAAATTTTACAATTTTCTTCATTTCCTTCCATGTGATATTGGATTGAGTGTAAGACACTAATGGCCTTTCAATTCTATATTACATGTACACAAGTTCTTTTTATTCATAATCTTCATTCAAAGGAGAAAACCTATTATAAATAACAACACTATGTGGTTGATGAGTATTGACCTATATTTGAGCATTGTAAGAATTTTTCCTATCATACCTCTACCTGAAATACACACCTCTATGACTAAAGATTGAATAGTGAAAACAATATCCATAGAGATTATTTCTTCTATAAGAAGTAGGATATGAATATTGTATACTTTTTTGAACTCGTATCTCTTCCACATTCATATAACATGTTGCATCTTTGCAATATGACACAGTATGACCTAGATAACCACAAAATTCACATTTCATAAAAGGAAATATCTTCTCATTACGATTGCTTCTCATGTATCCTTCCTTGGGAATAGAGTTTGGCTACCTATAATTTCTGGATACCTGAGGATATTTTTTAGTTTTTCTTTAATATTTTATTGAGGATTTTTTTCAGCACTTTAGGTGACTTTTCAACATGACCCATTTTAAACTTGACTTTATTCTGGACACCTCTATTTGTAGCATTTTATATTTAAGGATCACAATAGTTTCCATTGTTTCCCATGCATTTAGGTCTTTGGTAATTCAAAAAAAATTCAACTCCATCAGAACCACACTTATCTCTTACTAGCAACTCATCTTCAATGAAATTTCCAAATTATATTTTCTTCTTTTCTTCCTTTGAAATTGATCCACCTTTGAGTTTACTTATCAGAGTAATAACTTCTTTCTATAGACCCTTAATAGTCTTGGATTTCTCTTCCAGTATTCAGGTACAGTCATTGATGGCCTTTCCCTATTCTTCATTTTTTAGTTTTAGTTTCACAACACTTTCTGTGATTTCAAGGATAGATGACTGCACATTAAAAAATTCCTACATTTGTTCAATTTACAATTCAACCTCATCAAGATATTATGATGACTCTTCCAGAATTCCTTTCCACTCATTTCATCTCTTGCATTTATTTTTAAGCTTACCAACAAAATCATTGTGTTTCATCTTGGGATAGGAAATTGCGGTCAACTGATTATCACCAACCTTATCTTATGATGGTTTCTAATTTTTTAATTGTATCCATCTTGGAAGCATGGTTCCTAGATTTTAATTCTTATTTCTCTTCATCAATGAGTTTATTGCGATCATCATATTTTTCCTTAAAAAATATTTCATTGAAACTTGTTTCAATATTTGAAGTATCCTTGTTGGAAAAATCTTTTCTGAGGATTTTGAATGTCTCTACCATTACTTTCTTCATCATTGAAATTTCATGGAAAATGAGAGGCAATGTGCCTAACACTTCCACAGTGAAAACAAGTGAGAGGTATCTTTCCTTTAAATTTCCCTGTTCTTTTTTTTGAGTTTCATGGTAATGAGATAGAGAATTTATTTTTACACATTTTCAATACTATCTCAGGAAATTTCTGGTTTTTCATTTGGTTTTAATGTCATCTCCTTTCCGACATGAGTCGTTGTATCTTCTAGTTTAACTCTCATCTCATATTCCACCAGGATGGTCAACAGATCATTTAGATTAATTTTTGAAATATATCAGTCTTCAAGAGTATAAAAAATTTCATTATAAATGAGTTGATCTGTTCTTAATATTTTATTTACAATATGTATTTGATGTCTTTTCCAATCCCTTGAATTTATCTTACAATTTCAGTAAATCTATTGAAGAATGAATCTAAATTTTCATTAGGGATAATCTTTATATCATCAAACTCATTGCATAAAACATGGAGTTCCCCTCCTTTACTTTGTTGTCACCTTCATAAATATTCTTCAGTTTCTACCACATAGGCTTTGCTGATGTACAGTTCATCAAATTTAGATATATTTTATCTGAAAGAGATATAGTCAGGGAATTCTATGATTTAGCATCAATATCCATCATTTTCTTATTTATATCATTCATAGATTGATCAGTTGGATTAGTGACTCATATTCCTTGTCCATTCGAAAAAATTACATCCATTCCTAGATATCATAGATGAGATCTCATCCTATTATTCCATATCTAAAAGTTACTTCCATCAAACAATGAAACTCTCCTAAAATTAACTTCTTTTTCCATGTCAAAATAGCAGAACATATGTAACATTGGCAACCTTTATCCTTGGATTCCACTTGAGGACCCCAGAACAACCTGAGAAGGAATGGGTGAATCTGGGCGTCATAATTTTATTTTAAACTAATGTATCTTGTTCCCACATTGGTAGGAACATGTTAAACCTATCTAATGAATAAGTTCATAAAACAAACACTTAAAAGAAACTCAATGATACAACAATTTTTCTTGGTTCACCACTAAGGGATATGCCCAAAGGGGATAAACTGAAAGTGTTTAGGTCATACCAAGAACCACTATTCTTCATGTGTTTTGGATTATAATAGTTTAGTATAGTGAATATGTTATAAGAGAACTACATTTACATGGTTTTAGGGATAGCAGACTTCATCCCTTGGATCACTTCTACAAACTCCCCCTTGCTCACTGCGTTGGAAGAATATTCTCTCAGTTTATTTACTTGAATGTATCAATAATGTTTTATCATTAAATTATGCATCCTTAAATATAAATATATGATCTTTTTTAAGTCCCTCTTTCACCCACAATTGTAATTTACATTCCCGCACACTGATAGGTTGTAGAAATTAATTTTTCAAACTAATTTTGTCTCTTTTCAGGCATCCTTGGGTGTGCTACATACAACCTTACCTCTTCTATGTGCTGAGTAGCATGTATAATTTGGGGATCTCCCCTCTGAGAAACACCTCCATGTTTCACCTCTGAAAACGTCCTCTATGAAACTCCTTCATGAACTGCCTTTTCCTTCTTCCTTTGGCCTCTCATGCTCCACTTACCATAAGAGATATTTATATGGCCCTGGTCTGTCGTGTACTGCGAGAGCTTCCTCCATGAACCATTCTCCCTTTAGCAGAAAGTTTTTCCTTATGCGAATCATTCTTTCCGCATACCATATTCTCCTCTGAGAACCACTTTAGACTTAATCAGATTTATTCATGAATTTTTTAACTCTAATACCACTCCTTAACAATGGGGATTACTAATCCTTGTATAGGAAAAAATGGATCTGAAAAATCCTCTAATCCAAGAATAAAAACATATATGATTTTTCAAAGACCCCACTGTATAATACTCTTATCCTGTGAACTGCGGCAATCCCACGAACCTCCAACCTTCTGTGTCCCGCACACGTCCATCTTCATACCATCTCCATGAACCAATTTCGATTCCGAAAACTAATCTACATACCTTTATAGATGTTTCGTACGCGGTTTGTGAACCATTCCCGAACATGCTTTGTGATCCATGTCCTGGGACACAAGATTCTCTCCCTTTTCTGAATTCCTTCATTTTTCTCAATTACAAACATTCCAATGAAAATATTCCTGATTTTGAGGCCCAAATATTTGGAAGACACAAGGAAACTGAACCACCTTCAATTCTGCAGTTAGCCTCAAACGTATAACCACATTCCATGAAAACTCCCTAGTCATCCATATGCATATTGAAAACCAACACAAAACATACTCCATTATTATCACCGAAAAACCTTGGTTCCAATAGTATATTCTATACATTTTTTGTTTTAATATGCTACTTCCCCCAGTTGGTTATGGATACTGACACACTAGGGATTTTGAGCCCAAATGGGTGTTTTTTCCAACATTCTGGTCAGAAGTTGGATAGATGACTGCCCCTTTTTCTTACTCTCTTCTATATGTAGTAATATTTCTGGTAGACACGTCAGTTAGTTTTCCCCATATATGTGTGTAGAGGGATGAACTTTCTTGTGGTTATTCACACACATATATTCTGGATATAGTTTCCTATGGACTACTTCAGGAGTAACATGTATTGGGTGTGATGTATTGAGGATCTGTACTCGGCATATGGGATATAGTGTCTTAATGTACAATACATGATGTATGATTCACGTTATGTAACACCCGAGACTTTTATGTTATATAAATCATCAAATAAATCTTTTTCTACACAACACTTTCTTGGCTTGCTTTACACAAAATCTCGACCTTCCTCGATAGCTTGCGTCGTACGCAATACCGAGTTTCATGAAACAACAATATGCTATTAAAATATTTTTAAAACTAGCCGTTATGAATAGTAATAACCACTTATTGAAATTTTATAAATTGTATTTTTCAAAATGGACTTCATTTTTGGATTCGGAATATCGAAATTAGCCTAGGGTGAAATTTTGGAATTTTTCTGAAAACTTTCAATTTTTGATTAATAGTGAAACCACTAAGTGGTAGTTAAAAAACTGAATTTTTCATAAAACATAATTTTACCGCTTCTGTGAGTGGAATTTCGAAAATCCGAGAGACACGGTTAATATCAAGGACTAAAATGTGGTTCAATGAGATGAAAATAATATTTGGTGAATAGTAACTTTTTACTTTTTTTTACCGCGGTTAAAAGTAAATAGGGTAATTAAGGGTAAAGATGATATTATTATTACCCTCACACATGTCCTAATTCTATTGGATATGTGTAATTCGACCAAAAAAAACTTAGGAATAAAATATGACCATTTAGGCCCACTTGGATTAGATTAGGACATTTATTATTAATTTATTTAAAAAAGGGTTAAAATAGTTAAAATCAAAGTTTAATAATTAAATAATTTTTAATATGGGGTTATACATAAGATAAATTCGACTATAAATATTCATTATAAAGATAAAAAGATTTCCTAGATAATGGTATTTTATTTGTAATTTTTAGACATTAAATAATTTAATTTATGTATGACACAAAGATGATGCATTAATTATCTTATTAATGAAATATTGACATAATTAATGTTATAAACACAAAAATAAAAGTAATTCCAGACATTTTATGAATTGCACTAATTTTCTAGGTTACTATGAAATGTTTGTATTTATTTAATTAACTTGGTTCAAACTAATCATTCTGTTATGATTTTCAGAAAAATCAATTACTAAATAGTGTCAAAATTGACATATAATAGTTTTTAAAACAAAGATTATATTATTAATTATTATTTTATTCTTAAAAATCTAAGGTTCATCCAAATGACATAGATAAGGTTATATATATTAATAATAAACAACTTGGGGTTCTTTTGGCTTGATATAGTATGTTTATTAACCTTATAGTATAAGAAAACAAGAAGACACGGTAAAAGTTAAATTATCTAACATAAAGTTAAATCTAAATGATAAGGTTAAATTTGTTACCTAAACTTGTCTAAATTCTATTGTATGAGAGGATTTAGACCCCTACCCACCTTATCTTCGAAATATAACAATTTGGAGCTATTTAAAACCGAACATGACTTTATAATAATATAATATTTTTAGTTTTCCCAAAGGTGCCCCTCTCCTCCCTCTCTTCCTCACACCACATTGAGCCTTCAAGCTCGGCAATCCCCTGCCAATTTATCCTCTACACTTCCCTAGACACATCCTAGAGGTCATGATCTTCTTCAAAGACCAATTTTATTGCCCTAAAATAAGGTCTCAAAGAAGCACATCAAAGAAGAGGTAATGTCCGTTACTGATTCTTTCATCTTTATTTCTTCTTCCACTTCCTCTTCTTTAGTTGTTTCATTATGAAGTAATAACATCAGTATCACTCATATACTTATATGTTATTATATGTATGAAAAACCCCTATTTGACCATCTATCCATCCTTCGGAAAAATAAATCACCGCACGTGCGTACGTACGGAATACCGTCTCCACGCCGTGGTGTAATCTATTTTCCTCCACCACCTTACTTGGATGGGTATAATGGTGTAAATAATGACTATATATGACTATTATAAAGTGATACTGATTCTGAAATAGTACACATACACTCCAATAAAATTCCACGATCATAGGAACGATATCATCACTCGTGCGTACGTACGGAATACCGTCTCCATGATGTGATGCGACTCGTTCTACATGATCTTCATTTCATAATGATTATATAAATGAATTGAATGAATTAATTTGATATATATTACACTAATACCATTCTGGAAATGAGGTATCTATAACCTAAATATAAAAATAAGAATTTATTCGACAAAACACGCATAAGAACAAAAAGTTATAAACACCCAAATAACAAGTAGCAATGAAATATTACTACCAAGAAGCTAAGAAAATGACCATATATGATATCATAAAAATAAGTATGATTCTAGAATAAGTCAATAACATTTTTTAAAATCATTATACAGGAGGTTCGGACACTTACGAAGCAAAAAAGACCTAAGGTAAGGGAAAATATCACAATCTCATATTTATCCGAGATTGTTTATACGTTGGTATTTACTGGGGTGTATTTTATCATCCAAATCCATGTTTCCTCAATATGTAATATTATTTCCATCCACCTAAAATTGTTTAAATCCAATTTTACCCTTCGGTGAGTTTTTAGTAAATTATATTAAAGGAATCCTTTGTCGTTTTTTGTACGAGGTACTTTTTGACTTTTCCGACAAATGTATGAGAAGAATGATTTTTTTAACTTATACGACCTGAATGTATTTTTAAAACATTATTTCCAAGAAGAATCCTTTACAAGTTTTCATGTTTATTTTTAATCAACTTCTTTTAGTTTAAAGTTGTATGACATGTTAAGAAAGGAAAAAATGTTTTTTAAGAAGAGAGGATATTTTCCTCCAGAATGGAGGTCAAGTGTTTTATCAAAATTATTTTCCATCTAAGAAAATAAAGGGATCTGTTTTTATCCCTATTATTACATTGATTTGATTATGTTGTGATGTAATTATTTTTATGAATTCCTTTATCTTATATGAATTGTTTTATGATGTCATGATGTTTAAGATTCCCATTTGTATTATATGGGTTGTGCAATGATGTATGATTTATGATTTTGTGGCACACATAAGAATGGTATCATTATGAGATGGGTGGGACCTATATCTCCCTCTAATGCATTGGGTAAAGATTTTATATCTCATGAGATAGACATGACTGGAACGGTAGGTTATACCGGTTCAGTGAAACAAGACTGAAACGAGGAGTGAACTCTGTTCAGAAATGGAATTTGTCCACTAAGATAGTCTTGGAAATGAGCCTTGACTAGGAAGAAATGATTCTCTATTATTATGTGTGTATGCCAAAAAGTTTCAGGTTTTAAGTTATGATTATTGTGATTACATTTCACTACCATGATTTATCCCATGTTATGAAATTATGATCTCTTTTGCAGGTTAAGATTTCCAAAAGTTATGTGCTTATGTATATGATGTGATTGATATTTCTTTTGTTTACCCTTACTAAGAATTTGAGCTCACCCTTTTGTATTTTTTCTTTCCCTAGGTCAGGAAGAAGGTTATTAAGTAAGATATGCCAAAAGGGACTATAGATATGATGAAATAAATGGGAGACATTGTAGACGCTTTATGAACCAGTTGTTTATGTTTCCCAGTTTCTAAAGACACTATACCTATACGGTCCTTTCGTGGATTTGTTATATGTTGTAATAAGTATGCTTCAATTTTTAAGTATTAACAATGTATGTAAAGTATGGGTCATTATAGTTGGTATCAGAGGAAAGGTATAGTCAACCTTTGGAAACTAGAATGCGAAAGCCTTAGTAAGAACCCTAAGGATAAGTCTAAGCATAGAACACATTATTAGGGTTTTAGAAATGGCCATGAATAACCTAGGATAAGACCTTAAGTGTGAAATTTTATTCTTGATTATGTCGTTTTCCTATTATAATTAGTGTTTCTCACACTATTCTTCTTGGTTTTAGTCAATGGCTAGAACCTAAAGGAACCGTGTTAATGCGGAATGCGACGGGCAATGCAATGATTATCCCCCTGAGAAACCAAACGTTATGGGAGATGGAATGAAAAATCATGTAGCCATGCTCACACAACTTTCTCAAGCTATGAATCATGCAGGGCTTCCAAACGAGCGAAGGAAGGAGAAACATTCTGTTGAATCCTTCATGAGACAGCGTCCACCTTCATTCAGCGGGTCTACTGATCCATTAGTTGCTGAACAATGGATTAGTACTACTGAAAAAATATTTTCAGTTCTTCAATGTTCTGAGCATGATAAAGTCGTCTTAGCAGTGTATCGTTTGGAAGGTGATGCTGATCAATGGTGGAATCTTATTAAGAATATGAGGAAAAGGGATGAAATTGAGTCCATGGAATGGGACGAGTTCAAGAACTTATTTTTCAATAAGTAATTCCCTAGTATTATCCGAACAAAAATGGAGAAAGAGTTTCTTGAACTGAAGCAAAAGGATGATGAATTTGTTGGTACTTATGAAGCAAATTTTACAAGACATGCAAGGTACGCTTATGGTATTATTATCCAACCTGAGAGTAAGATCGATCGATTCTTTAGTGGCTTAAAACCAAGTCTTAAAAGGGCCTTAGCCATAAGGGACTTCAATAGCTACGAGGAAATCGTTCGATGTGCTCTCAAAGTTGAGATGGATATTGGAGTAACCCATCAGTCATATGGGTTTGATAAGAAGAGGAAAATAGAATTCAAAGGAAAATCTAAAGAGCACATTGAAAAGAAGATGAACATTCCCTTATGCTCAATGTGTGGAAAGAAACAAGGAGGGAGTTGTCTTAAAGGGACAAGTAAATGTTTCAAATGTGGAAAGGAAGTTCATCGGGCATTGGAATGCCGTGATGATGGGAAGAAGATGTCTAGTGATGCAAACAAATGAAGGGATACACAGATTGAACCTACTACACTTCAATGTTTCAAGTGAAAGGAGATGGGACATTATTCCAATAAATGCCCTAATCCAAGGGTTGATGATGATGGTTGTCGTCAAAAAACTCTTAAGGCTAAAGACAAAGGAAAGTCACATGCAATTTTTTTCAGCGATGTGGAATATGATAACGATGTGGTGAAAGGTACACTTACCATCCACTCTAAAGTAGCAAATTTTTTATTTGATTCTGGATCCACCCACTCTTTTATTTCTAAATAATTTTCTAAGGGTATCACCATATTACCTCAATAATTAGATGTTGAGTTAGCTGTGACAACACCTAATGGCACAACAGTCGCATCAAAAGTTTATAATTCTTCTCTGATTGAAGATTGTGGGAAAATGCTTCCTGCAAATCTTGTGTTCCTTCATATAGTGGAATTGGGGGTGATTCTTGGAATGGATTGGATTTCTCTACATGGATGTCATATCAATTGACAAATAAGGGAAGTCACATTTCATATTCCAGATCAATCTATGATCGTCTATTGATGAAAGGATGAACATAACCTTCTAGTGGAAATTCCTTCCATCTTATGGGTCTTGATTACACTAAATGAAGGTTATTTATCTCAAATGGTTGGTGAGAAACTCATGATTAAGAATATTCCCATTGTACGTGAGTTTGATGATGTCTTTCCGGAGGAAATACCGAGTCTTCCACCAAATCATGAAGTTGAGTTCTCAATAGAACTCGTACCAGGTGCTTTGCATATTTCAAAGACACCTTATAGAATGGCCCCAATTGAGTTGTAGGAATTGAAGAAGCAACTCCAAGAGAATCTTGATAAGGGATTCATACGCCTGAGTGCGTCACCTTGGGGAGCACCTGTTCTATTTGTTAAGAAGAAAGATGGATCAATGAGACTCTGCATTGATTATCGAGAACTTAACAAGATCATTATCATGAAAAAATATCCTCTCCCACTCATTGATGACTTATTTGACCAACTACGCGGAGCTCAATACTTTTCCAAGATTGATCTTCATTCAGGGTATCATCAATTAAGGGTCAAAAGGGAGGATATACCAAATACGGCTTTCCGTACAAGGTATGGACACTATGAATTTATAGTGATGCCATTTGGTCTTACTAATTCCCCTGCTATCATCATTGATCTGACGAATAGAGTCTTTAGAGACTATATTGATCAGTTTGTGGTAGTCTTTATAGATGATATTCTATTATATTCAAGGATCAAGGAAGAACATGAAGATCACTTGAGAATTATATTGAAGACCCTGAGAAAGGAGAAGCTTTATGCCAAATTTATCAAGTGTGAATTTTGGCTTCAAAAAGATTCATTTTTGGGTCACATAATCTCAAAAGAGGGGAAATCTGTGGATCCAGCAAAAAGAGATGTTATCGAATGATGGTCGAGACCAAAAACAGTAACTATGATCCGATGTTTTCTTGGTTTGGCTGGATATTATCGACGTTTTTTGAATGATTTTTCACAATTATCTAATCCACTCACCAAGTTTACTCGGAAAAGAGTTAAGTTTGTCTGGACGGAAGAATGTGAAGATAATTTCAAGGAGTTGAAAAGAAGGTTATCCAGTGCACATGTGCTCACACTGCCTTATAGTGGAGAAAGTATTGTGATATATAGTGATTCATCCAAGAAGGGATTGGGGTGTGTTCTTATGAAAAATGATATGGTGATAGCTTATGACTCATGAAAATTGAAAATACATGAGCAAAATTACCCAACACATGATTTGGAGTTAGTTGTGGTAATCTTTGCATTAAAGATTTGGAGGCATTACCTTTATGGTGAAAGAATTGATATTTATACCGATCATAAAAGTTTAAAGTATATTTTCACACAAACGGAGCTGAATATGCGCCAAAGAATATGGTTGGAGCTGATTAAGGATTATGACTGCTCAATCCATTACCATCCTGGGAAAGCAAACAAGGTGGAAGATGCATTAAGTCGACAAGGCCATTCCAGTTTATCCATGATGAGGATCACTAAAGTTCCAATCTTTATGGATTTACAAATGATATATCCTGGAATTATAATGGAAGGGGGGGGGGAATCATATCATTCTCAAATGAATGTTCAACCATCTATACATGTGAATATTAAAGGGGCACAGAAAGAAGATGTCGAGTTACAAAAGAAGATGAGAAATATTCCTGAATTCAACCTTGATTGTGATGGGATAATAATGATCAGGAATCGAGTTTGTGTTCCTCCCATCCCCAAATTAAAGAAGGAGCTACTGGATGAGGCTCATAGTTCTTCATTCTCTACTCATCCTGGAAGCACGAAGATGTATAGGGACCTGAAAGAGTACTTCTAGTGGGATGGCATGAAAAGAGATGTTGCTGAATATGTCTCTCGATGCTTGGTTTGTCAGAAAGTTAAAGCTGAGAGACAGAAGTCTAAGGGGATGTTACAACCATTACCCATACCCGAATGTAAATGGGAAAACATCACTATGGACTTTGTCACAGGACTTCCTATAATATACAAAGGCAATAATGCTATCTGGGTCATAGTTGATCGTCTTACAAAGTCTGCACACTTCATTGCTATTAGAGAGGATTTCTCTTTGGATCAACTTTCCAGGATATATGTAATGGAAGTGGTAAGATTGCATGGATTACCACTTTCTATTATATCTGATCGGGATCCGAGATTTACCTCGAAATTCTGGTGAAGTCTTCAGCATACTCTGGATACATAGTTGAGTTTCATCACTGCTTATCATCCGAGATTTTCTCTATGGATTTCAAAGGTGGTTGGGATCAACACCTACCTTTGGTGGAATTTTCATACAATAATAGATTTCACTCTAGTATTCAGATGGCTCCTTATGAAGCTCTCTATGGAAGGAAATGCAGGACTCCAACTTGCTGGGATGAAGTTGGGGAAAGAAAGCTATTAGGACCTGATCTCATTGATGAAATGGCAGAAAAGGTCAGATCTATTCAACAACACATAAGATCAGCTCAGAGTCGACAGAAAAGTTATGCCGACAACCGAAGAAAATACCTAGAGTTTGAAGTGGGTGATAAAGTTTTCTTATGAATATCTCCCTGGATGAGGGTTATGAGATTTGGAAAGAAGGGGAAGTTAAGCCCTAGATATATCAGTCCTTTAGAAATACTGGATCATGTTGGAAGGTAGATTACTGATTGGCGCTTCCACCGAATCTCTCTCAAGTTCACGATGTGTTCCATGTATCTCTCCTGAGAAAGTACATACCTGATCCTTCACATGTACTCAGCTCAGAAGTTGTACCACTGGAGCAAGATCTTTCTTATGAAGATCAACTGATAGAGATTCTGGATCGTAGAGAAAAAGTCCTATGAAACAAGACCACTCGATTGGTGAATGTTTTATGGAGGAACCACCAATTAGAAGAAGCTACATGGGAGCTTGAGGATTTGATGAGGGAGAGGTATCCTCATCTGTTTGTTACAAAGTGATGAATTTCGAGGGCGAAATTCATTTTAAGGATGGTAGAATGTAACACCCGATACTTTTATGTTATATAAATCATCAAAGGAATATTTTTCTACACAACACTTGCTTGGCTTGCTTTACACGAAATTGCGACCTTCCATGATAGCTTGCATCGTACGTAATATCGAGTTTCACTAAACAATGAAATGCTATTAAAATATTATTAAAACTAGCCATTATGAATATTAATAACCACTTTTTGAAATTTTATAAATTTTATTTTTCAAAATGGACTTCATTTTTGGATTCGGAATATCGAAATTAGCCTAAGGTGAAATTTTGGCATTTTTCTGAAAACTTTCAATTTTTGATGAATAGTGAAAGCACTAAGTGGTAGTTCAAAAACAGAATTTTTCATAAAACATATTTTTACCGCTTCTGTGAGTGGAATTTCAAAAATCCTTGAGACACGGATAATTGCAATGACTAAAATGTGGTTCAATGAGATGAAAATAATTTTTGGTGAATAGTAACTTTTTACTTTTTTTTACCACGGTTAAAAGTAAATAGGGTAATTAAGGGTAAAGATGATATTATTATTACCCTAACACATGTACTAATTCTATTTGATAAGTTTAATTAGAGTAACAACAAACTTAGGAATAAAATATGACCATTTAGGCCCACTTCGATTAGATTAGGACATTTATTATTAATTTATTTAAAGAAGTGTTAAAATAGTTAAAATCAATGTTTAATAAGTAAATATTTTTTAATATGGGGTTATACATAAGATAAATTAGACTATAAATATTCATTAGAAATTTAAAAATATTTCCTACATAATGGTATTTTATTTGTAATTTTTAGACATTAAATAATTTAATTTATTTATGACAAAAAGATGATACAATAATTATCTTATTAATGAAATATTGAAATAATTAATGTTATAAACACCAAAATAAATGTAATTAGAGACTTTTTATGAATTAAAATAATTTTCTAGGTTAATATGACATGTTAGTATTGATTTAATTAACTTGGTTCGAACTATTCATTCTGTTATGATTTTCACAAAAATCAATTACTAAATAGTTTCAAAATTGACATAAAATAGTTTTTAAAACAAATATTATATTATTAATTATTATTTTATTCCTAAAAATCTAAGGTTTGGCCAAATTACTTATATAAAGTAATATATATTATTAATAAACAACTTGGGGTTCTTTTGGCTTGATATAGTATGTTTATTAACCTTATAGTATAAGAAAACAAGAAGACACGGTAAAAGTTAAATTATCTAACAAAAAGTTAAATCTAAATGATAAGGTTATATTTGATACCTAAACTTGTCTCAATTCTATTGGATAAGTGGATTTCTAACCCTAACTACCTTATCTTTGAAATATATCAATTTGAAGCTATTTAAAACCGAACTTGACTTTATAATAAAATAATATTTTTAGTTTTCCCAAAGGTGCCCCTCTCCTCCCTCTCTTCCTCACACCACATTGAGCCTTCAAGCTCGGCCAACACCTGCCACTTTCTCCTCTCCACTTCACTAGAGACATCCTAGAGGTCCTGGTCTTCTTCAAAGTCTAATTTTAGTGCCCTAAAAAAGGTCTCAAAGAAGCATATCAAAGAAGAGGTAATGTCCGTTATCGATTCATTCATCTTTATTTCTTCTTCCACTTATTCTTGTTTAGTTGTTTCATTATGAAGTAATTACATCAGTATCACTCATATAATGATATGTTATTATATGTATGAAACAACCCTATTTCACCATCTATCCATCCTACGAAAAAAGAAATCACCATGCGTGCGTACGTACGGAATACCGTCTCCACACCATGGTGTAATCTATTTTCCACCACAACCTTACTAGGATGGGTATAATGGTGTAAATAATGACTATATATGACTATTATAGAGTGATACTGATTCTGAAATATTATACATACACTCCAATACAATTCCACGATCATTGGAATGATATCATCACTCGTGCGTACGTACGGAATACCGTCTCCACGATGTGATGCGACTCGTTCTACATGATCTTCATTTCATAATGATTATATAAATGAATTTAATGAATGAATATGATATATATTACACTAATACCATTCTTTAAATCAGGTATCTATAACCTAAATATAAGAATAAGAATTTATTCGACAAAACATGCATAAGAACAAAAAGTTATAAACACCCGAATAACAAGTAGCAATGAAATATTATTACCAATAAGCTACGAAAATGACCAAATATGATATCATAAAAATAAGTATGATTCTGGAATAAGTCAATAACATTATTTAAATGATTATACAAGAGGTTCTGACACTTACGAAGCAAAACAAACCTAAGGTAAGGGAAAATATCACAATCTCATTTTTATCCGAGATTGTTTATACTTCGGTATTTACTGGGGTGTATTTTATCATCCAAATCCATGTTTCCTCAATATTTAATATTATTTCCATCCACCTACAATTTTTTAAATCCAATTTTACCCTTCGGTGAGTTTTTAGTGAAGTATTTTAAAGGAATCCTTTGTCATTTTTCGTACAAGGTACTTTTTGACTTTTCCGACAAAAGTACGAGAAGAATGTTTTTTTCAACCTATACGACATGAATGTAATTTTAAAACATTATTTCCAAGAAGCATCCTTTACATGTTTTCAAGTTTATTTTTAATCAACTTCTTTTAGTTTAAAGTTGTATGACATGTTAAGAAAGAAAAATTTTTTTTGAAGAAGAAAGGATATTTTCCTCAAGAACGGAGTTCAAGTGTTTTATCAAAATTATTTTCCATCTAAGATAATAAAGGGTTCTGTTATTATCCCTATTATTATATTGATTTTATTATGTTGTGATGGAATTATTTTTATGAATTCATTTATCTTATATGAATTGTTTTATGATGTCAGGATGTTTATGATTCCCATTTGTATTACATGGGTTATGCAATGATGTATGATTTATGATTTTGTGGCACACATAAGAATGGTGTCATTATGAGATGGGTGGGACCAATATCTCCCTCCAATGCATTGGGTAAATATTTTATATTTCATGAGATAGACATGGCTGGAACGGTAGGTTATACTGGTTCAGTGAAATAGGACTGAAACGAGGAGTGAACTCGGTTCAGAAATGGAATTTGTCGACTAAGATAGTCTTGGAAATGAGCCTTGACTAATAAGAAATGATTATCTATGATTATGTGTGTATGCCACAAAGTTTCATGTTTTAAGTTGTGATTATTGTGATTACATTTAACTACCATGATTTATCTATTGGTAAGAAATTATGATCTCTTTTGCAGGTTAATATTTCCAAAATTTATGTTCTTATGTATATGATGTGATTGATATTTCTTTTGTTTACCCTTACTGAGCATTTGAGCACACCCTTTTGTATGTTTTCATTCCCCAGGTCAGGAAGAAAGTTATTAAGTATGATATGCCAAAATGGACTATAGATATGATGAAATAAATAGGAGACAGTGTAGACGCTTTATAAACCAGTTGTTTATGTTTCCCAGTTTCTAAAGACACTATACCTATACGGTCCTTTCGTGGATTTGTTATATGTTGTAATAAGTATGCTTAAATTTTGAAGTATTACCAATGTATGTAAAGTATGGGTCGTTATACATTATGTGAGCTATGATCTCTCTATAAAACTAACTTGTTAATTTTGTAACATGGATTTAGTGGTTGTTGTGCACAAGGTACATGTTGTGGTGCTACGCCCAGGTGTCTACATGCAAGCCTTTTTGTTGAGAGATGCTTAGGATGTGTGATGTTTTGGAAAAGTAGTACACCATAGAGAAAGTGGTATCATGGTACCCATGATATTATTGTTATATTATATACTCTTATATGCAATACTTGGTGAGAGTATCTGTGGTGAGGCCTGGAACATAGTATACCTATTTAAGTATTGAGATAGTTTCACTTTTTGTTCACTATTCATTAGCATGATTTCATTAATTTTTTATGACAGGCTCTGGGGATGATCCTACTGAATATACTATTATAATCACCCTACGAATATATATAATGTTTTTTGGTCAGTTGTAGTAGGTTTCATATCAGACTTGTTACTACGAGATTGGTGTTGGAGGAGCTGTTTGGTCTTCATGGTCCCTACAGTTTTACATTCTTTTGGTACTTGCACTTTTTCCTTTTAGTTGTAGTAGTTCTTACTGGACATTACATATGTGCACTTGGTATTTATTTTATATTTCAGTCTATGATGGAATTAGTTGGTGTCTTTCTTATCTCTCCATTTCTCATGTATTCTCTTAGAGGGAAATGCCTTCCATTTATGTTTTTACTAAAGCCTTAATGCAAGTCACCAACCAGGGGCCTCCTAAAGGAGGTACTCGGGTGTGACTATCTACCTTGTCACATTCCTATCCCTGAAGGTGTAAAATTTTTGGGGAGGGGATCTTGACATATAATAACATGTACATATCATGGATTACTTTATTGATCCTTTTATGAAGTTTATAGAACTCAACTCACCACTTCATATCCTCTTATGCGATTTCATGTTAACATTGAGGGATTTATGCCACGTGAAATTGGTAACAATTATCATTTGAATTATTATAGATTTTAGTTTTCAACACCATGTCACTATATGAATGATTTAATATTTCCAAGAAACCATTAGATCTACCATGGTTGATCTTGTTTTCTATAACATAGGTTTTTACTTTAAGTCAATCACTTGATAATTACTTTCAACATGGTCTTAACTAACTGTAAGACCAATATGTTTTTCCATATGTTTCCAAATAGATTTTACTTGGAAAACAATGGTGCTCCCACTAACCTATGGTGAAAACTTGTAAAATATTAATTCCAAATTAATAATCTATGATCTAGTTACTTAATTTAATCCTAAACTATATTTCAGTAACATACAACCCTTATTGAAATCATAGGGTGTCACCATTCCTTTTTTGTTGCATCATATAGACACATCCTATGAAATTTCGTCTTAACATCCAATGGAAAATTAAAATATCATTGATATTATCTATGATGAGTAAAATTCTAATGGATTTATGTGTTCCAATTTGGAATAACCATCCGAGTCTTATTGGTACCACACTTATACCATCCATGTATCATATCATCTAAATACCCACCATATTATTCAAAATAATAATCCCCTGTTCAATTTGATACATGGAATCCATTTCTGAATTTTAATTGATCTTATCAGTTTCAGATTATTTCAATATACTGCCTATATTTAGGATTTATTTTTCATAAAGAATAATGTATCACCAACTGTGGTGAATATTAAACCATCACAATGGTTTTAACCTTCATATATAGTATGTGTCTCAGGAACATTCCTATTACACATTCACTTATGGAACCAGTTCCTATTCCAACCACTTGTGTATCTTTATCATTTATTAAACCCAAGTCAATATGGATCCCTTTATCTCTAAGAGATATGTTCACCATTTTATATAAATGTATTCTATCAGTTGACTACAACTTTTCTATCTTAGGTATTTATGTGATATCCTAAGAAACCATTAAGATAATTACTTAGATTCATAATGTGTTTAACATGATTCATGTTTTTATATGTTTAAAAAACTATTTACATCTAAAAAATATCATATGACATAATGGATTTCCATTATACTATAAATCATACGATATCCTTTAGTCATTATAGTTGGAATATGGTTTTTCGATATCATCATTATTTTTGAAGTGCGTCATGAAATATAATGGAAGTTTCTACAAGTTCCAACATTGATACTACTTACATCAGGACTCTAATGTATAAAATGTTTATTTAGGAGTTGATCCATGCTATATTTTATTGATAAATGTTAATATGTAATACTTATCATCGATCATCCTTTTTAACATCAATGTCATGATGTGGATAAGGTACACTGAATTTAGGAATTACTCCATGCCACATTATAGGGATTGATGATTGATTGGTCAAGATATTCTTCTACATGCCAGTCTCCAGGAACCAATATATTCCGACCATTCATATATCATAATTCACTTTACCATTACTTAATTACTTATAGGAATCTTATGAAGTATATTTACCACTATATTTTCCTCAAAATAGTTCACTCTCTATTGATAAACTAATTCTGATTTTTTTAAATAAGAGATGTGGATGGGTCACCCAGCCCATACCTCCCAAAATTTATTAAAGAAAGGAAAAGATAATGTTTTCACATTAGGTGTAATGAGATTACACCAGAATAAAATTAAACAAAAAGTATACATTCTTTCCAACATGAAAAATAGTGAGTGATACACCCAGAAGATTGAGCACAACTGTTATTTTGTCTAATTTGACCCAAATTGAATCCTCAATAAATCATCCCACAAGATAGCTACTATCTCACACAATAAATCCAATTAAACCCATGAATATGGTTCAAAGTGAACGAAAGGGAAAAAATTTATCACAAATGTCAAACATATATCATTTAATGATCCAGAAGTAAAAAAATCATATTGAATAACATATCCAAATTTCAGGTAGCAATTATAAAAGAGAGTTATAATCCTTGAAATTAGGATCTATAGACCAAGAAAATGAACTAAAAACTAGACCATGAATTAGGATCAAGTAACAACATGAAACAAGACATGTAGAGTAGAAAAACCATTCACACAGTACATGGAATAAGGTCCACGAGAAGACAAGAAACTAAAAAATAGGCCATATAAGAAATATGAAAGAATATAAAAAACAAGGTCCTATAAGACTATAAGATCACTATATTCATGAATAACCAAGTGTATTCCATTCAAATCCAGTAACTATTCACTTTTTTATTAGAATAGAAATCCAAAAAATCATTGTATTTCATAGTAAACAAGTCACTGAGCATAAAAACCTTCACTTCAGGCAAGAAAAGATTTTTATAAAGTAAAATTAATTCCCAAGGTATGTCATTAAAGTAAAATTTGGATTTATTTTATAATCTTCCAACATCCTAATAATGATAAATTGTTTATTTCAAGGTATTTCTCAATAGAAATATTATCAACACATAACTTTTGGAATGTGATATTATCTTATACATCCATATATGCATCAAATTCTTCCCCCAAAACCTCCACATTCAAATCTGCTTATATGTTCATAGGAATATTTTTCCTTCATCGTGTTCCTTTTCTAAACCATAGGTAAAAATAAAATGATCAACCACAATTGGAAGTGTTGAGGTTCAGGGTTTTCATTCATAGAGTCATCTACAAATCTTGTGATAATTTTTCTTTCGAGGTGAGAGTATTCCATACACTTCTTATTTTTTAAGGATTTTGAGTAATGTATCCCTCAATATCCACCATTGGGTTTTTTCCTTTCCATGAACTTGATTTTAAATAGTATTCCTAAATTTGATTACGTTTATCATGAACCTCCTTTAATGAATCACTACCATCAGAGAGATCACCCTAATCCTTATCTCGTGTATCATGTGCATCAATGTGGTTCTTATGTACCTCCATAAAGGAGGGAGGGTTAGTGATGAAACTTGTAGCAGTAAGCACAACATCAGAAAAGTATGACAATCCCTTAGTTTCAGAAAAAACTGGAATGCTGGTTGAAAAGGTTAGCCATTGTTAAGATACCTATTCACATTACTCTTAAGCCCTTCTGTTGGAACCATAACATTAGAGGGGCCATCCTCAACTATGTGAATAACATCCAGTCCATGTTTCTGATTTATTTTTTCAACCAAATTAACTCTATTGGTCTTAGGATGTGAGATTTTATACTTACACTCCTTCATAGAATGTTTAAGATTAAGGTAATAATGCCAATAATCAGGTTGTTTTTCATAAACTAAATCTAGAAAGAATCCATAATCCCCATTCTAAATCAACATTTGAGAAGGAAGCGCATGTGAAACATAAAATTCAACACAAAATCTATCAACTGGTCATCTTGATAGATTCCTCATCACTGAATCCAACATCAATATATTTCCAATGAGCATGAAAATCAGGATCATAGCCTTTTGTTTAAATAAATGGAGAAGTATTCTAGGGATGTTGATCCTTACAAGAAAAAAAATAGACTCATAGTAGGGGTCAAAATCTTGGGTCCGTTTAATAAATTTCATAGAACAACCCCCAAAGAACCATGGTCATTTATCCCAAAGTCCATAATAATAATCCTCGGATTAAAGGAGAAAAACAACATTGGAGGAGTTCAGTATGATGATTTAAAAACCCCAAAAGCCAACAGATTCAAGAGGATTTCTTAATAATTTCAATGGTGATCAACATTTATAATACTTCCCAAAAATAACAAACTGTATATCCTATGAAAGAAGGTTTATCTCATTTGTTCAGAAAGAATTCACTGACTATCGAGGGTAATGAATTTTTTGGGGGTTAATCCATAGATCAGGGACTGCAATATTATTTGTGCAAGGATTGGTGTTCTTAATAGTTCTTCTCGTAACCAAATCAGTAAAGAATCTCAACAATGAGCAATGGTTTCTCAGGTTTTTTCCCATTATTGGGTTCATCGGCCTCCTTAACAAACTAAGTTTCGCATCTAAATAATTCTGAATTCATTGGGGATTAACTTTATTTATAAAGTTTTTTTTCAAATTAAATAAGTCAAAAATTATAACGCCCTGACCCTAGTTACCTAGAGTCGATGAATTATTACATAACAGTTGAATGATCACAAAAGATCATGTCTTTAAAGACTAATTAGTTTAGTATCCTTGGATGTACTAGATACGTTCATTTAGTTTACATTACATCATAAAGTGAAAAACTACAACAACATATTGTTTCCATAGACCACACTCATATCCTCATACTATCCCTACAGTTCATTCATAAAATACTTCTTCTCATCCTAGTAAAAATAAATCATAGAAAGGGGTGAGCTCAGATGCTTAGTAAGTATAACAATATAGCAGACACTTTCATAAATAAGCATAAACATTTAAGGCAATGTATAACTAAAACAAAAGCCTTTTAAACGTGAACTTCAGAATAATATGGAAAAGATAAAACGAAATAATGACATTAAATTATTCACATAGATATTCTACTAGTCGAATAATCACATGCAATATCAATAACCACTTTCATAATAATGGAATGCATAATTACAGACTATCATAACCACATAGTCAAGGCCTTGTGAGAAGACTACAAATAAGATTTTGTCAAGGCCTTGTTCCAAGACACTAGTTTGTCTCATGAGTACTACCAATGCATCGAGGAGCTATATCGGGCTCCACCCGTCACTTACTAATTCCAATGCATTCCTCATATGAACAGGTTTAAACATAACAAAAACATTCGTATTAAAAATAGCATCTGAAATGTCCATACATTATCCACAATCCATGAATGGTATAAAAATAGCACATCCACAGTCAATCATAACTCATTTGATATAATATGGAAGATTCTATTGTATTATATTAACCTCAATCGAGAATAATTAAGGATATTGACATAGATGGAAATAATCATCAAAACTATTAGAGAGAAATATCACCATTTTCCTTGAAAACATTTAGAAGTCTCACTATTTATCATGACGCCATTTAAAATAGATTTTTGAATCAAAGTGTCCCATACCAATTTGAAACATTGAAAATGAATTTTAATTTTAAAACATTAATTTCCATATAAATAAATCCTTAAAACCATTTTTAAAACATGGACATTAATGAGAATGATTTAGAAGAAAAAATATTTATAACATTTAAATGATATTTTAGTCAGATTTCCTAACCAAAAGAGAGACACTTGAATAAAAATAATTGAGGTAATCAAATAATCATAATATCATGATTATAAATGGATTCATGATATATTATATAAAATTAAATTTTATACACCATATAAAAGTGATTTGGTGTATAACAACAATGAAGTCTCAATGGAATGTAAATTGAGATGAAATATCTTATAAAGACCATATCCTTTGGTTAAGGATAAATCAAAGACATAAATATGTGTGAAAAATATAAATACACTCAATATGAATGGATATTTAGTGTAAATCAATCATAGGACATTCACACATATTCCTGTAAAAACAACACCATTGAATTGGATATTTAACTCAAGAAATGAATATTGAGTTAAAATTACACTTATCAAGTTCATATCGATGACTTGAGAATTTATAAATGGAGTGATTATGTGTATAAAATGTATATCCACCGAAATTGGAGTTGAAATTATGACATAAGAAAATGAATAGTGATTCCACAAATAATATTGGAGTAAAATAATCAATGAAGTATGCGTAAAGCCGAATCAGTGGAAATTGAAATTTCAAATTCCCTTGCAGATTTGGTAACTTACGAAACATACACCCATGAAAGAAGGATCAGAAAATGATTATGTAAATATCCATAAATTAAAGTATATTACACCATGAATACAATCATAGGCAGTACACACACCACATGCAATAAATAAGTGGTGAACAATGGAAATCTCACGAAATTAAAAGTGAGACAAGAATCCACTTACTTTGTACTTTTTCCATGGTTGAGGGTAGTTTAAACTCCTGTATAATGGTTAAATAATTTTTATTTAATTATTAAATAATTATATACATTAATATGATATCATATATGATCTTTTAACATTGATTAGTTAATAATATCTTAATATTATCGTCATTTCAGGTGTTAACAGATTCATTTTCCTTTATATTCTTTATTATGTGAGTCATATTTGTTATGGATGGTATGTATATTATTCATATACAGAATTATATCATGTCTCTAAACATTATTTCTAATCGTCAAATGGAATTTATTCTTGAATGGATACGATGGGGAATGAATCTCATCGTGTTCGTTGAGACGGTAATCCGTACGTACGCATTAGCGACAATATCACTCTTTTGATGTTAAAATAATATAGAATTGGATATTATATCATATATAAATAATAATAATCATGTTATATTTATTATTTACATGAATTAAACATCATTATTATACCCATCCAAGAAATAACATATTGAATAACAATTACACCACGACGTGGAGACTGTAATCCGTACGTACGCACGTTTGGAGACATATCATTCAAAGGACGGATAGAATAATGAATATGGATGTACCATATTTATAATAACATCTCAGTATATATATGATATTGTATTTATTATTTTATAATTTAAATAACAAAAAATAATAAGTGGAAGAAGAAAATAACTTGAAAGAGGGTGGTGAAATTATTACCTCTTCTTCGGGTTCTTCCTTTTGATTTGATCAAAAAGGAATCCTTAGGTTGGATTTATGATCAAACTAAGGCCTCTAGGTTGACTTGAGGTAAGTTGGGAGGATTTTTATCTCAGGGTTTTTTCGATCCAAAAGGCTTTGAAGGTGTAAATTAGTGAGTATGGGGGAGTGCCCTTTTATAAGAGGGGTGATGGGCACCTCAGGAATAACTAGAAATATTATTTTATAATAAATTTATATTTAGTTTATAATGGCTCAAAAGTGTATTATTTAACATTTAATGTGGGGATAGGTCTAAAAACACTCCACAAATAGGTTTTAGATTGGTTTGTGTCACTATATTAACTCTATATTTTTTATTTTACTATTAGTTAAATAGTTTTACATTTACTATGCCTCTTTGTATTTTATATTTTATAGTTAATAAACATACTATTTACTTCCAAGATACCCCCAAGTTTTCCATTACTGATACTAATATCATTATATAATTCATTTGGCAGAACATTGGATTTTTTGGAATATAATATCAATTAATAATATAATATATGTTTTAAAAACTAATTTTTGTAAATTTTGACACTATTTAATAATTTATTTTTGTTAAAGTGTTAAGTACATTATTAATTAGAAAAAAACTAATTTATGTAATACTAAAATTTCATATTAACCAATAAAATTTGTTTATGTCATCAAAACTTTCAAATTATATTTATTTTAACATTTATAATACCAATTATTTGATGCTTTCATTAATAATGAAAATATCGTATCATTATTGTTTCATAAACAAAATTATATATTAAATTTCTAAGTATTATAAATAAAATCCCATTATTTAGGAATTTTTTTTCTATTTCTAATTAATATTTATAGTTGAAAATATAACATATATAACTCTATGTAAAAATTATTTTTTAAAAAGATATATGCTTATGTCATTTTTTTATTTACTTTAACATAATTAATATAAAGTGTCATTATCAATTACAAGTGGATCCATGGGGTCCCTAAATAGACCCAAAGATTCCCATGGTTGGAAATGTATCAACCAATAGGGTTAGGAAACGTTTTAGGGTAATTTAATATTATTATAATATTATTTTTTTACCATTATTTACTGGATTTACCCTTTAACCATGGTAAATAAAATATTTATCGAACTAATATTTTAAAGGTTCTAAAAATAAAATTTACCTATTTATACAATTAGTACCTCCTAATTCTAAATATGGAAACCATTTTTCTAAATTCAAAACAAAAAAGTGGAAGAAATTAATTAAAAATTAATTCCTGTTGTAAAAAAAGAGGGTTTTTAACAAATAATAACTATCAAAAGATTTACACTTTCTTATGTTCAGTTTAAATGTAAAATTATTTCCTATGACCAATAATGGATTAAACGGTAAAAATATAATCTAATTATAATTTAAAACCACTCAAATTCATAATTTATCACTATTATTTATTTTGATTAAAAAAGTTGTTCTTAATAAAAATTTAGTAATTTTCAATATTCATCAAAATATGAAAGTTATCAGAAAAGTACCAATAATTCACCCTAATCTAATCTTGATATTTCGAATCCAAAAATTAAGTCCAATTTGAAAAAAAAATTAAATTTTTTTGAAATGTGGGAATTACTATTCATAACAGCTACATTGATTGGTTGTGGTGTGTGGAAGAGCCTCGATGTTGCGTACAACACACGCTACTGTATTATTCAAAGAGAAGCGTACTGTGGAATCTTGGGGTGTTACAACAATAACAATGTTTCTTAGCCCTATTGAGTATCAATACCAAACTAGTTATATCCTTGATTCCCATTTTTAGTTTAACTTGAAAAAATTTTATCTTGCCACAACTGGGTAAATAAGTCTTATATTTTATATTCATCATGAATTTCCAATGATTCAAATATCACTAAACTATTGATTGAGTATAATACACCACAAAAAACATTCATTCCTGAACTAGGAATATTGTATCCTTCTATCCAATGGATACATGAGATAAATCTTTTGGTTCTACTCAAATTATAGTTTGACTTAAATCATCAATGTGGCAATTAGAAGGTATGCGTTTCTCATTGCGGACTTTAGAATCACCCTTTCTTAGCCACATGGATAATTCACTTGAGTTCTTATAATGTTTCCATTATTTACTTGGTGAATATATTAAAATACACATATTTGATTCGAATATTGTATTTTATACCCATGAAGAATGTTAGAAACATTAATTGATTTATATACACTGGAGAAGAAGCGAGTACTTTCCTTTATGATCCAATTCATTACATTTAAACATATATAAATTAATTTCAAAATATGAAAACAAAATAACCTCATTTTTTAATAACAAACCTCATTTATTTGAATGAAATTTCTAATGTACCTTTGGAATTGCACTGTCCATTGGAATTTTCTCTTGGCCTTTTTTCTTCTTCATTATAAGAACTAAAGATTAAATTTCTTTTGAGTTCTATATTTAGTTGGTTAACCTTACCCAAAGGGTAAAGAAGAATTTAATGTATCCTAATCATTTTTTACCCTTAATAAAACTGTAGTAATTTGGTGAAAATTATATGATAAATGGATTAATAATATGATCATGATCTTCCATTAAATTTACAAATAGCCAATGTAGTTTATCACCATTATATCTTGCTTCAAATTCTCCTCATAAGCTTCTCAGAGATGAGACTACATGTTATATCATCCATGTGATGATGTTGTAACTACATAAAACATCAAATGATTGTGATGGAATTATGAAACAACCATCATATTGTACATACATGAGTCTCATGTAGGAGTTTTTACTCCCCCACTTCCAGATATGGCTTAACAGGTATTAGGACACCAACACATTGAATTTTTGATACACTAGTATTATACATAAGAATCTTTATGAAACTTTAAAATTCATGCTTGATAGTACATTGGATTTGACTAATTATTATTACAGTTCTTTTTGGGGTATTACAAACCATTCTCTAAATAAATCTAGAAGACACTACTTTTATCTAGATTACCAATTTACACATTGTTGTTTAATTAATTAAATCATTAAACGTCTCCCACTATTTTATCGAATTATAGGAACCCTCTATACTAGAATTAGAATAATATGTCACCTAACTATTCTAGTGGAAAGGATCATGACTCCCCTCATAGTCTACAAACATTGGCTACACCATTACTCAGGGAGTTCAATGTAGCCCTTTGACTATCCAACCACATTAACTCATGGTTTCTTGATATGTTGAGTAAATTCTCAGCATCTAAAATCATAAAAATTATTTTTTCAACAAGCGCATCTAAAATTACAATAATATATATTTATATAATTTTTTTCTACAATTTTAGTTAAGATATTTCATCAATATCATGATAACTCCTCAGTAGTAAGAGGCACCCTCAACTTTGGATAATGAGCATCCTAAACCCCCAGTTTTGTTAAAATTTGAATGATAAAATACATTTATTGACATAATATTTATATAAGGGTTTTTTATGATTGAAATAAATTTATATTAATCTTGTTCATATATGTTTTCATGATCACAACTAAATATTAATAGAAAAAATTCATCATTTATTTATTCATTTTATTTTATATTATTTTATGTATTTTACCACCATTATAAATCTCATAAAATAATAAATAAATGAAGAATGGAAAATAACTACACAACTGGTATTGAGCATCTAAAATGACCTAGGGGTATAATAACTGATTCATAGATTAACTCTTGATATAGCTTGTCTGTATCCAGTATGTCCACTACTCATCTAGAGTACCAACTCTTCTATATGGGGTCCATGTCGTGTTTAGAGTATCACCTCAGCTTGGCAGCGTCCACGTCACGTTTGGAGTACCACTTCATATTTTTGGAATCCATGCCACATCATCTTTAGCCAATGTACAAATATACTAGTGTGTATGTGATGCGGGATAAGGGTGAAATGTACATATAAATCATAATGGACACATAGGACCATATACATATTTACTCAAAAAAATATGATTCTTATAAATTATTAATTAATTAATTGCAATCATTGCATGTAGTTGAAAATATTTAATTAAATAAAAGTATTTTTATAAAGTCCGGTTCAATTTATCATGACCAATGGGTAGGGTCACAGACATACACAAACCATTGAAGGAACCATGGTTGCAGAAGAAGCTAGCTGGCTGGGGATTTTAATAATTTTCTTCATCAGGATGAAAAGACTTGTTGTCTATGATGGTCTGATCCCTGGTACAGTCTGAGGATCTTGTGAAAATTAAACAGAGAACAAAACATAATATTAAAACATACCTTTTCAAATATGAAGTCACATTCAACATCTTCATGTCACATGAGATCATAGAATTAAGGATTTGATATCTAAAAATTATAGATCATCCATACACACATAAAAAATCAGTAGGAGTGTTGATCATCAAATTTCAGGTGCTAGCATGGAGATCTGATGAAACCTTCGATGTCTTGATGATCACTACATTAACATGCCTTCAATGCATGGGTATGAACTTGATTTGAATTCCTTAATAAATTCTCTCTCTCTCTCTAGGAAGCATGAGTGGAGAGAGAGGCTCTATTAATCTCACAATGAATAGTATATTGCAAGATCCTCTCTCCTCCCTTATAAATTGGATACTAAAAATACCTCGTAGGGTTCCCCAACCCCCAAAAATTTAGCATCCTCTAATTAATAATTTTGAAGAACTAAAATGTGCCATAAATATTATTTATATTTTATCACATACCTATAATATATAGTAAATTTATTATATGATAAAACCAATGTATTTAACTCGACTCATAATTCCTGCTTAATATTAAATGAACCTAGAATATTAAAATAGTATTCGTTTGATTAATAATATTTCTTGTATTTACATAAATAGTAAATAATTTTAATAAATAAATTAAAACCAAATATTCTTCACTTGAATAATAATTTATTTATTATTTTTTGACGATGGATATGTTGGACAATACTCAGACCCCATGTTGGGGCCCCACCATATCTGATATAGTTATTCAACTGATTTGGGGGGATTCTTGAATATGCTATTATATGTGACCATCTGTGACTTTATCTTGATTATAGTTAATAATATCCACAGACCAAGAGTGGAGTCTAGCAACCCATAAAGTCCTTTAAAGATATAAGGAAGGTTATAAAGAATTCAAACCAATCTAGAGACATGAAATATGTACCATAATCTCTTTTTCTTTAAATATCTCATAAATCAAGATGCATACTTATTTCATCACCCTTTACTTGATTTGTTACATATTCATATAACTGAATATATTTACCTTTCTGATAACATGGAAAAGAATTTATAAAGTTACTACCATTCAACCAACGACATACCACCATTGATGCACCAAACACAAACTACCACACCGTGATTTCAATATCATGGTTTTTCATTACATAATAGTATGTGATCAAAAGGAACGCATTGATAATGATCATAATTTATGATACCAATACACATAACCATAGATAGGAACAACCAATGACACCTGAGACATGTGGTGTTCTTATTGGCGGGTGAGCCCTAATGATCTCACTACTAAAAATCATAAAGTGTGAACTTCATGAGAATAAGTGTAACATCCCAGGTAAATGAAGAATAAGATATATTTCATATTTATTAATATTTTAGAATTAAATATTAATTTTACTTGAAAGGGGTTTCTATGTTCGATAGAGTACCCGATATGCGACAACAGGTTTCTTTGAAATCTTACGTTGCACACTAATAATATAATATTATTATTTTAAATGGTAGTTAACTCCTAGACGTTGTATTGGGGGGAATGAACAAAACTAACTAAAATATGATTATACATGTTTGTTAAATTTATTTACATTCATCGAATAAATATTAGATGCTTAAAATGTGAATAAATCTAATTTTAAGCAAAATTTACATTAAAAGGCCGATTTACAGCCTTTTATTGGAAAACCATTTTAAATATAGTTTGGGTCAATATCATACATTCTATATGAACAAATAAAATACTTATTTAGAATGGGGACATCAAATTTTACTTTGGGTAATTTTTTGGAATTTTTCCGATACAGTTCATTTTTTTAATGAACAGTGAAAAATATTGTATTTTAATTCAAAAGTGCATTTTAATATAATTTATTTATATGCTTAGATTATCTTTTTATTTTATTTTAAAGTGTAATTAGAATTTATTTTTACCATTTAATCCAATTTTGGTCATTTGAACTAATTTCACTTTGAAATTGGACATAAACAAGTGTCGATCTATTGATAGTTATTGTTTCTTAAAAACATGCTATTTGTTTTGATAATGGGAATTAATTTATAAATAAATTAATTAAAATTATATGTTTTTAATTTGGAAAAATAAGCATCATTTTTGAATTCATAATATCAAATATAGCTTAGGCTGAATTTTTGGTATTTTTCTGAAAAACATCAATTGTTGATTAATAGTGAAACCACTTAGTGGTAGTTAAAAAAACCGACTTTTTCATTTAAGTGAAATTTTACAAATTTTGTGCATTTTATTTCAAAAATATGAGATACATGGTTGTTATAACGAAGTGAAATGTGGTTCATTATGATGAAAATAATTTTTGGTGAATAGTAACTTTTGACTTTTATTTACCGCGGTTAAAGGTAAATAGGGTAATTCAAGGTAAAAAGAGTATTATAATAATTCAAAATTTACCTTAAAACTTGTACAAACCTTATTTGTTGAGTAATTTACGAGAATGGGAATATTTGGGTCAATCTTGGGACCCTATTGAGTAACTTGAGAGTGATAATGACAATTTAGATTAATTAACTTAAAGTAAAGGCAAAAATGACAAAAACCAATATCTTTTAGTAAATTAATTTTTAGAAGGGGTTATATAGATTATATTATTGAATATAAATATTCATTGGAAATATAAAACGATTTCCTACATCATGTTATTTTTTCTATAATTTTTAGACATCAAAAATGCTAAATGTTTTATGACACAATAATGATGCAGTGTTTTCCTCATTAACAAATCATTTAAATAAATTGGATTATAATGATTAAAATATTATAAAAAACCTGTCCAATTTTGATTGGATGATTTTATTTCGACCATGAGTCATATTATATTCATCTGTAATGATTTTTTGGACCTTTTTAAACTGAAGATATGTTTATAATAAAATAATGTTTTCACACTTTCCTAAAGAGCCCCTCCTCCCCCTTATAAAAGGAGGCCACTTATAACCAATTACTCACACCTATCAAGCCATTTGGCTCATCCAAACTCTACCCAATTAATCTCCCTACATCCCTATCCTCCCACTATAATCGTTACCTTAGGCATAATGCACTTCAATAATTCCTTTTCGTTCAAACCAAAGGAAGTTACCCAAATTAAAATTAATAGTTTCTCTTAAATTATATTCTTTTATTTTACTTCTCCAACCCCTAAACTCTTTTTATTCCATTATTTTGTAACAAAACCAGTATCCTTAATATAATAGTATTTTTTTATGAGGAGGATTGAAACTACACATACACACACCCCCATTTAATGGGTGGAGAACATAATGTTTCTGTGGATGGAAAACCAACGCCCAACGAAACGATGATTGTTCGATTATCTCATACCACCTCTAATGGTGGCCATTATGATGGAAATGTATTTAAATATTATATATATTATGTTTATGTTTTCTTTATTCTTTTATATTTTCAATTTATAGCACGTCTTTATGGTTTCCATAGTGGGTAAATACGATAATCTCATTTGAGGAAGTGCGGACTACTGCCCCATCAATGTGATGTGACTCGTTAATGCCAAATGTGTGATGTATAAAGGATAGATTTAATGATACTATTTATGATATAATATTGTTATTATAATATACCTATGTCTCATTATTCTTAACTTCTATTAGAATAAGAAATTGAAATGAAAGTAGCGTTCATGCGTACGTACGACTTACCGTCTCCATGAACGATGCATTTCATTTATTACCTCAATATGTTATGTACTATTATAAATACATGTATATGCAGGATATATATGATATATATGATATATAAATCATGAATATCATTCTGGATAAAATCAACCTTTGACCACATGAACAACATGTAATTATAAGAAGTCCATTTTTGACTCAACTGTCAAATATCGACAAAATGAACATTATTAACATTAATGAGTACATAATGTTTATAACATGGTAATAAGTGATATAAAAGGAATAATAAACTTGAAAAACGTTCTTACGAAATTAGAAATTAACTTTAGTTTATTACTTAGGATATTAAAGAATGAACGGGTCAAGTTCGACACAAGGTAAGGGACTTCGTCTCAAACTCCTTTCATTGAGGCATATTTTGTTTTAATACACGACTTTCTTTTATACGCTGTATAAACACCATTGAATTTTTAGAGGGAATCTTTTTCTACAAATCGTTTTACAAAATGACAAAAAGAATTTTCCTTTAAACATAAGCGGTGACAATGACCTTTTCCGCCGCAGCAAGTATTATTTGATCTTTGGCTTTCTCAGCAGCCCGTAATGTTTTGAAAAGAAAATAAATACAATATACTCTTTTATGTATTTTGGTATTGAAAAAGGTTTTTATAATGGATTTGTTATGTCAATATATTTAAGTGATATATTGTGATTCAAATGTGGAAATGTTTTCTTTCCTTTATATTTGTTTTATATCTTATGATTTTATAATGGTACTTGGACATTTGATGGGTGGTTACATGATAAAACAAATGACGGGTGGTTCCATGAATACCAGGATGAGTGGTTATGTTATAAAATCCAATTCATTGGGTATAGAATTCAGTCGTATGGCTATTCCATTTAGTGATATGTGTGGAAGTCGACCGTATGGTTATTCCATTTAATTATGTTTATGTCCGAAGTTACCTGTATATGTTATGTGTTCTTTATATGGGTTTTATGGTAATATTTTGGTTACAAAAGGGTAAGTAATGATCTTTTATTCAGTGAAGAGTATTTACTAATTCATAAAGGTGAACATTATTTCTTATGTTAAAGTATTCATGGTTTACTTGTTGTCTCGAAAAACTAATAGTTTTCCTTCTTTTTGTATCCCTTACTGAGCTTTTTATGCTCATCCCATGTTTTTGAAATGTTTTTCAAATGACATAATATGGAATAGGGTCAAGTATGGGATCATGGAAAAGTCATTTTGACTTAAACATGGAACTAGACATGACTCTTTTTTTCAATAGTTCATGTTTTGTAAAAAAATGGAAACTGTGTAGAAGTGTCTACTTTGTAATTTTTTGAAATGTAATAGTTATGGCCTAACTCTCTAAGACTCTAAACCTAAAAATATCATCAATGTGAATTATTCATTTAATTAAATATTATGAAAGGTTTAAGGCCAAGTCCTTATAATAAGTCTCAATGTTTATGGGCCCCCATCAACTGATAGTCAAACATGTACTATATCCAATTAGTAGGATGAGTCTAGAACATATAACCTTTTTTACGATTAATTTTACAGTATCTTTAGGTTCTAATTATATCTAGGGATCTAATATTACCTTTTTTAAATAATTAATCCATGGGAATTACTATTAAACAGCAGGCATACAAATAAATACACTCTATTGGTAAGTGTACATCATGTGTTTCTTACTGTACACATGACATGGTAATCAAAATTACTATTCATGTTGGGTCTAGGGAACCCACTATTTCAACACCATGTGTTTCAATTTTTAGTGGGGGAACACGCATCTTTTTGTGGTTTGGGTGCCATTGAGTTTTTTTTGAGGGAGGGTTTTATTAGAGGCTATTTTATAGATGTCTCTCCCTCCCCTTTTACTCCGTTGGGATTCCCTTCAGTTTGGATGGTTTTGGATTTAATATTACAATGATCATTATGAAAAATAATTCATTTCCTTTTCTTATATCCCTATAAATATCCCTCTAATTTTTGAGGAATTTGGTATTGAATTTTTGTGTTTATTCCACTAGATCATGGTATAATCGATCGATATTATTGATGTTTCTTACTGAATTACAAAGAGGAGGTCCTGAGAAATTGTCTTCATTTCGTTAGAAGTGGTTTTGGTGAGGTATGTCATCAGAGTGATTTTATAAGCATTTTAGATGAAATTAAGTTAATTTTTTTAATGAAAATGTTATGGACATTTATTAGGGATAGTACAAGGTGGTGTTTGGTAGACCATATGGGTGTAGTTGGTTGAGGTTTCAGTATGATGAATATGCTCATTGAGTTATTAAATGATTATAACATGTTGGTTAAAATTAAATAATTAATTATAATTTTCTATAATTAATTATTTATTATCTGTTACATGAGGTAGGAACTCGGGTGGAGATACGAGCTTCGTTGAGGCTCAGATGTTCCTAGGTGAGGTGTTATAGATCCTCTCTAGGGTGGTAATTCCATTTGGAGGTAGGTAGTCCCTTGAATACAAATCTGTCACGTTTTTATGCATGATTTCTTTTCTGAATTCATGTTAATGGGAATGGATAGATGGATGTGTAATGAGAAGACATTGGACAGGAGAGATAGAATCACATTCTTCCCCCTTCTTTTTTGGATAAGGGATATTTAGTGATTGGTTAAATTAAAATCGCTTGATTTATTAATCTTTATTGGGAGAGGGTGCTGGTAGAGGTGGCATGAGACCTTGGAGTGTTCTCAAGATAAAATATTTGATATGGGTATCCTAGTTCAGTTTAATGAGGGCTAGAGTGTATGAAAGAGAGGTTTTGGGACCTGTGATAATGAACTATATAGAAAATATAATTTTTAGGATAAAAACTCTCTCTTGAAGGTGGTTTGGGCTATTCACAAAATTTTTGAGTAGGATGAGTCATCTGAGACTAGATAAGGTGTGATGGTATGTATTTCCTTTAAGTTAAGGGACAAGAGATCGCCCTTTAGAGATGTGATATAGGACCCAAGTGTGGGACAGGGTAACTTTCAGTACTTATAATTGGGATTCCAAGTGTCTTGGATCATTTTGACTTATGAAGATCCCTAGGTAGTAGGATTGGGAGAATTGAGAGATATTAACATGGATCTAGAGCACACCATGAGGTTTGGGTCAAGGGAACCTTTGGGAAATTACATCATTAGTGGGTGATGAGCATGAGATGGTATCGATGACCATAGACCAAGTCATGTATGTAGGATCCAATGGATGCCCTGGTAGGAAATATAAGATTTGATTTGAAGAAGGGAAACCTATCCAGAAAATAGATCTCTGATATCAATTAATGAGTTGTTTGATGGGATGTGAGTTTATTTTATTATTTTTATGGGATATATACCTAAAGAGGATTGTGTCAATGTACTTAAAGTTACCACTATATAATCTATGGGGATGGGATGGTGTGATGATCATTTCGTAACACGTCGGGTATTAGGTTAAGGACCATGAAAAGCATGGATTGGGTTGTTTTTTCATGTAGTTAGGTGATACCCTATGTGATAGGGTAGTGGTTGTGGAAATGTGATTCTCTTTGAGTGAGAAGGCATGGTTTAAAATATATTGAGTGAGAGGGATTGTGTGGATGGATGACGATTTACCTTTCCTGAGAGGCTTGGGTTGTGGAAGTGGACCACCTTAGAGGCTGGGTCATGGGGTGTTTTCATACGAATAATAGACCTTACCTAGAATTATTATGTAATGGCTCGAGATATGGATGTTTTACCCTTCCTACTATCAGTAGGTATTGGATCAAGGTCATATTAGTTTTTTTACATAGAGTCTTTAAGTACGAGCTTGGCATCAAGTATAGTTTCATGAGTAAATTATGGGATTCCATCTTCGGCAGAAACTTATAAGGAATCGAGGTGTCTTGATTAGAACACAATGACCCTATGGTTATATACATGGTTTGGATGATTTAGATTTTTTAATTCATCTAAATATGTTTTTATTAGGTGTCTTGGTGCCCAGGTTAGCATAATGTTTCAAGACACATATGGAGTCTGGGTGGCCAGGTTTGCACCTGATGTTAAAGGTTCTTATGAGACATGTTTATTTTCCACCATTCATTCATGTATATGACAGAACATATAGGGGTAACTTGGTGAGACCTTGCTAAGAAGTATTTCTCAAAAATACACGGGCACCTCGATGTATGTTTACACATTATGAGAATTTTCAGGTTTTTCATAGGGCGTGTAGTGGAACGAGCTTATGCCTCTTGAGTATATGAGTAGACAATGTTCTTGAGGCTGGGGGATGTAAATAGGACTATTGTGTGTGTTTATTTTATCTTTTGTTTGTTTTATATTTAGGATCGAACCAATGGGAGATCGATTTCATGTATGACTGCAATGACCTGTGTTTTTGAACTGGATGAAAAACCAAATAAATTTTAATTTTCATTTACTGGATGTGCTGATTTACAAACTGATCTTTGGATCTTAATTACAAGTGTTAAAAAAATACTTTGTCTATTATTTAAATAAATTTAATAAATTTAATTTGACTTAATTGAAAATAAATTAAATGAGGTTAAATGTAAAATTAAAAGTATAGAGATGTTTTATTAATAATAATAATATGATGACGATGATGATGGTTATTATTAAATAAGTTTTTTTAAGTGACCCAAGGGGTATCACCCTCCTCTTGTAGCATAACGCACCCCTCTCATTCAACTCCAATTGGGAATTCTAACCCCTTCTTTAAATCCACTTTTAATCGCTAATCTCTTCTGATTTATCCATGATTTCTCTTCGATTATCCAATTTAAGGTCAATTGATCCCAAAGTTTCCCTTCGTTTGGCCAATTTTCCACTTCTCGTCACCCTATCCTATTTGTCCAAACCCTAGGGTTTTGTTTGGACTTATATTTTATGTTCTAATTTTAATGGCATAAAATAGATATGTTGGGGCTCCATGATGCATATTCCAGCATCCATCATTAACAGTGAAGTGGATGGGTTCTTATCGACTTGTCATCGTCGCCTGAGGTAGAGTTTGTTTCCCAATGTTATGTTTCTTACCTTTTTATTTAGGGTCATTAGGTATTTCTGAGTTCTTACTATTTTTCCTTAAGTGTGTTGGCCTTGCCATGATGGATTCTTCTAGCCTTTGTCCCATCGAGAGCATTTGGTGGCTCCTTGAAGGCTTTGAATCACATATATATGTATGTATATATATATATATAATCCTTTTACATATTCCATCATGGAGAATGGAATATGTACACTGGATTAATGGGTATATATATAGGAATGTATGTGTTTGAATGTGTGAAGCATTTGGTGACCCCTTGATTAGTGTTTAGTGAAAAGTCATGTTTTGATGGATTAAATGACATGTATTTAAATGAAATGCATTATTGAGGGTGGGTTTCCATTCTTATAATAAATTGAATGTTTTAAATGAATTAATTTAAAATAAATTGATTTGGGTGGTCTAAACTAAATCCATTTTTATCTGATACAATTTTAATATTAATTATGATACGTACAGTCATATCGGCATGTCGCGACAATAAGAAAATAAACTGAATAATCCCAGTTAAATTATAGTTGTTTATTTTAAACCATCCCTATGATTCCCTTAGGTCTATAGGCATGGAGACTCAAACCTATGACCACCCGATTGGTGTGCCAACCATGGACCTTATTAAGACATGGTATGTTTTCTCTTGATCCCTACAATAAATTTGATAATTATATTTCTTACTATCATTGATATTTGAATTGGTCTAATAATAAATTTTTATGATTTCTTATAAAATAATAACCATGGATATTTTTTCTTAATTGATATATTAACAAACTTTGTGTCTGATGATTAATTAAACATTTTTTATATAATTAATATGACAACTACAAAACTTGATTAATTAAATGATTAGGTTTTATATATGGTAATTTTTAATAAATTGATCATTATGTCTTTTGATGATAAATATAGTATATTTGATACAAGACTTGTGCTTTTTATTTCATAGATTTTGAGATTGTTTGGTATTGATGTGATTGATACCCGAGGGTTTGATGCTGATAGAATGTTGAGTTTTTCTAGAAACAAATCGTGATTGGTGTTGATGCATGAGGGTTTGGAGCATGTTTTCATACCACTCGAGGGCTAGGTGCATTGTTACTAAATTCCTGAGGGTAGGGTATATGATTTTTTATGATTCTTGAGGGCTAGATGAATAGTCACACGATGCATGAGGGCTTGGTGCATGTTTTCGTACCCCCTGAGGGATAGTTTCACTAGTACTGAATGCCTGAAGGCAATGTATATGTTTATGTCAGATGACTGGGGGATAGATACATAGTCACATGATTCCTAAGAAATTGTTTCATGTTTTCATACTGCCTAAGGGATAGGTGCACTGGTACTAAATACCTGAGGGCAGAGTGTATGTTTATGTTGAAATCTTATGGTGTAGATGCACAGTCACATGATGAATGGGGGTCATATTATAGTTATGGATAAGGGAAACATTTTGGTTATCCTGATGATAGAGGATGTATATTTATGGTACTTTTTAAGTGATTCATGCTCGATAGGATAATATTTCCCTAATAAGGTGATCCATCATGATGCAAGAAGATCTACCCACAAACATCGATACCTGGAAGGGTGATGAAGCAGGTATAGCTTCTAGGTATCCCTTAGGAACATATGAAGATCTGTTGTATATTTTTTGAGAATTTTTTTTATTTTTCTGACTATACCTTCTCAATGATTTATATTACATCTTAATGAATGGATTGGGCCAGAGAATGTGGGTGTTGGACTACTAAGATTATTATCTCACACCCTTCTCGGGCTACCATTGCACTGGTGTACCCAAGTAGTCCTTATATTTGTGGGACCTTGGTTGATTTCCTATACTGTTTAACTTATAACATGGAGTTATAAGAACATAACCAATCTATAGCTATGGATTCTCGTGGAGCTAGTCACTGGATAGATTTATTTTATTACATTGTGTTGATATTGTAATTGTTACTTCTGGCCCTTGTAGCATCATATGTCATACATGAATTCTTGTAAAATGGAATTAACCATTTTAATTTAGATATATTATTATTCATCCACTTCTTGTATTTCTTTTATTACTACTTAGACATTTTATATTATTTATTATCTAATAAATCATTGTGCTACGCTGATATAGAGGATAAGGTATCACAACTATACCATCAATAAACCCTTGATTCTAGTTAGAAGCCTATGACATACAGGGAGGCGTTCTTGAGGCCATGTGACCCAGCGGTCTTACCACAGGCTTAGTGGTGAGTTGGGATGGGATATTACAAAGTGGTATCAAAGGAGGTTTTTTTCCATTGTCTTATTATTTGGGGTTGGTAGATAAGAGACTAAGAATGTGTCGGCAATTAGAAAATAGTCATTCTTGGGACTAATCACTACACTTATATTAAATGACCATGTGGTCCAAGATGGGATATTTGTTCATGTTTTTTTTTGATATATTTGAGATGATTTCACCTTGAGTGAATGGTTCTCTTTCCTCTGCTTATGGATTTATGAGATTTATTTTATTTTACCCTTTTTCTAGTATAGAAAGGACGAATAATTTCATGCATCATAATTTTCACATAGAAATTTACGTTCCATAATTATACCATTCCATGTAGTGCACATATAGGTTGCATATTGATTTGATTTGTGTGCCTAGATGGATATTCCATTCTTGATTATATAACATTCTTTCCCTATGAAGTATGCCATGATACATTGATTTCGGCATATATCTCTGTGTAATCTTATTATAGTGGCATGCTTTACTTTTTTTAAATATATAATTAATGGAATGGACTAAATATAATTGGTTATGATTAAAATGGAAGATATTTTTCAGTTTTAAGGTGTATGGGAGCCTTATAAATGGGAAAAGGACAATCATATACTTGAACCATCATCAAATTTTAAATATTTTTAATGGCTATTGTTGAAAATGTAGAAGGATTCTAAAGTGAAAATGATAAATTGTATTGGTTTTGATTAACTATCATCCAAATTCCAAAATATAAAATTTATAGGTACTTTATAAATTTGTATATGGCTTCCCATATTATTGGATTGTTAAACATGATCATGTTTTATAATGAAATGGTTTTGAACATAAATATATTCATCTTTAATTTGAAATGAATTTGTTATCCTAAAATATTCACAATTGGACCTATGTAGGTTAGTTGGGGCATCTTTCTTATGTGATGACCCATATGGATGTTTTAAAATTTGAACAAATTAATAAACTACTATTGGGTTCCTTTCTGAGGAACCTAGATGGTCTTAGTGGGACCCTAGTAGGTCACGTTCTCTATTTAAAGGAATTTTCATATTAAATTTCTTAATAATAATGGGATTCCATTGAATTTTTAATGATAAAAAAGATTTTTTACATAACTTGTATGTTTTTCCATTGAGGAATTGGTTAAAAAATAAAGTTCCTAGTGTTTTTAAATGGTACTGGATGTTTTGAATTAAATATTTTAGATGTTTAAAGATTTAAATTTAAATAAATTTAATCGCCTTAAAATGTAATCCAAAGAGATTTCATTCATTTAAGCTTTCATGTAATGGTATCTTGAGATTTTCTCTTTTAGTCTCCTTGTAATGAAACTATAGGCATATTCCATAGGCTTTATCTCATTTTTAAAATGGATTAAATGGCCTCCTCTTAAGACTAATCAATTTTATGTTGGTGTGAACTAGTCATAGGGTTGGAACTTATTCTTTATTAAGGGTCTATCTTGTGTTAGTTATCACCCTTAGATATCAAATGCGTTTCTATTAACCGTTATATTTCTGTTTTATAGTTCTGTTCTGGTGTCATCATCCCTAGTCGGACACCCTTTGATTTACAAATACACCCTTGTTCAGATGGGTGGTCATGTTTTTATTGACCTTTAAAATACGTGTGATCATCAGATTATTATTTGTTTTATCTCGTTAGACATTCCCCGAGCATGATCAGTCTCTTCATCAGTCTATTGACCATTTCTTCTTCCTCATCGATGGAATACTTGGTATTTCATCATCCAAGTTAATTGTCATATGGGGAAACATGACTCTGTAGTAAATCTCTTATCCAAGCCATCCAATAATTGAATATAGAGGGTGAATAGACTATGGATAGTATTTAATATGTTTCATCTTGCTTCTAAAAGCTTAGGGTTACATTAATTTTTATACACGGTGATAATCAAGTGTTAAATGATGTAATGGACTAGTGGAGTTCAATGGAATCATTGATCCTTAGGATGTTGAGTGTGGTATCGGGTCATATTTGGAGTAGAGTGACTTGGGAATAAAGAAATCAAGTTCATCCAAATGATTATAATGAATTTTACATACTTGGGTGTTTCTAAACTCCAGTAAGTTTGGTTTAGTTTTCATGAAAAATTCTTTATGTTGTGTCTAGAGTGAATTCGGAACTAAAAAAATTGTGAGTGGCTAGTATGAATCTCATTTTTCAATGGCTAGGACAATCCATCTATGGGGAGTGTCATGTTGTTTTTTTAAATGTGTTATTCCACGTATAATTAGAACAACATAAGAGGACCACATGGAAATGGTTAATTTTTCTCAAATTCCATTTAGGCTTTATAGGTTTTGAATCATGTTAGTGATTTCTCAAAAACACAATGTTTCTCTTTTCTGCAGTGTATATAACAACTGAGAAACTCCATTGGTCATGAGTGGAATTCGATGGTTAAGCTTGAATGATCATGGGTTTCCTTAGCTGGTAAAGGCTTAGTGATCAGTTTATGACATTGTGTCGGCAATTGAAGCCATGTTTCTTCTAAGGTATCGACCAGTAGTGGTTCGACCATATCCCTTCCACTAATCTTTAAAATCCTTTTTGTGCAATATTCCTTGAGAGATGAATATTTTCCCGATATTTATTTCATCCTTGATACTGTAGGGGATCATTAGTATAATGAGACACTATATTTTAAATGTTTTTGGGTGGTTTAAGTGGTCTCTTAGTGTTACATGACGAACATGGGGTTGTTTTCAAGGCTTGGATAGTCTTGAGTGACCCCTGGGTTCCTTTTTATGAATAACATAGATGAAATCTTGTACACCATCCATTTATCCTAACTTGATCTCCAGGTCAGTGCCTCTTAGGACTTAGTCAATGTTTTGATGTGGATGTCTTGGCCTTGTACCAACCAAACTAATAAACCAGGAGTATGGATTGTCTGGGATTACTTCCTTATAATCTCATTTAAATGAATACGATTTCTTCCTTTACTTGTTTTCAGACTCAAAGGTGAAGCTAAAAAAGAAAAATGATTCCTATTGAATGGATTTGGACTACACCTTTGTTTGTGCTGATGCATGACAATTTTAAAGTTTTTAGGTGATGTTTTGACAAAGGAACATCACATAAAGTCCATTATAGAATTTTGTGATCTTGTTAATTGTAAATTCAAGGTTCCTTGGGGGAAGACATCATAGTTACATTGGAATCAATTCAGTTTTTATATCAGGAATCTTTGAGAATTGTCATACTGAAGTGGATTGAATTTTCATCCGTCCTATTCAATGTCCATGGTCGTTGAGGAACCCATTAAAACACATCAGCTGGTGAATGCATGTGTGTTTAGAATATTGGCCATGTCTTCATGGAAAGTGTACATGACCTGTTTTGGTTAGGTAAGTCTTAATTAGATTGTTTCTTTTAAAATGGTCTATCTTATGACCTCATAAGTAATTAGGTTTATTCTTTTAAATAAAATCACACATTGAGCACCGCTTGAATTCTTAGAGACGTTATTTTTAAATAAATTAGGATGGTGGAGGTTTCATGGCTCAAAATTGGCCCGCTATTGAAAGTTTAGAACTATGGTGGTGGGTACTAGTAGTTAGTTGTTTCAAGAGATGACTAAATTGTTGTGTCTCTAGCTGAACGAGCTCGAATAAGCATCATTTCAATGTTTCGTTTATGAAAATGAGTGTTTACTCAGATCATAATGGATTATATTCTTCTTTACTAATTAATTCTTAGTGGTGCATTGGGCATTTGTAAATGCAACAAATACATCTGAGTGAGACTTCATGACCCTTTTAGGTTGGGTTATGTTATATTTATTCCCAATGGTTTCTCGGTGATGAGAAGTTATAAAGTGGGGAGGTTGTAATGACCCATGTTTTTTTACTAGAAGAAAAACCAATGAAATTTGATATTTTCATTTACTAGATGGGTCATTTTACAAACTGAGCTTTAGATATTAATTTCAAGAGGTGGAACACTATAATGTGTTTTATTTAAATAAATTGAAAATAAATGAAAATAAATTAAAATATATTAAATGGAAAATGAAAAAAATAGAATTGATTTAATAAATATAAGAATAATATTTTAATATTTATGTTAGTTTTTGAAGAGTCCTAAGGGGTCTCCTCATCATCCTTTAGCATGACGCTCCTCCATTCCTCTCTAGAACACGACATAAACCCCATCTCTGGATCCTCTTTAGTTTCACAATGTCCACCGATTTCTCTATGATTTCTCTCTAATTCTCCAAGGTATGTTTGATTTCTCCCTCCTATTCACTTTGTTTGGTTGTTTTTCCTATTCTCATTTTCTTATAATGTTAGGCTTAACCCTAGGGTTTAGGTTGGACCGATGTTTTATGTTATTATCATTTCTAGGATGCGAAATAGATCTATTAATACTCCTTGGTGAAAATTCAAACATCAAACCCTGAATCAGAAGAAGATTGGTTTATATCGGCTTGTCGTTGCTGCTTAAGGTAGTGTTGTTCGTATAGTGTTTAGTTTTAACAATTATTTTAGTTTATTTAAGTGTATCCGAGTTCCTTGTATCATTCCTTATGTGTTATGGCCTCACCGTGATGGATTATACTTATCGTCATTTTCCTCGAGAGCATTCTATGGCTCCTTGAAGGCATGCACTAATATATATAGTTGTTTGCGTGTGTGTGTGTGTTCCTTGTGAATATTACCTCATGTTGAGGAAAATATGTACATTGGATTAATGGGTGTATATATATAGTAATGTATGTGTGTGTAAGTGTGGATAAATCATTGCCATAGAAAATGTCATGTGCTATCTTTTTGGGAGAGCTTGATCTTCTCTTGAGCTAAGACCCCATTCCCTTACCCCTTAAATTTTATAATGCATTAATTTATTTCCTTTGTATCTTTCTTAGAAGTTAATTAGTGGGGTTTAGTTTTTATAATAAATTATCCTTTAATTGAATTGTGACTTTCAGATGAAATTATTAGTTCTAATAAATGATTTATTTGATAAAAAAATTCATGGTTTTATAATAAAACACCTCCAATAGAGGTGCACTGTTTTTGAAAACTCAAAGTGTTGATTTATGATTTCAATATTTCTTATCCATAATACTTGGTAGTTATTTATTCATTGATATCATTGTTTGTAATATAACATATTTAGAACAGAACCTATATATATGTCCTTCAATGGAGTAACCCCTTTGTAGATAAGTTTTATATAAACGAAGACAACTGCGAAGTAACCCATTGAGACTTGTTAAATTATTTTTCATGTTTTGATGGATTAAATAACACGTATTTAAATGAAATGGATAATTCATGTGGTATTTCCCTTCTTGTAATTAATTTAATGTTTTATGTGAATTAATTTTAAAGGGATTTATTTTGGTGGTCTATACTAAATCCTTTTCTATCAAATAAAATTATTTATAGTAATCGGGAAATGTGAAATTGTGACATCATGTGATGGGAATTACAAAATAAATTTAATAATCCCTATTAAATTATAATTTTTCATTTTAAACCATCCCTTAGATTCCATGGGTATATAGCCATGGAGACTCAGACATGGGGACACTCGATTGGTGTTCCATCTTTGGACCTTTTTATGACTTGGATTGTTTTACTCTTGAGGACTACAATAAATTAGATAAAATGATTGGTTACTATATTAGATATTTTAATTTGAATAATAATAAATTTGTGTGGTTTTTTATGGAATAATAAACATGTAGAATTTTGGATAATTTATATATTAATGACCTTATGGTTGAATTATTAATTAAATAGATTTCATATAATTATGATTATATCTAGGAACCTAGAATTAACGAAATATTTGGATAAAAATATGGAAATTCTTTATAAATTGATCACCGTGTCTTATGATGATAAATCTTGGGAGTTTGACACTATACATGTGATTTTTCTTATGTAGCTTTCTAGATTATGTGATATCAATGTGATTGATACCTAAGGGTTTGATTGTGGTGGATTGTTCAGTTTTTTTAGATACAACTCATGATCGGTGTTGATGCCTGAGGGATTGGTGCATGTTTCTGTAATGCTTGATGGATGGGTGCCCAGGTATTGAATTCCTTGGGGAATAGTATCTAATTTTTTTCATATGAATTAGGGCTATATGTATTGTCACACAATGCCTAAGGGATTGGTTCATGTTTCCATACTGCTTGAGGGCTAAAAGAATAATTACTAAATACCTAAGTGCCGAGTATATGTTTATGTCGAATGCCTGAGGGTTGTATATACATCCACATGATGTTTGTGGGATTGGTTCATATTTTCATCCCACTAGAGGGATATGAGCACTGGTAATGAATTCTTGAAGGCATAATATAAGTTTAGGTCGAATTCTTAAGGTCTAGATGCACAATCACATGATTTATGAGGTTGAGATTATAGTTATGTGTGAGGGAGATATTTCGGTTGTCCTAAGGAAGAGGTCATATGTTGATGGTATTTTTTGAGTGATTCATCCTCATTTGGAGAATCTAACACTAATTTAAATGATCCATCCTGATGTATGAGGATCTTTCCACAAAAATATTTTCTTAGAAGGGTTCTAATGCAAGTATAGAATCCAGTTGTCCGTTCCGATTCAGTTCGAGTTGTTGTTTATTTAATTATAACTGACAGTTTATTTTTAAACTTATACTTTCTCAATAAATTACATTATATATCATGTAATGGATTAGTATTGAAACATTTGGTTCTATCCTACTAAAATTATTATCTCAAACCCTGATAATGGAATTCATTGCATTGGGGTACTAGAGTAGACCTTATATTTAGAGGAACTTAGTTGATTTCCTATGTGTTTGGCTTGTACATGTGAGTTAGGAGCATATGACCAATCTAAAGAATGTGATAATTATGGATATAGTTTTTGGTTAGTATTATTTTATTACATTTTATTTATATTGTAATTAACATTACTTTTACTTTTATTATCATATATTATACACGCATTCTTGTAAATTTTAGTTCTCCCTTTTTATTCAGATATTATATTTTTCTTCTGCTGCTTATCTTTCTTTTATTACTACTTTCGTATTTGTCTATTATTAATTATTGGATAAAATGATATGGTAATATTATCTAGAGGGAATAGTCTCCCCACTCTACCATCAATAGACCCTGAAAGTTAGTTGGTAGCCTCTAGCGTATGGAGAGGCATGCTTGAGGCCACGTGACCCCCCTGGTTAACCAGCATTTTGGTTGTGAGTTAGTCCCGGATGTAATAATGACAATAAAAATTTTATATAGAATTTATTATATCACTAATTTTACTTGAAATTTTGTGTATTAGTTATTTTCATGGATTATATTTAGATATTATTCCGCTATTTTATGACTCTAATTCAAGTGAATAGTCTCCTCATTTCTTGTATTATTCCCTAACCACTAGTCAGCATCCTCTAGTGTATGGGGATGTGTTCTTGAGGCCAGTTGGCCCTCCGATCTAACCATTGATGGGTGTAATAGGGATGGGGTGCTATATTCCCATCTTCTATAAAAAGGTGTGAACATTGTTTTTCATAAAAAGATTATGATGACATTTAATGATTTGTAAGCTTGTATCACTTCACCTATATTCATACAACCATCGAGGTGTGATCATCAATTTTAAATCACGTATGATTCCTCTAACTATTGTTTTGTGATATCTTTTCACAACTAGTATATTACATCTCTCACATCGTTCAATGTGCATCCCACACTTTAGAAGTGAAAAAACAAATGACACTACAACTGAAAAACAATACCTTCCCATTTTATTCTCTTTGTAAAATTTCATTCATATCTCCTTGGGTCTATTATAGTGATATTTTTTTTACCATTATATCATTATATATTTTTTGAATAATAATGATGCTAAACCCTGCCTTATTCAGTGGATGATCATACTTCAGAAGTTTGTTATTGAAATTCAAACAAGCATTGAGGGAAAAATTTAGTCCTCAAACATATTTTCTACATACCCATTGAACTATATATCTTCTCATATAATAAATCCCTAATAGTAGAAAACATTTATACTGATAAATTCTTCAATTTTCATGATACCATCTCATTGTTTTTTGAACTGATGAACATTTTAGTTGTCTCACATGGACATCATAGATATAACAAAAACCAATTGGATAGGCTTTTGAGTAAGTATAATTAGTAAATTTTGGATACCCAAATTTTTGGGAAATCAATAATGAAAAAGTAGTATGTTCATGTGTACTCAACCATGTGTTCAAATCTTTCCTCACTTTTAGTCAAAATCTTGAATGTAGGGATTAATTAGATCCATAAATAACTACATAAAAAGTATTTAATTATGGGTTATTTTAGCAAACATTATTTCATGTTGCTCATTAATTTTTTATATTTTTTCTTCATTGTCAAAGGATACAAGACATGACTAAAATAAATAAAAATTCACAAAATACCATAATTTGTTGTGAATTTTTTATTATTGGGTAATTCAATTCATGGTGGTATTTAATAATTCATTTGTAATATTATACATTATTTTAGCTATGGGTTATATATATAAATGTGTAGAATCAATATATATTAGGACTAGTGACTCAATTATAGTTTTTTATTTTTTAACATCCCATGTATTCTATAGGTTTGTATTTCCTAGATTCATAATCACTGACAAGGATTCTCATTTCTACAACTTAATAATGCATGCAATTTTTCATTTATATGGGATGGAGCATCAAGTTTCTATTGATTAACCCCCTAAAAAATAGGAATGTTTTGGTTTCTAAGATAGAAGTAACCAAAACTCTGGAAAAAACAGTCTAACCCAAAATAATAAAATTGGGGTCTTCAACTCGATGATTCGTTATGGGAATATTGTACCACATTAAAAATTCACATTGGTATATCCAATTATTGGTTTTTTCAGAAATATTTTCCACCTTCCTTCAAAGTTATATCATTGGGATTATTATTCCTTTAAATAATGAAATTATAATCTTTCTGGTGTTGGTCCTCAATGAAAATTACATATTTAATACAAGGAAAAAATATTAAGGGATTAATATAATGACTCCCATATTTATAAGGAATGGATCAAGGCTACCCATGACTTCCTCATCTTTCATCATTATTTCCAAATTGGGAAGAAGGTCATCCTATATAATTATAGTTTGTATTTTTCTCCAGGTAATCTTACTTCCAACCAGTTTTGACCATACACTATCACTAATGTCTATTCTTTTGGGGTTGTGTGGGGAAAAAATAATGAAACCCAAAAATCATTCACCATCAATGAGAAGTGGCAAAATGTATTCTATAAAACCCATATAGAGGCCAAGGTGGAGGAAGTAAACCATTAAGAATCCATATATTGATAACACCCACCTTTTTTTATTACATTTAGGAAAGTATATACTTTGGGTGTACAAGTTGATACTTTCCTAAGTTAGTCGGGAATTTTTTAAAATTTATTATTTTTTCTATTATTTAATTATTTCATGGTATTTTTGAATTTATTTTATTCTATAATCCACTTATATTTATTTTGTGTTGGAATAGTCAAACAAATTCCCATCTCATAACAAAATTATTAAAATTGTATGAAGAATTTTCCTATTTTATGTTGTTCTAACATTTAATTAGAATCTATTTAACTAATAATTATATAATTTTATTATATAATAAAAATTAAGGGGTAATTTTAAATAAAATTATTAATTTTTAAATCATATAAATGATTATATCTTTAAAAAATCATTTAGATGTTGATACACTCTATGTTAATTGTTTTATGGTTAATTATGTCATTTAATATCTCCACACATCATTTCACACAACCAGTAAATGTGAATCTATTCTTCTTAATTTAATTTATATATATATGTTATAATTAATGTAATTTTTCATTCCACAATTTTTTTGTATACATCCATTTTTATTCCAATAAATTTATTTACTATACTAAATTTTCTCATAGATGATTCCAAATGTCATTGTTAAATATATATATATATATAATCATAATAATAATAATAATAAATCAAAACTTATAGTATGGGGAAAAAATAGTTTATGGATTATTAAGTGAGTGGGTCTTGAAAATTTATTTGAAAATGGTGTAGGGAAGGTTTGGTAGAAATAATTATGTATGAAAAAAAATTATAATGACATAAATTTACTAAATAAAATGATGCAATAGGTAAGCATGAAATGTTTTTCACACAAAGACATTAGGATTTATTAGCATAGTTTGACCCATGTATTTCATTTGTAGGACACATTTTATGTATCTCTTTGAATGGTTTATAGATACAATTTATGAAATACTCAATTCCTTGCATACTGAGATTAACTATTCGGCACAGTTCTTCATTTTCTCACAAATCTATTATAAATGAATTTACTACGTATTTTATATCTTCATGATATTTTTAATACAATCATGCATATTTTTTTGAAATAATAATTTTCTTGGATGAGATAATTTTCAATTGTGGGCATGTGATCTCATCATGATTCACAATTATTTATCAACCTTCAATGAACTATTTTAAAATAATTTTTTATTTTCAAATATATATTTAATAATAAATTTTACTTATCATTTGATTTAATTAGTTAATTAATAATTATCTTTAAAATATAAATTTCACTTTTTTATATTTTAATTGTAGTCTTAGATGATTTTGAGGGCCCATGTTTATGTAGAAGAAAATAGTCCCAACTACATGAAATCCCAAGAACACATGTCCACTTATTTTCACATTCAATTAAATCAGTTAACCCATTTGAGATAAATTTTCTATGTGGATCCTTGAAGATGTGGGATAAGAATCTTAATAAAACAGTCATTCCCAATTTATCAATCTGCTAGTCATAATGACATGATCTATCCAAATACTCCAAATATGATTAAATAAAGAGTATGGATCAGTATTTTGACAATATCTCCAATTCTATAAGTCCAATTTATGTAAAACAATATATGCATATATTCAAGAGATCATTGAACAACCCCAAAAAATTTCAATATCAATATACGATCATTTGCTAGTCAACAATAGTTCCAAAAGTGCTATTGTGAAATCTGTGTGAAAATGACCACTACCACTCACTATAGATAAAATGATGCCCCAGGTGCCTTATTTTTAAGCTTGACCAAGGGGAAATTTCATTTCAATTTTTAGATCCAAATTTTTCTTCTTATAATCCACTAATTTATAAATCACCCTTTCTCATTAGAAATTCTTGGATGAAGGTATACATCATAGATCTTTCTCCCACTTTAAATGGTGAGATAAATTGTGGGTGATTATTGCAAGGAAGCCACACACCTAGAAAATGATTTCATGAATTCTTAAATATTATTTTGGTCTAATATTTTTTTAAAACATTTAATTACTTTTATAAAAACATGTTTTAAATTTTGTTTCATTTTATTGGTATGATAGATTAAATATTTATTACATCATAATCATTTGGATTGATCTTTCAAGTGTTAATATTATGTTATTCTGATTAGATAACCAAAGAGTTATTTTTCTCTAACACATACTTTTGATCATAAGAGGATTTGAAATACCTCATTCTTAAACCTCTAAAAATATTTCTTTTGTTTAAACGGCTTGATATATGTTCATAATTCTAACGGGAAAAGAGGTGAATAAAGATATTTATTAACCTCAACCAATGAATTTCATTAAACCAATTTTTTGATTAATGAACTATCCATGAGGTTTCATGAAAATAAAATGATCTAATTCTCACATAATTCTGAAAAGATCTTCAATTTATCACCTATTAAACTCTTTAATTGATTTTTTTATTTTTAAATATCATTTAACACCCTAATTTTCAATTTTATTTCAAAAAAATATTATTTAAAATACATATTTTAAAAATTAAATTATCCTTGAGAAATGATATAGGGGTTTTTTTCACTAAATTTAATCATATCAAACATAATTTATTTTAAATGACTTGAAATTGCATCCAATATTTTTAAACCATGAAAGATACATTTTCTTATTCTCATTTAGTGACCACATATCTTTTGTTTTTAGATAATGTTTTTTTAATGCATTATTATTGGATTTTATATATGGATGAGTGTTGTCTATGTTATTAAATATTTATAAATGGGTTTACATTTTTTTTTACATATCAAAGACATTATTTTCAATCCATGGTTACACTTTTACATAAAACAATCCCGTTCATGGAGAGGTGTGAGGAAACTCCCATACTCTAATATAGACATGTAGTCATTTTAAAAATTCTACCACTAACTCAAAAATAAAATTCTCAATAATGTTGGATTCTAGTTGATATGTTCTATTTATATAAATTTTAAATATATTCATATATCCTTCCATATAATGCATCCAATGTAATTTTATAGAACCAAAAAGCATTATTTCTTACACCAAATGAACCATTAATTGTACCATGATATCAATTTTTTTGGAAAGTATTTTTATTGTTTTCAAACTATAATTACTACTTCGTTTTATAAAATTTTCAACCAAAATCATATCCATAAAATTATTACAAATTGAATCTAAAAAATGCATCTTTATGAATGTCATTCAAACATGGATGGGCATTATTTCACATAATGAAACTGGTATGAGTTATTTCATTATAATGTGATTTCAATGAGATTTTATTCCTATTAACAATAAATCTAGAAAAGACATAAAATACTTTATATTTTAGGAACAACATTGAATTACATTGATACCATGGTGGCATTGAAATTTTTTTCTCCCTCTTGGATAATGTATTACAATATGGATAAAAGTATGTTTATTTACTTTTAATAGTGAGAGCTTACTCTAAATGTATTCCCATTGATAGTAAATATCCTCATTCATTCATAACATCCTTTTTTACTTTAATACCTTACAATATTCTTATAAATCAATCATTGATATTATTCTCAATATTCATAACATAAATTTTACTTTTTATCTTTTGATATATCCAATATGGAAGCTCAAACAATTACTAATAATTTATTTTAGATTTCTTTCATTTCTTGATCTTTGTGTCCTTCCAAATGTGACACCAATACTATTCAAAAAATAAAAAAAGTGATCATGAGAGAATGTATTTAGTGAAATATCAAATTATTGTGATCTATTTAATAATTTTTAGATCCTTAATAAGATAAATCCATATAAATAATTTTCATAAACCATATATATTGTTATCCTTTAATGTTTTAGTTGACAAAATGAAGTCCCTTATTCACAAATTAGACATGATTTATACTTCTTACAACAATTTCCTAGGAAATTTCCATATTATTGGATGTAATTTACAATTAACATAATAATTAAATGTAATTGAAATTATTCCTTTAAATAATAATTATAAACTCTAATACCTTCCTCCCATAATAATTTTAGATCATGTTGTTTTTGTCTAGAATTCAATACACATAAAATGATACATTCCTAATTCATAAAAATTCAAAAGAAACATTTTTAATTACAAAAAATACTATCCATGAACAATTTTTGATTCTTATCTTTGATATGGATTCATTTTATCTATATAATCTCAAGTCTATGATTTATAACATCATTTCAAAATTTTCAAAATTTTCGATCAGATTTATTCTTTTATAAACATTTATCTAGATGAAATAATTTTACAAAAAATATTTATCCATATGTATTCAATACTAAACTTTTTTAAAAAAATTAAATTTAATATAAATTTTTCAGATGAATAATTATATGATGGTATTTAAATTACCTCAAAATGAGTTTTATTGCAATGAATAATAAATAAATAATCCTTTAATTTTTCTTTCAACTTATATCATGATGTCCCATATTTAAGACACTATGAAAGGCAATTACAGCTATTTCAATATAACACACAATTATTGAGGAATTCATTTATCATGTTATTCCACATTCCCATTATGTATAATAATTTTTTTATTTGAATATATAATATCATTATATTTTGGAATTATCTTTATCAATAGCTATATAAATTCTATAAATCTATTCCTACTCGATTCTTTTTTTCATTCAAGTTCACCAATGATAACAATTTAGATGAAACTATGAGTTTCATACAACCTGGATATAGTAATTTTTCAGCATCACCATATAACTTCTCATTTATTAGTGTTTTCTCTATTTATCTATGTAAAAGTCACAAAAAATATATATCCAATTTGATAAGATTACCCATTTTGAAAATTTCCAACAATATTACATCATGAATTCTATACGATTTTACAATTCCAAATCCAATGATTTTAATTAGGATAAAAACCATTACAAATTAAATAATCTTTGATTTCCTTACTTTATATATTTCTCATATTTTAACATTTCATGACTTGATAAAAAATATATCATTTGAATCCTTTTTTAGAAAGAATAACAAAAAAGAATCAACCCCTTTCTTAGATTTATCACTTATCTTCCATGAAATAATCTAACAATTATTCATTTTAGCAATAAAAAATTAATAAAAAATTGTTAATCTAATTTGAAATTTTAATTCAAATTTACTATAATAAATAATAACATATGAAAAAACAAAAAATATTTCACATACAAAAGCAATAAAAATTTTAAAAAATTTATTACTTTGTACTTACTTAATTATCACCATGTGATTTGTCTCCTACATAATTGTTCCTCTCCATTTTATAAAAACATTAAAATTTCTTTTGTACTTTTTTAATTATCACCCTTTAAAAAAATTCAAATTAAAAGTAAATGGAATATAAGTAAAAACATTATCATTAATTTTAGATAGGTTGGATATTAGTAAAAAATAATTTTTTATTATTTTTATAATATAATTTTGTAATTTTATATAAACTATTTGATGAACATAGAAGTAAATATCATAATATAAATGGTAAGATTATGAGTTTTTAATGGATTAATTATTATTTTATATAGATGATAATAAATTTGTGTAAGCCAAGTGTATGAAGCCCGATAATTTTGATAATAGATCATTTTCATTCCTTATAAATATTCATGAATTATATTTTATATATTTAAATTCTCTAAATGAATATTATGTAATTTTACAATCCAAATAGAACAATTTTTATTCAAATAAAATTTGTTTACATGTATATATTGTTTTATTTAAAAGTTTAATTTTTCAACTCTAAATTTTTAATTATAAAAAATGAACATCATTTTTGAATTTATAAGGCCAAAATTATCTTCATGTGATTTTTTGAGAATTTTATGGAAAGGAATATTTTAGGGTGAATAATAAAAAATAACAATTTTGATGAAAACTACCTTTTTCTTTTTAAGTATTTTCATAGTCTTATTATATTTTGGATTTGTTTTAAAATTTATTTAGATTATTTTGATTAAAAATATTTTAATTAATTTTATTTCTATCAATATTATACTTTAATTTGGTATATAAACATTTTACTACTTAAAAATACATTTTTCTGGAAAACCATTTTCCATCACGTTTTGTCAGATTATTTTAAAAGATAAATTTAAACCAATATAAATTTAATTTTATAAAATAGATTAAATATTTTGAATCATAATTAAAAAAAATACAAGGAAATTCTTAGTTTTTCTCATTTTTAATAGTGCCTTTTGTAAAAAAGTCAATTACCACAGTAAGAGTTAAAACATTTTAAAAGGGTCAAAACTAAAATTATAAAGATGTAAATGAAAAAAAAAATTTCAAAATCATATTTTATACACAAATGGTTACCCTATATCATATCATATTTAATTATGTTTAATTTTTATGCCATTTTAATTCATTAATACATTAACATACTTTATTCTTTTGAAATATTCCAAGTGTGTCCTCTCCCTCTCTTATAAATTTTCACCTCCTCCTTTATATTATTCACTATTATAGAGCCTATTAAATTAGATAATACCCTTATTAATTTATTTATAAAATCCATAAACATGTCCTATATGTCCTTATTTTATCATAATTACATTCTAGAATGGATTTAGGTTTAATCCTAAGGATGTTTTTCGAAGAAGAGGTGTAGTTCTTAAAGGAGTGTTTTCATTTTATTTATTCTTTTACCTATTTCAAAACTGTCTTAAACATTTTATTATATTAACATAAATATAAAAAGTATATTAAAATATTTTTATGTTTATGTTATAAAAAGGTTTCACCTACATATCCATCTAATGGAAAATAAAAACAACGATCATGTGTATATGCGGGCTACCGCCTCGCAAGACGATATATTTCATTTTTCTTTACCGTGTCTTATGGAAAGTCATAATGATGGATTAAAAAGAATTAATATGATATATATGATATAAATTCTATTATTTAATAATAAAAAATATTCTACTTCTTTCTTTAACATCTATCAAAAAATAAAAACATCACCCATGCGTACATTCAGACTACAACCTCATGAACCAAGGTATTTTATTTTTCATCACTAACTAACATTTCTTGAATATATAGTGGATTTAAAGAAATTATATTACATTTATAATATAATTATAAATCTAGAAATATAAAATAATACTTACCATCATTACATCATGTTTATTGAAAAATGGAAATTTTACTCAAGCATATATACATACTATCATCTCCATGTTGAAACTTAATTAATTTTTCATAACCATATTACATGGTTGGTTATTAAAGTAAAACTAATGTATGCAAATTATAATTATAAAATTATTAATATTTTGGAAATGATATAATCATGATCCATTTAACTATATTCAACCGACCCAATTCTTTCATGGCATGTAAGTTAAATGTTTCCAAAGTGTTTGGCATGAACATAATCGATTAAGTAATTAAATATAACATTGATATAATTGAAAAAAATAAAAAATAAAATTCAGTATAACAATTAATATAAGTTTATTATTTATGAATATAAATAACATATGTGATAATTTGGACATGAGATAAGTGAATCTTCAACACAAAACCTTGTTTTAAACGTTCAAAATATTTATTTTCGAAAATAATTTCCTCTATATCCATATTTTTTAAGAAATTTAATGGATGAAATTATGTTGGCCTAAATAAATAATAGAGTTAATTTTATTCAACTTTATCATTTCTTTAAAATGTTATCAAAATGAATAATTTTTGATGTTTTATATGGAATTTTTTTTAATTTATTTACAGAATTAAAAAATGAATGTTATATACTAACATATACACCATCATTGAATTTTCTTAACATTTTAGCCTCTATTTATTTTTGGATTAGTTTATATGATTACAGTTTTCATTAAAAAATTCTCATTCCATTTATTATGGTTAATTTTATTTTAAAAATGGGGTTTAAAAAAGGGATATATCAATGTCCAATGATGTTTTAGTATGGCTCTATAGGTATATTTTTATGTGTTTGATGATGGTAATGAAAGATTATATGTGTTTAATGTATTTTATGGTCTTCTTAAATTGTTTATGTTGATGGTGAGCCTGATATGTAACTCTAACGCATTAGGTAATGATTATTTTATCTAGATATCGACATTGAAATTAACTGAGTATGTTATTCCATTTGTAATGGTTCTTGTAAAGGTTATATGATGATAATGTTCCATGGAAACTACATGAATTTTCTATTATTTCTAAGGAGTTTTAATATAAATATTTTTGATTTCACAATCTATTCTAATAATATTTTATTTAAAGGAATGATCATTCCTTTTAAAGTTAAAAGGGTATATTTTAAAGTATTTTTTTCATGGATTCTCATGTTTCCTAGGAAAGTCAAATGATTAAGATTTTCCCATTACGTTTTATTACAATTTTTTATGAAAAATATTGGGCAGTAAATAATATTTCATGTTTAATTAAATGAATTTGTGAGCCTAGAGTTTATTATTTTAAAGGAAAACTGTCTTATATGATCTCGTGGTTTTGAAATGGACTAATATGTTTCTTTCATCCTATTTTATGTCCCTTACTGAGTTTTTATGCTCATCCCATGTTTTAAAAATATTCTTAGGGGTTAAGGATATGGAGATGAAATGATGAATTAAATTTTAGAGTCATGAGGATTTATCATGAAAATGAAACGTGTTTACTTTTAAAAGTATTGTAGAGTGAAAAACTAGATACTGATTGGGTGTGTCCACTTTAAAATGTATGTTTTTGTTATATAAGAGTTGTAAACTAATTCTATAAAACTATAAACATTCGATGGTAATTTTTAATATTAGAATATGAATTATTGATTTAAAACTCAAGATTATGGGTTAAATAAGGATTTGGGCATTATACCATGTGCTTTTTTGAAAACTATAGAAACCAGTGAAGAGTTTAGAATTATATATTCATTGACAAAAGGCTAAAACTTTTTTGAAGATTTCATAAAATATTGAAATGAAGAGTTAAATGTCTCAATATGTGAAGTGGGTAATATTATACTATGAAATTAGAGATACCACAAGAAAATACATAAATCTATTTAATGAAATATAGATATCACAAGAAGTTACAATTATATGTTTCTTCCCACATAAAAACAAAGTAGAGTGATAACATGATGTTTTCTATGGTGACAAATATTGTAGAATAGGAAATTATATATTGAAATATATAAATAATTAAAATTAACATATTAATTATAAAAAATAATTTAAAATGTAATAATGTCAGTTACCATGATTGAAATCTCCTAATTTGAGATCATTATATCACTAAAAATCCATGAAATTTTATTTAAATAGTAAATAACACATGAAAATAATTGGAAGACTAATTTTTTAATGAAATGGAATACATTATGATAGATGTATATTAGTAAGGGATATATAAGGTATAATTATATTGAATCCTATGATGGATCTTGTTAATATATAATGTATGCCTAGTTGAAATAATATTAACATTATCATCTTATATGATATCCACATATGATAATGAATGGAAGTTAATAAAAACATAGCTTTTATATATCCATTATGAGCCAAAAGATGATCCACCATAAACTAGGAATAAATCCAAAGAATAATATAAAATAAAAAAATTAACCATGGCAGATATAAAATAGCGACAAGAGAGGGTGGTTAGAGTTTGGTAGTTGTTGATGGTGATGGAGGCAATTCAGGTGGCTCAAGAAGATCAATGGTTGGGATGTTTGTGGAAGATGAGTTAGGGTTTGGTTCAAGGAATAACGTCAAAATATTCTAATATAAAATTTTATTTCAAGCATTAATTTTTTGTATAATAATTTTTTACTTTGGTTATAATATAACCTACATAAAAACACAATCTAATGGTTTTATACACCAGTTATTAAAAATTGATGTTATAAATGAGTAATTTTAAATAGTTTTTTTTAAATTCTGAACTCTACCAATGTATTTTTTTGGTTTTATTCATTAACCACATGTATATTATAGGTGGTACTAGGGAATCACACCTAACACTATCATCAACCTAGGTGGGGTAAAAATTGGTAGGTTCATGTTAGAGTGGAATCATAATAGGATTATCTTAAAAATTAATTTTATAGATAGACACATATAACATGTTCATTTAGAAAACTATAGAAGTAGTGTTAAGGATATTTGAATTCAGTCTATAAAATTAAATAACGGATTAATATGGTGTAGAGGTCAATAGATTTTCTATCAAGGGAATCCAATTATTTGTGGACAAACTTGAGCCTCTCGAGTTCTATTTTCAGAGGATTCATAGTTAGTACGTGAACTATATAATAGTTTTTTTGTGATTTAGGTGCATAATTGCTTATGATAAGGGGCCTAATTTAGGAATAATAATGAATAAATTACAATAATATCCTATGAAATTCACTCTCTTTTTGTTGTTCATTGTTGGGAGAGAATAATAATTGTGGGAATATTAGGTTGTGAAATCTAAAAATGAGAGGATGAGAGGCTGATTCATCCTATAAATGAGCTTATTTTCTAGTCCAAGAAACTCTGGTAGATTTAAATAATGTTCAATTAATCCTTATTTTTAACAATACCTATTTTTCATATATAGATTATCAAATTAGTTGGGAAAACACCAATGATAAAAGGTATTTACGAACTCTGATTATTTTTAAAGTATGATGCGTCGAATTTAAGTCATCTTTCCCAAAATGTATGGGAAATATCACACATATTAGATAATATTTTCTATGTTTGTTTGGAACTCTATGGTTTAATTATTTATAGGTGTTCATGGAAGATAATTCAACATAATTTAAAACCAGAAGTCATTATGGGGTTTTTGAGTCAAAATTTTACTTTAGACACTTTCCAACCTTTGTTTTTAAAAACACAAAACACATCCTTAAATATTTAATTTTAATTAAATTTAAACACACTAATTTTTAAGAATTTTTTTGGTAGAAAAAATATATTTTCAATAGACGTATAATACATTATAAATCAAACATAAATTGGTTTAAGTTTTCATATTGAACCAAATCAGATGGAACATATCTTAAGCCTTTAAGACGAATCAAAATGAATATAATTATGTAAATCATATATGGTTTTACAATATACATTAGATTTATGATTTTAATATTAATTAGATTAAGGTCTATATAGTCAATAATATTAAGAATAAGAATATCCCACAAGTTTAGTTTTTAGAAAAAAAATTTAAAAAAACATATCAGATGGAAGCAGAAATTTTATTCAAATGATATATTTTAATGACCTACATGAAAACCATTATATATTATTCTGAAGAAATAGAAACATTATTATAGATAGAACTTTTTATGAATTTTAATTCCTCTTCATTATATTCGACCAATGGAAAAAGTGGATGATCTAATTCTTATCATGTAAATATTACTCTTCCAAAAGTTATTTCAACCACATTCTTGAAATTTGAAAAATTATCGTTCAAGAAATTCCTATAAATAGAAGTATTATTTTAGGAGGAGGAATCGTTTTCAAGTCAATATTTTGAATCCTTTTCATATCCAATGATCTAAAGTTACATTGATTATTTTTTATCTTCTTGTTACTAATGTGCTACATTGTAATCATTAGTATGTCTTTTTCTTAAGGAAACTATTTGATAATTGAAAATGCCTTAAGACTATTTTTTTCAAATTATTTGTCCGATCATGTTTTTGATTTTGAGATTATGGGGATCAGATGATAATAATGTTGTAATCATTATCATTAAGGGTTCTCAAGGCTCAGTAAATAGACTTTTTTCAGATCATTATATTAAGGTATTCCTTTTTTAAGAAGTACATACTTTTATAGTAGGATACCTAATATTTGGGTTATATAATTCCAAAATTCTAAATCTTAATCTTTTTATAATTGTTATAAAACATCTGTAAATTTTTATTATTTGTTTTATAAATTTTAGTTTACAACTTTATATTTCCATTTTTCATGTTTATAGAAAGATTAATATTGTAGGTTAAAATATTTTACTTAACTCTAATTTAATAATGTATTAGAACAACAATCTATTCTATTAATTCATATTACTAGAAAATGTTTTTTATGATTTACCTATTTAAGGAGGTTAGTGAAAAATAGATGTTTTATTTTATAAACTAAAATTCATCCCCCGCTCTTATAGTAAATGGATTAATAATTGGTATCTGATATGTTTTTTTTACATTTATACATTATCATAAACTATAACACTAAGATCTATTATAGAGAAGTGTGTACCTATTTTTAAAGATGGTGTGGTTAAATGTTGGTAAACTTGATAATATGAATCCTAATAGACCACTGATTTGTTATTGGATGATTATGAATACATGAGGGATAGAATAAATACTTTGGTAATCAATACTATAGTTGATAAATTTTCGATATTGAAAGAAAATTATGTTATTATGGACAAAGAAGTGTCTAATTTTTTGAGATATGAAAATTCAGAATATTAGAAGAATTATAAAGTTATAAATAATTTTCTATGTTCAATGGAAAGAAATATATATAGTCAAATTTCATTTTTTGAAGCATCTAATAGTGCTTAGAAGAATTTAAAATTTACTCCTTTTGGCGAAACCAAATTCATTTTGACTAGAAGATCCATGATAAGAGTTGATTATCAAGCATTTTATTTTAAACCAAGAGAATCAATTGCTAAGATGAATAATATTTCATGCATATTTTGAATATATTACTATCATTAGGAGATAAATATTTAACTGGTAATTTTTTTATAAAATCAAAGTCATTATAATAAATTAGTGGGCATCTAAAAAACAACATTATATGCTACAAGGCATTAAACTATGTTGAGATTAGATAATTTTATTATAACTCTCATGAAATATAAAGGTATATTAAAAATATATTCTTAGAAAAATTATAATAATAATGGTGGTGTAGATTTTTCCTCTTCATATATAGTTTTTATTAAATATAGATACTCTAAGATGGTTTATAAATATTCTATGAATAATAAAGTTATAGTATTGAAAGAATGTAGTTCTTTGGAACCGAGTGATAATGAACTTTATAATCTTCTAAATATAATTAATAAAATAAATTTCAGGAATAATTTTCTTTTAAAATATAAGAAAGGTTCTGTAGACATAAATGAGAATAAATATTCATATAAGATGATATGTTATAAATGTAAGAATATTTGGAACATCATACTAGATTGTTATATATTAAATAGGAATGACGTGAATGATATAAATTCTAAGAATTTATATAATTAAAAATGGAAAAAATATTAAAATCTTTTGGAATGTGGAGGGATAGTGGTGAAGATAGTTCTTAAAAAAATTTTGAAGACGATAGTGATATTCTAAAAGTTATGGGATTATATTCTACAATTACAAGAATATGAACTAATTATTCATGGAAAAGGTATTGAATAAATCCCTTACCATATTACTTCATGTGGAAATTATCTTCACTCTGAGGATAAAATTACTTTGCTTTTTTATAAGAATAAAAATATACTCCATATTATGATGGTGATTATTTACATATCTTTGAAGAAGTATCTAGATTTTCTAAGTTGAAAAACAAAAATTTAATGTTTCTAAAAAAATTAAAAATGGAAAGGCTAAACTTGGAAAAAAAACTCAAGAATTTATTTTATTACTTCTTAGATTTCAATTTTTACATTAGATTTAGGGGAGAAATGTGATTCTAATATAACTAGTGAGGATAATTATTTTTTTACAAAAAAAATTATGATATTTTTAGTCTAAAGAAACATTAATCAAATATTAATTTTTGGGAAGAACGTTTTGAAAAACATTATAGAAAAACAAATCCTCCAAGAGACACCTATGGAATAGATTTTTGAAATTATAAACAAAATTTTCAAAATAATTATTTTCATCCCAAAAAATGTCCTTTTTTGTAAAAAAATATCAATGTGGTTGGATTTAGAAAAATAACAGTTATTTGAATAGATTTTAAAAATTTTGTTTTCATAGAGAAAAAATTACATAGGAATTTATAGTTTTTTAACATAGGATTGGACATATGTGGATTCCCAAATATTATTTTATAACAATTTTAGACCCATTAAAGTTTTATTCCAAAAATATTTTTTTTCTATTTTTATAAAAATAAGAAAATCTCAAATATGAAAAATACTTGGTACATAGATAGTGTTTTTCCCATCATATTATTGGACACAAAAAATGTTCTTTCAGAAGATCATTAAGAAGAAATGAAGAAAAGTGACTTTTTGTGATAATGCTAAAAAAGAAATTATTTTACTAGTAATATTGCTCTACATGAAAAATATTTAATTTTAGATGTTTTATTTTTTATAGGACTTAATAAAAACCTTATAAGCATAAACCAATTATGTGATGAAGTTTACCTTGTGAAATTACACATTGATAAATGTTTTTTTTAATTTCATAAGTTAAAATTATTCCCTATACTGATAGGAATGAGAATGTATACACTCTAAACTTAAAAGACTTAAGAATCCAATATCTATTTTTACTTAGTGTAATGTAAGATAAATCCTGATAGTGGAATAGACGATTCAAACACTATAATCATAAAACATTATGAAAAAATTCAATGAAATTTATTATTAGATGTTTACAAGATCTTAGGTTTAATTCTAATAAATTTCGTGATCCATGTAAATTTGTAAAGACATATATGTCATGTTTTAAATCAATTAGTGATGTTCTAACTTTTGATGATTTACAGTTAGTGCATATGGATTATTTGTTCCAAAACAACTATAAGTATTAGTTTAAAATACTATATATATATATATATTTTAGTTGATTACAACACTATAAATAAGTGATAATATGTTCTATAAAAAAATTCAGAATATTTTTTATGTCCTAAAAATTTTGTATCCCAAGTTAAAAATGGGAAAAATCTTACCTTTGGTAACTATTTACACGGATCATGGTGGATAATTTCTAAATATTTAATTTAAAATATTTTGTGGTAAAAAAGGTATAAAAAATAACTTTTCATCTCCTTGAACACCTCAATAAAATGGTGTAATTGATATAAGAAATAGATTTATTAAAGTGATTACTAGAACCATTTTTAGTAAATACTCAATTAATAAACATTTTTGGGATAAAATAGTTAGTGCTTCCAACTATACTATAAATTGTGTATTACTTCGAACTTTTCATAATAATACTCTATATGAGTTGTGGAAAGGATGAAATTATAAAATTTATTACTTCAGATTTATTGGATGCAATGTGTTCATTTTAAATAATAATGTTAATTTATAAAACATTTCTCCAAAATTTAGTGAGGAAATTTTTAAAGGTTATTCTATAACTGTTAATGTTTATAGATTTTTCAATAAAAAAACAAGTATTTTTTGTACAAATATTTCATGTAACATTTAATAAAACCAAACCTTTTATTTTTAAACAACCTAAAATAAAATTTCCATATTTTTCAAATAAACATTATTTTCACCACATGATGGATAATTATTATCATGAGATAATAGATGAAGAAACTTTTTCTGGATTTGTAACTCCTAGATAAATTCTACCTACCATTGATGAATGAATTTTTATAAATCCCAGAATTTATAAAATCCTTATCAATCAACCTAGTAATAATATCATTAGTGATATAGGACAACCATTTAAAACTAGATGGTTCTTAATAAAGGAAATTAAACCATGTGCATTTGAATAAAAATATGAACCCAAGACTCCTAATGAGGATTTATGTTATATGGATAGGATACAATAAATTCAGTAAGAACTTAATTAAATTGAGAGAAATCAACTCTGGAAGGGTGTTTTCTCTGAATTTTAGCTCCGATTTTGGTTTTTGGTTTGATTCAAAGGTGTTATGATGATGAAGAGGGTGTTGGTGTTTGCAGTTCTCTTGGTTTGATGATTTGGGTGGATGATGGACAGTGGTTTCCCCAGTTATCAGCTCCGACATTTTTAGGGTGATGATGTCGACTAGTGGTAATCATTTGTATTTCTCGATGATATTGCATGCTAGAGAGTGTGGATCAAGGATCTCAGGGCCCGAGGTGTTTAGGTGGTGTAGTTATCGATGTAGTTGTTTCAAATTTTGGTTTTATGTTAAGTGTTTTATGGTTTTGTATTTTGAAATGCGAGGTTACAATTTATACATAAAATGGATTTTACATAATACTAAAATATGGATTTGGAGATGAAAATATAGTAATAATTATAAATAAAGATAAAATTGTTGCAAAGGGTTATAATCCATAGGAAGGAATAGACTACGAGGAAACAATTTCACCAATATCTTGACTTGAAGCTACTTGTATACTTTTATGATATGAATCATTTAAAAATTTCACCTTTTAAAATGGATGTGAAGTGTACATTCCTTAATGAATATGTACAAGAAATTTTATGTTGAAAAACCACCATGTTTGGAAAAAAATCTCTAGATCTTATTTTTAGACTTACTAAAGAACTTTATGGACTTAAATAAGCCCCTAGAGACAGATATAATATAATAACCAAATATTTTTTAGAAAAAAAAATTGTTAAGGGATATTAGAATCTAAACCTATTTATTAAAAAAAATTCAAATACAACACCAATTTTCAAATTTATTTTGATGAAATTATATTTGTTTTAACTAAGAAACAGTTTTTGATTATTTTCAAAATCTTATGAAATCTAGGTTTGAGATGAGCATGATGGGTGAAATAACCTTTTTCCTTGGATTTCAAATTTTTCAAAAACTAGAAGGATATTTTTTATATCAACAAAGATATATAATATTTATAGTTAAAAAGGTTTGGTTATGAAAATACTAAGAGTATTATTAATCTAATCAAGACTTCAAAAACTATTAATCTAGATGATTCTATAAAACCAATTGATCAAAATATTTTTAGATGAAATATTACAAGTTTACTATATTTATTATCTATTCATCCACATTAAATATATTATGTATTCTTATGTATGAGATATCAATAAAGTAAAAAATTGCCTCATTATAAAGCTGTAAATCAAATTTTTCATTACCTCTAACAAAATTATGGATCATGATTTATCTTATACTTCTAGGAATGATTTTGAATTAAAATGTTTTCTAGATAATAATTTAATTGAATGAAAAATGGATAGAAAAAGTTCATATGGAACTTGTACTTTCTTAAGAGGGGATTTAGTTTCATCATATTATAAGAAATAATACTTTGTATCACTTTCCACTACTGAAGCTGAATATGTGGTAGTCGAGTGATATTGTTCTCAATTATTGTGGATGCTACACAGACACAAACATATTTTGGAATTAGTTTTAGTAAAACTATAGTTTTTTGTGATAAAAAAAAATTATATATCTTTATGTAAAATCCCATAACATAAATCATGAGTTAAGAACATATATATAAGACAAAATTTATTTTGGGATCACACACCTAAAGGAGATATCATTTTATAATTCATCAGAATGAAATAATAACATGCATAAATTTTCAAAAAACCACTCAATTATGATACATTTGATTATATCAAGTAGAATCTAGGCCTGGTCAACATAAAAGGATGATTTAGATCCACTTATATTTTAAACTATATTTTTCAATTAAAAACACCTTAAATATGGGGAGAAAATTGTAACTCATTTTTTTAATTAATATGTTTTTCAAAGTGTTATGTTCTTTTAGTTTTTCAAAAAAAATATTTATGAATAAATTACTCTAAAAAAAATTCCGATAAAATTATCTTAAATGAATTTTGGGAAAAATATATATATTTTTTAACCATGAAGATCCAAAAAAAATTTAAAAAATTAATTTTCTTAACCAATAATTTCTAATAACCAGAAAAAATTTCTTAAATAAAGTTCAAATTTATTATCTTAGTTTTTGTTTTAAAATCATTAATTTTTAAGTATCAATCACTATAATATATTTTTATGATATTTAGAAACATTATTATTGTATAACATTCTCAATAAATTTATAAACTTATAAGTTTTTTTATCTTGGAAAAATCATCATCTAATAAAAAAACTAAAGCGTTTAGTTAATCTTTTTCATCTTTCACAAAAGTTATTAGTTATTGACCAAGAAGTGTGTTTTAATCTAACTAATTATAACAAAAAGAAGTTGGAACATATCTATTCTCAACCCAATATAAAGGGTTGTGGGGTTTCACTCCTTCCCTACTGATTGATTTTATAGAATATATATCATCATCGAAATTCTGTTCTATCCATTGCTTTTCAGTTTCTCTATTAGACTTAGTTCATCTAATTAGAAAAATGACTTCATCGGGTGATATTTCAAGAAGATTAATTTTCAAATAGAGACTAATAAATATAATTTGGTTTTGAAAGTCTAATTATTTTCTTATTTATGTCATTTTATTCTAAGGATGAGGATATCTTTTTATAGAAATATAAGATTTTGATCTTCATTTTTTTGAGTTTGAAAAATAATATGACACCAATATTGAGTTTAACATTGAAAAATATAAAAATGTTATAAATTTAAATAATTTTTAAGAGTTTTATAAGTTAAATATTCAACAATTTTCTGAATTAATATGAGTTCCTTTCGATGGAAAAGTCAAATTGGTAACTCACTAGATACCTGAAAAGTTAGACAGTTTTGAAATATAAATACTAAGAATTAATTGTTTGAATCTTATGAGAAAGTAAGAAAATTCCATAATATTTCTCAAGATACCATAATAGTGCTAATTTGGATACAGAACTATCTCATACTAAGAAAGTGGGATATATAAACCCTAAAGGTTCAAGATATATATATATATATATATATTAGTCTATCTCTACAACAAGATAAATTTCAATCATATGAAGTTTTTATTTCTTTTGGTAGAGACTGCGTAGTTCAAATCAATAAATTTGAAGATTAAACTTTTTCAAATTTTATTAAATACGATGTTGGTGATCATCATGGAATTAAAAAAATTAAAAAAATAAATTTCAGTAACAGATATGATATTCTTCATTATAGTTCAAATAATTAGTAAGATGAGGATTGTTTTTTTTAATTTGAGAATGTTTATTGATAAATCAGAAAAACATACCTCCTAAGTATAAATGAAAAATTTAAAAGATTTTTTTTCCAAAAAAGGAAATAAGGTGATGTTTAACCTCTTTTTCTAAATATGAATGAGAAATAATTTTATGGTGAGGATTTTTCGTCATTTAGGATGGAAAAATCAAAAAGAATATTAGATATTCTAGTTTTGGGTTATATAACGACGAGTATTTATATATTAAACACAAAACCTATAAAAATCATCATGAAGAATAGAATAATAAGTAGTATAAGAAAAAAAATATTAGAAATCTCAGATTTCCCAAATGTTCATAAAATGAGATGAGTAATTGCATGCTTATATTGAAGTTTCAATAAAAGGGGAACCTCTATCTGTTTCTCCTTGGACATTTGAAAAAATATAAGGCCATAAATCCATTCTATATTAAGGAAAAACAAAAAACCATTATTAACCCCTCTGTTTATTGAAAATTACACAAGAAAATAATTATTTATAGAAAATTATTAATCTAAAGATGTTTTTTAAACTGATGTTTCAAGAGTACATTAAGAAAAGGAATGTGTGGAAGTGAATAAGAACTTCAAAAATAGTGGGATAAGTCTATGTAATTTTAATAAGTAGATGTGTCCACTTCCTCTACTTATATATGATCTCAATCTCAGAAGGATTCAGATATAGAAGTTTCAGAAAACATGAATCATTTGACAACCATGATCAGCATTCTCAGAATACGGTTAATAAAACCTGAGTCTGATATAGAAGTTGAAATGGTATTGGTTTCAAAAGAAATATTGGGTAAAAATAAATAAGAATTTGGTTGTTCAAGAACTCTTTATTTGACTATTTTAGATATCTAATGTAACTAATCTCACTATTCCACTAGCATAAGAAATCAGACAATTGAAATGAGGATGAATTATTATAATGAATTTATAAAGAAAATTGAATTTTATCTTCATTATTTATCAGATATTAAATATCAATTCTAGTATATCCTAGGGAGAATCAAATTTTGGGTGAATTTAAATTCTTTAAAAATACTCCTTGATATTGTAATTCAAAATGAAGCTAGTTTCAAATATTTGAAAGTAAAATCGATGGAAGAATCAATAAGGTTGAAATAAATTGTTAGATGGATAAAATATACAAAGGGATACTTAAGGTATTATGATTAATAAAATTAATTCAAACATAAATCATTAAAAATAGTTTCTAAGATTACTATAGATATGAGTTATGATGTAAATGAATGTATATGGATGATTTAAAATCTCAAATATTTTTTCAACGTAAAAACATGATGATATTTTAGAACCAAGAAAGAATGATTGATCTTTATAAGTATAATTTATAATGTTATAGACTGAGATATAACGTTTTATGTTTTTTAAGAAGAGACAGAAAAACTAAAATCAAAAGTTGATGAATCAGAAAAGTATCAAAATGATGTAATTAAGTTGAATGTTTATGTACAGAAACATTAAAAGAAAGATTTATTCCTTTTAGGAATTAAATATGTATGAATATTCTTAGTTACATTAGGGTGTGAATTGAATGTTTAAAAAAATTCATTTTTAAACATAATGAAAAATGTGTTTAACCAGGTTAAACAAATTTGATTCACTAAACCCCCTTTTGTAATGTTAATGAAAAGCACCATAGGTTCGATAAATATGATTATCATAATGAAATAATCACATGGGTATACCTAAACAAGATTCTACCTTAAAGCGTATAGAATCTTATATCAAAGTATATACAAAAGTGAATGTATAAGAAACACTTTCTATTTATAACAAGTTTTAGTTGAAATTTAAAGTACATATAAAAGAATAAAATTACTCTAACCCAAATAGTTTGGTTTATAAACACCTTGGATAATTGTCCCTTGATTTATACATTCAAGAAAGTATGTCTTACCCATACTAGGGTACGCCATCGATCCAAAAACGACCAGATATAGCTTTTTCCTTTTTATCCCCGCAATCCATCAATTAAGAAGGTAATAGGTACCTATATCTTCCTTTAGTTTTTCCCTTGAATAATAAGGTAATTGAAACATCTGTCTTCCTTTGTCTAAAATGACTCAATTATAATAACCAATGATCAGTGTCACACAAATCAAAACCAAGCTTTTTGAATATTTCAAGTATGTTGAACAAGTTGATCACAAAAAAATTACCTTAAGGCGTTTTCAAAAATACATTTAGGTATAGATTTCTCATGTATCAGTCTAAAAAAGTTTTGAGCTCTTCCAAATTACAAGTTATTTATTAGTGATATCTCCAATGGTCAAAATTTCCACCAACTATATCATTTTTCTTGAAATTTTGAGGGACATGTAGAGATGGCACTTACACCAGTTATATAATAACAAATTAGATGATATCATTTAACATAAGGTAAAATATTAGAAGAAAAAGTATTATATAATATATTTATGAAGTAGATAATATGTATAAGTAAATATAGATAAACAAATTGGATTATTGTAAAATAATGATATAGATTCTAAAATCTTGGCGAATCGATTTTAAGGAAAGTAAATCAGCTTCAAAATTTTGAACAAATCAGATTTGAGGAATGAAAATAAGATTCCAAAATTTTAGCGAAACAAAATTTAAGAATAAAAATAGGATTCAAAATTTTTAGCGAATAAGAACTGATTAATAAAAATCAAATTCAAAAATTTTAGTGAATTAGAATTGAGGAAAGAAAATCATATTCAAAATATTTAGAAAATTAGAATTGTGGAAGAGTGGAAATAATATTCACATAACATATGAGATTGGGAATAGAGAAATTTTAGGTTTTGGATTATAAGTATGGATTCAATTTTAATCCTATCTAATATCTTATTTGGTCTTAAGGAAAAAAATGGTAGAATTAGATAGAAAAAAACACGAAATATATTAAAATGTCATTAATGAAACTTATAGAAGGAATATATTATTAAGGAATATGTTTGGGATTTAAAATACATAAATAAATGATAAAATTAATAAAGAAAATTTTTACTCATCATTCCTATATTTGAAGACATGAAATTTCTTTTAATAAATAAAAATCATATTTTATGAATGCTTCGAAGGGATTTCCATATATTTGTTTGGATTAGTTTTTTCAAATTTAGTTTGATGAATATATTTTTCATGTACTTTTCAGATGTATATTTGTTTGTATAAAAAAATGTTTCTTGTAATTTTTTCTTTCTTTTACAATTCAAGTACACTTCTTACCTCTTTATATTTTTTTAAATCAGAAAGGGGGAGTAAGAATAGGAAAACCTAATCTCAAAAAAAAATTCAGATAAAGTTTTTTTAACCAAGGGGGAGAAATCTATTGGGAAACGGGGGGGGGGGGGGTAGTGAAATAAGTAAAAAATGATGATGTTTATAAATGTGTTAGTCGGGGAGAGTAATTATTTTCAATGTTATTTAATCTTTAGTTCTCCACTTTGAGAATTGGTTTTTCTTAAAAAAAGGGGGAGATCGTTGTGTCAAAAATTTACTTCCTACACTTTTTAACCATTGAATTGAAAAACACAAAACACTTACCTAAATAATATATTTAACTAAATTTCACACTTCCATGGTGTTTAATAGTAAATTTTTAGAAAAAATATATTTTTACTAGATGTAGAATATTTTTTAAAACATACAGAACATAGTTTCTGTTTTTTAGATGAATAAAATCATATGAAACTTAGATGAATTATTTAAAATGAATAAAATTGAAAAGTATATTATAAATTATATGGACATATTCATTGAACATTAGAAAGATGATTTCAAGGTTAATAATATGAAGGTCTGTCAGTTCTATAAAATAATCTATAAAAAAGTCCCACAAGATAAAGATTTATAAAATCTAATGAAAAAACTTATCATATGGAGGTAGACATGATCCTTATAATATATTTTATAAAGGCCTATTATATAAACATTATATATTTTCTAGATGAAATAAAATCATTTTAATAGGTAAAACATTTCATGTATTATAACAGTGCTTCATCAGAATAGACAATGGGACAAAGAAGATGTATTGGACCTTATCAAGAGAAGATGAGTCTATAAGAATTCATTTTGAAAATCTATGAAAAATAAAAAAAAATGATCCTTGAAGAGATTCTTATAAATATAAGTATTGTTTGAGGAGTATAGTTTTCAAACTGAATCTATTGATGCCTTTTTATATCCAATTATTTGAAATTACATGGAATATTTTGTAACATACTGTTACTTGTAATGACCAGAACTGTAATAAATAAAATTCTCATTATTTATTTATTTAAATTAATCATCATTTAATATGGTTACAGAAAACACATGCAATTATTTTGTTTTATTATTTCCATTTCGATTTAATCAACCCTTAACTATCTTTACTGTTGCAAATTTAGTCTTTTAAAAGTGATCATGTGATTAGTATACATATAGAGGTTTAACAATTCCAATTTACATAGACAATTGAAGTGATGGATTAAACGAGTAGTATCAAACCCTATGAATCTCATTTATCAAATATTGGGGGGGGGGTAGCCTTTCTAGTCATTTCCTTTGACCAAGCCCAAGCTGATATCCATCAACTAAAGCTCGGGTGAAACCGTTTACATAAGAAGTTCAAGCTCATCGAGATCACCACCCAAACCATGTTATTTGAACCATCCCATGAAATTCCAACCATCACATAACTTACTCTTATTAAAATTTCAAGTGTATTAATGGGATATGTAGGAAGACCATATAATTATGAGTATATACATTATTTTTATTCAATAAAACACAAATAGTATTTTTTGTTCTTACTCAAATTCAATTAATGAATTTATTTTTACGAATTGAGGGATTATTTAAATAAATAAAAATTTAATAAAAATTTAAAATTAAAAAACATATATTAGATATAAATGGTCACATAATTTTTACAAAGTCAAATGTAATTTTTATAAGGGTTCTAAAAGACTTATTGTAAAAAACATATCATTTATTAGTAAATGTTGATTTTTTTAAAAGTTAAAATTCACATATTCAAAAAATGATTTCGATAAAATTAGTATCTTTTTTGGAACTAGAACATCACAATTATCCACCAATGATTTTTTCATAATTTTTAGATATATTCAAATTTTCAGGTAAAAATTAATTTCCGTACAAATATAATTTGTATATTATGACAACATAATGACCCAAAAGTTACATAATAATTATTATAAATGGGATCCGTGAACAAATATATGTTTTACATTTAAAATAATTTTATTTTAGGTATATTTTATTTATTTTGTAATTTCAATATTTATCCCCCAAAACTTTTAATATATTTTATGGTTTTAAAATACTTTCTTTAAGACTATCTCTATCCTCCCCATAAGAAAGGGAATTATTTCAAAATTTTAAAACCTTTCACATATAAAATAATTATGACCACCCCTTTGGGCATAAATAATGGGAAAAATATGGTATGTTTGTGGTTTTGTAAATTTTGTTACGTAGAGTCTAAAACCTAAATAATAAATAAATCTACCTATTTTACTATATAAACTTATCCAAGATATCATTTATCTTCATTCAAAATCCTTGGATCACAAATATACTTTTCCGTACACTCTCTAGAGTCCTACCAAGGCACCCCCAAGACCTCAAGAATCCCCTCTTATGCTATTGAATTCACACACACAAGTAATAGATCCTCACCTTCCCCTCCTCCATTGAAATCCAAGAACCATCCTTGAAATTAGTTATTAGAATTTGAATTGGTTGTATTTTAATTAATTTATAATAATTAAATTACTATAAAATTTATTTTATTTGAATGAGGGACCATTTATTCTCCCTCATTTTGACCCTTACCTAATCTGTTGTTGTGCTGAAATTTTGTAAGGGACAACCACCTTCTCATCACCATTCAAGTTTATTTATGAACATATGTATCTTATTTCCATTTCCTAAAGAAGGTATATGTCTTCTAATTTCCCTATTACATACCATTTTATACAAAAATTATCATCTACCCTTTCACTCTCATCAACCATTTTTATGAATTTTTAGGTAACACCGTTATGCTGTAGAAATTTTATCACGATTTTCCACGCCAAAATAATTGTATGGTGAATACCATACCTATTTTTCAATCAAGGGTATTCACCTTTGTTGACATATACTTATTTAATGGGGAATTACATGTATTTATTTATCATTCCTTAATTGTGTAATAAATTGTTTTGATGAATGAATCCAAGTTTCATTATCTATGTGGAAGACAAAAGAATTTCAATGAAATGAATATAATGGGTGCACCCAGATAGCACTCCAATGAGTTGGGTAATGTTTAGTAACATGATACGACACATTGAGGTAGGAAGTGAACCTAATTCATTTATGTTACTTTTTCCACCATTAATTCTTGGTGGGTTTATCCTTGACCTATATTTATGATTCAGTGTTTTAATTTGTTTCAAAATTACCCATGTTATGACTATCTTGTTTTATCATTATTTATTATTCATATTCTCTTTATTCCTAATTTACATGCCTATTATATAATATGTATCAATTATTCCATGTTTATTCCCTTACTGGTATTTATAGCTCGCCCATTTCTTATGTGTCTCCCCAGGTTATCCCATGCAATTTTATGTTCGAAGGAGTATTTTATCATGTCAAAGATATTTTCAATAAAGATATTGTATTACTTATTTTATGTTGTTATGTGATGTACCTATTTCCTAATGGTGTTATAATTATCAATAATCTATGTTTTATTAAGTGTAGTTTTATGTGATAAACTACTATTAATGATAAATAAAGTATAGGGTTGTTATACTAGGTATCAAAGGAAACGTTTAGTTATTTTTTGGGATTCGTATTAGAAAACTACAGAACAATACTCTAGGATAAGACTAATTATAATAATAAACACAAAATTATGGTCAGAATAGAGTAAATAGTTTTTAGGAAAATAAATCTCTGTCTCGATACTACATGTGGGAGTGGTTTTGGCATAGATGTTCTTAGGAGTAACAACTCCAACAAGGTTTTCTAGGCATGACTCAGGATAACCTGGTACATGATAACAGGACTTACTATGTACCTGGTTGGAAAATCCTAGGGGATATTATTTGGAAAATTCATAAGCTCATTTCAAAACACTATTAATTGAAAAAAATGTTCCCATAAAAATATATGTTAGGAAATAGATCATGGATAATGTAAATTGTAGCCTAGAGATTCATAAGTTAAGAAAAAAAATTAAATCATAATTTATCCATTTAATGTCATTGGATTATGTATTATGTGATTAATAGTTTAAAAATAATCACCCTTAATTTTCCATTTATTCTCTCTAATGGATAGAAATATATGGAATCAGGTAAACAATCAATTCGATGGGCAATGTGAGGACTACCCCCATGAGATGCCCAACCCAATGGAAGTAGGAATAGTGAAACTTATGATTATACTCTCTCAACCAAATCAGGTTAGAACTAGAAACCTAGATCAAGAGGAGTTAGAAAATACCCTCGAAGAGCGAATAAGATGAAATCATGAGCTATATTCAAAAAATACCTCCTAATTTCAATGGATCATCTGATCCCATAATCATAGAACAATGGATAAACTCCATTAATACGATCTTATCTATACTTCAATGTTCTAATCAAGAGAAGGTTCTATTGGATATTTTTCATATAGAGGGATAATTTTATTAATGGTGGTCCTTGATCAAGAATACGAAGCCTGAGGGGGATATTAGAGTGATGATGCCGATGGAATTTTAGAAAATGTTTTTGGATAAATATTTTACTTGAACTATCTTACTTAAAATGGAAATGGATTTTCATTACCTCAAAAAATGATTAAAAATATATATGAGCATATGAGGAAGACTTCAAAATACTTACACGATATGAACACGACTTTATCATTACTCGTTAATACAAGGTTTACTGCTTATTTGGTGGGATAAAACCTAGTCTATGAGAATCCCTTTCGATTTGTGACTTTGATAGCTATGCGGAAATTATTTGATATGCCCTCAAAGTCAAAATAGAGATTAGTGAATCTCAAGGGTATCATAGGTTTAAGAAACCTAAAGTGGAATTTAATTCTGGTAATTTTATAGGGCAATCGAACGCTTCCATGATATTTCAACATCCACTTGTCAAAGGTGTGGGAAGAAGCTCCCTGGAAATTGTCTAAGGAAATGAATAAATGATTTAGGTATGGGAAGGAAGGCAGCCTAGCAAGAAATTTTTGATAGGATAAACCCGCTAATGAAATAGAGGAAATAAATGCTATAGTCAACCCTCATCACATCATTCAGTGCTAAAAATTCATGGAACTAGGTCATTTTGAAAACCAATTACCTAATCTAAGTGTTTTTTTAGACAACCAACAACCTCCAAGGTAGTGAGGGTGATCTTTTTCCATCACAACCACTGAGGGGGATCACAAAAATAATATGGGGATGTGTATTCCAGTAAATCATTCAAGAATAAAAAACATACATTTTGATTTTGGTTCTATGTATTCCTTCGTATCACAAAAGATTAGTAGAACTATTCAAGCACAACCATAAATCTTGGAGGTAGAGATGTCAGAGAAAATGAAAATTTTGGAAATAATTGCATCTCATTTGTGTTCGCCTCCGCTATCAAATTTTTTGGCCTGAAATTCCAAAAAAAACCTATCAAAAATATCTTTAGTGGAATGTCATGAAATTATATAAATGAATTGTCTTTCCCTAGGTAGAGACAACATAAATTTCCATGCGAAGGAAATCACACTTCGTATTTTGAATTGAACCCTGATTCTGTAAATGTGAAAGGAAGTGGATGAATCTTTTTTATCACCATAATCTCGATCATGGATAATATTTTCCAATGAACATGAATATCTGGCCAAATGACTGAGTCTAAAGAATGAACCATCCTAGAAGACATTTCTATTGTGATGGAATATGTTGATGTGTTTCTCAAGGAATTGGCTATTATTTCTTCTAGTTGAGAGGTTGAAATTGTAATAAATATTATACATGGGTTGTTTCCCTTAACCAAGAATCCATTTTGAATGGATATTGTTGAAGTTGGTGAGATGAATAGACAACTACAGGAGAATCTGGATAAATGGTTGATACGCCCAAGTACATCACTATGGGGTGCACCAGTACTCTTCATCATGAATAATAATGGGTCAATTCATCTTTGAATGGGTTATTGTGAGATCAATAAGATCATGATAAAGAACAAGTATCCTCTACCATGGATTAATGAATTTTTTAATCAGGTACATGGAGTAGAATACATCTCCCAGGTAGATCTTTAGTCAGGATATTATCAATTATGGGTCAAAAAAGGATGATATCCCCAAAATAACTTTTCATACAAGGTATTGGCACTATGAGTTCATAGTGATGCCATTAAGACCCACTAATTCTCCATCAATCGTTATGGGCTTGATGAATAGTGTGTTTAGATATTACCTAATTTTTTGGGTAGTATTTATAGATGGTATTTTAATATAATCCAAAATCAAGGAGGAGCATGAGTAGAATCTAAGAACTATTCTGAAGACATTATGAAAAGAGAAGCCTTATGCCAAGTATAAAAAATGTGAGTTCTGGTTTAAGGAAGTATCTTTCTGGTGGAATATCATCATAAGAAATGGTATATATGTTGACCCTTAAAAGATAAATGAAAATTAAGGGTGGTTGAAGACAACATATGTAAAAAATATCCATAGTTTCCATTGGTTAACTAGGTATTGTTGATGATTTTTGAAAAATTTATCATGATTGTCAACCCTTCTTACCAAGATAACTTGGATGGAAGTCTGGTTTTTTGGAATGAAGAATGTGAAGACATCTTCATAGAGATAAAAAGGAGGCTCATCAACGTTACAATGCTTACACTATCCAGAAGTGGAGAACTCTTCATAGTATTAAGAGATTCTTCAAAGAAGGTATTGGGTTGCATGTTATTGAAAAATGAAAAATTCTTAGCCTTTGCTTCATGTAAATTCAATGTTTATGAGAAAAAATATCCCACACATGATCTAGAGTTTGTATCTTTGAAAATTGTATTGAAAATATGGTGGTATTATCTATATGTGGCGAAGTTTGAGATAAATATGGATCAAAAAAGCCTCAAGTATATATTAACAAATAAATAGATGAATATTCACCAACAATGATGGTTAGAGCTAAACAAGGACTAATAATACTCAATCCAATACCATCTTGGTAAAGTGAATAAATTTGTGGATTCCCTAAGTAGAAATGATCCCACATCTTTATCAATGATGAGATTTGAGAAATATACAATCCTATTAGACGTACAATAGATATACATGGGAAAAATAAAGGAATAAATATAAATAATAATTTCACAAATGAATGCTCACTCATCACTTCTAGAAAGGTTAAAGGATGCTCAAAAAATGATGTGAAAATTTAGAAGAGTGTGGAAGCCGTAAGAAATGGGAAGTATTCAATGTTTAAAATTTATGAAGATATAATTGTGAGATTTAGGTTAATACTATGTGTTCTATAAAATCATGAGTTAAGGAAGGAACTTTCGGATGATGCACGTAGTTAGAATTTCTCCATTAACCCTAGAAAAACAATGATCTATCAAAATCTCTATGAGCACTATTTGTGGGAAAATATTAAGAAGAATATTTCTGAATATACATCAACATTCCTAGTATTCCAGTAAGTAATTAATGAATGGTAGGAGTCTAAGGGGATCATGAATCCATTACTCATACCAACATGGAAATGAGAGAACATAGCTATAGAATTTTTCACCAGACATCCAAAGAAATTATGTGGAAACAAGTATATATGGGTTATTGTGGACAATCTTACAAATATAGCTCACTTTATCCAAATTCGAGAGGACTTTTCAATGGATCAACTTTCACTGAAATACATTTGATAATTGGAAAGAGTATATAAATTAAAACTATCGATTGTATCTTATTGAGATCTGGTATTCACCTCTAAATTCTAGAAAATTCTCCAACATGCTCTAAACATTGAGTAGAACATTAGCTCGAACAATCATCCTCAAAATAATATAAAATTTTAGAAGACTATTCACACATTTGAAGACATATTGATAACATGTTCTATGGACTTCAAAGGTGTTGGGGATCAACATCTTCCAATGGTCGAGTTCTCATACAACAATAGTTTCTACTCAAACAGCAAAATGGATCCCTATTAATCCCTTTACGGGAAGAGGTGAAGAACACCATCATGTTTGGATGGAGTTGGTGAATGGAAGCTGCTAAGCCCTGAAATGGTTGAGGAAATCATTGAAAATGTTAAGAAAATTCATCAGTACATCAAAACTACATAGATTAGAAAAAATATCTATGCTAACAATCATCAACAATTCCTAGAGTTTGAAAATGGATACATGGTATTTCTACGTATATCTCCATGTAATAAAGAGATGAGATTTTGGAAAAAGGGAAATCATAGTCCAAGATACATTATCCCCTTTGAGATCGTTGATCGCATGAGAGTAATGTCTTATTGACTACCACTCCCATAAAACCAATCTTATGTACAAAATGTATCCAATGTATCCCTCTAGAGAAAGTACATACTAGAACCCTCACATGTGATCAATCCATAGGTGGTACCATTGGAGAATGGAGTTTCCTATGAGGAGCAGCCAGTGAAGATCATATATCATAGAGATAAAATTATACGAAATTAGACAATGAACCTTGTCAAAGTGTTGGGGAGAAACTAGAAGTTTGAAGAAGAAATGTGGGAATTAGAGAAGGAGATGAAGTATAGTTACCCTCATCTTTTTTAGTGTGGGAAATAAAAAATTCTATGGTGAAACTTCATACGAGGATGGATGTAACAACACAAACTATTATAAATAAAATTCCCCATTTTGATTTATTTAAATATATCATAATAAAATATGGTTATAGAAATAAATTACACCAATTTTGGTTTATTATATCCAAATGGATTTAAAAGACAATTAAGTATATTTACCATGGAAAATACAGACTTTAAATAGTAATCATGTGAATAGTATACATATAGGATTTAAACAAATCAAATTGACATAGTCAATGGAAGTGAAGGCCTCAACTAGTAGGATAATACCCTAGGAAGCCCATTAATTATAGATTCCAAGGGAGATAGAATTTCTATGCATTTCCTTTAACCAATATCAATTTGACATCCAAAAACTAAAGCATAACTAGAACTGTTTACGGGAGAAGTTCAAGATCATCAAGACCACTATACAAACCATGTTCTACAAACCACCCAATGAAATTCCCATCATCAAATACCTTACTCATCGGTACTTTTGGGTGTATTAAAGGGATATGTATCTAGAACATTGCATTTTGGGTATACACATTATTTTTTTACTCAACAAAAAAATGGTATTCTTGGTTTAAATTCAAATTCAATTAAAGAATTTATTTTGAAAAATTAATGGAATTATTATGTAAATAATACATTAATAAAATATTATTATAAAATAAGTTTTGTCATATATAAATTATTATATAATATTTATGAAGTCAAATGTAATTTTTATAAGGTTTTAAAAACTATTATTGACAATAAAACCCAGAATTTCTTAGTAAATATTGATTTTATTTTAAAAGAAAAAATTAAAATATTTAGAAAGTTATCTACATAAATTTTATATTAATATTTTTGGAATCATAATTATGAAATAATGTAATGGTGAATTTTTCATAATTTTCTAAGACTACCATATTTTTGGGTCAAAATTAAATTTCTTATAAATATACTTTGAGTATTATGACATCATAACCACCCAAAAGTGATGTAATAATTACAATAAATAGGATCAACAACCAAATATATTTTTCCCATTAAAATAATTTTATTTTAAGTTTATTTTATTTATTTTTTAAATCCATTATGAATCCTCCAAAACATCAAATATATTTTAATGTTTTAAAATCCTTTCTTTAAGTGTGTGACTCTCCTCTACATACGAAAGTGTGTTATTTTGACAAGATAGGTCCTTAAAATTCTAAAATAATAAGATCTAATACCTTCTTTAAAAGACCATGGTGAAAACCCAATGGAAGGTTTTTGTTTTTGGATATTTTATTATGTTGAGTCCAAAATCTAAATAATCATGAATTACCCCTCTTTTTCTATACACACTCACCCAATATCCCATTTCTCTTATCTAAAACTTATTGGATCATGACCATACTCTTCCCTCCACTCTCTATAGTCCTCCCGAGGCACTCCCATACCCTCAATAATCACATCCCAACATTTTTAAATCTTACACTTGAGTAAGGGATCCTGAACATCCTCTCATACTTTCAAATTCACGCACCATCTTTGAAATTATTTCATTTAATAAAAATTAGTAATATTTTCATTCATTTATAATCATTACTTTATAGTCCAATTGATGTTATCGGAATAAGGGACCATTTATCTTCCCACATTTGGACCCTTACCTAAGCCATTAAATACCTTAAAAGATCCTTACATTATCTTTTTTATTCAAGTTTAATTATGAACTTATCCATATTATTTCCATTTCCTAATGTTGGGAAATGTATTTCCATATACCTATTACTTACCATTTTATTCCTAAATTATGAGATACCTCTTTCACTCTCATCAACCATTTTTATGAATTTTAAATTAACAAAGTTATGTTGCCGAAATTTCACCCCGATTCTCCATAAAAAATTTTTTATAGTGAATACCATGCCCATTTTACTATTAAGGGTATTAAACTTTATGCATATATACATATTTATTTGGTACTTACATGTATTTATTACACATTCATTTATCATGAAATATGTTATGATGATGATTGAATTCATGTTGTATGATCAATGTGGAACACTTAAGAAGTTGAAGGAAATGAATATGATGAGTGTGCCCAGATAGCGCTATAATGAATTGGGTAATGTTTAGTATCATGATACATCATGTTGGGAAAGGGAGTGAACCTGATTCCTTTATATTGGAATTTATCTACCATGATGTCTTGGCGGGTTTATCCATGAACTATGTTTACGATTTAGTGTTTTATGTTCTCTACCTATTTCCCATATTATGATTATAATGTTACATCACGCCTTATTATTCATGTTCCTTTAATTCATAATTTATATTCCTATTTTCTAACATGTATCACTTATGAAATTTTTATTCCATTACAATATTTTTTATCTCTCCCCTTTTTTATGTACTTCCCCAGGTTATTTCATGATGTTTTAAGATTGAATGAGTATTTAGAGTATGTTAAAGACATTCTATATAAAGATATTATATTACCTGTTTTATGTTGTTATGTAATATATTTATTTTCCCAAAATAACTAGACTTATCTATTATTTGGGTTGTAATAATTGTATCCTTATGTAATATAATAAATATTAATTTGAAAAAAAGAGAATGTTTTTTATATTACTCATGTGCCCCATTATAATATTTTGAGAGTTTTTATCATAAGTCATCTATGTGAGGACTGTTAATTCCTTAATAAATTTTGTATTTGTGATTTTCTATTCAATATAGTTTTTAATGGAGGTATTTTGGGGAAATGAAGTTAGAGTTTGTTCTGATATTTATTATTGAGGGTTCCTGAGCCTGGGAAACATAAGTTTGTTTTGTATTTGTATCGATGGAATTCTTAATTAAGGAAAAATGACCTTTATGATTAGTTGAAAACCATAAATACCTAAATTAAAGGTGATATAGTTAATTAACAATAAATTCTAAATCATGGATCATTTTGGTAAAATGTATTCATGTTTTTTTACTTTTTTATAAATTTTACTTTAATTTTATTTAAAATTTTATATTTCTACAATTCATGTTTAAGGAATGTTTTATATTGTATATTATAAAACATTCCTTAACTCTGATTTATTAATGTATCAATATAATTATCTACTCAATTACATTTATTTACCATAAAAATATTTTTATTGTTTACTTACTGAAGGAGGTTAGTGGAAATTCTATATTTTATTTTATAAATTACAATTCACCCTCTCCCACACTATTTTAATAAACAGATTACTTATTTAATAAAATATTTTTAAGATAGATCTTGGGGTCCTATATACATTCATAAGTGTATGTTTATTTTAGTTCCATATAAAAAGGTGAATATGGTTGAAAAGGGTAGTGGAATATGCCTTAGGGTTGAGATTGGGCCATTAAAGGGGCTTCCAAAATATCCGTATAAGAATAATAAAAACCCACATAATACAATGTTAATGATTAAATCCATGTTCCATAGAATGTAATTATTTTTAAGGTCTTATTTAAAATACTAAGGTGGTTTATTTTAAGTTCATTCAACCAAGACCCATGGGGTTCCTTTGGTTTCATGTATCTAGGACAAATGGTGTTCACTTTAAGGTTGTGAAACTAAGACCATTGTATCTTATAGTTTATGGTCATATGACTAAGAACTATGGTGTATAATTTTTTAAGTTCATATGACTAGTAAAATTAGGTGAAAGTTTCTAAAAATGGTATGAGAATTGGAATTAATGACTGGGTGTCCCCTATAGTTCGCCATGGTAAATGAATTAGTTGAAGAAATGGGGTCAACACAAAGGTTTAATTCCTTATATATTTCATCTCTATATTATAAAGGCAAGGATTTAAGGTCTTATATCATGATTAATTCCTTCTAAAAGAATCTATTTATATACATGGGGTTTCATCGATTTGGGTGATTATTGATTATTTAGCTTAAATTTTGAATAATTTTCACTGAATTTTTCTCCCATACTTTAATTATTTTTTACTGTATCATTTATAATTGAATTTATTGAATATTTTTAATAAAATACCAATATTATGTTCTTTTTCATTAAATTAAATGCGTCAAAAAATTAAATTCATTTTAATGAAAAAAACCATGGTTTCAGTTTGTTTGGGGAAGGACAATGAGAGAAAATACAAGTTGAAAAAACAATTACATATATTTAAGAATAACTTGAGAGATATATAATCTGTCTTAGATTAATTCACTACTACATAAGTGTATGTAGAGAATTCATGGATCTACATTTTAATTTTCTATATATTTCTAAGAATAATTGATCCAGTGCAGGAGTTGTGCATGGATTTAAAAATTACATCAAAATTAAAGGATTAAGGGAGATACATCAGATACACACTAGTGGTATGAACCATACATGGGATGGCTCTATCTAATTACATATCTCTCTCTCTCTCTATCTAGATGGATGCTTATCAATGGTATCATTATCAAATTCAATACCCACCTACATAATTCCCTTGATATATCCATCAAGTCCAAAAAAATTTTGTTTATCATCATTATCTGAGGTGATAGATCATGTAGGGTTATTATCTATAAAAACGGCTCTCCAAAATGGTTAGACTACATCATAAGAAGCCTCCTTTATTTTCATCCCCTAGGTTTTTAATTCTCTCAACGATACAGAAATAATTGATTATAACATTTCAATCTCTCTATCAATGCATAATTTTTTATAAGATATAGATTATCACATGTAGATGCTGATTGAAAAATCTATGATAGATAGGTCATCACTTATATTATTTGAACTTTTTTTAGACACATACCCTTTCACCATTAGTGGTGATATCCATCCTAATTTAGGGATCCTTCATCATTTATTTTTTGTCAAAAGATGATGTCATCTGATCCCAATATAAATATTCTTATACATATAAGAACTGATGGTTTCTCTTATACTAGTGGTCTATTGATTTATATAAATAATAGGATCTAAATATATTAGTTTTTTGGATTCACCTACCTATATTACCCTTACCCATTAAGAAAATTATGATTCTAAAGGTAATTGTTGTTACTTTTGGGTACTTTCCCTATATTAATGTGGCTACACTAAAGATAAATAAAACATTGGAAACGAATATATATGTCTAGATAGGCCTTTTCTCCCCTTTCATTAATAATTTTTTCTTTGAGAAAGAATAACCATCACTTTTTATAAAAAACTATAAATCTTAAAAAATGTGAGTTTTGGTAATGAATATCATATATAAGGTCTTGGGGTTTCTATGTATAAATGATATAGGACTAAACTAATCTTTAATAGTGCTAGAGACTATAAAAAAATAAAGGGATATAGTGTTATGGAGATTTAATATATTAGTTAAGTCCATAAACCCATTCATGTGATGGAACAACTCTTTATGGTTCCACATATAGGCATGTATTTGAGTAATATGTAGGTTGTGTTATTATAATTGGAAAGGGAAATTTATGTGGAAATGATAATTTGTCAAATATAGTTCCATGTGATTCAGTGACCCAACCTGAATGTTCTTGTGAGACCATTACCACTACCTCCTCAATATGTATTTTCATAGTGACATGTGATAGGGGGAACAAATACAACTAATATTTATTTGGTGGGTACGAGAAGCCTCCCCCATCCATGGAAGGTGACCTCATAAGGTTTTGAAATTTCAAATCATTATAGCAATGATGTCCCCATAGAACCTACCTCACTTCTACAAGGATGCCCATCGGTATCTATTTTTAACAATTCCAAGGCATTAGTTTTACCTAAGGATGAACCCTTGATTTCTCCTTCTTCAATGGGTATGATTAATAAAAAGGATAGTGTGGCAGCCCTAAAATATGGTGGAGTGCCTAATAGAGTAAAATGTAAGTGTTTTTTGAAGGTTTCTCACATCCATGGGTGGTATAGAATCCAAATACATTATAGAAAATCCTTCATGATCTCTATTATCATATGAAATATCACTTGATTCAGATCCCTGATGAAATTTGGATTTCTGTTAATTGAATCAATACACTCTTTGTAACACCCCAAGATTCCATAGAATGCTTTTCATTAAGTAATACAATAGCATGTGATGTACGCAACACCGAGTTCAAGCACACCACGACCCATCAAACTAGCTGTAAAGAAAGCAGTTATGAATAGTATTAACCACATTTTGAATTTAATATATATCTCATATAATTTTAAAATTCATCTTTTTTGTTTCTTAGAAATAATATAAGGACGGATTCCATTTTTCAGATAAAAGAAGTATTTTTCTGAAAATGTAATTTTACCACCCTTTAATCGTGAACCATTTTTAAATCCAATATTTGACAGTTTTATATATTCAATTTGAAAAAATTAACATCTTCAGTATAATTGAGACATAAAAATTTAGTTTTGAATTTTTTTGGTGTTTTTTTGATAACTTGCATATTTCGGTGAATAGTGAAAAATACTAAATTTTAACTGGAAACAATTTTTTTAATAAAAATAATATATAGTGTTAAATTATAAATTTGAATGGTTTGGAAGTATAACTATATTATATTTTTATCATTTAATACAATGTTCTTCATTATAAGTAATTTCACCTTTAAATTTGACATAAACACGTGTCAATCATTTGATAGTTTTTACTTTTTAAAAACCCAATTTTTGGTTTGGACAATGAAAATTAATTATAAATTAATAAATGAAACTTATATGTTTTGAATTTGTTAAAATAGACATAATTTTTGGAATCAGAATAACAAAATTAGCTTTGGGTGAAATTTTTGTATTTTTCTGAAAACATTAAATTTTTTATGAATAGTCAAAAACCCTAAGTTATTGTTTAAAAAAGACTTTTTATTTAAATAATCATTTGTTTTATTATAACTAATTTTAAGTAAAAATAGATACATAATACTTATATTAGTTCAATGTAATTTAATGTAGTCATTTTATAATAAAATTAGATGTATAAAAGTTTATTGAATTTTTCTTACGTTTTTTATCCACCTTCAAGGAGCATTTGTAAATTTTCATAAAACATAATTTTACCACTTATATGAATTGAATTTCCAAAATCTGAGTTCACTATTGATATTAATAAGTAAAATGTGGTTCAATAAGAAGAAAATATTTTTTGGTGAATAGTAACTTCAGACTTTTATTTACCACAATTAAAAGTAAATAGGTTAATTAAGGGTAAAAATAATATTATAATTATCGTAACACATGTCCTAATTCTATTGGATTAGTATAACAAGACCAAAAACAACAATAGGAATTAAATTTTACCCCCTTTGGTCTACTTGGATAAGATTAGGACATTTATTATTTTTTTATTTAAAGAAGAGCTAAAAGAGTTAAATTCAATGTTTAATAACTAAATTTTTTTTAATATAGAGTTATAAATATTATAAATTGGAAAATAAATATTCATTATAAATATAATAATATTTCATACATAATTTTATTTTATTTATAATTTTTAGCCCTTAAACAATTTAATTTATTTATGACATAATGAGGATGCAGTAATTATCTTATTAGGAAAATATTAAATTATTCGATATTATAAATATCCAAATAAAAGTAATTTTAGACTTTTTATGAATTACAATAATTTTATATGTTAATATGTCATTTTAGGGTTGATTAAATAATTTTTTTCAAAGTAATCATGCTATTATGATTTAAAAAAAAAACAAATACTAAATAGTGTCGAAATTGACAGAATTGTGTTTTTAAAACAAATACTGTATTATTAATTGATATATTATTCCTAAAAATATAATTTTTGGAAATATGACTTAGATAAGGTATTATATATTAATAATTAACCTCTTGGGGTTCACGTGGCTTGTTTTAGTAAGTTAATTAACAATATAATATAAAAATACCAAGAGACATGCTAAATGTCCAACTATTTAACTAAGAGTTAAATCTATAAGATGAGGTTAATATGGTGAAATAATCCTATATAAAACCAATTACTTGAGATTATTTCAAACCATTACAAATTTTCCATAAAAATAAATCATTTTTTGTTCCATTAGAAACCGAAAATGATTTTATTATAAAATAATATTCCATGCTTTTCCTAAGGTGACCCGCACCTCTCTTATATAAGGGTACTTTCCCTTCTTTTAATTTCACAAGATCAAAGTCATTTTTCTCGACCAAAACCGGCCCATATATCCTCCCAACTTTCCTCCCTTCATCCTAGAGGCCTTCCATTGGTCAAAAATCCAACCTAAGGAACCATTTTGATCAAATCAAAAGGAAGAACCCGAATAAGAGGTAATTATTTTAATCACCTCTTTCAAGTTCTTTTCTTCTTCCACTTCCTCATTATTTGATGATTAAATAAAATAATAATAACTCTAGTACCACCTAAATACTTTAATATTATTATAAATATGGTACAACGATATTTATTATTCTATCCATCCTTGAAATGACAAAGTCACCATACATGCGTACGTACGGCTAACCGTCTCCACGTCGTGGTGTAGTTTGTTATTCAAAAATATAATTATTTGTATGGGTATAATAATGTGTATAAATGATTTAAATAATATATATAACATGTTAATTACTCTTTATATATGATATTCTATCCTATTATATATGATTTAACCATCAAAATAATGATATTGTCACTCATGTGTACGTACAGTTTACCGTCTCCATGACGCGATGAGATGTCATTCCCCATCATAACCATTCAAAACTAAATTAAATTTAATGATTAAAAATAATGTTTAAATACTTGATATAATTCAGGATATGAATCGAATAAATCCTATCCATAACAAACATGTCTTACGTAACAAAACATACAAAATAAAACGAATTAGTTAACACGCAAAATAATGATACAAGTAAAATATTACTAACAATGAAATATTAAAGAATCATATATGATATAATATTTATGTAGGTAGTTTTTTTATAATTTAATAAAAATTATTTAACAATTATATATAAGGATAATGTACCCTCGACTAAGGAAAAGTACAAGGTAAGGGGTTTCTTATCTCACTTTTAATTCTGTGAGATTCCCATTGTTCACCACTTATTAATTTCATGTGTTGTATTGTGTACTGACATTTGATATATATTATCATGATTCTATTTATATTCATGGTATTCTTTGATTAAATTGGTGTTTATTAAATTTTTTTCATACGACTCGTTTTATTATAATGTGGTAAGGGGTTTCGATCTCACATTTATTCCCGTGAGATCCATGCTATATTTTCCACTATTAACTTTTGTGTGGTGTATTTACTGTCCATTATTGTATTTCTTGTGTAATATACATTAATATTTGGGTATTTACATCATCATTTGATGATCCTTATTTCATGGGGTGTATGTTTTATAACTTACCAAATTGGTAAGGGAATTTTAATTTTCAATTTTCGCTCATTCAGTTTTAGGAAAACATTATTGATTACTTTACTCCAAGATTATGTATGAAATCACTGTTTATTTACTTATGTAGTAATTTAAACTCCCCTTTTTGTGGATATACTTTTGATGCACATAATCATTCCATTTATAAATTCTCAAGTCATCGATATAAACCTGATAAGGGTAATTTTAACTCAATTTATATTCATTGAGTAAAACATCCAAGTCACTGGTGTTGTTTTTACAAGAATATGTGTGAATGTCCTCTGATTTATTTACACTAAATATCTTATCATATGGAGTGTATTTATGTTTTTCACACATAACTCTGTCATTGATTTATCCTTAACCTAAGGATTCGATCCTTATAAGGGATTTCATCTCAACTTACATTCCATTGAGACTTCTTTGTTGTTATGTGCCAATTCACATTTATTTGGTGTATATAATGTACTTCGACATAATATATCATGAATCCATTTATTCTAAAGATATTATTAAGTTTTTTTTACCTCAAATATTTTTATTCAATTGTCTCTCATTGGGTTAGGAAATCTAACTAAAATATCATTTTAAATGTTTTAAAAAATTATTCTTCTAAATCGTTCTCATTAGTGTCCATGTTTAAAAATTAGTTTTAAGGATTTATATATATGGAAATTAATTTTTTAAAATTAAAATTCAATTTAAAAGTTTCATACTGGTATGATACAATTTGATTCCAAAATCTATTTTAAACATCTTCTTGATACATAATGATACTTATAAATGCTTTCAAGAAAAAGGGATATATTTCTCTCAAATAGTTTTGATGATTATTTTCATCTATATCAATATCCATCATTATTCTCGATTGAGGATAATTTATTATAATACAATCTTCCATATTGTATTGAATGAGTTATGTTTGACTGTGGATGTACTATTTTTATACCATTCGTGGTTTATTGTTAAAGTATTGACATTTCATATTCTAGTTTTGATATGAATGTTTAGATTATGTTTCACCCTTTCATATGAGGAATGAATTAGACATTGTAAGAGATGGGGGGAGTATGCTATAGCTCCTTGATGCATCGGTAGGTCTAATGGGACAAAGTAGTGTCTTGGCACAAGGCCTTAACAAAATCTTATTTGTTGTCCTGGGACAAGGTAATTAATATGTGGTTATGAAGTCGGAATTATGGATTCCTTCATTAAGAAATTGGATATTTGTTTTTCATGTTATTATTCAACTAGTAGAATATCCCTGTGAATAAGTAAATGGCATTATTTCGATTTATATTTTTCATTTTATGATGAAGTTTAAGCTTAAAAGGTCTTTCTAAGTATTATACATTGCCTTAAATGTTTATGATTATTTATGAATTTTTTCTCTATATTGGTATCCTTACTGAGAAAATGAGCTCACCCCTTTCTATGTTTTATTTTTCCCAGAATGCGAAGATGTATATTTCGACTGACCTACAGGGATAGTCTATGGGAAATGAATGTGGTCAGGCACACCATGACCCATCAAACTATCCATTTAGAAAGAAATTATGAATTGAAAAAGCCACATTTTGAATTTTATATATATCATATATAATTTTAAAATACATCTTTTGTGTTTCTTAATCATAATATAAGGACAAATTCAATTTTTCAGTTAAAAGAAGTACTTTTCAGAAAATGCAATTTTAACGCCTTTTAATGGAAAACCCTTTTAAAATCCAATATTTGACACTTTTATATATTAAAATTTACCAAATATACTTCTTCCTTATAATTGGAACATAAATATTTAGTTTCGATAATGTTTTGGTGTTTTTTCTGATAACTATCACATTTGGGTGAATAGTGAAAAATACTAAATTTTAACTAAAACAAATTTTTTAATCAAATTAATTTACAGATTAAAATTATACATTTTAATGGTTTTATGTATAATTAGATTATATTTTTATCATTTAATATAATTTTATTCATTATAATAAATTTCACATTTAAATTTGACAAAAACACATGTCAATCTTTTTATAGTTTTTACTTTTTAAAAACCCACTTTTTTGGTTTTGACGACGGGAACTAATTTTAAATTAATGAATTCAACATAAATTTATTTAATTTGGTAAAATAGACATCATTTTCGGATTTAGAATAGAAAAATTAGCTTATGGTGAAATTTTGGTATTTTTTTGAAAATATTCAATTGTTGATGAATAGTGAAAAACACTAGGTTATTGTCTTTAAAAAAGACTTTTTATATAAATAATTATTTATTTTATTTAAGTTACTAATAAGTCAAAATAAATACATAAAACCTATATTAGGTCAATGTAATTTGTTGGAGTCATTTTCTAATAAAATTAGATGTATAAAAGTTTATTGAAATTTTTAACGTTTTATACCCACCTTCTAGGAGTATTTGAAAATTTTCATGAAATATAATTTTACAATTTATGTGAATTGAATTTAAAAAATATGAGAGACATGGTTGGTATTAGTAACTAATATTTGGTTCAATAAGATGAAAATAATTTTTGTTAAATAGTAACTTTTGACTATTATTTACCACACTTAAAAGTAAATAGGGTAATTAAGGGTAAAAATGATATTATAATTATCCTTACACATGTCATAATTCTATTGGATAAGTATAATTAGACCAAAAAACATGATAAATAAAATATGACACCCTTTGGTCCACTAGGATAAGATTAGGACAATTATTATTATTTTATTTAAAGAAGAGTTAAAAGAGTTAAATACAAAGTTTAATAACTAAACCATTTTTAATATAGAGTTATTCATAAGATAAATTAGACTATAAATATTCATTATAAATTTATAAATATTTCCTACATAATGATATTTATTCATAATTTTTAGACATTAAATAATTTATTTTATTTATAACACAATGATAATGCAGTAATTACCCTATTAATGAAATATTAAAATTTTTGATAATATAAATATCCAAATAAATATAATATGAGATTTTGATAAATTAAAGTAATATTATAGGTTAATATGAATTTTTAGGGTTGATTAAATAATTTTTTTTCGAAGTAATCAGTCTGTTATGAGTTTCAAAAAAACCAAATACTAAATAGTGTCAAAATTGACATAATTTAGTTTTCAAAACAAATAATATATTATTAATTAATATAATATTCCTAAAAATCTAATTATTATCCAAAGGAATTATATAAGGTTATATATATTAATAATGAACCACTTGAGGTTCAATTGGTTTCTTATAGTAATTTTATTAACCATATATTATAAAAATACAAAGAGACATGGTAAATGTACAACTATTTATCTAAGAGTTAAATCAAAAATTTAAAGTTAATATGGTGACCTAAACCCTTATAAAATCTATTTTTTGAGAGTTTTTCGACCCATACCCACCTTATCCTAGAAATACATTTTTTTGGGGCCATGATAAACTGAAAAGTATTTTATTATAAAATAATATCTCAAGGTTTTCCTAAAGTGACCCTCACCTCTCTTATATAAGGTCACATCCCCTTCTCTTAATTTTACACCTACAAAGAAATTTGTCTTAGCAAAAACCAACCCAAATATCATCCAGACGTTCCTCACTGAATCATAGAGGCCTTACATTGGTCAGAAATCCAACCTATGGATCCCTTTTCATCAAATCAAAAGGATGAACCCGAAGAAGAGGTAAATATTTCTTCACCACTTTCAAGTTCTTTTCCTATTCCACTTCCTCGTTCATTGATGATTCAATACCAAAATAATAACTCCAATACCAACTACATACTATTATGTTATTATAAATATGGTACAACCATATTTGTTATTCTATCCATTCTATAAATGACAAAGTCACCATATGTGCGTACGCATGGCTAACCGTCTCCACGTCCTGGTGTAGTTTGTTATTAAAAAACTTAATTATTTGGATGGGTATAATAATGAATAAAAATTATGTAAATAATAAATATAATATGTTAATGATTGTTTATATATGATATTATATCCAATTATATATGATTTCACCATCAAAAGAATGATATTGTGGCTCGTGCGTACGTACGGTTTACCGTCTCCACGATGCGATAAGATGTCATTACCTATCATAAATAGTCAAGAATAATTTTAATTTTATGATTAAAAATAATTTTAAATGACTTGATATCATTATGGATATGAATCAAATACATCCTATCTATAAAACATGACTTACATAACAAAACCTATAAAGGAAAACAAACCAATTAACAGGTGAATAATGATACAAAAAAACATTATTAACCAAGAAACATTATAATATCATATATTATATAATATTTATGTATTTGGTTATTTTATAATTTAATAACAATTATTTATCTACTATAAAAGAGTTTAACATACCATCGACTATGGAAATGTAAAGGTAAGGGGTTTCTTATCTTACTATTAATTCCGTGAGATTTCCTTTGTTCGCCATTTTATTTATTGAATGTGGTGTATTGTGTACTGCCATTTGATATATATTATCATTAATATCTTTATATTCATGGTATTTTATGATTCAATTAGTGTTTGTTAACTTTTTTCATACGATTCATTTGATTACAATGTGGTAAGGGTTTTTCATATAAATTTTATTCCTATGAAATTGATGCAATATTTTCCACTATTAGCTTTTGTGATGTGTATGTACTGCACATGATTGTATTTTTTGCACAATATACTTTAATTTATGGGTATTTACATCATCATTTTATGATCCTTCTTTCATGGGGTGTATGTTTCGTAATTTACCAAATCGGTAAGGGAATTTCAAATTTTAATTTCCAGTCATTCGGTTTTATATAAACTTCATTGATTACATTAGTCCAAGATTATGTGTGAAATAACTATTTATTTACTTATGTATTAATTTACACTCCCCATTCTGTGGATATACTTTTGATACACATAATCACCCCATTGATAAATTCTTATGTCAATGATATAAACTTGATAAGAGTAATTCAAACTCAATTTCTATTCATTGAGTTATACATCCAAGTCATTGGTGTTGTTTTTATAAGAATATGTGTTAATATAATCTGATTGATTTACACTAAATATCCAATCATATTGAGTGTATTTATATTTTTAACACATAATTATGTCATTTATTCATACTTAACCTAAGGATACAGTCTTTATACGGGATTTCATCTCAACTTACATTCCATTGAGACTTCTTTGTTGTTATGCGCCAATTCACATTTATTTGGTGTATATACTTTACATTGACATAATATATCATGAATCCATTTATTCTCATTATATTATTAAGTTTGAATTACCTCAGTTATTTTTATTAATGCGTCTCTCATTTGGTTAGGAACTCTAACTAAAATATTATTTTAAATGTATTAGAAATTTATTCTTTTAAATTTTTCTCATTAATGTCCATGTTTTAAAAATAGTTTTTAGTATTTATATATATAGACATTAATGGTGTAAAATTAAAATCCCTTTTAAATGTTTTAAAGTGGTATGGGACACTTTGATTCAAAAATCAATTTTGAATAGCATATTGATAAATAGTGATACTTTTAAATGTCTTCATGAAAAAGGGGGATATTTCTCTCAAATAGTTTTGATGATTATTTTCTCTTATATCAATATCCTTGATTAATCATGATTGAGGTTAATTTATTATAAAAAATTCTTCCATACCATATTTAATGAGTTATGTTTGACTGTGGATGTGATATTTTTGTACAATTCATTGTTTATGGTTAATGTATTGACATTTTGTATGCTAGTTGTAACACGAATGTTTAGATTATGTTTCACAATTTTATATGAAGAATGCATTGGAACTTGTATGTGACAGGTGGAGCCTGATATAGCTCCTTGATGCATCGGTAGATATCATGATAGAAAATAGTGTCTTAGCACAAGGCTTTGACAAAATCTTATTTGTAGTCTTGGCACAAGTCATTGATTATGTGGTTAAGAAGTCAGCATTATGTATTCCATCATTTCAAAATCGACTATTGATTTTTCATATGATTATTAGACTAGTAGAATATCCATGTGAATAATTAAATAGAATAATTTAAATTTATATTATCTATTTTATGATGAAGATTAAGTTTAAATGGATTTTGTTTTATTCTTATACATTTCCTTAAATGTTGATACTTATTTATGAATGTTTCCGCTATAATGTTATCCTTACCGAGCATCTGAGATCACCCCTTTCTATGTTTTATTTTTCCTAGGATGTGAAGAAGTATATTATGGATGACCTACAGGGATAGTATAAGGGAAATTAATGTGGTAAAAGGAGACAATGTTGTTGTTGTTTTTCATTTTATAATGTAATGTCAAACTTTAGTATGTATCTAGTACTTCCAAGGCTACTAAACTAATCGATCTTTCGGGACTTGATATTTTGGGATCATGCCAATATTAAGTAATAATTCATAGACTATAGGTAATTATGGTCAGGGCGTTATAGTTGGTATCATAGGATGTTTAGTACAAACCTTGGAATCTAGATTAAGAAAAACTGTTATTAGAAAACACTACCCAAAGTTAGACCTTGAGGATTAGTATAGAAGAACATCCAAAAAAATTAGTAATGTAAATATTATGTGAGCTTTACAAGATATATATCTATTTTTAGATATGTGGAGGTAGGGGAGGCTCAGAAATAGATGTACCTTGGAGTGAAAACTCTGACAATGAGTTTCGGGCTTGACCCAAGGTATCCTGGTACACAACAACAAGCCTTTCTGCACTCTTGGTTACGAAACTCCTAGGGGATATGCAAAGGATTATTCACATTTTCATTACAAAATAATTTTAATGGTTTTAATATAAGTTTAGAATAAATATCCTTGGTTAATTCTAATGTGTTTTAGATTGAAAATAATGTGTCATGATATTCTATAAATGATTTTATGACTATTTTTACTCACACAATGCATTCTGGTTTTAGTTAATGGCAGGATTCCAAGAAATTCCTTATAACATAGAGCATGATGTACAATGTGAGAATAATGGTGGAAATGAGAAACAAAATGGAATTTTGATAGGATTAAAAGATATCATGTTAATTCCAAATTATTTTTCCAAAAATATGATCAACAACATATATATTAACCGGCTCCTAGACTCAACAAAGAAGAGAAAGATGATGAATGATAAGAGCTCCAGTAATAGATACTATGGAGAAAAGAAAGCTCAGTTTCCATCATGCAGGAAATGTGGAAGGAGACACCCTGTAAAGTGTCTCAATTAAACAAAGAAATTCTTTATGAGTGGTAATGAAGTACATAAAGTAAAGAATTGCCGTGAAAAAAATGAAGAGTAATATGGAAGAAAATAAAAATGATCCCAAGAATCCATTTACAGTCATTTTTCATAAATGTAGGGGACCTCTCCATTACCTAAGTGAATGCCTATTCTATAGGATAACCTCTTACTCAAGAAATAACCTATATGTAAATAATTGGATGGAAAAATGTTTAAAAGTATTAGTGCTCTTTGTTGATGGGATTACTTCTCTTGACTTTTATTTTGTATGTGTAACCCTGCAGTTTGTTATATGAAAATGATATTTGATGAGGAAATATCTTTTTTACTTGTGGATATAGATATAAATAACCATATGTATTTATATGATCCTTGAATTTGAGGCAATTATATGTTTTTAGAGTTTGGGATGAAAATTCAAGGTATGAGATAACATTTGTTGTTAAATTATGTTATGGTTATTTTGAGGAATTTATCATTTTGGGAATGTTATAAAATATAGTTTTTAAAAATGGACAACATGCAGACCGTGTGACAACCTGTCCCATTGGACAAAGCTTCAGGAATTGAATCCACAACCAATGTGCGATTGATATTTATCACCTACCACTGGACTACATGAAGTCCATGGTTAGTGTGACTAATTATTTTTAATTAAATTATTTTATTGATCAATAATAATTTAATTTGGGATCATATGCTTATCAAATGGATATCCTTAGTAAAGGAAAATGATTTGGTGATTAAGTGATAAATGTTATTTTGGAAGATGTTTTCTCTGTTGGGAACACTATATGCCTAAGGGAAATAGAATACTATGTGATTTTATTTGAGGAATAAGGATGAATTTTTTAACTAGATTTAGGTTATTTATGGACATTATTAACTTATAATAGAGAATATGGGATTAGGTTAACTAATTTTAAGTGTGTTACTTTAATAGTAGTCGATGTTATTTGGAGATACAATTTAACATGGAAGACTACATAATAAAATTCTTCTAATGTTTGTGTTTCAATATTAGTTTTGATTATATTGAAGGATTTTAAGGACAATTGTTTATTGAATGGTATTTATTGAACTTTTGGTATTGTTGGTTTAATTTTAGAAATTAATATTAGTATTTATTTCTTTAATGGATTATCCTTTTTGGGGATCGTCTGATCTTTTATTATCCATTTTGGTTCTGGTTAATCTCTAAAAACAATAGAAATATATAGTTTATACTTTGTGGATCATGTGATTCTTTTGAAGTTGATTCTAGCACTTTAGGTGTGACCGAGTCATCATGAATACGAATCGTTTAAAAAAAATATTAGTTAGTGATAGAAATGTTTTAAATGATAAAACTCTACTTAAAAAGTAAGTATATATCTTTATGTTCATATTCAATCTCATAAATAAATTCTTCAACTATATGAAATGGAACATAAAACCAAAAAAATGTGTTGTCCATTTACTTTTACTACTCGGAAACTAATGATTGTTTGACCCATCACAAGTTTGTGGTTTTCTTGTTGTTAAAATTATCATGATCATGTTTTCTATAACTCTCCCTCAGAACATGATAGTTAGTTTATCTTACCCATCCATGTTTTCCTACATGGAATCCTAGTATGGGTTCTCTAAAGTGACCTTTGTATTTATCTTTCTTTCTTTTAAAGGGATTATTTTATTGACTATTTCTCAGATGTGGGACTTTCAATGAAGTTACTAAGCCCAATTTTAAAATTTGAATAATTAAATATTCAAAAGGGGGGAAGAATGTAACACCCTAAGATTCCATAGAATGCTTCTCTTTAAGAAATACAATAGCATGCGATGCATAGAACACCGAGTTCAAGCACACCACGACCCATCAAACTAGCAGTTCAGAAAGTGGTTATAAATAGTAATAACCACATTTTGAATTTTATTTATATCCCATATAATTTTAAAATTCATATTTTCTGTTTCTTAGACATTATATAAGGTCAAATTCAATTCTTCAGATAAAAGAAGTATTTTTCAGAAAATGAAATTTTACCACCTTTTAATGGAGAACCCATTTTAAATCCAATATTTGACAATTTTATATATTCCATTTTACAAAATAAACATCTTATTTATAATCGGGAAATAAAAATTTAGTTTCGATAATTTTTTGGGGATTTTCTGAAAAATTTAATATTTGGGTGAATAGTGAAAAATACTAAATTTTAACTAAAAACAACTTTTTTAATCAAAATAATTTGTTGTGATAAATTTTTAATTTAAATGGGTTTTAAAAATAATTATATTATATTTTTATCATTTAACACAATTTTGGTCATTATAAGTAATTTCACATTTAAATTTGGCATAAACACATGTCAATCTTTTGATAGTTTTTACTTTTTAAAAACCTGCTTTTTGGTTTTGACAACGGGAATTAATTTTAATTTAATAAATGGAATTTTTATGTTTTTAATTTGGTAAAATAGACATGATTTTTGAATTCATAATATCCAAATTATCCTAGGGTAAAATATTGGTATTTTTCTAATAACATTCAATTTTTGATGAATAGTGAAAACCATGCGTTATTGTTTAAAATATGACTTTTTATTTTTATAATTATTTATTTTATTTATATTAATTTTTAGTAAAAATAGATATAGAATACCTATATTAGTTCAATGAAATTTATTGGAGTCATTTTATAAAAAAATTAGATGTATAAAACATTATTGATTTTTTTTAATGTTTTTTACCCACTTTAAAGGAGCATTTGAATATTTGCATAAAAGATAATTTTACCGCTTCTGTGAATTGAATTTCCAAAATCCGAGAGATGAAGTTATTATTAGTATGTAAAATGGGGTTAAATAAGAAGAAAATAATTTTTGATGAATAGTAATTGTTGACTTTTATTTACCATAGTTAAAAGTAAATAGGGTAATTAAGGGTAAATATGATGTTATAATTACACTAAAAAATGTCCTAATTCTATTGGATAAGTATAATTCGATAAAAAACTAGCTTAGGAATAAAATATTTCTCCCTTTGGTCCACTTGGATAAGATTAAGACATTTATTAATATTTTCTTTACAGAATAGTTCAAAGTTTAATAACTAAATCATTTTTATCATAGAGTAATAAAAAAGATAAATTCAACTATAAATATTTATTATAAAGATAAAAATATTTCCTACATAATTTTTATTTATTTATAATTTTTAGACATTAAATAATTTAATTTATTTATGACCCAACGATGATACAGTAATTTCCTTTATTATAAAATATTAAAATATTTGATATTATAAATATCTATATAAATGTAATCTGAGACTTTTGATTAATTCCACTAATTTAATAGGCCAATATAACATGTTCGGGTTTTTTAAATAATTTGTTTTCGATGTAATCATGCTTTTTTAATTTTCACAAAAACCAAATACTACATAGTGTCAAAATTGACATAATTGAGTTTTTAAAACAAATACTATATTATTAGTTGATATAATATTCCTAAAAATCTATGGTTCAGCCAAAGGACTTAGATAAGGTTACAGATATTAATAATTAACCACTTGGGGTTCAGTTTTCTTGTTATAGTAAGTTTATTAACCATATAATATAAATATACAAAGAGGCATGGTAAATGTTCAACTATTTAACTGATAGTTAAATCTAAAAAATAAAGTTAATATGGTGACCTAAACCTGTCTAAAACATATCGGTTGAGTGGTTTTCGACCCATACCTACCTTATCCTAGAAATAAACCATTTTTGTGCCATTTAAAACCAAATATCACTTTATTAAAAAATAAAATTTCAAGCTTTTCCTAAAGTGAGCCTCGCCTCTCTTATATAAGGGTACTTCCCCTTCTATTAATTTCACACCTTTAAAACCATTTGTCTTGGCCAAACCCTACCAGAATATCCTCAAATCATTCTTCCCTTAATCATAGAGGCCTTACTTTGTTCTGAAAGCCAACCTATGGATCCCTTTTGATCAAATCAAAAGGAAGAACCCGAAGAAGTGGTAAATATTTCATCACCTCTTTCAAGTTCTTTTCTTCTTCCACTTGATCTTTCATTGTTGAATCCATACAAAAATAATAAATCGACTGCCACCTACAAAATATTATGTTATTATAAATATGGTACTGTAATACCTCGACCCTAGTTACCCAGATTTGGTTCATTATTAAATAACACTGGCATGATCACAACAGATCAAGTCTCAAAAGACCGATTAGTTTATTAGACTTGGAATAGCTAGATACATTCATAAAGTTTACATTACATTATAAAATGAAAACCACAACAACATAGTCTCCATAGTACACACTCATATCCTCTCATACTATCCCTGCAGGTCATTCAAAAATTACTTCTTCACATCTCGAGAAAAATAAAACATAGAAATGGGTGAGCTCAAATGCCCAGTAAGGATAACAATATAGTGGAAGCTTTCATAAATAATAATAAACATTTAAAGAAATTTATAACTAAAAAATCCTTTTAAACTTGAACTTCATCATAATATGGTATAAATAAAATTAAATAATTCCATTTACTTATTCACATGGATATTCTAATAGTCGAATAATCACATGCAATATCAATAACCACTTTCATAATGATGAAATGCATAATGCTAGATTATCATAACCACATAGTCAAGGCCTCATGCCAAGACTACAAATAAGATTTTGTAAAGGCCTTGTGCCAAGACACTAGTTTGTCTCATAAGACCTACCGAGGCATTGAGGAGCTATAGAGGGCTCCACCAATGACTTATTAAGTCCAATGCATTCCTCATATGAATAGGTTTAAACATAACATAAACATTCGTATTAAAACTAGCATACGAAATGTCAATACTTTCTCCGTAAACCATGAATGGTATAAAAATAACACATCCATAGGAAAAAATATCACAAAAACCTTCAATGAAATATGGATGTTTTGTATCATAATAAATCAACATCAAATAAGCTTAAAATCCATTAAAGGATGTTGACATAGATGAAATCAAAACTATTTGAGAGAAATATCATTTTTTTAAATCATTTAAAAGTCACATAATTATAAAAGAAAGAATTTAATTTAAAAAAATTTCTTATAATCTTTTAAGGGAAGCTTCGAGGATTTTATAACGACGGAAAATAGCTTCACCCGCTGTATAAGTTAAAAAAATACATTCTTACCTTAATTCAGTCGAAAAGGTTAAAAAGGACCTTGTTTGGAAAACGACAGAAAGATTCCTTTATAAACATCTTATAAAAATTCAAACAAGGGTATACATGACTTTAACCCATATTCTATAAAATATTAAGAATGTTTTGAAATGAATCTTTAAGAAACATGGATGTGGATCATAAAGAGGTCCCAGTAGATTATTACGTATAAAAAAGCGCGGATAATGAAGAGATTGTGAAATAAAGCATTAACTTTTACTTTTACTTATTAGAGAGTAGGTTAAAACCATTTATAATGGTTAAATAATTGTTATTAATTTATAAAATAATCATATACATTAATATGATATCATATATGATCTTTTACCATTGCTTTGTTAATAATATCTTAATATTATCTTCGTTTTAGGTGTTAACTTAATCATTTTCTTTTATATGTTTTGTTACATAATACATGTTTTTTATGGTTATGTTGTATCTTATTCATATCCATAATGATATCAATCCCTTAAAAATTATTTTTAAACATCAAATGAGAATTAGACCTGAATGGATATGATTGGGAATGAATCTAATCGCATTCCTGGAGACGGTTGTCTGTACGTACGCATGAGCGACAAAATCACTCTTTTGATATTAAAATAATTTATAATTGGAAATTATTTAATATATAAAGAATAATTATCATGTTATATTTATTATTTACATGAATTAGAAATCATTATTATACCCATCCAAATAATAATGTTTTGAATAACAATTACACCACGACATGGAGACGGTAAGTCGTACGTACGCACGTATGGTGACATGTCATTCAAAGGATGGATTGAATACTGAATATGGTTGTACCATATTTATAATAAAATCTCCGTATATATAAGATACTGGAGTTATTATGTTAGAATGGGAATAACAATGAAATAAGAAGTTGAAGAAGAAATGAACTTGAAAAATGGTGGTGAAAACATTACCTCTTCTTCGTGTTCTTCCTTTTGATTTGATCAAAAGGGCTCCTTAGGATGAATTTATGATCAAACTAATGCCTCTAGGTTGAATTGAGGGAAGTTGAGAGAATATTTGGGTAGGATTTGGCCGAGAAAAAAGGCTTTGAAGGTGTGAAGAATTGGTTACAAGTGGTGTCCTTTTATAAGGGGGAGGAGGGGCACCTTAGGAAAAGCTAGAAATATTATTTTATAATAAATTAATATTCGGTTTATAATGGCTCCAAAGAGAAATATATAAATTTTAATGTGGGTATGGGTATAAATAAAATTAACCAATTGATTTTAGATAGGTTTGGGTCACTATATTAACCTTATCATTTATATTTAACTCTTAGTTAAATAGTTTGACATTTTCCATGTTTCTTGGTATTTTCATATTATATAGTTAATAAACATACTATATACATCCAAGAGACCCCCAAATGGTCCATTAATGATACACCTATCATAATATAAGTCTCTTGGAATATCCTCAGAATTTCAGGAATAGAATATAAATTAATAATATAATATTTGTTTTAAAAACTCTTTTTTGTCAATTTTGACACTATTGGGTATTTTGTTTTTGATAATTTCATAACAGCATTATTACTTCGAAAAAAATTTATATAACCAGTACTAATATGTCATATTAACCTATAAAATTAGTTTAATTCAAAAAAAGACACAAATTAAATTTATTTTGATATTTATAATATCAATAATTTTAATATTTCATTAATTAGGTAATTACTTCATCAACATTGTGTGAGATAAATAACTTAAATTATATAATGTATAAAAATTATAAATAATATACCATTATGTAGGAAATATTTGTATATTTATAATTAATATTTATAATCCAATTTATCTTATGTATAACCCTATATTGAAAATGTTTTAGTAATTAAATTTTGATTTTAACTCTTAAATTTTCTTTGAATTAAATAATAATAAATATCCTAATCTAATCCAAGTGGACCAAAATGATAATATTTTATTTCTAAGGTTGTTTTTGGTCGATATAAACTTGTCCAATAGAATTATAACATGTTTTAGGGTAATATTAATATCATTTTTACCCTTAATTACCCTATTTACTTTTAACAGTGGTAAATAAAATTAAAAAGTTACAATTTTCCAAAAAATTATTTTTAACTTATTGAACCACATTTTGCTCCTTTATATTAACTATGTCTCTCAGATTTTTTATATTCCACTCATAGATGCGGTAAAATTATGTTTTATGTGAATTTGAAAATTCTCATAGGAGATGGGTAAAAGACGGTGAAAAGTTCAATAAAAATTTGATGTGTCTAAAATTATTATAAACCGACTCCAATGAATTACATTGAACATATATAGGTATTATGTATCTATTTTGACCTAAAATAAATTTAAATGAAATAAATAATTATTTAAATAAAAAGTCAGTTTTAACCAATAATTTAGTGTTTTTCACTATTCATCAAAAATAGAAAGTTTTCAGAAAAAAAACCATAAATTCACCCTAGGATAATTTTGATATTCAGAATCCAAAAATGAAGTCCATTTTGAAAGATAAAATATATAAAATATCAAAAATTGGGTATTACTATTCATAACGGTTAGTTTGATTGGTTGTGGTGTGTGTTAGAACTCGAAGTTGCGTACAACACGCGCTACTATATTATTCAAAGAGAAGCGTATCGTGGAAGCTTGGGGTGTTACATTCTCCCCTCCTTCAAATAATTTCCTCCTAGTAATTTCTAGAATACTACCACATGAAAAGAATTGGGGGGTTCTTCATAATGAGTTCCTCGGGTTCCCACGTTGTCTCTTCCATCTTATGCTTTCTCCATAGAACATTTACCAGACGAGTCATCCAGTTTCTGAGCACTTGTTTATAGGTGTCAAGAATCCTGATGTGATATTCGCAATATGAAATATTGGGTACTAGTTCTAATTCCTCATAAGTGAGTACATGTCTTGGGTCAGGAGTGTACTTTCTCAACACTGATATGTGGAACACATCGTGACCTTTTGAGAGCCTAAGCGGCATTTCCAAACGGTAAGCTACAACCCCAATTTGTTATAGAAGTTAGAAAGGTCCTATGTACCTGGGACTCAATTTACCTTTCTTTCTGAAACGTATAAATCCCTTCCATGGAGATACATTCAAGAAAACATGATCTTCTACCTGAAATTCCAAATCATTCCATCAGTTATCAGCATTGATCTTCTGCCTACATTGAGCTACTTTGATGTGGTTTTGGATTACCATTACCTTATTCATCGTTTCCCCCACCAGTTCTGGGCCTACAAGTTTTCATTCACCAACGTCATCCCAACAGGTTGGTGTGCGACATCTCTTTCCATATAACGCTTCATATGGTGCCATCTAAATACTTTAATGGAAGCTATTGTTATAGGAAAATTATACCAGAGGTAAATATTGATCCCACATACCCTGAAAGTCATGTGAGCATGATCTCAACATGTCTTCTAATGTTTGAATAGTCCGATCTGATTGTCCATCAGTTTGGGGGTGGTAGGCAGTGCTCAAACGATGTTCTGTATCCAAGGCCTTCTGAAGACTTTTCCAAAACATTGAATTAAAAAGGCGATCACGATCAGAAACAATTGATAGAGGTACTCCATGAAGTCTCAAAACTTCATTAATATGTTGTCTTGCTAAATGTTCAAGTTGTAGATCTTCTCTTATAGCAAAAAAATGTGTTGACTTGGTAAGATGATCAACAATGACCCATATTGCGTCGTTCCTTCTAGGAGTCTTTAGTAGTCCCATGACAAAGTCCATCGTGATATTATCCCATTTCCACTCAGGTATGGGAAAAGTTTTCATGACTCCCCCAGACTATTTCCTTCTATCTTTCACTTGTTGAAAAACCATACATCTTGACACAAAATCAGAAATATCCCTCTTTATGTTGTCTCACCAAAAATGTTCCTTCAAATATATATACATTTTGGTGCTCCCAAGGTGTATAGAGAAATTAGAGCTATGAGCATCATCTAAAAATTCCCTTTTTAGATCAGGTATATCGAGAACACAAATTCTCTTCCCGAATTTCAAAATTACTTCTTCATACACAAAGTCTCTCAATCTCCCATCATTCACAACTTTAATCATCTTTTGAAATTCTTCATCATCAGTCTGAGAACTATTAATCCTTTCTAGTAATGATGGTTTGACAACCATTTGAAAAATAATTGATGTTTTACCTTTCATGGTTATTCCCATATCCATCTTCACTAGATCCATGAATATTGGATCCCTTTCAATTATCATATTGTTCAAAACTCCACGATTTATTCTGCTTGAAGCATCTGCCACCTTATTTTCCTTCCCTGGGTAGCAGTGTATCGTAAAATCATAATCCTTGAGTAATTCAAGCCATATCCTTTTCCTCATGTTGAGTTCTTTTTGTGAGAAAATATACTTCAAACTCTTGTGATCAATATAAATCTCACATTTTCACCATAGAGGTAGTGTCTCCATATCTTCAAAGAAAAGTTCACTGATTGTAACTCGATATCAGGAATATGATAGTTTTTCTCATGAATTTTCAATTGTTGTGATGCATAGTAAATAACCCTATCATTATGCATAAGGAAACAACCATGTCCTTTCTTCGATGCATCACTATAAATAACAAACCAATCATTCCCCGATGGTAGAGTCAATATAAGAGCATTGACTAATATTCTCTTCAGTTCTTCAAAACATTCTTCACATTTTTTTTCAAACAAATTTATCACCTTTACGTGTGAGCTTTGGTAATAGGTTATCCAATCAGGCAAAATTCTGGATGAAACGTCGATAAAAATGTGCTAAACCAATAAAATTGTGTACCTCAGTTATACTCATCGGTGCAGGGCATTCTTGGATTTCCTTGGTCTTATAAGGATCAACGGAGATTCAAACTTTAGAGACAATATGTCCAAGAAATGAAATCTCATGAATCCAGAATTTAGACTTTCTAAACATCCCATATAATTCATGTCTTCTCAGAGTCTTTAGGATAATGTGGAAGTGATTTTCTTGATCTTCGCAGATTTTGGATTATACCAAGATATCATTAATAAATACCACCACAAAATCATCGAGATATTACTTGAAAACTCTATTAATTAGATACATGAATACATAGGGTGCATTAGTCAATCCAAGAGGCATTACTATAAACTCATAATGACTGTACCTGGTTCGAAATGCTGTCTTCAGAATGTCTTCCTTCTTCACACACAACTGATGGTATCCAGATCGAAGGTCAATCTTTGACAAGTATTGAGATCCATGTAGTTGGTTAAATAAATCATCAATGCGATGTAGGGGATACTTGTCCTTTATTGTCATAACATCGATTTCCCTGTAGTCGATACATAACCTCATAGATCAATCTTTCTTCTTAAAAAAAGTATAGGGGATCCCCATGGAGAAACACTAGGGCGAATAAATCCGTTATTACTCAATTCCTCTAGCTGTTTATTTAGATCCACTAATTCTATAGTGGTCATTATATAAGGGGTATTCAATATAGGCCTTGATCTAGGAATTAAATCAATGGAAAACTCATCTTCTCGTTCTAGAGGATGTCCAAGTAAATCATCCAGAAACCCATCTACATATTCTTTCAAAATAGGTACATCCTCTATTTGAACATTCATTTCCTCACCCAAAGTCATTTCATTCTCTTCCTCACCAATAATTGAATTTAGTTGAGCTACTGGGGTGGATCTAGATTATAATTAGGTGGTGACGATTCTGCTCTAATGATAAGGTGTTCCTTATCATCATCATCAAAAATCATAACCTCCTTCTTCTTACAATAAATCTTCGCATCATGTTCTGAAATCCAATCCATACTAAGGATTATATCAAACTCAATCATAGGTATGACGATGAGATCAGCGGATAAAGAAAATTAATGTGCTCTAATGGGGACTGATTCACAAAACATTGTTGCAATGATACTTCCCTTAAGAGTTTTAACTGACTAATCCCTTGTAAAATCAAATTGGAAATATCTAATTTTCTTAGAAAACCGTGAATATATGAAACAATGTGATGATCCAGAATCAAATAATGCATTTTCTAAACATGGGGAAACCATTAAATTACCTTCCACCAAGTGTTTCGGAGCTTCTACCTCAGCATTAGTGATATCATAAGCTCGGCCTTGATCCCTTGGACTTTTCTAAGGTAAGTTCCCCTAACACTTTGGACATTAATTTTCATACTGTCCCATCTCCCTAAAATTGTAGCATTGGACATCGATAGCTTCCTTCTTCCCCTTTCAATCACGCACTTGCTTCCCTTTTTCACCACACTTATAACAGAATCCCATTCCCTTCAAGAAAGTACCAGGGTGTTTCTTCGCACATTTACTGCAGGATGGATATTCAACTTTTCCCTTCTTTTCCTTATTTCCATTCCCAAATTGATCAGCAGATCTCTTCTTCTCTTTATTTGCTTTAAATTAATAAGACTTAGAGAATTCCTTTTCTGTCTTTATAGCACATGAGATAATGACTTCGTACGATGAGAAGGATTGTGAGACTAATGCTCGACAGAGAAATGGTTTTAACCCATCAAACAAATGATCAATCTTACTTCTTGGTTTACGTATATAATCTTCAACATACCTATATAACCTTGTAAAGTTAGACTCATACTTTTCGACATTCTCATCCTCCTTTTGTCTCAGACTCAGAAATTTCCTTTCCATATCTGCTCGATGGTCAAAAGGAAAGTATTTTTCTAAGAAAAGAACTTTGAACTCCCTCCATTCCATATTTGATACTTCATCATCTTCCTTTGTGTTTTAAATCAATGACCACCATCGATTAGCATCTCTAGTGAGGCGGTAAACATCCATCATTACTTTTTCCATTTCACTAATCCCCAATGCCTGAAATATTCTCTCAGGGGAACTTATCCATTGCTCAGCTACCAATGGATTTGTACTCTCATTGAATGTTGGTGGTTGATGCCTCATGAAGAGATCTAACATTGATCCTCCACACTGCGGATTACGGTGCTTCATACGGGTAAGGATATTATTCATAACCTGAGTGAGTTGTCCCAGTATGGTGATAAGATGATCAGCAGTAGTTGTATCATCAGCTACACTATAATTATCTTGAGCAGAAGGGAAATCCCAACATAGAGTGTGTGCATTGATACAGTTTCCATTTCTTCCACTAGGTTCCATTTCTAAACAATGACAGAAAGTAGATCATTTTATGAATCAAAATACATAATTTCATACTTATAAAACACTTAACATAAATTAAACTATTTATGGAGATAATCCATAATCATAAAAATGTTTTTTTTTGAGGAAGTATATATTAATAAACCCTTCAAAATGTTTTGTAAATAAAATTAGAGTTATCCTAAGCATATCCCCCCATAGTGTCGAAACCAAGAGTGCAGCAAGGCCCGTTGTCGTGCACCTGTTCCTGTTCGAGTCTATCTCAAAGCGGTGTTTTCAGGTTTTACCCCTAGGTACATCTGTTCCAGTGCCACCTCTACCTGCTCGTATCTAGATAGGGATTTATTTATTGTAAAACTCACAAAAATTATAAAATACCAAAATTTTAGGAAGTTCATGTACACTAATCCTCAAAGTCCATCTTAGGTCTATTTGCTCTAATCAGAGTTTATATAAATCTAGTCTTCAAGGTTATTGCTAAACCTCCCTATGATACCAACTGTAACGCCCTGACCCAAGTTACCCAGAGTCAGTGCATTATTAAATAACATTGGCATGATCACAAAAGATCATGTCTTGAAAGAATAATTAGTTTAGTAGCCTTGGAACAACTAGATACATTCGTAAAGTTTACATTAAATAATAAAATGAAAACTACAACAACATAGTCTCCATATTCCACACTCATATCCCCTAAAACTATCCATTCATGTCATTCAAAAAATACTTCTTCACATCTTGAGAAAAATAAAACATAGAAAGGGGTGAGCTCAAATCCCAATGAGGATAACAATATAGCGGAAACATTCACAAATAAGCATAAACATTTAAGGTAATGTATAACTAAAACTAAATACTTTTAAACTTGAACATAATCATAATATGGTAGAAATAAAATGAAATAATACCATTTACTTATTCACATGGATATTCTACTAGTCAAATAATCACATGGAATATCAATAACCCCTTTCATAATGATGGAATTCATAATTCCAGACTATCATAACAACACAGTCAAGGCCTCATTCCAAGACTACAAATAAGATTTTATCAAGGCCTTGTACCAAGACACTAGTTTGTCTCCTGATAAATACTGATGCATTGAGGAGCTATAGCGGGCTCCACCGGTCACGTATTAAGTCCAATGCATTCCTCAAATGAACTGGTTTAAACATAACATAAAAATTCGTATTAAAACTAGCATACGAAATGTCAATAATTTCTCCATAAATTATGAATGGTATAAAAATAACACATCCAAAGTCAAACATATCACAAAACCTTAAATATAATATGGAAGTTTTGTATCATAACAAATAAACTTCAAATAAGCTTAAAATCCATTGAAGGGTGTTGACATAGATGAAATCAAAACTATTTGAGAGAAATAACTTTTTTTGAAATCATTTAAAAGTCACGTAATTATAAAAGAAAAAATTTACTTTAAAAATATTTTTATAATATTTTAAGGGAAGCTTTGACAATTTTATAATGGCGGAAAATATCTTCACCCATCGTATAAGTTAAAAAAGACATTCTTACCTAAATTCTGTCGAAAAGGTTAAAAATGACCTTGTTTGGAAAACGACGGAAAGATTCCTTTATAAACTACTTATAAAAAGTCCAATAGGGTTATAAATGACTCTAACCCATATTCTGTAAAATAGTAAGAATGTTTTGAAATACATTTTTAAGAAACATGGATGTGGATGATAAAGAGGTCCTAATAGATAATTATGTATAAACAACCTCGTATAATGAAGAGATTGTGAAATAAACCCTTACCTTGTACTTTTACTCGGTCGAGGGTAAGTTAAACTCCTGTATAATGGTGAAATAATTGTTATTAATTTATACAAGAATAATATACATTAATATGATATCATATATGACCTTTTATCATATCTTTGTTAGTAATATCTTAGTATTATCGTCATTTCGGGTGTTAACTTACTCGTTTTATTTTATATATTTTGTAACATAAGCCATGTTTCTTATGCATAGGTTGTATCGTTTTCATATCCAGAATGATATCATGTCCTTAAACCTTATTTTTAATCATAAAATGGGAATTATACTTGAATGGATACGATGGGGAATGAATCTCATCGCGTTCTTGGAGACGGTAGTCCGTATGTATGCACGAGCAACAATATCACTATTTTGATATTTAAATAATATATAATGGGAATTTATATCATATATATAGAATAATTATCATGTTATATTTATTATTTACATGAATTACACATCATTATTATACCCATCCAAACAATAGTGTTTTGAATAACAATTACACCACGACGTGGAGACAGTAAGCCGTACGTACGCACGTATGGTGACATGTCATTCAAAGGATGGATAGAATAATGAATATGGTTGTACAATATTTATAATAACATCTCAGTATATATAATATACTAGATTTATTATTTTATAATGGGAATAATAAAGAAAAATTAAGTTGAAGAAGAAAGGAACTTCAAAAAGGGTGGTGAAAACATTACCTCTTCTTCGGGTTCTTCCTTTTGATTTGATCAAAAGGGCTCCTTAGAATGGATTTCTGATCAAAATAAGGACTCTAGGTTGAAGTTAGGGAAGTTGAGAGAATATTTGGGCTGGGTTTAGCAGAACTAAAAGGCTTTTAAGGTGTAAAGAATTGGTTAGAAGTTGTGTCCTTTTATAAGGGGGAGGAGGGGCACCTTAAGAAAAGCTAGAAATATTATTTCATAATAAATTAATATTCGGATTATAATGGCTCCAAAGTATATTATTTAAAGTTAAATGTGGGTATGGGTCTAAATACTTTTAACCAATATATTTTAGACAGGTTTGGGTCACTATATTAACCTTGTCATTTATATTTAACTCTTAGTTAAATAATTTGACATTTACCATGTCTCTTTGTATTTTTATATTATATTGTTAATAAACGTACTATATAAATCCAAGCAACCCCCAAGTGGTCCATTAATGACACAACTATCATAATATATGTCTCATGTCCGAACAATATATTTTTAGTAATAGAATATAAATTAATAATATAATATGTTTTTTAAAAACTCTTTTATGTCAATTTTGACCCTATTGGGTATTTTGTTTTTGATAATTTAATAAAAGCATTATTAATTTGAAAACAAATTATATAACCAGTACTAATATGTCATATAAACCTAGAAAAATAGTTTAAGTGATAAAAAGTCTCAAATTACATTTATTTTGATATTTATAATATCAATTATTTTAATATTTCATTAATTAGGTAATTACTACATCACCATTGTGTCATAAATAACATAAATTATATAATGTCTAAAAATTATAAACAAAATACCATTATATAGAAAATCTTTTTATATTTCTAATGAATATTTATAATCCAATTTATCTTATGTATAACATTATATTAAAAAAAATTAGTTATTAAACTTTGATTTTAACTATTTTAACTCTTCTTTGAATTAAATAAAAATAAATGATCTAATCTAATCCACGTGGACCTAAATGATAATATTTTATTCCTAAGGTTGTTTATAGTTGAGATACACTTTTCCAATAGAATTAGGGCATGTTTTAGGGTAATATTAATATCATTTTTACCCTTAATTACCCTTTTTACATTTAACTGTGGTAAATAAAAGTAAAAATTTACTATTCACAAAAAAATTATTTTTATCTTATTGAACCAAATTTTACTCTGTGATATTAATTTTTTCTCTCAGATATTTTAAATTCCACTCACAGAAGCGGTAAAATTAAGTTTTATGTGAATTTTCAAATTTTCCTAGGAGATGGGTAAAAGACGGTGAAAAGTTCAATAAAATTTTTATATGTCTAAAATTATTATCTATTGACTCCAATGAATTCAATTAAAATTATATTGGTATTAGGTATCTATTTTGACCTAAAATAAATTTAAATATAAAAAATAATTATTTAAATAAAAAGTCTGATTTAACCAATAATTCAGTGTTTTTCACTATTCATCAAAAATTGAAAGTTTTCCGAAAAATACCAAAACTTCACCCTAGGCTAATCATGATATTCAGAATCCAAAAATGAAGTCCATTTTGAATGATAAAATTAATAAAATTTCAAAAAGTGGGTATTACTATTCATAACATCTATTTTTATTGGTTGTGGTGTTTGTTTGAACTCGAAGTTGTGTACAACACACGCTACTGTATTATTCAAAGAGAAGCGTACTATGGAAGATTGGGGTGTTACATGTAAAATCATATTCGTTATTCTATCCATCCTATAAATGACAGAGTCCCCATACATGCTTACGTATTGCTTATCGTCTCAACGTCGTGGTGTAGTTCTTCATTCAAAAACTTTATTATTTGGATGGGTATAATAGTGGGTATAAATGATGTAAATAACAACTATAACATGTTAATTACTCTTTATATATGATATTCCATCCAATTATATATAGTTTCACCATAAAAATAATGATATTGCCTCTCTTAGTACGTACGAATTACCATCTCCACATTGTGATGAGATGTCATTCCCCCACATAACCATTCAATACTAATTTTAATTTGATGATTAAAAATAATTTTTAAAGACCTCATATCATTCTGGATATGAATCAAATACATACTATCCATAAGAAACATGACTTACGTAACAAAACCTATAAAGGAAAATGAATCACTTAACTCATGAAATAATGGCACTCCTAAAATATTATTAACAAATAAATATTAGAAGATCATATATGATATATTATTTATGTATGTGGTTCTTTTATAATTTTATAACAATTATTTAACTATTATACTGGATGTTAACCTACCCTCAACTAATGAAAAGTACAAGGTAAGAGGTTTCTTATCTCACTTTTAATTCAATGAGATTTCCATTGTTCTCCACTTATTTATTGCATTTGGTGTATTGTGCACTACCATTTGATATATATTATCATGATTATATTTATATTCAAGTTATTCTGTCATTCAATTGGTTTTTATTTACTTTTTTTCATACAACTTGTTTGATTACAATGTGGTAAGGGGTTTTTATCTCTTTTTTATTCCCATGAGATTCATTCTATATTTTCCATTATTACTTTTTGTGTGGTGTATATACTACCCGTTATTGTATAATTAGAGTAATATACTTTAATATATGGGTATTTAAATCATCATTTAATGATCCTTCTTTCATGGGGTCTATGTTTCGTAATTTACCAAATCGGTAAGGGAATTTCAAATTTTAATTTCCACTCATTCGGTTTTACGAAAACTTCATTGATTACTTTACTCAAAGATTATGTGTGAAATCACTATTTTTTTATTTATGTAGTAATTTCCACTCCCCTTTGTGTGGATATAGTTTTGATACACACAATAAATCCATTTATAAATTCTCAATTCGTTGATATAAACATTATAAAAGTAATTTTAACTCAATTTCAATTCATTGAGTTAAACATCTAAGTCATTAGTGTTGTTTTTAATAGAATATACGGGAATGTACTCTGATTGATTTACAATGAATATCTAATCATATTTAGTGTATTTATATTTTTCACATATAATTATGTCATTGATTTATCCTTAACCTATGGCTACATCCTTTTTAATGGATTTCATCTCAACTTACATTCCATTTAGACTTATTTGTTGTTATGCACCAATTCACTTTTATTTTGTGTATATACTTTACTTTGACATAATTTATCATGAATCCCTTTATTCTAATGATGTTATTATGTTTTCATTACCTCAATTATCTGTATCCAAGCATCTCCCATTCGGTTAGGAACTCTATCTAAAATATCATTTTGAATGTTTTAAAAATTTATTATTCAAATTCTTTCACATTAATGTCCATGTTTTAAAAATGGTTCTAAGGATTTATATATATGGACATTAATGTTTTAAAATTAAAATTACTTTTAAAATATTCAATGTGGTATAGGACACTTTGATTCAAAAATCTATTTTAAACAGCTTCTTGATAAATAGTGATACTTTTAAATGTTTTCAGGAAAAAGGGGGATATTTCTCTCAAATAGTTTTAATGTTTATTTTCATCTATGTCAATATCCTTAATTATTCTATAATTAGTTTAATTTATTATAATAAAATATTCCATATTTTATTGAATGAGTTATGTTTGACTGTGGATGTGACATTTTTATACCATTCATGGTTTATGGTTAATGTATTGACATTTCGTTTGGTAGTTTTAATATGAATGTTTTGATTATGTTTCACCCTTTCATATGAGGAATTCATTGGACATAGTTAGTTATAGGTGGAGCTCTCTATAGCTCCTCTATGCATCGGTAGGTCTCATGAGACAAACCAATGTCTTGGAACAAGGCCTTGAAAAAAACATTTTTGTAGTCTTGACACAAGGCCATGACTATGTGGTTATGACATTTGGCATTATGCATTCCATCATTATGAAATTGACAATTGATTTTTCATGTGATTATATTACTAGTAGAATATCCATGTGAATAAGTAAATGTAATTATTTCAATTTATGTTTTCCATATGATGATTAATTTTATGTTTAAAAAGCTTTTGTTTTAGTCTTATACATTGCCTTAAATGTTTATGCTTATTTATAAAAGTTTCTGCTGTATTGTTATCCTTACTGAGCATCTGAGCTGACCCCTTTCTATCTTTTATTTTTCCCAGGATGTGAAGAATTATATTATGACTGACCTATAGGGATATTCTAAGGGAAATGAATGTGGTCAAAGGAGACAATGTTGTAGTTGTTTTTAATTTTATAATGTAATGTAAAACATGAGTATGTATAAAGTACTTCCAAGGCTACTAAACTAATCGGCCTTTTGGGACATGATCTTTTGTGATCATGCCAATGTTAAGTAATAATGAACCAACTCTGGGTAATTAGGGTCAGGAAATTACACTCTTGTGTCTCAAGGATTGTTATTATTGAACCTAAGAATATTCAAATCTCTAACTACGAGTTTTCATCCATGTTGTATATTAGAATCTTCTTGCATGACATTTCCTCCAAAAACAATATTTGACTCTACTAAAATGATAAACTATTAATGGAGTTATTCAATTACTCCCTATATCACATTACAGTCAAGGTATCTTATTTTTTTCAACCAGTGTACATTCACCTCATTTATGATAAATATGATTTAGTTGAAATATAATTTATCTTGAAAACATTCTCTTGATTCAATCTCCATGCATGGTTCATTATAGGGGATTTATGAAACATTATCATGTAGAAAAATAATAAAGGAGTTTTTCGTAACTCTAATAAATCAGTAGATTAATTCCATGATTTTTTTAGCAATCAATTCTCTTACCTTGGATACTATAGTTATCATTATACGTAGTTCAAAAATACGAATGATAGTCAGATGATGTGGAGTCTCCTAAAATGATTCCCCACAAATATTTATGGGATATCTAATTTTGCGTGAACCATCATCGCCCAAAAGGCTATTTTATATCAGACTCCCATATAACAAAGGTTAGAAATATATTTTTTTTAAGAACTTCTATTTTACTTATCAAATATTTGTATTTAGGAAAATTATTTCATGAAAGTTGTCCAAATCTCATCGGAATTCCCTAAGTATATTTAACCAATGGATATCATCCAGAAAATTAGATGACAGAAAGCTAATATCTAATAATGGGAAAATCATTGAGATAATCCTCATTTTAGACCATACGTTTGGGAAAGTAAAATCATAAAGTATGATAGAAGGTTATAATACTGTTGACATGAGGACACTTTTTTGGATTTTCAACCCAATAAGATATAATTAACGAGTAGACATATTAATGATGAAAAAAACCAAAGAAATATTCAGTTAGTAGTGGATTAAAGATAGGGATAAGAACCATACATATTTCCAGAAATGAATTAAAGAAATTATATTGGGAACATTTATCTTTAACTATAATGAAACTCCCACACTAGAAATATAAACATTATAGGTCCTCTATCTTCTCAACATTTTTCTATGTTACTGAATCATGGCATGATGTGAGGGGGGATACCGTAGCGAGGATGGAACTATCATAATTTTTTAATTTTATTTCATGTTCTTTTGATGATTATATAATATTTCTCCTTAAATATATTCCTACTGAAGAAAATATACCAGAGGCATATAAAATTTTGAAAATAGATTGTACATTGGGTCCAATGGATTTCAGGGATCCTTCTGAATAGTTTCATGGAATCTCATCAAATAGAGATCACAAAATATTTGTAGTCGGATTTTAGGGGTGGATATTTTCCTGGAGCTATGTTGGCAATGTCTCTCATACAAAACCCTAAAGTGAAAAATCAAAATTAATATAAATAGTATCATACTATAATCATGTGAAACTTCTCTTATAATTTCCTTACTAAAATTATCAATGATATACTCTCCCAATATCTTGGAATCCATGTTTTGGAGGAGAAACAGAGTTTTATTAAGAATATAAGTATCTAATGTTTCAGAACATATGATCAATAGATGATGAAAGACCCCAACTTGAGACCAATTTGTGATAAAATCATGATGTATGTAGGGATAGATAAAGCATGTGAAAAATTTGAAAGGATATTTATACCAAAGGAATTGTGGAAATTTCTGTTTTATGAGGGGTTCTATTCCTTGATTTTTCAATGTTTCTCTTCCCCAATGGATACTAGTAACACTAATTTGAATGAAAGTTGGTTTATTCACGTCCACCAAAGGACATAGATAAATATAACCTATATATCATAGATTAGAGGTCCGGGTACAAGTGTTCTCTGTATGTACCTCAATAAAGCTATCTCTGTTAGAGTCATTAATCATTTCAGGGGAATTTATGGAACTCAAGTAACCTCCCACATATTTTTCATAAAAGAAATTATTTTATTTCTTAATGATATATATATATATATATATATTGGGTTTGAAGGATATCCTGAAGAGATATAGAATATAGAGCATACAATATGTGATTCTACTCAAAACCAGGGTCAATATCATTAGAAGTTTATCAGAAAGAAATTACAAACAAATTGAGAGATAGAATAGCTTATCTAGGAAAACATTACTATAGAGTATCTTTGAGTACCTATATCTATAGGGAGTACCGTGATCCACCACTTCTATAGTCTAGATTATTGGATCATAGGACCCATCACCAACTATAATATTCAAATATTTTATTTTGAAGATAGGATGAAACTCAAAAATGGAATATTATCCTCAATTAATATGCATGATATATTTATTATCATAATCCCCAAATATGTCACAAGAAGATTCTAAAATACCATCAGCACTTTCCTTATTTAATTGTATCATGAATAAACATTTCACTAGGTCATCTAGGTACACAAAGTGAAAACCTTTGAATAATGAGGTATCATAATGAGAATACTAGATGAGTCCATTAAATTCATGTAAGATAATATTACCAAGGACATTAGTATGGGTGTTTCATTATTTTTGTCATATGTCTGGAAAAATATGGTAAGTTACTTGATGAAATCGAGAATGTGAACTCAACAACATCCTGGATGTAGAAAAACCTCCAAACATTTCTCTATGTCCTACTTTATCATTCCCACTGGATCATTGGATGAGGAGAGGATACATTCTTGAAACATTACTATTTGGGTTTCCCACTACACTTCACAAACTACCCTAACCCTGATATATGATTCTAAGTGGATAAGGACCACCCTACCCTCACCAATTTCATCACTGATGACGAGATAGAGAGAGAGAGAGAGTTATTTACCAATATAGAACTGGTAGAGGATCCTAATCATTTCATCTTCAACCTTAATGGATCTAGTTCCTTTATCATGGATGATTTTCACAACTTCAATAATGTTCAATAATGGGAAAATACTTAAGGAAAATATTTTTTGGGTGGTCTTATACCTTCCAAATATATTATTTTGTTATGGAACAGTCATAAAACAATATTTCCCTTGGAAAATTTGATCTTGTGGATTGGTATTCATATTGACTAAAAATGTATCTATTAATTTTACCTATAAATAGCGATGGAGGAAAACCAATTTCTGTGTGGCGGTTGGTCTCAATTCATCTATAAATTCCTTGAATATCAAATGGAAATAAACTATAAGAATTAATACATTGATTTTATCATCTTAACATGGTTCCATAGTGTTCGTGTATCCTCAAGTGAAGAACATATTCATAGGTTGGATTTCTGATATGGTTGGTGGACTATCAGGGAACATGTAATGTTACTAGTCACTACACAATACCTCTCATATATTCACTCATAAAAATTAAGACACTTCCAAGGTCCAGTTACATGACTCTTCCCATTAGTGTGTGATGACCATCTTCTACCATGTAGAATCTATATATAGTCATTCCATATTCTATAAATTAGATTAGAAATACATAACAATGGAATTGGGTTCATTGAATTCCTCCAGTATATGGTTGTAAGATGAAAACTAACAGAGTTTATATGAATGGGATTATGAGAGGAATGTTAATTATTCATGATTGACTAGGATTGGTGGTGGTGGCATATAACAAATACTATAGTTATTCTTTCCCTCTTGGTGTGTAAGTATATTACTTAATCACTAGAATCCCTATTTTCATGGAAAAATTCCATTATCCATGATGTAATCCCACTTAGAATTGGTTATTAAATATATATTGGGTATATATTCATCTCAATGGTCTTTTTTTATCTCATTTCAAAAATATAGGATTCTTATTAATCAGGATGTGATTGGTCAAAAATACTTGGAATGAGGGTAACAAGGCAGTGATAATCATGGACTATAAAAGAAATCAAATGGGTATCAAAAAATATTACAGATTAAATTCCCTACCCTTAAATTTAAATGTCATTATTTCTTGGGATTCCCTTGGTATCCACTAATTTATACCCCCATGAATGATTTTATCATTCGTTCTTGACCTCTTTCATAATAAAACATTAAAGTTTTGTTTGTAGGGTGATATGTCAAATTAAATGAGGAATGTTCATGCTCATGTATAATTAAATGAAACCTATGTAAGATTATCTAGATTATATATAGGATTTTATCATTATTAAAGTGGTTATTTTTTGTTGTCTATATGATACATGAATGTATGTTCATGATAATTTCAATATGAATCCCCAAATAATATTTGAAAACTTTTTATTTAGTATCTTTTACCTAGGATTAATTTCAGTTGAGGGTGGAAGTTGAACCACCATTAATGTATAAGGATGGACACATTGATCATGCTGAGATTAAAAAATATCTTCAAAAATTCTATTTATCCAAACATATAAGTACCCTTATACACTACACACATGGAAACTATCTATATAGAGAGATAGTTAAACATGGATTTTGGAAATTATTCCTGATAGTGAAATGGATCAAAGAGAATGAGAGAAACTATTCCAAGTATGAGGATGTAATTTGTGAATAAAAATACACATGTAATAATTATAAGAATATGAGAGGTCAATAATAATAGAGAATTATTTTAAAATGATTTGTAATACATCCATATTAAAAAAATTTAATATTCAACCATTTTATGGAAAAATGGGAAACCATTTTTCACCAACAAGATACCACTATGTGCTGAAAGAGATCACAAAATGATTAAACACCAAACTAAGGTTACTTGACTCAGCTATTCTATAATTATGGTAGTGTATCATACTATCCTAGAATATTGTTATTCAACCACTCACTCTTATTAATTTAATAACTTAGTCAATAATTAGATGAATTTAAGGTGAATAAGAGGGAGTGAAAGTGGAAATCAAACTCAAGAACTAAATTATTGTAAATTTACTATTTGGGGATGATTTGTCTTAATATTTTAGTGGAATCAAAATCACATATCATTACCTGAGATAGTACTCCCATGGGAAAAGATCAACATTATGGGAACTCTTGATCATTAGAGTATGTCGAGGGAAAATCTAAAACGAAAATCCTTAGAACAGTATAAATTTCTATTATATTTATAATTATTTCAAAGAGCCAGTTCTTTAGTATTCTGTGATAATTTGAAAAAAAAATTTGTATTATATATTTCACAAAGGATAAAACCTCATATAAAGAGGTATTTTTATTATTTATTTAGTAAGATTTTTATTTTATTCTTCTGTATCAATATTTGATAATTTATGGTATATCGTGTATGGGAATGTAAAATTTACGTATATAGTTTTAATTTTTTATGTAAAATATTGTACTTATTAAAGGAAAGACCATAGTATTGAAGGAAAAGTGTTTAATATTATATTAAAATAATTATTTCATATGCTTGGAATATATTGTATGATATATATTTTGAATAATTTATGATGTGTGTGGGTGAATTTAAATTTCATAGATTTTCATAGTTACTTTTCTATTATTATTTTATAGTATATGATTACTCAGCTCTATATTAATTCATATTCGAATTCATGGTTTTAAGAATATTTTTACCAATTATTTACATTATAGTATTTTTTGAATAAATTAGAGTCTAATATATATGGGAATTATTATTTTCAAAGAGAATATCGAGAATTATTTTTACACAATAAATTTAAATATTATATATATTTTATATATAAATAGTCATATAAAAAAGTTATTAAATGAAATATAAAAGATATATGCTTGAATAAAAATAATAATAATTTTTATAATTCTTTTAGAAATATTCTTATTTGAGTTTAACATAGAGTGATATTGAAAATAATTTAGAAGTATTTATAAAAACTATTGTAGTTGTTTACTACTATGAAGTCCAAGATAAAGTTTAATATTTTTCAGAGTTATATTTCATAGGCATTTTTCCTCTAAATAATACATATCATATTTCAGTTTCTGAGTCAACTATAATCTATTAAATTGAAATTCAAACTAAAATATTTTCTATTTTATGGAGTTCACAGTTATTATACTATGTTTAGGACTGAGGACTTTTAAAATACTTTTGTGAAATAACATATAATTTCTTTTAAAAATTTTAATAACTAAGTGTCCTTTATTTACACTCAACTATGAGATCCCAAGGAAAATGATCTAAATAAAATCACCGAACCTTAATTGGATGTTAGTGGTTATTGAGTAGGGGATGTTTTTGGAAATAATTAAAAAAATATACAAATATGTTTTTCCCAGTTATTTTTTCCTTTATTTTCACTGTATATCATATTAAAATAAAAAAGACATACTAAATTAACTAAATCGGAAAAATAAATTTTTATATAAAAAAATTAAAGAACACAATTAACCCCCTATTGATTAATGGTGACAAAAAGAGGGGAAAACACTTGGTATGTGAGAATATATTTTGAGTTAATTACACTAGTAAATTTAACAATAAATATTCAATTTTACTATTGTAATGGATGACATCATAGAGGGTATGTGAATGGTAGGATTAATGATTTTTAAAAGTGATCATTATAGCTATAGGGAAACCAAATTGATTTTATATTTGATTAATACTCATCAAAATGTTAACATGAAGGTGGTAAAAGCATATTAATTTTCTGATGGTTAACTTTTATTAGGGAGTGCGGATCAAGAGTCATATTAAAACCTAAATTCAAAAACAATGAATGTTATTATATGTGTATTATGTCCCACTGAGATTATATAAGATTCTAAAATTTTTTCATTGATGTTATCACCCAATATTATTATAAGAAGTGAAAAAGTATGAAAAATTTAAATAAGAAATTAGAAATAATTTCTAAATTAAAATATATGTAGATTTTGTTTTACTATATCAAATAAAAAAGCGATGCTCACTTTTTTTCATTCACTATGGTATTATTGGAAATTATTTTAGTAATTTCTAATTTTATTTTCCAAAAATATATGGTGTTAATCATATATAAATTTAAAAATATTTAAAAAAATTTAAGCATACTTTTTTTCTTCTAAAAGTAAGAATATTTGGTTACCAAAGTTATTAATTTCTAACCCATATGGGCCTAAGAGTATATGGGTATCATAACGTCCATTTGATTGATATTTTTGTTTAGGGATCCCCCAAAACAGTAATGATGAAAAGCATATGGATGGTGGATACTCAAGACATATAAGTGTGTTTTTCTAAAATTTCTATTATTTATCAAAAATTGATAGAGGTCATATCACATTTTGAGATAAATCTAAATGAGATAAAATTATTGTTATATCTATTAGAAATTTAGGTTTTATCATTATCAAAAAAGATTTATATATTGAATTTATAAAGAATAATTTGATTGGTATATCTCAAATTTTTTATGATGCTTATTTAATTGGTTTTCCCAATAATTCTTATAACAATTATAATGATAAATCCCTTCGATTTAACGAGCATAGAACTAAAATTTTCACTATATTGTATCTTGATTATTTGTGTAGAAAAAAATAAATTATTTTAATACAAAAATAAATTAATCATTGACTTGGATTTATAAAATTTATATTTTCATGTTTGTTAATTGAGAAATTTATTTAAAAATAATTTTATTTTTGAATTTCTTTACCAAAATTTTATGAATAGAGGCTACATGATTCATGTCAAATGGAAATAAACACAGATATTCTCTCAAATATATTAATGAGGTTACAAATTATCTAACTATAGGACTTTTCCCCTTGGATTTATTTAATATAGTTAGAAGATTAAGACTTAATGAAAATTTTATTTTTTATATTTATTAATGAATTTTCAATATATTCATGGGTTTAATTTTAAAAATAAAAAGTGAATCTTGGGAAATAATCATAAATTTCTATAAAAAAATTATAATGAAAAATATGTCAATATTATTTCATCGAAAAGTGACCATAGAAGAAAATTTATTAATAATTTATTAAACTAATTCTATTCAAATCATGATATTAAAATTAAATTTTTTCCCGTAGAATACCCGAACATAATTTTGTTATTAAAAAGAATAATTATAAATTGAATGAAATTTTAGAACCATTTTATGTGTATATTGTTTTCCTACACATTTTTTAATGATCCTAAATTGTCCATTAGCCTAATCCATTAGACTTTCTACCTTAATGAAAAACAATAATGGCCCCTCATAAAGATTTTATGTGTATTGTATTATCTTCTACCCTAAATGGTTTTTAATTCACCTCCCATGTGGCTCAAACCCATGACCTTAGGCATAAAATCCAATCAAATTATACCCAAAAATCTATTAGCTCAATCCTTAAGACCAACCACTTCAAACAGTAATCCAACAATCCCCCCTCATGGAGCTTCCATATGGTATGTATTATACCCTAAAAAATGTGGTTTTTAATTCACCCCCACCACATCTTGAACCTGTTTACATAGGAATAATAGCTATCCAAGAAGTGTTATAAGTAAAAACATGGTAGTGATTCCTGATTGGTTATGCATATGGTCATAGGTTAGATCTATATGAGAGGTGAATCAGAAACACCATAGGGTAGGGGTGGTACCTATCATGTGAAATTTCTATAAGGAACCATTATTATCTTACCGTGTGAGGTGGTTTGTTATAATAATTTTTTTGATGGACCATTGAGTAATGTTATATAAAAAAGGACTACTAATTTAATGATCACTAGCAGTTTATTAGTGAAATCTGTATGACCATCCACCTCACATAGGATGATACCAACAACCACTCATGGAGCTTCCTTATGGAAGGTGCTACCGCATATGATGTTGGGGTTGTTAATTTTCCTCCGCTATAGATTGAACTGCTGACCTTGGAAATAACAGCAAACAAAGAAGTAATACAACTTCCATTGATGTAGTGGTACTCGAAGCACTTCCTTATTTGTTGTTTGCCTGGGGAAATAGGTTTCAGATGTAGGGGATATGAATTAAAAACCACATATTTAAGGGGACATTACCTAATATTTATAAGCACCATGAGGGCCAATTCTCTGATATTTGTATAATGTGTTTGATCTTATGGGTTGCAGTAATAGACCACTGGGGATAATTAGACATTTTTGGGTTGAGGATGTTTCTATATTTTTATATGTTATAAACAATGTGATAATACGACATATTTTAAAGGAATCACAATATAATATGTGGAATAATATAAAAAATAAAATTTGAGAAATTTAATATTTTTAGATGTAAGATTTATATCTTGGACACCAGGGAAAATATTGGAATGTCTATCCACATACTGATAAAGGAATCATTATTGGTTATTGTGATACTTCTAAATACATATAAATTTTTCCAAAATAATTCAAGGATATCTGAAGAATAAATTCATGTAAATTTTGAATAAAGTTCAAACTTTAATCATAAGTAAAATTACAATTATGTCCTTGATGATTCAATTAAAAATATGAGATCCTATTCTCAAATAAACACAAAAAATAATGAGGAGGACGAACATGACCTTCTAAAAACAAGACATGAAAAGTTAAAAATTGAATAAAACAAGTGTGTTCTTCCTAGAAATCCTAAAACCATAAACTTCCTTCCCTTGTAAACTATTATTTGTGATTTAGATAAATCTTTCAAAAATGGAAGAAGAGTAGGAAATAAATTTGAATTTTTTATTTTTATTTCACAGCTTGAACTTAATAGTGTTGAAAAGAATCTACTGATAAATTTTGGTTTTATTTATATAAGAAGAGTTATGTTGGTTTAAGAGAAATGAGATTTTGAATTATTTTAAAGACCTTAGTATTAATTTGTTATAGTCATTTATGGGTTTATGGTTACAAGTAAGATGATTAAAGAGTGATGGCTAAAAATAAATTTTGTTTAGTAGATAAATTTTATAATGAAGGATAATGTATAGATAATAAAGACACTGTTGCACCTATAACTAAGATAAATTATTTTAAAATTATCTCATCGAAAGTATTAAAAATTAATTTTAATATTTTTCATATGTATTTACAATTATATTTTTAAAATATTTTTCTTCTGGTGGAATTTTATATGGAACAAACTTCTGGTATTCAAAATCCTTTTCTCAAAATTATATTTTTAAATATAAAAAAAATTATATGGTTCTCAATGTGTATGTATAGTTTGATATTAGAGGATTACATGTTTTTTTAACAAACAGTTTTCATATAGGCTTTCCAATATTGTACTATTAATTAAAACTGCCTTTATTTAAATTTTTAAAGTTTAAATATATATTGATGATGTGATTTGTTATTCAGAAAACTAAAAATTATGAAATTAATTTACTAAATTCATGTAAACATTTCTTTAAATGAGAATGATGGCATATTTGAACTATTTTCTTGGTTTTAGAATCTTTTTGAAATATTTTTGGGATTTATAAAATCAATGAAACTACATACATGGGTTAATGAAAGAGTTTTTACATTAAAACTGTAAATAATATGCATCTCTTGGGATTTATAATATTAAAATTTATATGGATGAAGCTATAAAACTCTTAAACATAAATATATATATATATACAAATAATTAATGTCTTGTTATATAAAACTACCATTATACTGGACATCTTGTTTCTTGTATATATCTATGCTACATTACTAGGAAATCCAAAAGAATGTTATCTTAAATAATCCAAAAGGATTTTAGAATATATTAAAGGTTCATTTTTTTTTCCTAAAAAATACTAATATAGTTTTTTTTAATATTAAAATAATGTGTTTTGGGGTAATATACTAGATGGGTAGAATACCCCAAGGACCAACCATTACATAGTAATATCTTTAGTTTCTTAACCTAGTAAGAAACAATATTTTTAAAAAAAATATACTACTAAAGATGAGTATATTATAGATGGTTGTTTTTTATGAATAATTATTGTGAATGAGACAAATATTAAATATTATTTTCAATATTGAATGCATTCCACAAAAATGGGACTACACAAGTGCTATCAATAAAAACAATAAGTCATTCAAGAACTCACAACATTGACATTGAGCATCATTTATTGAGAGATAATATTCATAAAAGTGATATATCTCTTGATATTATTGAGAAAGAACATCACTAAGTAGTTATATTCACTAATCAACTTGATTTTGAAAATTTTGATTTTATTAACAGTATGTTTTGTTTGTTTGAATTTAAAAAAAAATTAGTTTGTTTACTATATTTTATTCTGATTAAGTGTTTTATCTTATATATTGATTTATATTTCTTATATATGATATTATGAATATTATCAAACGTAATAAGATTTATATAATTTTTAATATGTAATATAAATATCATGGTATGTAATATTTATCTTTTGATACAAAATATTTATATTTTCTTATGTTATATAAAATTTTAGTTGGTTAACTGTTCATAAATATCTATCTTAAGGTTTAAATAATATTTCTATTACATGCCAATGTCTTATCCATTAATGATTATAATTCTTGTTTTAATTTATTGTTTCAAAGATTAATCATTCAAATTAAGAGAAACGTAGTTCAACTGAAACCACATATTATAACTTTCATTTTTAAACCCAAAAACTCAAACCTATATCTCATTTTTTATCCTGGAAAAAAAGTGAATAGATGATGGATGTTCATAATAAATAAATAGAGATAAATATAATTATTTATATGAATGTTTTATTCTTGTTAAATATTTTCATTTATCATGACTAAATAGATGGAATATGCTGCTCATGTGACTTTTTAGTTTTATAAAAGGATAATATGTATTTATTTGAAAATTTATGATTTTTTAAAAAAGGAATTGTAAAATAATTCATTCAAAGGTATCACATCATTTTAAAAAATAAAAAAGTTTCAATTATACCAGATGTAATTTAAAATGTTTTTTCTTTTACATTTGTTAAAATGGTCGAGAAAGCTTACTATACTCATGAAGGAAATTTCATGTTTGATAAGAAATGGTTTTTGATGATTATATAAGTAATGTGGACCTTATTTTTTATCAATTTAGATCTACAAAAATAGAGATTAAGTTTCAGAAGGATTTATAATAAGAAAATAATTATTATTATAAATGTTTTTAGTCTAAAATACTCTAAAGGGACAATGAATTTGAGAAAAAAATCAAGGAAAATATTTTCTATGTTTTCTATTAAATGATGATAAAATAAATCTAGAAAAGAAAATATTGAGTTACATGCATATTTTTAATTAATGGAGAATGAAACTCGATTTTTATCTTCCTAGAAGATTACTTAATCATTAGTTTGAAAAGAAATAATTTTATTGGGATAAGAAAAAATCTATTAAATTCCATAAACAAAAAAAACAAGGTAGAGTTAGTTTAGAAAAAAATTGGATATATTTTAAATGTATGTTATAAAATATTGGTCCTCATTAAGGAAGGTATTAAAGACATGGAAGAATAATATGAAAATTAAGAGAATGAGGAAGTATTAGGTACTATTGAGGATATGCATAAAGATAGAGTACAATAAGATGTGTTTGTAACTACTGACATAGATTTATTTGCATCTCTTGAATAAGTATTAGATTATAAATAAAGATATTAGGATAGTGTAACTAAATATTAACATAAAGAGATTAAGTTAAATGCGGAACCTGCAACTATTGATCATGCTTTTATTCTAGAACATGATACTAGTATTTAATTAAATATGAAAGAAATAGTTATTATATAAACTGATACAAATAGAGATGAGAATTTTTTGGATAATCATGTTTATCATGAAAGTATGGATGACTATTAAAGAAGTCCATGAAGAAATAATTGTAATTTTTTTTGCACTACCAGAAGTGTATGAAGCGGATAAAGAAAGTGAATGTCTGTAGGGTGAAATTTTTTAAATTACAGATTTTCATAAGGATATATTATTTTTCAGATGTAATATAGTTCTATTGGATGAAAATATTATGTCTCAAACTAAAGGAGGATAATGTGACCAATATTTTTATAGAAATTTTCATCATTAAATTGATGGTATATTCATTAAATTTCATTAATTATATGAAAAAAAATTGATTTTAAATTTGGTTTGTAGGAATCCGAAGATGAGTTGAAAAATTGAAAAGATAATTCTATTTTAAAAGTTGACATTGAAGAATTGAAATCTCAAATGGTTTCAAAAATAGATTTTCATTAACTAAAACAATTACTTAATACTAAAATGGAGATGATAAGGAATACTAAACCTATTCAGAAATGAATATAAGAATAATTTAATAATAAACATAGAGAATTGATACAAACTGAAAAAAAATTATTAAAATAAAAATTTCTTGTTATGGTAGGTTTTTTTTAATTTTTTAGGATGTGATTTTAGTGGAATATTAACACAAAAATCTAACTTGGTGATGGAAACACAATTTTTTCAAATATATGTTCCATTTTATGTTTTAGAGGAGATAAATTCAGTGGAATATTAGTTTCTTTCTTCTTCTTCTGATATGAATATAGTGAATTATATAATTTCTTTATTATAATGTGATGTAGTAACTTTGAATAAGAACCAATATTTCAAAGAAGAGATTATTTCTAAATCTACTAAAGAGAGAATAAAAAATAAATAATGAAATTTCTATAATGATCTTGGGATACAATGTTCTATTTTTCATATTTAAGAGTGAAAATAATAAAAAACATGATAAAGATCATGAAGATTTTAACGTTGTAAAAGATTTCTTGACTTATTTTTTAAAATGGGTTGAAGAAATTCATTTATCATTAAATGTCACTTTACAAAAAAAAATCATTGTGATTCTCATAGAACAAGGAGTATGTTGAATGAATGGAAACCTCATTTGAATGAAAATTTTCAATTTATGGCGGATGGAAAAAATATTATAGAAAATATTAAATAGTAATATTCTTGGACATCTTTTTTTGAAAGGTTCAGGGAAAATATCAACTTATAGAAGAAAAAAATAAAGAGCCCCTTTTAAGAACAGGGTTAAGAGAGAACCCATACAATACATAAAGACATATATTCATTTTAGAAACATGTCTCGAAGGTCTAACATGGAATTTATTGTTCGAAGGTAAGTAAATATAAAATCATGAATTTTTAAAATTATGTCCCACACCCCACAAGAAAATGCACCTTTTGAATCTATAGATGATGATGTTTCCCCCCCACCCCATGCTAAGAAGTTTTTTTGTGACGGTCAACCCAACATGGAAGATCCCCACTCCAACCCACAGAGAAATGATAGAGTAGGACTAGATGGGAAGTGTCATCCCACCTATCACACTTTCTAATATCTCACCAATAAAGAAGCAAGGAACCACCACAATGTCAACATAATGCATCAAAATCCTATATAAAAAACTCTATAATAATTCAATGGTAGGGTACCCATATGTCATCAAGGAGGAGGAAATATAGTTGATGATGGGTATCAAATCACCCATCCACCCTTCGTGGTCTCCCACCTAGTGGAACCTAAATAATGATAAACCACACAAAATGCGATAATATAAGAACTAAAGCTCAAAAATACATCATAATCCCAACAAAAAAATATCCCAAATAATAGTGAAGAATCCATAAAAAATAAGAAAAGTAAAAACAAAACCACAATCAAAATTATGAAAAACAACTCCCATATACCTCCAAAACATCATAATCACTTCTTGATGAAACATAACCTTATCTACACCCAGTTTATATCAATAAAAATCACTAAAGTCATATTATAGAAAACCTCATAGTCTAAAACCAAATCTATCACCAAGCCTCGGCTCCCACATGATCTCGAACCGACTTCATAAAATGATTTTCTATCACTACAGAGATCACAATAATTAAATAATTCACAAGGATATCTAGATCTAGATGAAACTATATAAAAAAAGTGGGAATCCGTAAACCCACCGATGTTGATCATTGATCAAAGCCAAAAAATCAATATTTTCACAACCATTTCCATCATGAAATATGAGTATATGAGGACCAAAGAAGAATGAGCAGCGAGGGAGGAAAACCCAAACAATGGAAAATGTGTTGTTCTGGATGGAAGAGTGAACTAGAAGATTCCATAATGAAGCTCCAAGATCCAGAGTTGAGATAACCTCTAGGGAATTGTTAATGAATATCAAACCGCTAAGGTCGAACCAGGGCATGGTAGTGGAGGTAGAGATTCTCTTCCAAAGAGGATGGAGGATAAAACCCTATAAGAGAGGGTTCGTACCTATGGATTAAAGCAAGTCCATCCTCAAATGTTGATATATTAATTAAAATTTCATATCCTTCTAAATATAATTCATCTAAAACACAAACAAAATCATTTGAATCTAAAAATAATAAAGTGCGAGGAAAAAGAAATGATAATTTTTATAGATAACTTACTTTTGAGATAGCTACTTCTTGTACACCTTAAGCGTCTGATGAAATTTTTTTTATATTTAAGAAATAGTATGATGATCTTGGAAGCTCTTAAAAAAATATGATTTCATAGAAATCATATAAAATAAAAAAATCATTAAATTTTTTTTTACAATGTATCCCAAGGTGAAAAGAGTTTAAATGAGGTGATGAAAAATATTACAAACATTTGGGAATAAAATATTAAAATGTTTTATGTAGAATGTGTTGAGAGAGTTTAAATAAATAAAATACATAAGGATTGTGGATACCTTATAAGGTACGAATATGAAACATTTCTTGATTATAATGAGGATAAAACATTCTCAAGATTACAAGATTTGGGAAAAACCTACATGAGATTAAAGGAATGAAACATGGAGTAGTTCAATAATTTTTTTGACACATCTAGAGCATGGATTGAAAATATATTTTTACCTCAAAAGCACATCATTAATGATAAATATAAGATATTCATTAATAGTATAGAGGATTTTATTTAATAACAAGACACCCTCCAAAATATCTTGACGAATTTCCCATCATCTATCTTGTTTCACCAAATCCTAATTCATGATATAATCCTACTACATATAAATATAAAATATATTTTTTCGATAGGTACACATCAATGAAATTTTTCTACGGATCTATGATTAATGAAGAAATCGAGAAAATAGTGAGAAGAATTTCTAATGAACCTTATGGTATTCGAGGTCCAGGACTGAAATCTAGTTAATCCTCATCTACACCAGATCCTTTTAACAAATCTATCAAAAAATTTGGGGAGGAATATCATCTCCATTTAGATCCAAAACAATAGTATCCTAATTCAACCGATGAATGTTTTACTATTATATGGTTAATTTTTTATGTACTCAAATTTTCTTGGAATTCATTTTGTTTATACTTAATACAAGTCACTCCTAGATTCCCATTCCATTCAATGTGACATTCTATCATTTTTCATTTCAATTTACTAATTTATCTATGGTATACCCTCTCCTAAATGTTATTTTTGATATCAAAAAATGGGGAAGAGTAAAATAAATAAGTTGAAAACAAAAAAATTATTAAGTTTTATTCTCCTAATTGAATTTAATCTTATTAAAAGTTTCAAAATCAAAAAAAAATTATGTATTAGTTTCAGTGGTTTTTTATCACAAAAAAGTCTGAGAATTTTGGATAGTTATAGTATACCTTCAAACTCTCATATATTCCATCTTTTGATGCATAAAAATTCCTTGTTTTTTTACTAATGATTTTACTTTAAATGATTTGAACATTATTCAGTAATTTTTATAATGTTATTCAATATGGAATAATTAATATTTTTTATCATATTTTATGATGAAGAAAATTTATCATGTTCTAGATATTACATGAAGAAGATTATTTTTTCAAGTTAAAATAATAGCAGAATTTTATTTTAAAATTAAGATTATTTTAAAGTCTTATATCTTATATATTATGATATAATTAGTAAATGTCATTACATATTATATATTTAAATAAGCAAAATATATTATATATATATATATTTATCATATATATTCAGTAATAGATGCAATTTATTATTCAATATCGAAAGTGGTCTTTGTATGTAAAATTTTTAATGGGAAAATAAAATTTATGTATGTAGTAAATGTTTTATTCCAATGTAAATTATATAGTATATTTAAAGAAATATCATACATATTAAGGGAACAATATTATGTATTCTATTAAATTATATAATTATAAAATATTATACAAAAATGTTACATATAATTCTAAATTTAAGAAGATATAATGAATGAAGTTGAGTTTATATTTCAGTTATTTTCAAGGATAATTTTCAGTTTCTATTTAAAGGATAAGAGTACACCACTCTAAAGTATTTTTTTTAATTGTATTGTTTTATAATTATTTTGACCAATTATTTACAAGATATTATTTTAGGAAGAAATAAGAATCTAAATACTCTGAGAATTCTCATTTTCAAGGTGAATATATTGGATTATTTTGGATCAATTAATTTCAAATATTATGTATATGTTATCTTCACTGTATAGTAGAAAATAAAATAATATAAATAAAATATAAAAAATATATACACATAAAATTATGTGCTGGTAATTTCTGTTGTTACTATAAATATACAATTATTCCAGTTTTATTTAATATTTCATTGATAAAAAAAATAATAATATTGAAAAATTATTATTGTAGTGTACTACCTTCTAGATATGGATACAATTGAAAATATTTTTTTTGAGTTATAATATAGGGAGATATTTTTTCCTCTAAAGAAGATTTACCATCAATCAATTATTGATAAGACTATAAGATGTCAACTAGAATTTCAAATCAATATATTTTATATTTTATGGAGTGATCACCTCTTATACTATGTATGGGAGTGAGACCCATTAAAATACTTGTGAAAAGAGACTACAAAAAGATCTTGTTGCAATATACTAAGTGTAAACTACTTACAGTTTTCTATGATATCCATGGAAAAATGATATGAATAAAATCACCAAATCTTCAATGGTTGTTAGTTGAGTGGAGTAAGAATATTGTCTTGAAACCCTAAAACTACTGTCAAAATATTTTATATCCTACAATTTTGTTTTATTTTATTTAAGATATATATATGATTAATAGAAAAAATCTAGTGTAAATTAAATTAATATCGAAGTTAATTTTTTATAAGGAAAAAATCAATAACTCAATTAAACCCCCTCTTCAGTCATTTTAACAAAAAATATGGGGAAAGAAATTTTTAATGCGACACAAAGTGCTTAATATTCATTTTATTTTCATTTTTTATACTTAAGTAATTAGTGAATAAACCCTTGCTTTATCCCTATGGACTTGTTCTAGATTATCCTAAGTATTTATGGTTTAATAAATATGTTTAATGGAATGAGTGTTATATATCTCACAATATACAAATACCACAACTACAACTTTTTCACCATTTCTTGGGAATTAGAAAGTTTGGGCTGAAAATTTACCACCATCATACATTAAAATTTATAAAAAAGTAAAATCCTTTCAAACAAAAATTAATTGATCAAATTTTTTTATACATTTCTTATTAATTTTTTATATTAGCATTTCAGAAACAAGTTCATGTTCACAAGATGATCAAGGTGTGTTGTTATCATTCCTTTGATCCTTGATATTATTATATATTTCCATTAATGGTTGGATATAAAAACTAATGAAATAGAGGAGCATCATATAGTGAGAGAACAACTTAATAATGAGGATCAATAGTTACTTGGTAGTTTGGAATAGCATAAACAAAGATCATCAATATTGAATGAATTAAATGTTCCAAAAAATTTCTCCAATTACTTTTATGTAAGAAAAACAGAAAATTCTATAAACTATTATTTTAGATGTCACAATTTTTAATATCTTCCAACATTCAATGGGATATATGTATAGGAAGCTTAATCTTTTATCGATGATTTATTAAATATTATTCAGTATATTCCATTGAAAATAGTATCTAAATAGTATTAGTGGATGAGATGTATTTCATATTTCATAAGGAGAAAATCTAGAGGTTGAATATTATTATAAGTGTAGAATTCATGTTGTATATGGGATGACATTTATTAGGAATCCATTATGAGGTTTTATCATACATACAAAACTATTGACCTGAGGAAACGTATTTCCACATTTATATTGGAAGATCAATAAATATTCCATAAATCATGAGAGAGATTAAGGGACTATTACAAATAATTCCCACAATATAAATTTCCCTATTCATTTCTTGAAAAATTACATTATTCATAAATTGATTAAATGGGGAAAATATGGTTGATTCAGTTAAAGGATTCCATTACAGTGATAAAAACATAATTGGATAATATTATAAAGAATATTCCTTCAATGAACACACAATAAAAATAAGACAACGATAGGATGGTTATATTGATTAAACTATTAACCACTGATGTTGTGAACATAAATATTGGAGACCACTAATAGAAAATACAAGATCTTGTGAAAAAAAAAATTCATGACCCCCCCACCCCTAAGGTACTCCTCCAAGCCCACAAAATGAGATAATATAGATAATGATGCTTGATTCCTACCTCCAATTGGTCACAGACTATAGAAAGGCATTGAGGGTGTATCATACACACAAATGGGAGGAATTATCCTCTATGAAGAACATGAGGAATGAGTCATTAGATAAACTTAAAAATCATTCTCATTAACAAAACAAATATCCCAAGTCATTAATGTAATGTCATAAAAACTGAACTGCAACAAGAAAACTACAATAATAGAAGAAAAATACTTGGCAGAAACCTCATTTTTCAAAAAAATGTTTAACTACTCCACAAGCTAGTAATGTCTAGGATGACCACCAAACAAAAACAATGGACTATAAAATTAGTTTATATATTAATAGAATTATAATAACTAGAATACTCAGTTTCATACTCCAAGAGTCTCTCATAAAAATGGTAAAGAGATAATACTAAATCCCAGAGAATAAACAAGGGAAGATAACTAGTCACCTAATGAGGTATGCTAAGTTCTGAGACTCACTAAGGCTCTCTCACAAAGTATCACACACATTTAATAACATAATATCTAACATAATATCAAAATAATGTATCCTGCTACTACTTCCCCGATGGTTTTCCATTCTTCCCTAACTTCTAATATCCTAATCCATCTAACTCCAATAAGTAATCCATTAAAAACACTTAGAAAATTATAAAATACCAATCACCTCATTCATCACATCCATTCATCAATATACAGATATCCGTATAGTAATTGAATAGTTTCTAGGAGCCACCACATTGGGTACATTGTGTATTATACCTAAAGACATAACAACCTACACACAACTTACCTATAATAATCCTTAATATAATATATTTAGAGATATTTGTATGAAATAACAACAAGTCATCACAGACCTCGACACACATATATCATAAAGGTAACCACTACGTATACCAACACAACAAATTATCAAGAGAAGGGAGTGTGGAAAGAGAGGGTAGTCATCCATTTATTCATTGCCAACTTGGATATTGGGGAAAACACTATCCAATGTCTTCTAGTGTCGGGATCCATATAGATATAGGTGAGGTAAATAGGAAATAATATATGATAATACACTATCACGAAAAACTAGAGGCAAAATATTTACCCAACCATATCACATGCAATCACTGCATCCCAAAACCAATTCTTTATTTAATCTGGTTTAACATTTTTTGGGGTTAATTCCACCATCAGCCAAATAGATAAATCATGATAACTTTACAATTACACATAGAATAAAAGAGAATAAAAAATACCCTACCACGATTTTGAATTTCAACATTCCCTGAGAATGAATGGATGATTGAGGATCAATCACCACTAAAACTGAAGATTGATTCAATGAAATCTATCACTAGGATGTTATTTCAAACCATGATTATATCTTACTCCATATTAGAGGGGTTATCATATAATAGATCCAAAAAAGTAACAATGAAAATGAAAAATAAATGGAAATAGGTACCATGAATCAAGATCACCCCATTCTCCATGATCCAAGAGGTTAGAATCCTCAATGGGGATGATCAGCATGGTGCCAATGGGTCTAGAGTCATCCCTCTGTCAAAGGATATACAAACATACCCCGGTCATTTTTCCTTTTATTGAGCATTTTAAAAATCAGATTTGGACATCATCATAGCCCCAACCAATTATTTTTCCAATCCATGGTGGATCTTCTAACATCCCCCACTACAAACCACTATGGAATAACATATAAAATTTATTCATTTTTCTTCACCACACTCAGGACCATGACATGGTGACCTATGCACAACATGTTTCGCATAAAATTATCCACCATGAACCATGCCCATCCATTCATCCTCAATATAGACTCCTAATCTATTTATCATTCCTCATTTTACCCAAGTATAGATCCAAGATAAAACACTATAAAAATGGATAGACAATATATTTTCTTTATCATGCAACATCCCAACACGAAAAAAAGTTAGTACCTCATACTTAACTATAAGTTTTTACACTTTTTGTTTCTCATTGATGGACCACCAAAATGAAATCCCCTTTAAAATGGTCTAAAAATCCATTTCAGTAGTCATGGTGTACCCTACACTACACATCCAGGCTCCAAAATAGCCAAAACATCACACTCACCTATAGAATCCCATAAGCACGTATAAAAACTCATAGAGATGCTTCTTGGTAGTCTCAAACGTTATATCAGATACCTCAAAAACAATTATATCCATTTGTAATTTGAAACTAATCCTGGAGAGAACGAATATGGGAAGGGGTTTTCTAAAAAAACAACTCATGAGATAACTATGAAGAATCTATCCATCACAAGAGCATAACTAACACACCTAGAGAAACAAGGCGTGAAACAATGAAACACCATCCTAGAGAAGATACCTATAAAATAAGAGCAATGATAAAAACAAGGAATAAAATAATAAAGTAAAATATTATAATCTAGATAAAGGTAAACATCATCAATAAATAGTCATTACAAAATAAGATCAATAATCAAGAAACATAGGATATGGAGGGATTATCTGTAACTCACATTACAAGGTTCTCTTCTATATGGAAATTTTTTTCAAAGTACATGAAATAAGGGAATAACACACCCATGAAACACCATATCTTCAAGATCTTGGATCTCCATAGGATACTCCTTCATGGTTTCATCATAAAAATACATTGATCTTACTCCAATAAATGATGTGGGAATCATCATGAGTATAGTAGTGAATTTGTGTTATATGAAAGACATTATGAATCTGGATCATTTATGGGGGAAGTGTTATTTGGTACACAATAGCTCCAACATTATACAGAATCTCAAAAGTCCTAAGAATATAGGGAGAAATATTACTCCCATAACAAAACCTTCACCACCCATGATGAGGAGTCAACTTTAAGAAAACAAGATCTAAAAAGTCTAACTCCAGAGACATCCTCTTCTAGTTAGCAAAGGACTTATTACAATATTGTTCCACCTTAATCCTCTCATGAATCACATAAACCATATTTTTGATGGTTTATACTTGTTTCAATAAATGAATAAATGATTGTATGACCCCAGTTTAGCATAATGTAGAATGTAAATTTCATACATACAAAGATTTAAATGGTTTCATACTAATGGTGGAGTCAAAACTATTTTTGTAAAAATGATCATCCTAAGGTAAGTGCCTTATATATAATCCTTAAAAATACAAGACACAAATGTGCAACAATTCTTCAAGAGTATCGATTGTCCGCTCAGTATAAGTGTAAATTTTTTTGATGTAATGATGTGTTAAGGTGAATATAAGATCCAAGAGTGTGTTAAAAATCTCTTAAAACCCTTGAGGTGAAATGAGGATCACAATATTATGTGATCATTATCAAAACACCATGAACCCTCAACACTTACACTATATAAATCCTAAAAAACCAATAAATTGACTTCTTGATCGCTAAAAAATGAGATAATTTTGTTAAACAGTCCATTATAACCAAAATAGAATCATATCCTCCCTGAATTCAATTTTCACCAAGGAATAAGTCCATCTAAATGACATATCACATCTTCTATGAAACATATAATTTTTGGTTTAATCCATCGAGAACATAGTTTTCAACAATCAACTTCTGGTAAACAAAAAATTGATACACAAACTCGACAACATAATGTTTCAAACCATGCCACCAAAACTAAATTATTTGATAATGGTACATAATTATCATGATAGGATATAGTGCTAATTGTGATATATGTAAATCATGGGTAATCACCACATGCATCACTTATGGAATGAAAATACCCATGAAATAACAATAATTGTTGATCGTCCTCAAACTAACCACTAGGGGAATCACAACATAAAACTTAATCCTACCAAAATTCCCCCTTTGAATCCCCCAGCTAGGACTCCACCTACTACACTAAAAATTATTTCACTATCATTTGAAAAAGATATCCACTACCACCAACTTCTCCAATATAAAGATTCATGATAGATAGATCTTCCATCACTCTCTATGAATACCTATATCCACACACAAAAATAGTGGATGAATTCCTACTTAGTGGATCAAATTCAAAATTAACCCTTCCTAATGTATAAGAAATCTCAAATTCATAATCCTATTAGATTGACATCCATTATAATTCTGTCAAGTTCAGGTCACACTAGTATAAGACATACTTCTAGATATTTTTGATCGGTGAAAACCAAAAATAATTCACCAATTAGATAGTGTTGGAAAAAATCCATGGAAAACACAATCGCTTCCAACTCAAGATCATGGGTAATGTAGTTACATTCATGGGGTCATAACCACTGAGAACTATAAGGAACAACTGCTACCTAATACATCAAGACACTTCCAAATCCTTGATGTGATGTATTGTAGTAGTCCTAATACTGGACTCCCTCTTCTTGAAAATGAAGAACCAGGTCATTAATGAATTCTCTTTCATGTATTTTAAAGTATCATTCCACTGGTCAGTCCAAAAAAATCCATTATACTTTCTATTCAGGTATTTATCTAAAGAAATTGTTGAGTCATAATGGAGTTATAAGGATGATCATATCTTATTGTGGTCCTTATTTCACCTCCAGGGTGTGGAGAGGTCTTAATTATTCTTTTTGAACATATTTGTGCCTTTAAAGTGTCTTTTATATGAAAACAGATGGATAGAAAATGTAGACCATTAATGCTCATTATGAGATATTTCATGCTTATGTCCTTGGTATTGGAGGTTTGTGGGTGAGTCATTAACCATTGGAAAAGTATTATTAAAAAATTATTTTCACTCCCCCATTGTTATGGACTGTTTTAATATTTATATGTATGACCTTATAATTCTCTTTTATGTTTTGTGTGGGTTAGAGAGTTAGAAATTATCGGGTCATGATAAGTATAAAGAAAAACATAAATTGTTTAGGTGATTCATGAATAGATGAAGGTGTCACATGATCATTATAAGTTCCATGTTTCCCTTATGAGGATGTCCCTAGAGTTTTATGTTGTAGATAATGGTTTTTTAAAGGTAAATCCTTATCATAGGCAGTGAACGTTGGATTATGGGAAGAAGTTTAATCCTTGGATTGTTGGGCCTTTCAAGTTGTTGTATCATGTATGAGCCATTTCATACTGGATAGTACATTCTTCATAGATGAGTTGGATTCAAGATTTATTTCATGAGTCACAGTGTAACATCCCACCCCTCATCATTGGCTTATGTCGATGTAGAATTGTTACTTGGCCTTAGGAGAAATCCCCATGATGTAAAAGGTTGGAAAAAAATTCTAAGGGATTCAATATGATTGGGGGACAATTTGGGAGGCATCCCCAAGACTCCCAATGATGTAAATAAATGCTAAGGGATTAAAAACAATTAGGGGACGATTTTCCCTTTGAAAATTAAAACAACAAAAATATGGCATATTATAATCAAAACCACTATATAATTCATGATAAAAATGTAATACAACTCCATATATAAAAAAATCAAACCCAAAAATATCAGAGAACCAAGTGGAAACCAAGAACAACACCAACTACAAAGTGGAAGACAAAACCAATAGTGTTCAACGACTCCAAATATTCCAACATTACAACTCCCAGCAAGCTCTAATCTAAAAATCCATAATTCATTCTCATGTATCACAAGGAAATATTAAATAAATATGATACTGTACCTTTACCTATGTCTTGATAAATGATAACTACAAAAGATATAAAGTTCCCATGTAATGGGTGACTAATGAATCTTAGTAAGAATTCAGGAAATGAATTCTCTACTCACTCAACTAGGATATAACATATTAGATAATTTCTATAAAAAATAAGTATAAATAAATTCAAAATAGTTTATAAAAAAGAAAATCCATATCGAAATAAAACATTTTTCGTACCAAAATAGTTCTCCAAACCAAATACATTTCCAAGGGAAGCAACCAAACAAGTCATTTAACTATTTTTATATAATAATTTGGAATAATATATTCGATTTCCCACAACTACTCACATATAAAATCTTGGTGTTACCATTGATGATGGAAGTTCACGTCCAAAAATTTTTCCTTTAATGGTGGAACTTCACAACCATTTTCTATACCATTCAACTCAAGCTTAAACATATAATCCAAAACACAATATTTTCCAAACCATTTCAATAAAAATATGAGTTTAGGGAAAACACTTTATATGAAATTTTCCATTCATCAAAACCAATCAACCATTTTAAAATCAACATTTTAAATTTGTGTTACCATTTTTACATTCCACCAAAACCCTAAATTTTCCACAATTTGATAAATTATCACAAAAAAGGGTTTGTATCAAATAGTGAACAATAATTTCACAATAAATTTCAATAAAAACCCAATTGTTAGTTCAATACATCATGTTATAATAAGTGGAGTAAAGAGATAAGTCGCATAACACAAAAATTATGCAAAAAATAAGAACGACACAAATTTTTCAGTGAAATCGTGTTGAATATACCAAATCCTTCCATAGAAGGAAGAAAGGGAGAAATCCCTCCAACACTTCCTCACAAGGAGAACAATTTAGGTGATGATAGTTATATCCAATTCTTGACGGACATATTGGAAAGAATTCAAGGGAATGGTATCCATAGCCCTAGTAGGAAGAAAAGGAAAAAAGGAATCTGAGACTCAGGGAAATGCATTGTGGTCAAAGAGAAAAAGACAAATACCCACAAAGATTATTCACATTTTCCCAAACTGATAGAGACTAGATTAGCTAAGAAGGGTGGATACAAGGAAAACTAAGACCCACAGAAGGGGGAGAGTGAAGAATCTAGTAGGAATACTAGAGACAAGAAAGAAGAGGTTCGGGAGTGCTTGAAACTCATCATACACTCCACAGAAGAAATGTTAGAAAGAGAGGTCAGTCTCAACGTCTCAGAAGAAGAGATTAAAAGAATTTATGAGAGAAGGTTTCAAGTTGTGTTCAATGAGGATCTAGGAGAATTGATAGGCAAACAAGATCGAATCTTGCCCCGGGGATTCAATCAGAGAAAAATCAACTTGAAAGAATTTATTCAGACTATAGAGAGGATGATTACTCACCTTGAAGAGCTTATCAGTGAAGATCCAGATGTCCAGGTTAGTACGCTACATTGGGAACTATATACAGTAGCGAAATCCAGTAATCTTAGTCTTGTATTTGACCATTTTGTGAGCTCTTTCAGCACGTACGTGTATATTGTGTGTACTATGGTTTCCCATTTTCCCTTAAAATGTCTCATAATAGAAATTTAAATTTGGATGGATCGTGCATGGTTTGGTCACTCGGTTAGGAAAACTATACTATATTTTTGCTCCATCCACTGCCATCCAACACCATCTACATGGTTGGATGACATAGTTAGACAAACCAAACACTAATTGTGTTTTTTTATTTTTTCCCACATTTCAATGTTACTCCTAGATGACTGAATGGTTAGGAAAAATTGTATGCCTAACTATGAACCTACCTAGATCCCATTGTATACCATTTCATAGTTTCTTGAAGGTGTTTCATGGTTTCTACTAAATATTCTCAAACTTTCCACATCTATAAAATCCCCAAAATCATTCCAAAAGTCCTCCAAACCCTTTCAAAAACTCAAAATACATAAATATATGGTAACTTACATTAAAATTGGGGTGATATATTTTACACCCCATTAGAATTTCAATCTCCAAAAAGTAAAAACCCACCAATTTCCTAAAATATTTTGGGACACTGCTCAACCATTTCCTTCTCCCATTCTGAAGGCTCTTCCTAAATCTGACCATGTTTCCACAAAACCCAGACTAGACCGATTCTTTTCTCACATAATACATTATCTTACCTATTCAAAATTTGTATCAAGATTTGAACCAACAAATCATCTGAATATAGGTCAATGTGATCCCATTGAATCGCATGGATGGGATCTAGATGATAATTTTTCAACTTACATACATGAAATACATTGTATACTTAACTGAACTATGGTGGAGAATCTAATTGATATCCACCTCACTAACCAAATCATGTATCTCAAAAGGGCAGACATATTGAGGAAATAACATTCCATTTTTCCTAAAATGATGATGACCAAGTCTTGTAGAAATTCCCAATAACTCATGATAACTCACATAAAATGACAGAAATCATCGATAATAATCCGCATATGATTTTAGATTAATTTGAGCCTTCTCCATTATTTTCATGATCAATTTAATCTTATATACTATATCTTGGAAAAGGATCATCCCAACCCATGAATTCTCACCTATTTTTATCCAAAAAAGTGGAGACTGATAAGGATTCCCATATAGTTCTTGAAAAGAATCTATATATATTGAGTCCTGATAATTTTTTTATAAAATAAATACAATAATGGTTAGTGCTGCTCCAATGATCTTGAAAGGCGTTGTCGTGGGTTCTTTCAAATGATGTTCAGTTTCGGGTTACTTAGGTGTCGCAGAGTGGAGGACCAAGGATGTCTCTCAAAGGAGGAAGAAAATTATATGAACATCTTAACAGTATTATAAAAATAAAATAAAAGAGAATAAAACATCTAATTGTTAGGATGTAGGGTTTTTTATCATTTATAAATCTAAAATAAGTTTTCTAGAAGAAGATTGCATTTTTTTTAAATGATTTTCAAATAAAAACACGGAAAGAATATATTTTTTAGAAAATATTTAAAAGGAGTAATAAATATAACTCCACATATTCACTCAATTATTTATCATTATTATATAAATTAAAATTAATTTAAATTTTATCCCTTAATTTGTTAAATCCCGAACCCTACAAGAATTAATTTTACCATAAAGATGAAGTGAATTTAACCCTAGGATAACTTTGAAACATGCAATCACAACCCACTACTTTGATTGATATTCTAATGTTTGCTTATGATCAATGGTAAATTAATGAAAATTTATATTCTCGAGAATAAGGGTGAATTTTGTTTAGGGAATATATTTTAACACTATAAACATATCACTTGTGGTCTTATATTACAGATTATGTTTGCACTCTCAAAATTTAAACAAAACCTCAACCTCGTGTGTTTTTCTGTTAATTATTCACTTGATTTCTTAGTTTATTAAAATTAAAGAACACAATTCATGGATCATATTATGTGAGTTAAAGAAGCTCAATGATTAAAAATAATTAAATGGATATGGTAGATGATAGATAGATCACTAGAAATCTACTTTTCCATGGGCGGTGTGGTAATCGTTGAGACGTTTGCAGGAGCAATGGATTGAAAGGGTAGAACCCAATCTCATCTCCACTCTTGATTCCTACCCAATTAGGAAGTTTTATAGAATATAAAATTTGAAAAAAAAATAATAAAAGAGAATAAATAAATGAAAAATAAATATGTTTATTACACAAATGAAAACATTCCAACATGATGATGAGAAGAAGGCTTTGATGAGGGGATCCTTGCTTCAAGAGCTACCCCTCTTACAATGGTTGGAGAATTCGGGTGAAACTAATTCTACTCTGCCTCCAATCTCCTAATGAACGTCTCAACCCATACAAATGAGAAAAACACTAATTTATAGAGTAGAGTGGAGGCTAGGTTACAAGTGGTTTCAAGTGTGAATGGGGAAATTCAGTCAAATATTTTTAGCCAAATTGATCCGTCCATTTGACCAAAAAACGCGTGAATCTGCTCTCCTGCAAGAAGGATTATTAATGAGAAATTGAATCTTATAGTTCCACTCAAAATTTTGGCCTAATCCATGTAGTGATGAAAATGTTATGGCCCAAATACTGAACACATGTCAATTCTGGCGAGTCTGGCGCACTATTGAAGTAATGACCCACTTACTCCATCCAAATGCACTCTCTAGCTCCAGTGCACTGAATAAAAGTTGTATTAAAAATAGTTAGTAACACATTTACAAATATCTTAATTTTAAATAAGTCATATTAAAATATTTATGTGCTAAATACTACCGTGCATTTTAAAAGGGTAAAACTGTAATTTTTATCAAATTTTCAAATGAATGATCTAATCCCAAATATTTCATAAATGAATATATATAGCCCAATTTGAGGAAATTATGTCATTTATTATCAATAAAATAGTTAACAAAATATTGTTTTATTAACTCCCCCACACTTACCCTTTTCCACTCTTGGGAAAAATATCATATTATGTAAACATAAATATCAAATCGAAACAAATTTTAAAACACATCTCCTTGAGTCCCAACAATTACACACCAAGTAACAAAAGATATCACGCCTCATAAAAAAACATTATTTCAAGTTATACATTAATATAATTCAATATATTTCCACTTCATTTATCCTCCAATGCACAAAACACTTACCTCACTAGAATTCTCTTATCACACAAATGTCAATTTTTTAGCAATGTATTTCTCATCAAACCGACACAAGGATCACTATAGGCTTGATAAATTCTTACATCACCACCCAATATGAGTCAATTACATATGTTTATCATGAGGAGTTTATAGGGTTTTTATGTGGCTTTCATTTGGTAGGATTAAGATGTTAAAAATTCTGAGGCTGAATGAGGGGGGCTTGACTCTTTTTGAATCAAAATTGCATTAATCTAATTTTCACTTAAATATGGACTCCTCCTAAATCCATATAGCATAAAATCATGTTCATCATCATGAAAATTAAATGAATGTTTACACAAATCAACATTTAAATAGTAAAAATTTAAATCTTCTCATGATTGGTTTTCTTGAAAGCTCTATATAGGCACAACTTTCTTCCTCTATTAGAAGATCCAGAAAGGCACAACTTCAGTTATCATGAAAGCTCCATAAAAGGAACAGATTTCAATATGATGATTTTATTCAGCAGCAAACACGTCTCTTCAGAATTTAATTTTTCAAGTGAAGTATCACAAAATATGGTAGAACAACACAAGACAACTTCCCCCACACTTATGTTCTACTAGATTATGCAATTTCATCTCAAGAGTTGGTTAGATTGGGAAAATTGTCATGTAATGTGGCTAACCTAACAGGATGTTCATGGATTCTAAGGGATAAAAGTATTAAATGTTCAAGGTAGGCCATTATAAAAAAGGATTATTTGAAATAGGGGATTTAATACCAAACAAATGCCTCAATAATTTAAAACATATGTTTCTCAAAAACTCGTGTTTTGATAGGAATAAATAAAATTTTGGTTAAATAAAGAATTCTTTGGTTCTATCATGAAGTGAGGTGAATGTGAAGAATATGAAAATAATGGTTCAGAATCCTTACAGGAAATTGATTTCAAATATAAATATAGTGATATGTGGCATGAGATTCAAAATTCAGAGTACATTTCATGAAATTACTAAATATTTAAACTTGAAAAAATGTTATTTTCAACATTCATTTAAGCTTGGTTTCATGGGAAAAATTGTTTCACTTATTGATATGGATTTCAAAATGGTTATGAGAATCATTTCAGCTCAAAAGTTTCAAAAACACACAAAAAACTGAAAAATAAACACACAAATTTGAAAAACACTATTTTTTTAAAATCAATGAAAAAAAGGTAAAAAATTGAAATTACTATATTAAAAGGTTCCCTCCCCCACACTTAAAATATTGCATTGTACTCAATGTTAACCCATTAGATGATATATTCACATGAAATGTGTAATTTTAAATAGGACAAAGAATAAAAAATTGAATGGTTTAGGAATATCCTGATAAGCCCGTGTGATGATGGGGTCATGCGGTGTCATGAAATCCAGTCCATCAATAGTAAGTCCCTCAATGTATTTCATCAAAAGTTGCCCATTGACAGTAAATATCCTTTCATTGTCCTCTTGTGTGATCTCAACTGCACCATAAGGAAAAACATTACTCAAAACTTAAGGACCTAACCTCCTGGAATGCAACTTACTAGGCATCAACTTCAGTTGTGAACTATAGAGAAAGACTTTCTCTCCAACTTGAAATTATCTTTTCCGGATAATTTTTTCATGAGATGATTTTGATCATTACTTATAGAGCCTTGAGTTCTCATATAAAGACAATCGAATCTCCTCACGCTCTTGAATTTTCAGCTTCCTTTGGATTCCAGCGTGGGCCAAATCCATGGTGCATTTCTTTATACCCCAATAAGATCGATGCTCATATTACACAGGGAGATGACATGATTTACCAAAAACTATCCAAAATGGGGATATACCGATGAGAGTTTTGTATTTTGTGCTATATTCCCATAGCACATCATCCAATTGCTTGCTCCAATCCTTCTTATTTGGCTGCACAATTTTCCCAAAATCTGTTTCAACTCATGATTTGAAACCTCAGCCTGACCATTTGTTTGGGGGTGGTATGGTGTTGATGTTTTTTGTATCACCTGATACTTCTGATGGAGAGAATCCAAATTCTGATTGTAGAAGTGTGTCTCTTTTTCACTGATGATGGCCTTCCGAACTCCAAACCTGCAAAAAAACATTTCTTTGACAAAGTCCACAACAACATGAGAATCATAAGTCCTAGTGGCCTTAGACTCCACCCATTTTCTCACATAATCAATATAAACCAAAATATATAGAATACCAAATGTAATAAGAAATTGTCCCATAAAATCGATGCCCCATACATCAAAAATTTCACAGAATAGTATGGGTTGTTGGGGCATCTCCTGTCTCCTCGAAATGTTTCCCATGTGTTGGGAATGTGATCAAAACATAAAAAACACATGGGCATCATGGAATAAGGTAGGATAATATAATACAGAGTCAAAAACTTTTTTATCTATCCATTGGGGTCTAAAGTGTCCACCACAAGCAAGTGTTTGGAAAAATTGCAGAATAGACTCAAACTCGAGATCAGGAACACACCTCCTAATAACATGGTCACTACACATGCGCCATAAATAGGGATTATCCTACACATTAAATCTATACTCACTCTTTAACTTTTGGACTTGATGTTTCTTTAAATTTGTAAGGATTTCCGATGCAACAAGGTAATTCTCTAAGTCTGCATACCATGGATGCATACTTGCGATGGAAAAAATATGCTCATTGGGGAAAGTGTCCCAAAGTGGTACCTTGTCCAAGGTGTTATCCTCTAGTGTGTGAGTAAGCCTACTCATGTGGTCTGCCACCAAGTTTACAGACCCCTTTTTGTCATTTATCTCATTGTCAAATTCTTGAAGAAAGAGCATCCATCAGATTAGCCTGGGCTTTGCATCTGGATTCCTCAAGAGGTACCTCAGATCTGCTTGGACTGAAAAATCAACTACTTTAGAGCCCAATAAATATGAATGGAATTTATCTAAAGCAAATATGACAATAAGAAACTATTTTTCTACAGTTGTTTAGTTTTATTGGGTTTAATTTAGTGTCCTCAATGCATAGGAAATCACATGTGAACGTCCCTCCACCCTCTGAGATAAAACATCTCCAACTAAAAAGATGGAGGCGTCACACATAAGCTCAAAAGGAATCTCCAACTGTGGGGGCTGTATGATCGGTGGAGTGGCAAGACACTTATTTAGCTCATCAAAGAAAGTCCTGTAAGAATCATCAAAAATATAATCAGAATCTTTTTGAAGTAATCATGACATGGGAAGAGAAATCATACTAAAATCATTAATTAAGCATCGATAAAATCCCGCATGCTCTAGGAAAGATCTAACATCATGCACACATGAAGGATATGGTATGTATGAAACAATATCTACCTTAGATCTAAACCTCTATCCCTTGTTTTGACACTACATGCCCTAATAAAATGCCATGCTCTACCAGGAAATGGCACTTTTCAAAGTTCAAAACCAGATTCTTCTGACTGAAAAATACTTTTTTATTATTAAAACACTTTTGAGGGAAAAGTGAGAAACCCCAAAATCAGACTGAACATTCCCAAAACCACACAAGAAGGTAAGGAAAATAAACCACATCAAACCACCGGACCTACCCCACCCTAGAAAATGATTCATGATAGTAAGCCTCCACCAACACAGGACCCTTCGGCAAACAGTCTCGTGCATAACGTACAGGCATGGTACCGATGGCATAGCCATACCCTCTCAAGCATCCCATTCCAAAAGGCCTCTATCGATGAAGAATTATCGTTCTGATCCTCATCTTGAAAAGTTCCATGTAAAGAGCTAGAAAGAAGTACCAAAAATCCAAACAAAGATAGCCAGCAGAAAAACCATCGGGTTTCACAATCGCACAAACAAGACCTCTCAATGTAACTAGACAAAACCACCAACATGACCAGAATCAATAAGAAGAAATTTAATATTACCAAAATCTCTCTTCCTAAAAAGTTTCCGGGACAGAAATGAAACTTGTAATTTAGAAACCTCCAACATCTTCTTCTCAAACTCAGAAGCAAGATGATCCCACGTCTGAATGTACTCCTCAATGCTGATTTCCCCTCTATTAAACCCCCTACCAGAATTGAGTCATGTATATCGATCCATGAAAGTTTTTCTTCATTAAGGGACACCTCTAGTGACCTCCCCATCATCCTAGATGCCTCCTCCTTAGTTTCATTGAGCATCAAGACCTGCTCCCTCACTCCTTCTTCAGAACTTAAAATGAGAACCAAGTTGTTGTCATCCAGATCCCCTGGCCTCTGAAGGGGACTAGACTCCTTTTCCGTCTTCTCATCCTTCATCTTCTATGCAGAGCGAGTCACTAGAGGTGGAGGTAGATAATAGTATCCTTTCTTACCCTTCCTCTTCTCGTAACCCCTATTGTTTTTTTGACTTGAATCCTTATCTGCTTCTTGACCATGTTCACTCCCTTTGCAAACCTTCACTCCGGCCCCATCTCTGTCCCCTAGGGTAAAGGATTCAGAATTCTCATCCACCTCTATAAGGCCTTCAAACCTATTTATCAATGAAACTGAGGTAGGAATCTTGCCCTGACCCCTCCAACATTCTCTATTTGAACTTCCCTTCTAGTCGTATCACCATTGCCATCCAATGGATAAATCTCAATACCTGAACCATCCTACCTATCCAACTCCAGCTGGCCATTAGCCTCGCCTTTACCAGGCTGCAAAAAGCCACAGCCCATGAACAGAGGCTTCTTGAAAAAATCAACTAAAGCCACACCCTGGAATGCACAACATGATTGCTCCATAGGACACTCCTCGTTGGGTCCAGGATGAAATTCACCTGCTGGTCTGGACTGACCAAGTCTGGCCACTGCATTACAATTCGGCATAGAAACTGGTCTTCCCACACCACTAAGATCACCTATCAGTCTTCTAAAATCATCTTGGACTTTCGGATCAAGAGGAAAAGCAAGTGGATTCACCTTACCTACCTAGATGTCAGCACAAGAATTCATGTGGCCCGATCCAACTAAATTTCGGCCATCCCACCTATCATCATAGACTGGACAGTGGATGTGAGTTTGGCTGCTTTCACAAATTGATCCCTTCCCTGCAAATTGATGTTTGCTGGGTCCCGAAGAAGAGGTACTATGCTTTAATGTGACCTTGGGATCGTTCATTAATCCCTCTATCCAAAGAACAATTTCCTTCTCACAGGCCTCTATCAACACATATTCCACCGGTTCTTTCAACATTTCTAACTCGAAACACATTCATGGATTGATCGGAAGACAAACAGCGGCAGTACAAGAATCAAAACAAAGGAATAGTCCCACCGCATTATATAATATGTACATAATAGCAGGATTCGGAAATGGAAGAGGAATATGAGGAACACTAACAAAAATCAGGATCGTAGTATAGTAGAGGTTTAGATAGAAGTCATAGCTCCACTAAGACAGATGGAAACCGCAGCCACCACACTTCCTGGGAGTAGAAGATAGAACCTGAACAAGGTCCTCCATCGAAGAACATCACACCATCAAATTTTTCTTATCAAACAGGCCGGTAACCGCCCGGTCTTGAAGACCCCAAAAATCAAAGAAAAACATGTCGAAGACTTCCACTAAGGGTCGTTTGTTCCTAAACCTTGCAACCAGAGCTAGATTGAGAAATCTCTCCACCTCTGTAAACACCAAAGGCGATAATGGAATCACTGGCACGCCATCTCGAAAACCAGGGACCTTCAGTTCCAGATTAATTGAGGGGAACCTCAGGATCGAATTAGGTTTGATGAAAGGGATGAAGGAACATTGAAACGTACCCAAGGGACATGGGAATTTAGTATTATCCTGATCCTCCAGAGCTGTAGGAACCTAAAAATATCCAAAAAAAATCATCCAAGAAACAATACTGTGTCTTCCTAGCTAGTCTCTCATGCATCTGATCAATAAATGGGAGGGGAAAATGGTCATTGCGAGCGGACTGATTTAGTTTCCTATAATCAATACACACATGCCAACTGTTTTGTACCATCATCGGAACTAAATCCTCTTTATCATTTCTTACAACTGTAACAACACTTTTCATAAGCACAACCTGAATAGGACTCACCCACTGGGAATCTGAAAGGTGATATATTATACCTACCTTGAGCAAATTTTCAACCTCTTTTTTTGACAACCTCCATAAGTGTTGGATTGATTCTCCTTTGTGGCTACCTACCCAGATTAGACCCATCCTCCAAAAGAATATTATGCAAGAAAATTGAGGGGATAATACCTGATATTTCATCCAAGGTCCACATAATTTCCTTGATGTTCTCCCTCAAAAGGTTCAAAAATATTTTCTTCATGTTCAAAAGGGAGCTTGTTTGCAATGATAACAGGTAATTTATCACCACTTAACAAGTATGGGTATTTGTGATTTGGGGGAAGTGGCTTCAGTTCCAGTGTAGTGGGGTGGTGTATGGATGGAGACATAGAAGGAACTGAAATATGTGCACAAATAGCATCATTATTAGAATATACATCATTAAAATCATAGAATAAAGCATCAAATCCATCATCATACTCAACAGCCATGTCATATTTAGAGTTCACATGATCAATATCAGAATATGATTCCATTTCAAAATCAAATATAAGAGAGTCATGTGCATTAGAAATAGGTGTGTAAGTAATCTTAGAAATCAAACTAGAACTAATACTGATAATCTCCCTAAGCATAGAACAGTCAAATTCTATACGGTTTTTATTTTGTGGTTCAAAATTATAGATAAGAAATGAAGAATGATCCTATGAGGGGTACTTCATGGAATCCATAACATTAAATATCACAACATCATCCCCAAATTCCATGGAAAGATTACCCTCGTTAACATTTATGATTGTTTTTGCATTTTTGAGGAAGGTTTTACATAAGATAATGGGGGTAGGAGAACTTAATTAATCATCTTCCATGTTAAGAATAGAGAAATCTATTGGAAAGATCATGTCTCTTACCCGAACAAGTACTTCCTCAAGAACTCCCATAGGATAGGTCGTAGCTCAATTCTACAATTGCACCACTAATCTTGTGGGATTCAACTCACCAACCTACAAAGAAGAGAATACAGAGTATGGAATCACATTTACGGAAGCTCCCAAATCACAAAGTGCATCAGAAAAGTGAAACAATCCTATGGTGCATGGAATGGTGAATGTCCCTAGATCCTTGCACTTTTAAGAATTGATAATGTTGGTGTAAGGAGTAATGAAAAATTCCTACCAATATTGATCCTCTAATTTCCTTTTATCCCTCTTATATTGGTACCATGTTCTTCTAAGAATTTCACATACCTTGAGATTTTCTTGATGGCTTCATGTAAAGGGATGTTGATATCCACATGCTTGAATGTATCCAAATCATCATTTTTTCATAACCTCTTTAGCCATATTCTTGGATTGTAAAAATATATTTGGATATGGAAGGGGTTTAGTAGGAACATAATCACCCTTTTTATTACCTTTATCTTTCTCCTTGGATTGCTCATCAGTTGGTAGGGAATGCGACTTCTCCAGATTTGATGTCAATCCCGGTGGAACAATAGGTGTAGATGAATTAGTTTTTTGCTTCCCACTTCTCAATGTGATGGCACTGATATTCCCCTTGGGATTTGGTGTAGGTTGGAATGGTAGATTTTCAGAATTACTATTTACCAATTCATGGAGGGCAGTTGAAATCTTCCTTATTTGAGTCTTCAACTCCCTAAGCTCTATACTTTTATTCTTCAGCTCATTATGTTGATTAATAAAAATTTGTTTCAAAAGGTCATCTATGTTAAAATCTACCTTGGACGGGGGATTTCATTTTTGTTTTCTTGTTGATGTTTGGGTTTCAAATCTCATTTGCGGTTGTTGGAAACCCTACTAGTATGGAAGAGGCTACTAAAAGTTTTGATGAAAAGGGGGGCTTTGTCATTGTCCAGAGCCATACCTCATTTCTGATTGATCCTTCTACCCTTGGTTGTATGTTGGATAAAATGAATCAAATGTATTCTGGGGGTATGTCTATTGTTGTTTTTGATATGTTCTCCCTGGGAATACTGTTGCACAATCTTATGTCTCTAGTAGTTGTGGGAAACAGTCAGTTGGGTAGCATGTCTCAGTGAAAATGCCACAAGGACTTGAAGGAGGGGGTTGTGATGTATTTTGAGGCAAAGAAATCTGTCTCACTAAAGTTTTCAATTCTTCCAATATGGTATCAATAAAATGAAATTCAAGACAATAAAAAATTACCTGATGTACTCCCCTGTCATGCAGTGTACCTCGATCACCAAATTGTTGAATGTTTTGGGCCATCTTGTCGATCAACGCACGTGCAGCTACTAGTGTCTTGTCCACCAATGCTCCTCCAGCCGTAGCATCCACCATGGTTATCTCCATACGTGTGAGTCCTTTATATAAGTATTGGATGAGGAGTTTCCCACAAATTTAGTGATGTGGGTAGCTTGCACACAACTTATTTAATCACTCCCAATACTCATACATTGACTCCCCTTGGGCTTGCTTTATCCCAGATATCTCTTTACGAATGGAAGTGGTCCTTGATGTAGGAAAAAATCTCTACATGAAAAGACGTTTCAAATTATTCCATCAAGTTACATCTTTGGGTTGTAAATAATACATCCAATCTTTCGCAACTCTATAAAGTGAAAATGGAAATGCTCTATGTTTGATTTTATCTTCAAAAACATTTCTTGGTTTTAAGTTTGAGAAAACCACATAAAATTTCATAAGGTGTTTATTTGGATCCTCACCAGATAATCCATGATATTTTGAATGAAGGTGAATTAATCCAAATTTCAGTTCAATGTCTGATTCAAGATTTGGGTATGAAATAAAATTTGGTTGATAATTAATATCAAGTGAATCCAATTCTAGAATGGTTCTATTGAGTTCATTTCCTTTATTTTCAGCCATTGGTTCTTATTTTTTGTTTAAATTTAAATTGCTTCAAATTTCAAGGATCTTGGAGTGGAGGAATTCTCTTACTGGTTGAATGTTGAACTTCATGCAGAGTGCGAATGTCTGATTCGAGCCCTAAGGCTGCATTCAATATTAGGGTCAAGATCTAAGAGATCTTTGGGATTAGTTCATGTCATAAATCAATGAACGGTAAAATGTAAATGAATAAAATTTGACCATCATAAAAAAAATAAGTTTGAGTTGGCCCGATAAAAATAAAAGAAGAGAGTAAGAGAAAAAAACTTGAGAAAGGGGAAAGAAGAAGGAAAGAGGAGTATAAAATAATAAAATAACAAATAATATAAATAACTCTAATTGGTTGAAAAAATTACTTGCTTCCCCGGCAACAAAACCAATTTGAAAGGCACTGTCATGGGTGCTATCAAATGATGCTCGGTTTCACGTTACTTAGGTGCAGCAGAGTGGCTGACTAAAGTCGTCTGTCAAAGGAGGAAAACAATTATAACCACATCTTAAAGGTATTCTAAAAATAAAATAAAAGAGAATAAAATCAATACTTTTATGGATGGGGGGTTGTTTTTTGATTATAAAACAAGAAGATGTTTACTGGAAGAATATTTCCTTTTTTTATTTTTGAAATGAAGATCGATTAATAATACACAATAAGAAGATGTTTTTAGACAATATTTAGAAGGCGTAATAGATAAAACTATACTTATTCACTCAATTATTTATCATTATCAATTAAATAATCATTCACTTAATTATGATCCCTTAAATTGTAAAATCTCTAACCCCACGAGAATTAACTTTTCCACAAAGATAAAGTGAATTTAACTATAGGATAACTTCGGAACATGCAATCACAACACCATGCTTTGATTGATTTTATAAGGTTAGCATAAGATTAGTGGTAAATTAAGGCATATTTCCATTCTGAATAATGAGAATAAATTGTGTTTAGGGAATATATTTTAACTCTACAAACTTATCCTGTGTGGTCTGGTATTACTGATTAAGTTTGGGCTCCCACAATTTAAACAAACCTCGACCTCATGTGTTTTTGTGTTAATTCTTCAATTTCTTTCTTAGTTTCTTATAATTTAAGAACAATATTAATGAATCATACTATGTGAATTATCTTTTCTAATTAATTAAAAATAATTAAATGAATACGGTAGAAGATAGATCAACCACTAGAAAACTACTCATCCATGGGTCGTATGGTCATTGTGGAGGCATTTTGCAAGAGCAACGGATTGAAAGTGTAGAACACAATCTCATCACACTCTTGATTCCAACCCAATTAGGAATATTAAGAGAAAAAAAATTTAAACAAAACTGAAGAAAATATAATAAATAAATGAATAAAAAATATGTTTACTACACAAATGAAAAGATTACAACATGATGAAGGGAAGAAGGCTTCGATGAGGGGATCCTTACATCAAGAGCTACCCTTCTTATAATGGTTGGAGAATTTTTTTGAAACCAATGCTCCTCTACCTCCAATATCCTTATACTCATCCAAACACCTTTAAATGATAGAGACGCTAATTGATAGACTGGAGGGGAGGCTAGGTTACAAGTGGTTTCAAGTGTGAATGGGGAAATTTAGCCAAATATTTTAATCCAAGCTGCACCGCCCATTTGACCACCAAAATGCGTGAATACGCTATCCATCCAGAAGGATGATTTGTGAGAAATTTAATCCTATAGTTCCTCTAAAAAATTGTCCTAATCAAAGCACAGAGGAAGATTTTGTGGCCCAAATTCAGAAACCATGTCCATTCTGGCGAGTCCATCCCACCATTGACTTAATGGCCCATTTACTCCATTCAAATGCACTCTTTAACTCTAGTGTCCTGAATTAAATTTGTATAAAATTATGTTAGGAAAACTTTTACAAAATTTATGTTCAAATAATTTTTATTAAAATTTTTATGTACGAAATACTACAGTGCATTTTAAAAGGGTAAAACTGGAATTTTCATCAAATTTTAAAATTAATGATCTAATGCAAAATATTTCATAAATGAATTTATTTAGTACAGTGTAAGAAAATTATGTCATTTATGATCAATAAAATATTCAACAAAATAGTTTTTTATCAGACCCCTCTATGTCAATTGCACAATCCTGTAGAATGTATTTCAAAGTTGGTATCATTCTTTCAGATTTTCTATTTTTCCGAGGGTGATACAACATAGGAGTCCCAAGGGTTTGTTGTACTGATTTCAGAAATCATGATGTAAACCTCGAATATCTATCTAATAATATCAAAAATGGTATACCATGACTCTCTACCAATTCTAGGATAGAGATTATAGACAATTCATTCACCGTATGAGATTCCCAAATAGGGATGAAATGGTCTAACTTTGTGAGCTGATCTACTATCACCAACATTTCAACATGTTTATAAACCATTATTGGGAGACCTATTACACAATATATGGTTGTATTCTCCCATTTCCAAATATGAATATCTAAAGAATACAACATTCAATTTGTTTATTGGTATTATGCCTTAACCTACTAATAGGTAAGGCATGTTTAAAAAAACACTTCTACCTTCCTTTTCATGTTGATCCACTAAATTTATACTTTCTATGCCTTATACATATTCTATATTCTAGGAAGAAATATTCATATCGAATGATGGTAAGAATGAATAGTTTTTTCCTAACAATCAATAAGTATGACCATCTGATTTCAAAACTACAAAAATGAACTTCCATCCAACTTGCATCCCTCAATGGTCTCCCCACCATTGATGTATGTCCCCATAGCAACACATTCTAAAACATTCATTTATGCCTATTTAGTTATTTCATCCAAATTATGAATAGAAGAATCTAGAATTATAACCACATCATTACCTCATTCTTCACATTTCAAATTCCTATAGACTATCATTGACATCAACTTCCCTTGTACTGAAGCCTTTTTTTAACTGAGCATTTGACTTTCTTCTTAATGCTTATTCCACCAAATTTTCTTTACCCGGTGTCAAGTAAAAATAAAATATTAGGAAATAATTCATCCATATTCTTTGTCTTAGGTTTAAATACCTTTTTGAGAAAAAAAATTTCAAGATCTTATGATATATAAACACCATAAATTTCTTACCAAGGAGGTAATGACACCAAATACTTAACGAATTTACTATGGTAGATAACTCCAAATCATGAAATTGATAGGTATTATCATGTGACCATAACTGCTATGAGACATAAGCAACAACATGAGCTCCCGGATTGAGAACACATTCCAACCCAGATCCTAAATCATTACAATACACCACATACTCTTATCTTGATTCTAAAAATATAATGATTGCGACTAATTCAAAGGATACATTTACCTCTTTAACATACATCTGAAAATCATCAATTCTGTTGGAAAGGAACATGTTTCCATTTTAAAGATGTCATCGGTGAAGCTAGTCATGAAAAAACATGAAAAAAATGTAGGTAATAACCAGATAGACCAAGGAAACTATGTATCTCAAATGCATTGTTTGGGGTTTCTAAGAGATAACGACCTCGATATTTTCTAGATCCACAAAAACACCACCTTAAAATATTTCATGGACAAGGAAATTTACTCCTTCTATCCAAAAATATCATAGGGATAATTTTTCATATAGACATTAATACCTCCAAATTCCCAAAACTGCCTCTAAATGTTTCTTACACTCAGTCCTTATCCTAGAATAAACCAGTATTTCATCCAAAAACACCTACACAAAAAAATATAGTAATCATTAAAATATATAATTCATCAATTCCATAAATACCACCAGTGAATTCATAAGACCGAAAGTAATAACCACATATTTATAATGTCTATATCTACTCTTGAAATATGATGTTGTAAAATCCTCCTTCTAAATCCACAATTAGTGATATCTGGATCACAAGTAACATTTAGAGAACTGTTGATCAACCCTCAATTGACTAAATAGATCATAAATGTGTATAAGTGGATACTGACTCTTTATAATAACTTGTTTTAGCTTATGATAATGCACACACAAATGAAGAGTTCCATCATCAATTTTTGATAGACAAGACAGGTGCTGCCAATGGAGACATTTTAGGACAAATGAACCCTTCTGTTTATAGCTCTTCCAACTTCACTTTAAACTCCATTAACTCTATTGGTTCCATATGATAAGACTAAAGAGAAATATAAATGGTCCTTTGATGGAGGTCAAATGAAAACCCCAATTATCTTGTGGGTAAAAACCATGAGAATTTTTTTTGGGAAATACATACAGAAATAGATCAAAAACAGCCAGAAAACATCTACTCTCAGTATCTTCCTTCAATTAAAAGGTCAAATTTTCGAACTGGTATGATATTTATCCACATATTTCTTCAAATAAAACCTATTTCACCCTCCATTACATTATTTTATCCTCTAAATAGATTAATTCCTCCAGTATTAGTTATATAACTAACATTTCACATATAAAAATCAATGTGATCCTTGAAAATTTACAACCATTCCCTACATATTATTGTTTCATATAAATCCATCTCAGAAACATAGAAATCCCATTTCAACTCATCTACATCAAAAGTTATTTAACATGTTTTACACATAAAGTCCCAACATTCTATATGAACAAGAGGAGTTTGATGTTTCAAAACAGATGTAACACCCCAAGCTTCTATGGTACGCTTCTCTTTGAATAATGCAACAGCGTGTGTTGTACGCAACACCGAGTTCTAACAACCAATCAAACTAGCCGTTATGAATAGTAATACCTACTTTTTAAAATTATATATATTTTATATTTCAAAATGGACTTCATTTTTGGATTCGGAATATCTAATTTAGCCTAAGGTGAAAATTTGGTACTTTTCGGATATCTTTCATATTTTGATGAATAGTGAAAAATAATAAATTTTAATTAAAAACAACTTTTTTAATCAAAATAATTAATAGTGATAAATTATGAATTTTAGTAGTTTTAAAGTATATTTAGAATATATTTTTACCATTTAATATAATGTTGGTCATTGGACATAATTTTACAATTAAACCGAACATAAACAAGTGTCAATCTTTTGATAGTTATTACCTCTTAAAAACACGCTTTTTGTTTTGATAGCGGGAATTAATTTTAAATTAATTTCTGCCACTTATGTGTTTTGAATTTAGGAAAATAGATTCCATATTTGGAATCAGGATGTTCAAATTGTGTAAATAGGTAACTTTTATTTTTAGACATTTTGAATAATTACTGCGGTAAGTATTTTATTTACCATGGTTAAGGGTAAATCCGGTAAATAAGGGTTAAACAAATAATATTATAATAATACTAAATTACCCTAAAACGTGACTTAACCCTATTGGTTCATACATGGTCGACCATGGGCATCTTTGGGACGATTTTGGGACCCCATGGATCCACTTTTAAGTGATAATGACACTTTATTTTAATTACGTTAAAATGAATACAAAAATGACACAAGCATATATCTTTTAGAAATAAAATTGTTACATAGGGTTATATATGTTTGATTTTAGATTATAAATATTCATTAGAAATATAAAAAGATTTCCTACATAATTATATTTTATTTATAATTTTTAGACATTAAGTAATATATTTTATTTATGACACAATGATGATGCAGTAATTACTATAATAGTGAAAAATTAAAATAATTGATATTATAAATACCCAAATAAATATAATATGAAACTTTTAATGAATTAAACTAATTTTATAGGATAATATGATATATTAGGATTGATTTAATTGACTTTTTTCGAAGTAATCAATCTGTTATGAGTTTCACAAAAATCAACTATTGAATAGTGTAAAAATTGACATAAAAGAGTTCTTAAAACATATATTATATTATTAATTGATATTAAATTCCCAAAAATCTAAGGTTCGGCCAAGAGACTTATATCATGATAGGTTCCTCATTAATGGACCACTTGGGGGTCGCTTGGATGTATGTAGTACGTTTATTAACCATATTATATAAAAATACAAAGAGACATTGTAAAAGTGAAACTAATTAACTTAGAGTTAATACTTAACGATAATTTTAATATAAGTACCCAAACCTGTCTAAATTCTATTGTTTGAGTTGTTTTCAACCCATACCCACCTTAAACCTTGAATAATCATATTTGGATCCATTAGAAACCGAATATGAATTTATTATAAATTAATATATCTAGCTTTTCCAAAGGTTCCCCTCACCTCTCTTATAAAAGGGCACTCCTCCTTCTCATTTTTCACACCTTCAAAGCCTTTTGGTTCGGACAAAATCTGCCCAAATACTCTCCCAACTTCCCTCACTACAACCTAGGGTCTTTAGTTCGATCATAAAGCCATCCTAAGGAGCCCTTTTGATCAAATCAAAAGGAAGAACCCGAAGAAGAGGTAATGATTTCACCACCCTTTTCTAAGTTCATTTCTTCTTCCACTTCTTCTTCCTTTATTGTTACCATTCTAAAATAATAAATACAGTATCATATATATACTGTGATGTTATTATAAATATGTTACAACCATATTCATCATTCTATCCACCCTTTGAATAACATGTCACCATACGTGCGTACGTACGGCTTACCGTCTCCACGTCGTGGTGTAATTGTTATTCAATATAATATTATTTGGATGGGTATAATAATGATTTGTAACTCATGTAAATAATAAATATAACATGTTAATGATTCTTTATATATGATATAACATCCATTTATATATTATTTTAATATCAAAAGAATGATATTGTCGCTCGTGCGTACGTACGGACTACCGTCTCCACGAACGCGATGAGATTCATTCTCCATCGTATCCATT